>CM062817.1:475380202-476584228 GCA_031772625.1 Pinus tabuliformis | reverse complement strand
TATAAGTTCACGCAGACTTAAACAATAAACTTACAAATCATACCCAATAACACATAAAGCAGGAAAAGATACACATAAAAATTGTAAAAAATCCTCTTTATTGATTTTCCCTTCAGTTAAAGACTCGCCCTGCCCTACGCACTCAGCTGCGGACTACTAGGCCATTACGCACACAATTGCAGAGCCTTCTCCTACTCTAAGGCCCAAAGACACACTTTACACCTTGACTCAATCACTTAGAGTTCTCATGCTCTCTTAGTTCTTCCTTCTTAGTTAATCATATGGTCTGCGGACCATGGGTAGGTCTATCCAGTCGACATTACATTACAAAACTAGGGCATACAACTCTGTGACTCTATTATGACTTCATGCTCCTTGCCTGCAATTCACGAAGATTTACAAAAGACTTGGTCAAACTTGGGCTTTAGCCCCAAAACATGCCTTGGGGGGATTCCATGGCCAAAAAATTTACATGGGAAAACCACTATAAATAGGGAAACTCGACTTCATTTCAAGGACATGATTTTGGTCATGGAGAAGTCTTCAATAAGGAGTTTGAGAATTCACTAGGAAAGGAGCCTCATAACTAGTGAAGAGAAGGAAAGGAAGAGTGATGTCCTTAACTTTGTTTTTGGGTATGTTTTTGGGCTGACTCACTCCTCAGGTGTGAATTATAGACACTATATGTTGCAGAGAAGAAGTCGAAGTATTGCAGTCCATTTTGAAGGTTAATTCAACAAGAAAACTAAAGAGTATCTCAAGCTGAGTTGTTAACGAGGTAGCCTCCTACCTAAAGCAAAGGGAAATCAAGTTATGGGAGAAGGTAATCTGCATGTACTAGGGTAAATAAATTAAGGCTGAGAAGTTGAAGGTCTAAAGCAAAAGAAAAGGAAGTTGAGATTTGGAAGGTAGTAGAGGTAGAAAGAAGAAACATATCAATTGACTATCATTGACTTATTAAGGAATAGAGGTCATAATAAGAAGCTTTGTGTCTTGGTCTTGGAGAGGTCAAATAGGTCAAAGGTGTTCAACTTGGTATTTGTCAATTGAAATCTATATAAGAAGAAGATTCGTTTGGGTTTTTCCTCTCAAGTGGGGAGGTTTTGGCCTTGGCTGATCGCCTATATTCTGTGTCTCTTGTTTCTTTATTGTTTATGCTTTGGTAGTTTTTTGATGAAGAACACTTAATAATCTAACTAAAAAGAAGATCATAATCTAAAGAAGTAGAAATAATTATCAAGCAGTTATCATTACAAGAGAAATCACCTAATTGTTATGCCCTATATTTCTCAACAAAGTGTGCATCATACTTCTCATATGTGTGATATAACATATCTCTTCTTGGCACTGCTCCTAATCCATGAGGAGGAGGAGAAAGTTTGACTAAACATATATTTTTTCCTTAATGATATGAGACCACGCACCATTTCCAGACATGCCCTCCACATGTTTATTATAATCAAAGCTTGTTAAAAGTAGATGTATCTATGAAACACCTACCCTTCCTCCATTGGGCTTGCAAGTGTTGGCTATCGTACCATATGAATTTTTTCTTGTAACTATGTTCCAACCCATAAGAAGCAGCTCTGATAGATATTAGATCTTATGGATGATCTCCCTTGGCATTAAATAAAGGGGCATCCAATATACTGAATGTTTTGTAGCACTGATTTCAACATAATTACCATCCTTCCCTCATCTTCAACCATATGTACTTCAAACTGTCCATTTTTTTGTGAAATCTTTGATTAACCATGCCCAATATTGGTTATAGTATGCTTTCGTTTTCATCTTAAACCCAAGGTAGGGAAACCATCATCGAGGATTGACGATGTTACCCCAAACAGATCACATATGTCCTTTGTTACATTCTCCTCACTGTCATCATGTAACAATATCGATTTTCCTTCATTCATACACAAACCATACAAAAATCCAAATAATTTAATTAGGTCTCTAGTATTTCTCCACTCCCCCACCATGGAGTCCCTGATGATTAATAGATCATCTATGAACATTAAATTAGAGATGGCAGTATTTATGGTTACTCTGATCCCTTTAATAATTCCATTATCCTTTGACATCCTCATTTTTCTACTGAAACAATAAATAACTAATAGAAAGAGTAATGGAGACATGGCATAGCCTTGTCTAATTCCTTTATATGCATTGAAAAACTGTGAAGGAAAGCCATTAATAATGAAAACAAAATGTGTAGTTTTGCAACATGCCAAGATCCATTTAATGTTAAATAGAGACATACCAGATTTCAATAGGACCAAGAAGAGAAATTCCCAGTCAATGCAATCATATTCCTTTCTGAAGTCTACCTTTAGGAGGCAAGCTCTTTGTTTTCATGATTTAATAAAGTGCTTCATCTCCCTTGTGATTCGTTGTCTCAATCTATCATTATCCTCCAATGTGGATGTGTTTGGAACTTCTTCAATGAAATATATTTCTGACCCGAAAGATGTCTCCCATGCTGAGAATTGGCCTTTGAAGTGTGTGACTGCTTCTTGTTCAATAGATCTCTATGAACTGAATATTTTTCCGACATCATCTCTTATCCTCCTTATGGAATTGATATGTTTCTTGACATTGAAATGTGCGTGGAAATATTTGGTATTTTTATCTCCGCGTATTTATGTCTCTAGCTTTTATCCATGTCGCCTTACTCTTCATGCAAATGTATTCTTCCCATGACTAAGTATGTCCCTTCTCTCACCCTCGAATTCAATGATCCTGTGTCGGTATTCCTCTAAGAAGAATAATGGGTCATGAGGATCATTGAAATAACATAGCCAAATGTCAATCTCCCTAAGAGATTTAGTTTCACCCTCCTTCATCCCCCTAATCCATTCCTGAGCAACCCTTTTCAGATCTCTAAGCTTTTGGCATATGGATGTCATGTGATTTTGTGGAGGAGGAAGCAATGAACAAGACCAAATATTTCATACTAGATCCCCAAATTCATCCATTTTAAGCCATTTTAGGTTGAATTTTAACGGTTATGATCTACTCTGTTCCCCTTCATCCCATGTCAACATAATGGGAAAGTCATCAAAAATAAATGTTGGAATAATACAATATCTTATATCTGTTAGATGATTAACCATAGTCTGATTAACCAGAAACCTGTCCATTATTTTTCAGATACCCTCCTCACTAGTTCTTCCATTCCTCCAAGTGGGGCCAAGAGGATCTGGCGTCGCATCCATCAGGGAAAAGTCCATCAAACCTCTGAAATAAGTAGCCATACTATCAATTCTATACTTCTTTCCCCAAATCTCTTCCCTCCCAACAAAAATTAAGATCCCCCATGATGATCATGGAACTTAAACAAAGGATTCTAGATTGTGCACTTGGTCCCAAAAGAGTCTACGCCCCACATATGGAGCATATGAATTGAAAATTTAGAACCTTTGATAGTTTCCCATCATGTGTCTGGTCATGATAATCCCTGCACATGATATAAATTCCTACATCTCAATAATTTTTGGATCCCACATAACCCCCAAACCACCAGATAATCCAATAGCATCAGTTGCAACTACATGCCATGCAGGGCACATAAACAACATTTCCTTATCTCTGCAAACCATTGTTTCTTGGAAAAGGATTAGAGAGGGTTTATGAACCCAAACAATACCTCTGAGGGAGATTAATTTTGGGGTCGCTCCCAAACCCCAGATGTTAATGGAAATAATAATCATGGAGGCACCACATGCATAGTTACATCCCCTCTAAGGACCTAGACTCCATCAAAATAAGAAATAGAGACATTCCCAACAGTAAATCAGAATCAATATCAAACTAGTTATTGGGAGATCCAGCCTCATCGGCATAACCCAATTCGATCTTGTTACAGGCTGAAACCTTTTTATATTTAGGGGGTTTCTTCTTCCTATGTGTGACATTTTTATATGATTGACCTCCAAAATCCAGAGGATTATGGAAAAAGGATATTTTAATAGAAAGGGGAGCCAAATTCTTATATGAGGACAAAATAACCTCCAATTCCTTGTCAGGGGAAAATGTACCAGGGGACGAGACCATATCCAAGGGCGAAATGGCAACCCAACTACATAGGATGACTTATTGGAAAGAGGGGAGGACTCAGCTACAAGTTGAGTTTTAGGGACAAGAGTCACACAATCGAAGTCATTTGTGTAGTTGCAGAGGGATGGGGATAATGCAATGGATCATCAAAGGATATAGGTTTGACCATTACCAAAGGCCAAAATGTCATCACGCTTCAAGGGACGACTTGCTAGAATATTGCAGACTCAATTGCAGCATGAGATAGGGGGTCAAATGCCTCACAACCATAGTCAATCAGGAAACATAGAGAGGGTAGTGGACCATTAGATGGATTTAGGTCTAGTAGATCATACATACACCCCACACGCGTAACAGAGTTATATAACCCAGATTTACAATTATCTTACATCACATGGTTCAGAAAAGGAATCAAATTACCTATGAGGTTCGGACTTTTCAACACCATATGAACATAAATTTCCCTCTTTGGATTGAATGGGCTAGCCTTCAATCTATGAGATTGGTTTGAAAAGGTTACCTTAGAACTTCCTCTTTCACAGCCAAGAGGATATTTCTGAGTCATAAGACAAGCTTTAATATTCTTTATATAATCATGCAACTCAAACAACTTCTTAATTCCAAGCAGCCATGCCTCTGCATCTTATGGTTTCTTCAACTCTCAATTGAATGTAGGAGGCATGACTTTCTTGAACTCATCTGAAAAGTATCCCCTCTTACTCCTCATGTAAGGATGATAGTGATGATGACCATGATACTTGTATGAACCATAACTAGAATAGAACCCATAACCAATGCCTCTCCTATCAGGTGTATCCAAACATCTTCCACCTATGACTGTGTCATACCTATCTGACCTTTGTACTACATGAGACCTGCTACCATATGCCCCATTAGTCCTGTCCTCCTGTCCATAATTTATCTGTGGTTGTACTTGTCTCTGCAAATCTGATAGGCCCTAAAGGGTAACTGCATTAACCTTTTCTTGCTTTTCGTATGCCCTAGCAAGCCTTTCCTATGATTAAATTATCCTATCATTATCTTCTGTACAACTTCTAATTTCTTCCTTCAGACTTCTCAAGGTATCTTCTATGTGAAGAGAGTATTCTTACCCATTTTTCTAAGCCTATATGTAGGGAGAGTCACATGAACTGTAGTCCACTGTTTAGGTTGTCATCTCTATTCCTCTTCTTCCTGCAAAAATTCCATGTCAGATAACCAAATATAAACATAATCAACATACCTCAGTGAAGTTCAAGGGAGGCTATCTCATCTGCAAAGTCATTCTAGATTAGCATGATACATATATATACATAATCATATCAATATATTAGCATTATGCATGATAACACTAAATTTATACAATGAACTTATGCATGAGAACCATAACCATGATAATGCAAGCATAATAACATGCATCTAGATCATCCATTCCAAGTATTTGAACCATGATCTGATACCACCCTGTAGCACCTCCTCCCACATTTACCCACTTTAATCGAACTACCAAGGTAAAAATGAGATGAGTTCTACTATGACTTGACTTGACCTCTTAAGTCAAATTAAGGAAGTGGAGTCAACAAACTGAAACTTCAGTCACCTTCCTCATGAGTTACAAAACACTCAAGGGCCAGAGAACCACCCCAGGTGGCTAATCCTTGAGCTAAGTCTCTTTTTCACTGAGAAAACTCCCCAACCGCATGCTTGACAAGGCAAGGTAGTATTTGTGAGCCTATAACTACATAGATGATCCTACTTCCCAATGATTCTAACCCGAAAGCTACAGTTCAGAGGGTGCAATTCTAGATTTTCAACCACCATATGTTAGGCTAACCTCTAGACCACTGCCCACAACTCAATGTAATTTTTCAAAAACATAAAGTACATAAGGAAAAAGCTATTCATACAAAATTTGAACAAGAATTTGACCTAACGAGGCTTGACCATGACAGTCATTTTGTCAAACACATGGTAAACATGTAAAATACAGTTCATAAATGCATATTTGATCATAGGAGTCTGAAACTTATTTGAGAATCACCGAGAAGGTTTAATTCCCTATCAAAATAGCTGCAATAACACTTTTTATCCCATGCATTCATTAATCATCAAATACTTATCACTTCTTAAACATAGACATAGTTAGAGAACATTATATATCCATGCTTATAACCAACACATAACTAGATTCTTAAACATGATAGAACAACCATCAAATCCACATAATAACAAGTACAAGTTCCCATGAATTACCATAGGAAAAATAGAACTTATTAACATATGGAAAATCCATCCAAGTGAGGGACTTCCACATACCACTCGACCATATATTAGGATGAACCAAATCTCTCTTTCAACTAATCACCCCCATGCCATATTCCAAGCATGAATGTGGGATAACAAGAGATAAAAAACTAGGGCTTCCTAGAGATCAAACCACCTCCACCAGGCTAGCTACTGCAATCTCGCCAAAACGAGTCAAGAGATAAAGAGAATGAAAAAGACCATAGAAAACCTAAGAAAAATTCATTGATGGCATGATCATGATTGAAACCAAATATTTCACTAATCATGGAGAAAATGATCTGCACTTCTTTAACAAAGCACTCAAATTTTAGAGGGTAGATTAAAGATTGTAGAGAAGTCTCAGAATTTAGAACACATTGGACAAATGTATGTTGTACTTGTGGGGCTAATGATCTCAAGGCTTGAACAAGAGTTTCTTAATTTAATTATATGATGTTTTCATTCATAAGAATAGAAGACTATAACCTTAGTATCTTGAAAATTGATTCGATAGTTAAGGAAATGAGGATATTTGAAGTTTTATTTGACACTATTCATCTAACAAAAGTATAATAATTCTTAGAGCCCCATATGACCAATGAAAGACTCGAGGAACTATACACAATGGTAGACATGACTCCCAAACGTTATACCCCTTACTAATTTCATCATCCTGTTGAAAGAACAATTGAGGCATCTTCTCTTAATTAGTGCATGACAAAACTGGGTCATAAACATCTTAGTCTTTATCCATCCAAGTTATTCTAGTCTAGGTCAACGTAATGCCCTCCTCACACATCTACCCATGTAACCATCCAACGACCTTAAACATGCAACAAGAGGCTACTATGATTGGATTCAACCTCATATGTGACCTTAAGGAAGTGGAATCAACATAACACATCAACCAACCTATCCACATCAACAACATAAACCTTAGGAGACATGTCAGCCATTCAGACATTTTGTCCCTGGGTGATCTGAAAATGGAATGTACTTGTTTAAGGGTGCAAGGTATCCATTTCCCATAATTTCAAATGTGAGTTATACACTCCATGTGACCTCTGAAAATGTGAAAACTTCTTATTTCTTATACAAAGATAGACTGTAGGGGCATTCACCAGACATGTCACCTCTAAAGAGAGGATGAGTTCCAGAGGCTACCTAGCCCTCTACAGGCTCTGCCTAAAGAAATAACGAAGCAAACACTTAGAAGTCATTGACATACACATACTTGAAGTTTGATGTCTTGCGGAATAAGACAAATAACTTTCTGTCGTTGAATAGGTGATTATGTGTGTATGAAAGTTATGTATATTTGTTGTTTAGCACTTTATATCGGTTTTCTTTAGCACATCATCTTCAGCAAATAAAGACATCAAAATGATAAGGTAGTTCACCCCTTTTGGGCTACATCTGTTGGACCAAGCCTCTCTAACTATACTTGTCCTCTTGTATTAAAAATGCTACAAAGGCTAATACAAGAATATGAATGTCTCGAAAGATAGATTTGACTGTAAATATAGAATCAGAAGATAGGAATTAGCAAAACATGCTCTTTCCCAAACACTAAACAGTGAAATTGTACCTTATACAATACTCTCCCCAATTGGCCCTTTAAACTTAAATGGAGAATTTTGAGGTGAAGATGACCTCAATTGGTTCTGAAAACTCTTCCATTAGACTCAGAAGGTCGAAAATAGCAGACATAGGCTTTTGAATCACCAAAAATGGATGGACATAGCCCCCAAACAGCTCAAGCACTGAAATGGCCCTAGTGGCCCTGAAAGATTCCATGAAGCTAAACAGTGAGAAGAATGCGTCAACAGGAAAAATGAGCTATATAAATGGATTCGGAAAGCTGAAAACCTTCAAGAATGACCTTCGTTCCACATTCACTCGCTGCACAATTCCCAATGCAGCTCCCAAACTGATTTGGCCCTAGTCGCTCCTGGAACTTCCATGAAGCAAAATCACCTGCAAATAACCTTAGATAGCTGTGAAACCTACGCCAATGGCTTCAGAAGGTCGAAGAGACCCAAAATAAATAAAAAATCATCCAAAACGGACTTTCCTAGCCAAAGTTATGGCCATTTACTCCCAACTGCCAGCTGGTCCTAGAAAGACTCCAGCTAACTTTAGTTGGAGCCAGTTAGTCCCGCCAAATATGGCAGGTCCGCCCAAATTTGGCGCTCCACCAAAAATCTGCCAACTTAGCTGTCAATTTAACTCCAGTTTTAGTGCACATGTGACCAGGAATCGCGGTTGCTGGTTTGCGTTGGAGTTCGTGCCGGCGGTTTGAATGGATCCCATGGTTCCGGGTGGGAGGTCACGTGTATGGGGGCTGGCCCTTAGGGGTTGGCCCCCTTCGGGCCCCGCCCAAACCTGGTTTAACATTCAAATATCACTTCTGCACACTTTTTAACAAGTACTGCCGCGTGGTGCAATGGTAAGGCATTTGGTTGGTCGTTATGAGGTCGTGGGTTCGAAACTCTCCGCCTCCAAACAAATTTTAATATGCGCCCGCATACCATTGCTGACATCACCCACGCCACATGGCAGCCTCCGAGCCTGCCATGTGGCAACTTTTTATTGGCTGCCCAAAACAAAATATTCCATGGAATATTTCAAGGACTATTCTGTGGAATATTCTTTTTTAAATTTAAAAAAAAAATAAAAAATTAAGAGTCATTGGGCGATTTTGTTTTTGGCATAACTTCTGCATACGGAGACCATTTTTCGAACCGTTTGTGGCACCAGAATTAGGAAGAAGAGATCTATCCGGTTGTTTAGGTTCAAACTAATTCTGAGCACTTTCATTTTTGACCATTTTACGACACTTGGTCCTGAGCTCCTAATCACACCTCCCAAATGAGAAGGCTTTTGGTCCCCAAAAGCTTACTGAATCTCTGAACTGAATTGTACATCACTTGAGGAATAGAAACATACTCTTCCATTCAGCCAAAAGAGCATACTGATGCCAAAATGTCCTGCCTTATCAACCGTTGTCATGGCGAATGTTGCTGCATAAACCAAGTACTCGTCAAATCCCGACCAAGCTTGTTTGCCAGACAAACTGAAAGTTTGCGGAAACCAGCAATGAAACTTGCTGATATATGAGCTAAAATATTCCCCTGAACATGTGGGTTTTCCAACTGTCATGATGCCCATCCATGGCACCTTCTCTCCAGAGGAAGAGCTTCCTCCCAAATGAGAAGGCTTTTACAAAGATGAAACACTTCATCATTTTTCTTCTTTACAATCTTGGAGATCAAATTAACTTTTTCCAAGTCAATATTACATTACATGCATGGTTAAAAACAAAGTAATCAACCCCTCAAGTTAATCACACATACATGTTTAGAATACAAGGAAATCATCATGATCCCTGTGCTCATGCATATCATTCTCATGCATGCAGTTTATCCTTCAACCTTCTCTTAAGTACAATCATAAGTACAAGATCCTCGATCACATGTACATGTACTTTCAAAGCTGAAACGAATATAACTTTCGTTGCAATAAAATGAGTCTCATACTCAGCTTTTCCATCCTGCAACTTGCATTCCCTTAACAAAGAAATGCATTCAATCGAAAGACATGCAAATTTAATTGGATAAGAATTCTAACCATTTCTTACCAATCCATTTCAAAGGCGCTTACTTTAACTACATATCAATTTCAACATGTGTATCATCCTGACACATATAAATGATGGAAACTTCCTTCCCATTCTTGCCATACTCTTTCTCGCATTTCTTCAACTTTCGTGGAAGCATTGTTGGATTCAGAGTCCAACACCTTTCAGCAGTATGTCCATGCTTATGGCAATAAGTGCAACACAGGTTCATCTTCTTGACAACATGATTTGCATTATTCAATGGAACTTTGGCTTCTTGCCTCCTTTCCTTCAAAAGTTTCCTGTATGTTTCCATTCTTTTCCAACATCTAGAAACACTATGGTTAACCAAACCACAAAAAGAACATGCAATTCTTTTCCAATGCTTATGTGGAAATTTTCCATGCTTTACATGATCAAAGTAATTGTGAAGGAAATCAGATTTATACCTTTCTCTTTCACCTTCATTACCTTCATGAGGAGGTGAATAAAATGAAGAAGAAGCTCCTTTTGGAACACCGTCAATCCCTTCAATGGTTTTAGAGCTTTCACAATTCTCTTGTTTAAGTGCATTCTTATGCACACCTTCTTCCTGCAAAGCATGTTTCAAACTATTGCATTCCTCAAGGATAAAACCTTTACAACCTTGAGATAGAGAACTTGAAATGAAACTCCTTCTAGGAAGTGTTTCAATTGCCTTCATGGCTACTTTAGAACTTTCTCCATAAGATTGTCCATAGCCAAGACCCAAATTCTTATGCCTTACCTCAACCGTTATTGGCTCAACTATACCCTGTGCATGTTTGCCCAATCCTTTTCCTTCATATCCCATTTTGGACATCAACTTGGACCCTATGCCTCTGGTATGTTTCTCAAAAGAACCAACATAAACATTCTTATAAGAATTTGAAGACAAACTAGAATTATTTACCTCTTCTGCAAGCTGATACTTGGCTAAGGCTTCTTTGGCAACAAGGAGTTGTGTCTCCAACTCATGCATCCTTTCGAGATTCATGTTTTCAATATGAAGTTGGCCTTCCATTTCCTGCAATTGGTCAGAAAGAAACTATTTCTCTTCCCTCATGGAATTCAACTGCTCTTGAAGTCTAGAGCTCTGCCTTTCATCCTCATACATTTCTCTCACCATATTCATCATGATGAAAAATTCTTGCTTCAAGCCTTCATCAAAAATCTTGTGAAAGAGGACAATTTTGAAAACTCACTTATGGAAGTTTTCATTATAAAAATGAACAAAAGAGCTTTAGCAAACTCAAACAACAAGTAGTTTGCAGAATAATAAAGCAGTCAATCTTCAACACTGCTTAAGACACCTTTCAAGCTACATAATCAAGCTAGTGATGTCAGTCAAGCAAACCTAGTGCTCTGCTACCATATGATCTGAAAATGGAATGTACTCGTTTAAGGGTGCAAGGTATCCATTTCCCATAATTTCAAATGTGAGCTATACACTCCAAGTGACCTATGAAAATGTGAAAACTTCTTATTTCTTATACAGAGATAGACTGTAGGGGCATTCACCAGACATGTCACCTCTAAAGAGAGGATGAGTTCCAGAGGCTACCTGGCCCTCTAGAGGCTCTGCCTAAAGAAATAACGAAGTAAACACTTAGAAGTCATTGACATACACATACTTGAAGTTTGATGTCTTGTGGAATAAGACAAATAACTTTCTGTAGCTGAATAGGTGATTATGTGTGTATGCAAGTTATGTATATTTGCTATTTAACACTTTATATCAGTTTTGTTTAGCATATCATCTTCAGCAAATAAAGACATCAAAATGATAAAGCAGTTCACCCCTTCTAGGCTACTTCTGTTGGACCAAGCCTCTCAAACTAGACTTGTCCTCTTGTATTAAAAATGCTACAAAGGCTAATACAAGAATATGAATGTCTTGAAAGATAGATCTAACTATAAATAAAGAATCAGAAGATACGAATTAGCTAAACATGCTCTTTCCCAAACACTAAACAGTGAAATTGTACCTTATACAGTACTTTCCCCAATTGGCCCTGGTGGCCCTTTAAACTTGCATGGAGAATTTCAAGGTGAAGATGACCTCAATTGGTTCTAAAACCTCTTCCATTAGACTCATAAGGTCGAAAATAGCAGACATAGGCTTTTGAATCACCAAAAATGGATGAACATAGCCCCCAAACAGCTCAAGCACTGAAATGGCCCTAGTGGCCCTGAAAGCTTCCATGAAGCTAAACAGTGAGAAGAATGCCTCAACAGGAAAAAAGAGTTGTATAAATGGATTCAGAATGCTGAAAACCTTCAGGAATGACCTTCATTCCACATTCCCTGGCTACACAATTCCCAATGCAGCTCCCAAACTGATTTGGCCCTGGTGGCTCCTGGAACTTCCACGAAGCAAATTCATTTGCAAATGACCTCAGATGGCTATGAAACCTATGCCAATGGCTTCATAAGGTCGAAGAGACCCAAAATAAATAAATAAATCGTCCAAAACGGACTTTCCTAGCCAAAGTTATGGCCATTTACTCCCAACTGCCAGCTGGTCCTAGAAAGACTCCAGCTAACTTTAGTTGGAGCCAGTTAGGCCCGCCAAAATTTGGCACTACGCCAAAAATCCGCCAACTTATCTGTCAGTTCGACTTTAGTTTTAGCGCGCATGTGACCGGGAATCTCGGCTGGTGGTTTGCATTGGAGTTCGTGCCGACGGTTTGAACGGAGCTCATGGTTCCGGATGGGAGGTCACGTGTATGGGGGTTGGCCCCCTTCGGGCCCCGCCCAAACCTAGTTTAAATTTCAAATATCACTTCTCCGCACTTTTTAACAAGTACTGCTGTGTGGTGCAATGGTAAGGCATTTGGTTGGTTGTTATGAGGTCGTGGGTTCGAAACTCTCCGCCTCCAAACAAATTTTAATATGCGCCCGCATACCTTTGCTGACGTCACCCAGGCCACGTGGTGGCCTCCGAACCTGCCACATGACAAATTTTGATTGGCTGCCCAAATAAAAATATTCCCTGGAATATTTCAAGGAATATTCTATGGAATATTTTTTTTTTATTTTTTTTGAAAAAATAAAAAATTAAGAGTTATTGGGCGATTTTGTTTTTGGCATAACTTCTGCATACGGAGACCGTTTTTCGAACCGTTTGCAGCACCAGAATCAGGAATTTCAGCTATATCCAATAGTTCAGGTTCAAACTAGTTCTGAGCACTTTCATTTTTGACCATTTTACAACACTTGGTCCTGAGCTCCTGATCACTGGGTCCCACTGATGTTCTGGACATCTTAAGCCTCAGTCGCTCTCATATCCAACATGTACATGGATTTATTTGTACAAAACACTACATATCTAATCATGCACACAACACGAGATGCAATATTCACACAACGCTATCTATATGATCATGTACATAACATTTCATAAACAACATGTACACACACTATATATACACAACACCGCATGTGCACACATCATGGATGAAACATGTACAACATATACAACATATGCACAATAGTAGTACCACACATCCAAAACCACACTGTCCTTACCAAGAAACCTTGCTTCTAGTATCTTATCCATGCTTATCCTAGCATGGCACAGACTACACTGCTTTCATTTTGCTGATGTATCCCTTGATATAACATGTCCACAACATAAGCATAGGCATAATACAAGCATACAATATAAATTCATATTCACATGATGTTGAACTCATATATTTGTCATGACTACTCTTCCCACTTGATTCCTCATAACTAGGAACTTTTTCATGCCATTCACCTATATAAGCGATCATTCCACCACAAGAACGATTCTTGATGATCTGCGAGACATCGACATAGTTACATGGATACATACATATATAATCATTAGCATAAAATAATCATCATCCTGTTAGACAACAACATGCATACATACATGTATACCTATATAAACATTAACGTAATCGTGATCATAACATAATTACGAGATAGCATAAGGTCTAGGTTAAGAAAACTTCCTTATTCATGCACAACATGCACAACATGAAGAAAAATAGTTCCCAACATATCCAAGACATCTGATGCCTCATATGCATTTACTTTACCTTTTCTGGTTACCTTTCGCATGTCTATCATGTCATCGTCCACTTACCACAATGGACCGAACCAATCCAACTGACTGTCATAGTCTTACCTTCTGTTTTGCTTACTCATGCACCGAGCTTCATCCAGGTCTTACATCATATGTTGGGTACCACACAGCTCTCCCATAGTTCGTTTAACTTCCTCCTTTCCCAACCAATTCCCAAGACTCAAAACATAAAAGGAAATTCCAAGAAATAAACAAGAAGAAAAACCATGAAAACCAATAACAACATGACACCACAACAAAGTGGCATAACTATGCACTAGACACAATCAAAATAAAAATTCAAGTGCAAAATTGCAAAAGACCAAAAGAACAAGACTAACAACAGACACCATTACTCAATCCCCATGGCTCCCAAAGAAAACTCAACCTGAGCCTTCTTTGAGATTTCATGGAAACCTCTCTTGCCATGAAATTCCCTCCATCATGTTTTCATTAAAACATAATTTTTAGTGCATAAATAAGCATAACAATACACTAGTTACCTCATCTTGTTGTGCAAAGCACGTCGCTTGCAACTAAACACATCCATGCCATCCTTCAAGGGAATTTAATTCCCTTGACAGATCCACTTGTAACTATATGTTAGCTAATATACCTATCAAGCACATGTCCATGAACATAACACATATGCAAATAATTTTAGACAAATTAGGGTTAAGGAGACTTCCAGTATGAAAAGCAATCATTCTTTTGGAATTAGAGTTTCCAAACATAGCCAAAGGAATTCTTTCCCAATTCCTTTATTTGACCTTTTCCTTGCTGCAATTGAATGTTGCTATGCACTGTCACATCACCCAACTATTAGCTATATAAACACATCAACTATTACCTTGTCATGCTAATACAAAGCATGTTTCCTGCAACTACTTGCACATGTCAACCCCATGTTCCAAATATCAAGACAATCATATCTATCAATTTGAAATCAATTTTTACAAATAATCATGTCTTAACCCATAGTCAACTCATAGTCACTAGACATAATGCTACAACTGTCAACTACATTCAAGTACATACCAATTTTGGATTTAAGACATCTGTGGTTCATATCTTCTCACTTAGTTATCAGAGAATCCACAGTAAAAACCATTTTTTGTCAATGTTTCAAATCCCAGCTACGATCCATCATCAGGGCTTCATGAATGCTTGATAGAAGAAGAGCTCAATTGAGGGATTAAATAGCAATGAGGAGATTTGGTTTTGGGAAGAGATGAATGCCGACCTTGTTTCAATAATATTAGTTTTTGATTAAATTATTGATGAGTTAATTAATTGATTTTAATTTATTATAAATTATGATTATGTTAATTATTATTATAATTAAATTTAATAACTTATTTTTTTTTTAATATAATATAATATAATAATCTTTATTATAAATATTTAGTGATTATAATCTTTAGTAAATTGTATTAATATTAATATTCAATATATAATATATGTTACTATAAAATTTATTATAAAATAGTATGAAAAATCTATATATTAATTAATAATATATGTTGGTATTTACTATCCATCTTGATTCTTTTCTCCTTTGGAACATGTACATATGCATCACATCCAAATACCCTCAGATGTGAAAGAGAGGGTTTCTTACCGGTCCATACCTCTTGTGGAGTCTTATCCTCCAATGCTGATGAAGGTGATCTATTGACTAGGTAACATGTTGTCTCCACTACCTCTACCCAAAATTCTTGTCCTAACCCAGCACCACTGAGCATGCTTCTTGCTCTTTCCATCAACATCTTGTTCATTCATTTTGCAACTCCATTTTTGTTAGGTGTGTATGGAGTAGTTTTCTGTCGTGCTATACCACACTTCTTACAGAATTCTTCAAATTCCTTGTTGAAAAACTCTCCACCGTTATCTGACCTCAACACCTTTATCTTCTTCTCTGTCTAGTTTTTCAACAGAGCCTTAAATTCTTTAAACCTGTCAAAGAATTCATATTTCTTCTTAAGGAAATATATCCATGTATTCCTTGAGAAGTCATCTATAAATGATACATAGTACATAGACTTACCCAGTGATGGAACCTTCACAGGTCCAAACACATCACTGTGCACAAGCTCTAATATCTGTTTCACACTCTTACCACTAGAGGGGAAACTCACTCGATTCTGCTTCCCATATACACAATTTTCATAGAAATCAAAATCTAGAGAGCTATTACTCATACCTTCTACCATACCTTTACCATGAAGTATTCGAAGGCCCTTCTCTCCAATATGTCCAAGACTTTGATGCCACAGCATGCTCTTCTCTCCAAAGACCACTAGATTTTCTGCTCCACTTTCAGGAACCATAGAACTGTTGCACCCATCAACAACAGTGCTACCTTGCAACTTGTATAGAGTTCCAATCCGAACTCCCCACATCAATACCAGTGCTCTTTAAACCATCTTGCAGGTATCCTTCTTAAACACTATTTTTACACCTACATCATCCAACTTGCTTACAGAAATCAGATTTCTGGCTAATGCAGGAATATGCAGAACACCTGGAAGTGTTCTAATCCTTCCACCTTGCAACTTCAACTTTTCTTTTCTGTGACCAACAATTCTAGCCTTCCTGTCATCCCCCAAGAAGACATCACCACCATCATATTTCTCATACTCACAGAACCACTCTCTATGGGGTGTGAAGTGAAAGGATGCACCTGAGTCAATCAACCATGCCTCATAATCTACATGTGTACTTGAAGAAGCCAAGTAGACATCCTCACCTTCATCTAAGGTGATTTTCACCTCTGCAAAAGGAGCATCATCAGATCCCTTCCCATTGTCAAGAGCTTTAGATTTACAGTCCCTTTTGTAGTGCCCTTCCTTTCCGCATTTCCAGCACACCACCTTTACAGGTTTTCCTGGAGATTAAGATCTGCCTCTAGATTTAGATCTCCCACTCGATGACTTATTTTTGTTTATGTTCTGGGACCGTCCTTGTACAAATAAGGCATCACCATTCTGGCTCTCCATATTTTTCCGTCTCATCTCCTTCCTCAGTAAGGATGAGACTATTTCATCAAACTGCAAGGCAGTTGCATTGCTACCTATTGCAATAACCAGACTATCCCACGAATGTGGTAGAGAACACAACAAACTAATGCACTTATCTTCATCTAAAATTTTAATATCAACAGACAATAATTGACTTACCAAAGTATTAAATGCATTCAAATGCTCTGTCACCAAGTCTCCATCTTTCATCCTCATGTTATACAGCTTTTTCCGTAGGAACATTTTATTCACCAGTGACTTAGATTGGTACAAAGTCCATAACTTGTCCCACAAAGCCTTCGTTGTAGCTTCCCTTGATACATTCAACAATACTAAATCTAAGACACACAAGTGTATTGTGCTCCTTTCCTTCCAATCCAACTTCTTCCATTCTTCATCAGACACTCCTGTTGGTTTAGTACCCGGATCTATAGTGATCCACTGATCTTTATCCACTAAAAAATCCTCCATATTGAGTTTCCACAACTCAAAAGTCTGACCATTAAACTTCTCGATCTCTATCTTTGCACTACTCACCATCTTCTTTCACCACCAGAATCGATCTCGCAAACCTCACATTGAACAGGGTCTACCATAGGCCCGAGAAAAACCCCTTAGCAACAAAGGCATCCCCTTGAAGCCAAAATAGCTCTGATACCAAATGTAGCTTTTAACCCCATACATAATTTACCTGCATACGGATTCTAAAACACAGAAAATAAACAATACGAGAATATAAGACATAAAACACATATACACAGAGATTTCCCCTGGATCCCAAAACCGGGACTACCAGCTTGATTTTTCATTATGTTCCTTTCAATGTTACAATACATATTTATACATGTCGAAGCATCCAATACCATGGACCGAAAACCATTGCGTCCAAAACCATGTGCAAAAACCATGCACAAAACCATAGGTAGGTCAGCCCAACCTAATATAGGGTCCAAAAAAATTTCCCCAGGGCACTGCCCCAGACCTCGTAGATGGGGGCTAATCCCCCCCCTCAAACCCCCTATGACCACCCTGCTGCACAGTCAGCACAACGAAGGGGGGGCTCTGCCCCCCCTCAAACCCCCCAGTTAACTAGGTGGGCTAATCGTGGAAATAATATAACACAACCCAACAGGTTGGTACAATATTTCATATTTTTAAACTGATAAGAATAATTTATTTGCAATTTGGTTTTTAGAATTTTCATTCTTTAAAATATCAAAAATTATGAATGGTGTAAATTTAACAATCTAAGAATATTCTTAGCCTTGTACATGGTTTAGATGAAATTTCCCAAACCATTTTTTAGTTTCAGATTTATATTTCATTTATTAATGACCATATACCATGATTAACGATAAATAGATTTCACTTTGAAAATGCTTTCTAAAATGTACCTAGCTAGTGCTTCTTAAATGTCCTCTCGTTCGTATTCTCATGTTCTCGTGTTCGTGGTGAGGTATAGAAGTGGACTAAAAAATTGATTATATGTGGTTCTTTGTGGTACCAAGTTTAGTTGCATTATAGTTTTGGGTGTAGATAGGCCCATGAATAAACTCTACAATGGAAAATTGATTGCATTCATGACGAGAACTTCATTTATACAAATTTAAGGTAGGTTCGAGATAAAAGTATCTCGATAACTTATTAATGGAAATTAAAACTATTTTACAAACAAAATCCCAAAGGATTAATTAACATTCCCCCCTTAATACGAAGAGACATCTAACATGTTGAGTAACATTCTAAGTTTTTCAAACTTTCACGTCCTAGTGCCTTTGTAAATATGTCTGTGACATGCTCTGAGGTAGGAAAATGCATCAGATGAATAACTTTTGCCTCTACATAGTGTCAAATCAAGTGATATTTGGTGTTAATATGCTTTATTCGATCATGAAACTTGATATTCTTGGCCAACTAAATTGCAGAAGAGTTATCAATACATAATGAGTTGAAGCCTTCTATTTGTCCTACAAGTCTTCAAGTATTTTGCAAAGGCAGATGATTTCTTTTGTGACTTGATCTATTGCAACATATTCAGCTTCAGTGGTAGAGTTAGAAGGAAGAAATTTCTTGCGTGACATCCAACTTATATCTGCTGATCCAAGCTTCATAAAATAACCAGAAGTAGAGACCTCATTCTCCTTATCTCCATCAAAACTAGAATCTAAATAGCCAGCGAGATGGAAATCTGCAACTTTGGAATGCTTGATGTCATATGTTCGAGTGCCTTTCAAATACTTGAGAACTCTCTTTGTTGCATTCCAATGACCTTCACATGGCTAATTGTTATGTGGAATTTTGAATCTATGGATAAACACAACTTCCCTAAGTGGGTAGCTACACTTAGAACAACAGAATTAAAGAGTTTAACCTTTTCCTATAGAAGATAAATAAGACAAGGGACCTACTTGTTATCTTTTGCTTCCCTTTGTCTCGTTTGAATAGCTCCCATCACTCCTTCTCGAACTGAATCCACTCGATCAGTAACTGTAATAATAAACAGAGGACAAAAACCAATCAAAGCAAGAGATCTATCTACTATAAGAAAATGGAATCAAAATCATTTACACATATAATTGTCATACATAAAGACAAGAATATGGGAAAAGATGTAAACAACTTTATTAAGTATAAGGAAGAGTTACAACCAAAGAAGTCTGATCCCATGTCACTCATCCAGCTTGAGTTCCATCCTTCATCACACCAAAAACACAACACTCCGGTAGCATAAAAATACTTGCTTATGATCTCAAACCAACAATATCTCCTTACAATTCTTCAAATTCCAACCCCTGATCACTATGATGAGTGCTCAATTTATAGGGAAATGGAGGTGGTTTTGTCATAAATTGGGCATTGAATGTCTTTCCAATTTGGGAGTTATTTTCCATGGAGGAAGGGATGAGAGGATAGGAGGTTATTTGATCCATTCTCTATCTAATTTGAAGTTCATAGGAGAGGATAAGAGGTGGGAATCTTCTAGAATGATCTAGAATTAAATAATATTCCAAGAACCGTATGAAGATTTCATTCAATCTCATCCAGCGCAGGTCAAAGTGAGCCTAGGTACTCTTCAAAGAAGGCTTGAATGGATCTAAGTGATATGCAGCGCATTTACCCCTAACCAAGGCTGTGCTGGTCCCTTAAGGAGTCATTTCAAGATGTCTTCAGGCCAGGAAACTCTCAAGAATGATGGCATTCAATTTGATGACTTGTCTAGGGCATGTAGCAACTGAATTAGGGTTTGATGAGCCCTAATAGTACTGATCTGAATTTTGGGAGTGATTTTCCCAAATAGACCTCTAACACTAATGCATGAACATGGAAAGTATCCCTACAACAAAATCTATGTCAGGTTGAGTAGTAGTTAGAAAATTCAAACTTCCAACAAATTTCTTGTACTTTGTTGGATCTTCAAACTTACTTCTTTCAGTGGAATTAAGCTTCAAATTTTGCTGCATAGGAGTAGCAACAGGGTTACAATCCTGCATCCCAAATTTGTCCAATAATTCTCCAATATAATTTTTTGAGAAATAAAAATAGATTTGGGTTTCTAATCAACTTTAATCCCTAAATAATAATGCAATAAACCCAAATCTGTCATGTAAACAAATTTCAATACTTCTCTTTTAACGAACACTATATAATCATCATTATTTGATGTGATCATCAAATCATTTACATACACAACTAGATATACAACTGACTTTCTAATGTTCTTAACAAAAATAGTTGCATCATCGAGATGAAATAACTTGTAATTCAACTTGAGAAAGTGTTCAATTAATTTTTCTTACCGTGTACGAGATACCTGTTTCAGTCAATACAAATCCTTCACCAACTTACATACCCTTTTATCTTTTCCTTTGATAACAAAACATTTTAGCTGAAACATGTAAACATCCTGCTTCAAATTTCTATTCAAAAAAGTTGTTTTTGCATCCATATGATGTATCTTCTAGCTATTTTGAGTTACAAGAGAAAACAAAGTTCTAATTGTGCCCCATTTTGATGCAAGAGAAAATTTCTCTGTGTAGTCAACACCTTCCTTCTGAGTGTATCCTTTTGCTATAAGCCTTGCCTTGTATTTATCAAGCGAACCGTCTACCTTATACTTGATATTATACACCCATTTGCAACCAATATTTTTTATGCTAGCACGAGGATCCACTAACCTCCAAGCTCCATTCTTAATAAGTGCATCATATTCCTTTTTCATTGCATCTTTCATTCATCACAATTAGCAACTTCTTCAAAAGAAATTGGTTCACTAATTATAGAATAATTAAACTCACAGTCATGAGAATGTTACCTTAACTTAAACTAACATCACCTTTAGAGGAACTTCTTGTTTCAAAGTCATCACACTTTCTTGGAAATATCTAAACACGTGTGGATCTTCATAAAGGTTGTTGAAGTTGTTATGACGGTTTCTCATCTTGAAAATAAGGCTCAAAAACAAGCTCTTCAAGAGCAATTTCTGGCCCTGGAAAAAAACCACTATCTTCCAAATTTTCTTTAGCAATAGCATTCTCATCATTCTCGTGAGTCAAACATGGAAAAACCACAAACTGATCCAGAATGGGAACCCCCCCTTCAGTATGTGGAACATAATTAACAAATTCAAAATAAAACTTTTACTTGGTAACTAACCACGTTATTATTATTATTATTATTATTATTATTACTAATATGCTTAATTCCATCCTAACCCCATCCAGAAAAAATCCATTCTAACCCCCAAAAAAAACATAGTTGGTACAATAATCAACATCTACAATATGACTACTATTAGTGTGAAATATGTTTCAGAATAACTTTGGAAATAAACACTCTCTTTCCAAATAATTAACATTATAAAACCATTATGGTTGTTATAACATTCAAAAATTAAACATTTTTTTTACCTATATCATTAGGGGTTGATCTTAGCGTGTGAGAGTTATGAAGAAAACAATGAAAAGAGATATGTGTATCTCCTTCTCACACATATTATAAAATACACTTCAGAAGTTATATACACTCCAATAATCATAGTTCTTAATCTAATTCACTTATTGACTATGAACTATAAAATTATTCTAAGTTAAATGTTAAAATATATAAACATCTTCACCAACATGTCTATGTGAATCATTCCAGGTATGTCTCTCCATGAATTATCTTTTACTACTACAACCACAAATGCTATATCCATTCCATATACTCTTATTTCTATTTACAAAATCACAACATGAAAACAAGCAACATGCCTACATAACAGCACCATGTGTAGCAAGCCAAAAAATATATAGCAACATTGAATCATCATAAAAGTATACTAGTCACTACTAATATAGAACTAACAAATATCATCTATGAACTACTCAAAAAATACATAGCAACATTGGATCATCATAAAAGTATACTACTCACTACTAATATAGAGCCTACTACAAATATTGGATATGATCTTCTCTTACAATACCTATCGAATTTATGTTGTATTAATAATGCCATGTAAAGTTTTTGCAAAATGTAATTTTTGATTAGGTAATTTTGGCATCATAAAGAAGTGATATATTGAGTGATCATATATATATATATATATATATATATATATATATATATATATATGTTATGGATTTAATTGGCTCATGTCTTATCTATAATTCACAATATCTAATAATTAATAATTAGTATAAACTAACATATATGTGATTAAAATTTCTAATATTTATTTAATTTTTAAAAATTCTAACATCCTCTTCTAGGAAAAGAGTGTTCAAAATATCATGTATTCTTTCATGGCCAAAGAATCATTTCCTCTTTAAGCAATCTTTTCAACTAACAAAGATTATATTAGGGGGAAAACATATGTTGTTTACCTTCATCTGACAAATGAAGAAAAATATGGTAATTTTCTCTATCTCTATTTACCTAGGAAAATAGAAAAATATAAACTAACAATCATCGTGAAGTTGTAATCAAATATACAAATTCATGTCTCAATTGTCTCCCAAACACAAATATAGGAAATAAATAACTACCCCTCAAATTTCTTTCAATGAGGGATAAATTCCATAATTTGCAAAGTACATAAAATTTATAAAGTAGTTTAAACACATGTAAGACATATCTTATGAATTCTTGAAAATTTGAAATAAGGAGAGAAAAAAGTAGGAATAACTTAATATTCACGCTCATGGTTTTTGGGATATGCATACAATTTCTTGAGGAGAGAAAGCTTATGAGAAAAGAAAATACCTAAAAAATATATTGAATAATGCTTCTCGCAGTGCTCAATACATTTTACCATTTCTCTTCATTCAATTTTATTTCATATTTGATATATAATCCAATTCCCAGAACAACTTAATTAAAGTTTATGAATTACATGATTATTCCTAGTTAAATTCTCAAAGATATAAACATCATTACCAATATGCTTCTATGAATCACTCTAAATATGTTTCTCCATAAGGTATCGTTTACTTTTATAACATTCAACATAGCGGGGGAGAAAACACCCTACTTATTTGTGTTATAGGCATTGGAGAAGGGGAAACGACTTGCTGGAGTGCCTCATGGGATTTTCTTTGACTTATCATCTTGATCCTTTACTTATAAGGGTAATTTTAGGGAGTTAAGACCGTGGTAGGTTTTGGCCTTCTATTCCTAATTTTTGGAGATCTGGCACACCTGTTTGGGAACTTGTATTTTTTATCGCTCCTATTTAACCTTTCGAATACTATGGGTTAGAGGGAATGGATCTAAGGGATTTCTTCCTATATGAGCCACTACAATTACTATGTCCTCGCTTCTTGAGGAAGAAAATTCTGTTGTGGTAGGGGGACGAAGGGTTGGAAAAGTTTGGACTTGGTCTGGGGGGAGGAAACCTGGAAATAGGTAGTGGGAGGTGGGTCGTTGGATGGTGTCTATAAAGTGAAGGATCGTGGAATTATTTGTAGTGCCTAGAATGTATTGGTGTTGTAGGAAGGTTTTAGAAGGCCACTACAAATGACGGGATATGGAGGGGTTGGAGTTTATAGTTGAGGAAAATAGTAGGTGGGCATACTTGGCTTCTGAAACTTGGCACAAGATCATCAACACAATATCCATGCAGTGTTAGCATGGTAGGGTTCACTAAGGAATAAGGCCACATGGCTAAAGGGCAAAAAACCACTTAGACAATCAAGATTTGGGTGAAGATATGGACTCGAATCCAACATAGTCCCCAGGTAGAATTGAACTGCCACCTCCCTTTTATTCACTTGAAAACTATCTCCAATACATCACTTTACACTTGGACCAACTTGGATGTGATTGTCATGAAGATAGAGATGTAGTCATTGGTTTCATGAATGACTTGCAGTGAAACCAATGGCATATATAGGATTGGTTGGACACTTAAAACTGCGAACAAATGAGGATATATTAAAAGATAGAGCATACAAAAGGTCGATTAGCACACATGGAAGGACATGTGCGCTATGCCTTTAGTCTCCCTCGTCACCGGGTATTGGTATGGACAATATAACTCTGATAATTTCTTCGAACCAGGGATGATCGTCAGATGCATTCAAAACCTAGGGTTATTTTGGTCACATTGGGCTATCTATATGTGGTTGTCTAGTTTTCCTTGGCTTTTGAGAATGTGGTTTTGTTACTACTTTTTAGCCAAAAAATCTTTTAGAAGCCTAGAAGATGTTTGAAAATTTGTTCCTCACAATACCATAAGATTTGAATTAATATAATAATTTGACTTCCATGGTAAAAATAATAATTTGCCAGTTTCAGACCAGTTGCTTGACCGAGTTTTCATCGCTGTGCATTTTGTGTGTTTGTTATTCATGCATTGTGTTTTGTGTATTGTGTATTTGTGTATTCGCACATTTTTGGGTTTCGACCGATTTTTTGTCATCGTGCATGCTCTGCAACAATGTTGTATACTCGACATTTTTTCATAATCCTGTCCTTGGCTATTGTAGTCTTTGGCCTTTAGAATACATCTATGGTCTACAGTCCTATGGTTTCCGTCGAGGGTACTCGGATTTCCCGCCCTGTTAATGTTTGCCCAATTCATAATATCAACATAACTATGAACACCATTGGTATGGTCATGATTTTCATGGAAATAATTGAGGTCATCCAAACTGTCACCACCTTTCAAGTTATTATGCTCGCTACCACTACAAGGAGCATCATTAATCATGAAGGTTTGGCTGTGTCCATGAATTTCATGAGAAGGAGAATGGGAATGGTTGTGTCCATGAATTTCATGAGAATGAGAATGACAACAACCTCTGCCATGGTCATGATGATGCACTTCATGAAAAATGACAACCCGACAAGATTGACCATAAGTCCTCCAATTGAAACAAACATAAAACATTCTGTAGAAATCTCTTGGGGTTATAGAATTCTCTCAATGCACTCCAAAACTACAAGGGTCCCAAAAAATACCAAGAAAACAACATTCACATACCTAGAAAGCACCTCAAAGCTTGCATAACCATAATTGAACTTGTTGTTTGCAAGCAACCAATAAATATAAGAAGTGTAGAGCCCGCTCGTAGAGCCCGATCGCAAGGGTTACATAGCTGAGCAACATGTGGCAAGCCTCTAAAGTAAGTCCCAAGATATTGTTCATGAATCCATAAATAAACTCGACCACCATAAAAACATGTATTGATCAAGAGGAAAAGTGTGACCTTCTGCGACTTCCTTGTGCCATTTCACTAAAAAAATATTATTATTATTATTATTGAATTTATAAATCTTGTGTAGTCTTTCAAATTACAAAACTTAGAATTTATTTTCCTCGTGCTTGCAAAATCCCAAGTTATAATTATTTATTTCCTATATTTATGTTTTTTAAGATGATTTGAAGTTGCAGATTTGATTACAATTTCAAATTGATAATTAATCTATAATATATTAATTAATTTTCTAGGTTGGTAGAAAAATAGGTTAATACATAAAGTTGATTTATCTTTTATATTTTGATACTATCATTTAATTATAAAATGGATATATCTAATATTATATTTAACAATAGAATAATTGTGATATCTTGAATATCACATGTCCTACAAAAGAATACTTGAGATATCTTGAATATCACATGTCCTATACTAATTTTGTGAGTTGGTAAGATGGGTTAAACAAGAAATAAACTTTCACAATGAAAAAATATATGATATTTTATCATATTTTGAGAAGGTGTCGCCAAAAAAGGATGTTAAAATTCATGATATAAATTTTTGGTAAATAAATTTTTAAACCAATTTATAATATTTAGTTTAGAGAAATTGATTCTTATCATGGAAAAAAATAGAATAAAAAAATGTTAATCTAAAATTTCAATGGGTAAATATATCTCAAAATCCTTGGAAAAAGTTTAAAAACTTTTCTAAAATATCAATAATAATAATAATAATAATAAAAAAATAAAAGCAAAAGCATTAACAATGAAGTCACCAGTAATGTTCAAATAAAAATTTATTCCTAATTAACCTTTAAAATGTTGAATAAATATTTTTAATTACATACCTCTTGGTTTAGACTATTATTAGTGGTTGAATGTTGTAAAAATAAAAAATACCTCATGGGAAAGCATATTTAGAGTGATTCATAGAAGCATATGAGTAGATGTTTATATCTTTGAAAATTTAACTCGGAATAATTATGTAATTCATAAATTCTAATTAAGTTGGGCTGGGAATTGAATTATATATCAATTATGAAATAAAATTGAAGAAACATGGTAAAATATATTACAGAAGCACTGTAAGAAGCATTATTCAATATATTTTTTTGGTATTGTAATTTCTCATAAGCTTTCTCCCAAGATTTTTTTATGCATACATCCTTAAAACCATGAGCGTGAATATTAAGATATTCCTATTTTTTTGTTCTCCTTATTTTTAACTTTTCAGACATTCATTAGATATGTCTTATACGCATTTAAATTACTTTATAAATTTTATGTAATTTGTAAATTAGGGAATTTATTTATTTTCATAAATTTTATGTACTTTGCAAATTATGGAATTTATTTATCTTATATTCAAAGAAATTCTTATATTTATAAATTCTTATATTTGTGTTTGGGAGACAATTGAGTTATGAATTTGTAGATTTGATTACAACATTACGTTGATTGTTAGTTATATTATGCTATTTTTCTAGGTAAATAGAGATAGAGAAAATACTATATTTTTCCTAGATAAATAGAAATGAAAAAATGATATATTTTTCTTCATTTCTTAAATGGAGGTAAACAATTTTGATATTATATCTTAATTATTGAACGAACATATCTAAGATTTAAATTAATAAGAAATAATAATGTTATCTTTATCATCAACAATTGAATCCCTAACCTAGTTTTATATATATATATATATATATATATATATATATATATATATATAGGTATAGATATAGATATATGAGTCACTCAATAAATCACTCCTTTATGATGCCAAAATTACCTAATCAATTATTACTTTTTGCAAAAAAATTACTTGGCATTAGTAATACAACATAAACCCAATAGGTATTGTAAGGGAAGATTATAGGCTCTAAATTAGAAGTGAGTAGTATACTTTTATGATGATCCATTGTTGCTATATATTTTTGGGTAGTTCATAGATGATATTTGCCGGATTTATATTAGTAGTGAGTAGTATATTTTTACGATGATTCAATGTTGCTATATATTTTTGGGCTTGCTACACATGGTGATGCTACATAGGCATGTTGCTTGTTTTCATGTTGTGATTTTGCAAATTGCAAGAAGATTATATGGAATGGATATAGTATTTGTGGTTGTAAAAGTAAAAGATAGTTTATGGAGAAACATATTTGGAATGATTCACATAGACATGTTGGTGAGAATATTTATATATTTTATCATTTAACTTAGAATTATTTTATGGTTCATAGTTAGTAAGTGAATTAGATTAGGAACTATGGTTATTGGAGTGTATATCACTTGTGAATGGCATTCTATAATATGTATGAAAAGGAGATACACATGTCTCTTTTCATTATTTTCTTCATAACTCTCACACCATAAGATCAACTCCTAATGATATAGGTAAACAAAATGTTTACTTTTTGAATGTTATAACAACCATAAGAGTTTTATAATGTTAATTACTTTTATGTTTTACCTTAAATTATAATGTATATTATAAAATTTGGATATAGATTTTTGAAATCTTAATATGAGATATTAACAATAATAAATTTAGTTTTAAAATTTTAATGAAATCATATGAATATTTTCTTATTTTACATTTTTAACTTAAAGTTATCTTTTATATGTTTAATTTAAGATATAATATCTTTTTTGGATTTTAATAATGCTAATATTAGATTGTTTCTTTACAATAATTAGTTTGGTTTAAAAAATCTTTAATTTCCAATATTAATAATTATTTTATAAAACTTGTTGAAATGTGGCAACAAGAATATTCTAATTTTAATGTGTCCTTGAATTAAAATTCGAATTTAGTCTCACCAATTGCTTGAAAAATAATTAATTAATTCATCTTGGATTAATTAGTTGGAGAAATTCAAGCTAGAAGTCTTTCTGAAGCCATGCAACAGTTATCCCTTAAATTAAGAAGATTATCCCTTAATTAATGAGATAAGATTGAGTTATATTTGAGTTGTAAATAGTTAGCTCAGTTTACTGAGTTAAGTCCAGTTAAATTAGTTCCAAACTGTTTGAGGAAGTAATTGTGAGTTATCAGTTAGTTGATGCATGCATGCACTCAACTAGTGTATTCTAGATAACTGAAGATTCTCTCATCAGTAACTCATGCATGTCTATTCTAAGAAAGACCCAGTTGAGATTAAATATAAGGACAATATACGATCAGTTGCATGTGTTCTCTTATAAAGAAAACTCATGCATGCAGAAGGCAGGTCATTCCTTGAGGATTGCGCAGTTCTGACAGTGTGTTAGAGAAGTGTGTGAGATCAGTGTTACACTTGGTAACAACAGGATCACCCAAGGAAAATTGTGCAAGGAAATAGGAGCTTGGAGGGTAGAGAGGAAGGCTTATGAGCAGTCTATTTTTCCTGTGAGCATCTGTGAGGATTGTACTAAGAGCTGGCTAGCTGTGAGAGCTAAGGTTTTTTGTAATTCTGATATATTTCCAACTTGTATGATAATACAAATAGTGGGGTTTTTAGCTGAGGCTTTCCCCTGAGTATTTTTTGTGTTTCATGTGCATTGATTCTTCTTCTAGTTATATGTGTTCAGCTCATTCTTGCTCAAACATTTAAGCTTCCGCAAATTGATAGTAGAGGTAGGTTATTTTATTTTGCTTTAGTTATATTGCATTATCTGGTTATCCTGCAGCAGATCTACGAATTAGATTTGTAGACAAAATTTTCTACATGGTATTGGAGCTGTGAACAGTATACTAAGAAGAAAATTCGAAGTTTGAAGTTCGGGGTTGTAGGTGCAAATCGAATTCATATCATACTTCAAGTTGGTCAATGGCGTTCTATGCTTGAGACTCGAGTATGCCTTGAAAGGAAACTCGAATTACATAGCATGGAAAGATAGAATGGAGGTTGTATTAGAAGACAATGGCTTGAAGGATTTCATTGATCAAGAAATCCAAAAGCCAACTGCAACTAATGCACAAGAGTTGGCTGAGTGGATGAAGTGTGTGGCGAAGGTGAGACGGATCATCCTAGAGGGAGTTCGAGACCATATTGTCTCAAGTCTCCATGGGAAGGATACTCCATTTTCAATGTGGAAGACATTGAAGGACCTCTACCAGAACAGTAGCGACCAGAGGAAATTGGCGCTCAAGGATAAGCTTCGGAGATTCAAGATGGAGAAGGGCGATACTATTTTTGCATATTTGAACAAGCTCACAACCTACAGAGATGAGCTTTCTAGTGTGGGAATAACTACTTTTGATGATGATATGGTGAGCCTCGCTCTCCTCGGACTTCCAAAGAGTTGGAATAGCTACCAGGACTCTGTGAATGGAAGGGAGAAATTTTCGGATTGGGAATGATTGTGGTCAGATCTAATGCAGGAGGAGATCAGAAGGGGCACACGAGATGGTTCTTCATCAATGAATGATGATGAAGAAAATCTGGCCTTAGCAAATAAGGCGAGGAAAGGGAAGGGGAAGGCTACCCATTCCAAATCAAATTCTTCTCATGGAGGGAAGAAGGGTGATAAGTCTAAAGTGAGATGCTTTAATTTTTCACGAGATGGGACATTATGTGACTAATTGCCCATCTAAGAAGTCCAAGGAGGGATCCATAAAAGGATCTGAAGGTGAGGCATTAGCCTCTCAGTTCGAAATGGACTCTACCCTCATCGCATGCATGGTGTCATCGATGGTGGGTTGTGTTTGGTATCTTGACGGTGGAGCCTCATTCCACATGACCGGTGATAAAAGTTTATTCAGTACATTGGAAGAGAAAGACCTCAAGATGTGCATAGAGATAGGTGACGACGGAAAGTACAGTGTTTTAGGAGTGGGCACGGTTGCTTTTCAGAGGGAGCATGGAATTCCTCTCACCTTGAAAGATGTGAAGTATGTGCCCGTACTAAAGAAGAACTTGGTATCAGTCACGATGTTGCAGGACAAAGGCTACGATGTTGTCTTTAGTAAAGGAAAGGTGTTCTTAAGACACATAGCCATGGGTTAGACCAAGAGGATTGGGATTTGAGTGAAGAATCTTTATAAAATAAAGGTACATGATTTTGCAACATTGAGTACGAAAGAATAATTAATGCAAATCCAAGACATTGATGAGTTATGGCACAGGCAATTGGGCCATTTGCATCATGGGGCCTTGAAGATAATGCAACAGATATCTATAGGACTTCCCAAAGGTAAACTTGAGCAAGTTGACACATGCAAAGGTTGTACCTTGGGAAAGTACACCAAGTCTTCCTTTCATGATTGAGACATTCGAGCAGAGGCTATCTTAGATTGAGTTCATACTGATGTGTGTGGACCATTCTTGACGACATCCACAATGAAGCAAAGGTATTATGTGATTTTCATTGATGATTATTCTTGTAAATGCTATATTTATTTCATGCAGAAGAAAGACGAATCCTTCTTAAAGTTTTGTGAGTTCAAAGATTTGGTCGAGAAAGAATCAGGGAAGAAGATCAACACCTTAAGAAGTGACAATGATGGAGAATATGTCTCTCAAGAGTTTAAGGACTTCTGTGTAGCAGAAGGAATTAAACAAGAGTTAACGACACCTCATAACCCACAACAGAATGGGGTTCCCGAGAGGAAGAACAGAACAATTGTAGGGGCAGCAAAGGTGATGTTGCATGACCAAGGCCTACCACTTCACTTGTGGGCTGAGGCATGCAACACGGTGGTCTATTTGCAGAATAGAAGACTGCATTGCATACTTGGGATGAAGACACCAGAGGAATATTTCTCCAGTAAGAGACCAGATGTCGGTCACTTTAGGATCTTTGGCTCATCGGTATATTGCCATGTGACAAAGGATGCACGGAAGAAGCTTGAGCCGAAAATAGAGTTGGGGATACTTGTGGGGTACAATGATACACCCCACAACTATAGGGTGTATTTTCTTACCAGTCAGATGACAGTGATTCACAGAGATCTTAAGTTTGATGAGCGGAAGGCCATGCGGGTTTCCCTTGAGAGGGAGCTCCAACTACAGGCTATGGAGGAACTGTTGATTCCTAAGGAGGAGGAGCCTCAAACTGATGTGGGGAAACCACATGCAGAGGTTTTAGGAGTGGAGACATCCACTCAATCAGAGTCTTCCAGAGATGGATGGAAGCATACAAGAGAAGTTGATAGATTGTTGATGGATGTGAGAGAGAATGTGGGAGAACCATCTTCTCAACACAGACAAAGGAGGTCACCTGAGAGGTACACTGGATACATGGCTCTTATTGGGGAATTTGTTGAGATTGAGCCATATTCCTTTGATGAAGTAGTGCAACAGCCAATTTGGGTTGATGTTATGGTGGAGGAGTATGACTCCATGTTCATAACAATGTTTGGGACATAGTTCCGAGACAAGAGAGCAAGTCAGTTGTGAGTTCCTGTTGGCTTTACAAGGTAAGGCAAGTTGTTGATGGTAGTGTGGAGAAGCATAAGGCAAGATTTGTTTCCCGTGGCTTTTCATAGGTTGAGGGGATTGATTATCATGAGACTTTTTCTCCTGTCGCGAGGTACTCATCTATCATATCTATGTTGGCACTATTAGCACAGATGAGTTGGAAGATCCATCAAATGGATGTGAAGACTGCATTCCTCAATGGCCAGATTGGGGAAGAGGTGTACATAGAGCAGTCGGAAGGTTTTGAGACCCTCAATCATGAGTCGCATGTGTTCTGACTCAAGAGAGAGTTGTACGGGCTAAATTAAGCACCTCATGCTTGGTACACTAGGATAGACAACTACTTCTGTTATCACCAAAATAGGACCCTGATAGGCTGTTGATCAGACTATCTTAGTGTAGCTATTTCAAACCAATATTTTAGCAAGGCTTAGCCTCCTCAGCCTGAGAGGGCTCTCTCAAAGGGTTAATGATACTGATTAAAGATGTGGATAGATGGCTAACTCTATGGTTTGTGATTTTATATGTTTATAGGTTGAAAGATAAAGGTTGGCTACCATTGGGCTATGGAGTCAAAGTATATTTTAGTACCATAGCAAGATCAGCTTAACATGAAATTCAGGGCATAGAGAGTGTTTATACATCAACAAAACAAATATACAATGCAAGGAAACACAGTTTATAAATACATGAAGGAAGTTAGAGCAACATTGATGAGTTATAAGTAACATGTATTCATACCACTGCAAGTAAGTGAAAGAGGAAATCCATGAGACAATAGGACATTAAAAATTCTCTTTGAATCCTGAGTAGTGAAGCCAAAACATTCTACCTAGCATGGAAGTCAAGGCATTATGGAGTTCAAGTGTAGAAATGCAAATATAAAACAGTGAAACACAGTTAGTTTATCTATGAAGGAAGTCATAGCATCATTGATGAGTTTTGAGTATCATAAGCAAACACCACTTCAATGTAAGTATTGGAAGATGCCATCAAAACAAGAACATACAGGAAATCTTCATGAATCTTGAGTTGTCTAAGTAGAAACTCTGCATTAGGTTAAAAATATACACAGTCTGCACATAGAGCAGTAGCTGAGCCAAAAGGTCTCCAACCCTTTGCTAATTCAACCTCTTGCTTCATATATAGCATTTACAATATGGATTCCCTCATCCCTCATCAAGAGAATTCGAGTTTTCTATGAGTGACACCTATTCTAACCATAAAAAAAACTATTAAATACAAATGACAGCTAATTTGCAGTCCTAGAGTCCTAATACAATTAGCAGTACAACTCCTTGTTATGATTAAAACAACCTTACCTAGACATTGAAAGCATTCTTTGACAGCTGCAACCTCATGAAGTTGATTTTGATGAAGCCTCCCATGTTGTCACCTTACTACTGATGACAAACGCTAGAAATTAGGGAACATGTTTCCTTGTTTTTAGGTTTAGGATCCTTGAAAATTGGTACGTGGGACAGAGCCTTTATCTTCTCATCCATGACATATTTTACGAAAATGAAGGTGGTTTTCGTAGTCCATTCTGTCTATAAAAAAAACCTCTCTTGGTTTTTTAAAACACTTCTCCAGCTGTCAAGAATCTATCCTTGAAAAACACGTTTAAAAAAGGAAAAATATGTTCTCTGAAATTAGGTTTTCAAAGAAAGCTTAGTATCTCCCAACTGATAACACTTATGAAGCAAGTGAGATAGGTTACTGTAGTTGGATAGTTTATGAAGAGAAACCTCATTCATAATTCCAAAATACTTTTTATTGTGACCAGAAACTGAACTTGAAAAAGACTGTTAAAACCAGAAGACAAAGCTTGACTTTCAGCAGTTTCGTAGCACAAGATTAACCATAAATTTCTCCCACCTCAGAACGAATTTGAAGAAAATGAAAGAGGTTTTTCTAGTTCATTATGTTAGGAAGACAATCCTCTTTCAGTTTTCAAAATTGAGTTCTAAAATGCTCAGGAACCCTTCTGGAATTTGACTAGTAAAAGCAAAAAACTGAGTCTTTTATGTTGAAACAGGCTTTTTCAGGGGTTTCATAGTGCGCTACGAAAACTCCTAGTCCAGTGAAAATTCTGGGTTTTGCGCTACGAAAACTCCTAGGCAATTTTGTAGTGCATGAAAACCTTGACACAAGTTTGACACATGGAAATTTATGTGTGATGTAGGACCAATGATAGGCAAAACCAAAGTGTTGACCCTATTTGATAATACCAACAAGGCTCCCCTCTAGGTCTTAGACTCTAAGTCAAACCATGGAAAGACTAGACCAAGACTAACACCAATCCTTTGGAATCAAACTGATGTTCAAAATTTAGGAATTTTTTCTTAAGTGATAACAACTTCACCAAGTTGGGCTTCACAAAGAGTGAAGCGGATGAAAACTTGTACCACATCATGGTGAAAGGTAAGTCATTGATAATTGTACTTTATGTTGATGATCTCATATTGACATGTGATGATAAGTTGATCATGCCTTTCAAGGAGGGCCTTGCAAGAGAATTCGAGATGAAAGACATGGGTCTCATGCATTAATTCCTTGGCATGGAAGTATGGCAGAAGGATGGGGAGTTGTTTGTGTCTCAAGGCAAGTATGCCAACGAGATACTCATGAGATTCCACATGTAGAAGTGCAAGCCCATGCAGACTCCTCTAGCAGGTAACTGGAGGAAGGAGGATGCTACTTCAAGAGAAGTATTAGAGGCTACTGTGTACAGGCAGCTTGTGGGTTCATTGATGTACTTAATGAACACACAACCAAATTTGTGCTATGCAGTAAACCAGCTGAGTCACGCGATGGTTCAGCCTACCAAGATGTTTTGGAAGGCAACAAAGGATGTATTGAGATACCTCAGAGGCACATCTTAGTATGGATTATGGTACAAACGAACAAAGGGAGTGAAGCTATAGGGCTTCACTGGTGCAAATTGGGCAGGGAATCCATCAGATCAGAAAAGCACATCAGGAGGGATTTTCAACCTTGGGTCGATGAAAATTTCTTGGTACAACAGGAAATAAAGGTCAATTGCACTCAGCGCGACAGAGGCCCAATACATGGCTGCAAGTCAGGCAACATGTGAGGCCATCTGGATGCGGAAAATTCTAGTTGATTTGTTTGATCAGAGGATGGATCCAATTATGATCTATTGTGATAATTAGAGTTGTATCAAACTCTCTGAGAATCCAGTATTTCATGATAGGTCCAAGCACATCGATATCTAGTATCATCATCTCAGAGACTGTGTAGCGAGGAGGATCATGTTGTTGCAGTGTATTTCGACCGAGGAGCAAGATGTTGACATTTTGACAAAGCCATTGTCAAAGTGTAAATTCTAGTTCCATAGAGACAGGATCGGGATGACAGATAATCCCTTTCTTGTTGAGAGGGAGTTTTGAAATGTGGCAACAAGAATATTCCAATTTTAATTTGTCCTTGAATTAAAATTAAAATTTAGTCTCACTAGTTGCTTGAAAAATAATTAATTAATTCATCTTGGATTAATTAGTTTGAGAAATTCAAGCTACAAGTCTTTTTGAAGTCATGCAACATTTATCCCTTAAATTAAGGAGATTATCCCTTAACTAAGGAGATAAGATTGAGTTATATTTGAGTTGTAATTAGTTAGCTCAGTTTACTGAGTTAAGTCTGGTTAAATTAGTTCCAAACTGTTTGAGGAACTAATTATGAGTTATCATTTAGTTGATGCATGCATGCACTCAACTAGTGTACTCCAGATAACTGAAGATTCTCTCATCAGTAACTCATGCATGTCTATTCTGAGAAAGACCTAGTTGAGATTAAAGATAGAGTCAGTGTACTATTAGTTGCATGTGTTCTCTTATAAAGAAAACTCATGCATGCAGAAAGCAGTTCATTCCTTGAGGATTGCGCAGTTCTAACATTGTGTTACAGTAGTGTGTGGAATCAATGTTACACTTGGTAACAGCAGGATCACCGAGGGGAAACTGCGCAAGGAAATAGGAACTTGGAGGGCAGAGAGGAAGGCTTATGAGCAGTCTATTTTGCCTGTGAGCATCTGTGAGGATTGTACTGAGAGCTAGCTAGCTATTAGAGCTAAGGATTTGTGTAATTCTAATATATTTCCAACTTGTATGATAATACAAATAGTGGGGATTTTAGCTGAGGCTTTCCCCTGAGTATTTTCTGTGTTTCATGTGCGTTGATTCTTCATTTGGTTATATGTGTTCAGCTCGTTCTTGCTCAAACATTTAAGCTTCTGCAAATTGATAGTAGAGGTAGGTTATTGTATTTTTCTTTGGTTATATTGCATTATCCAGTTAACCTGCAGCAGATCTACAGATTGGATTTGTAGACAGAATTTCTACAAAACTATGTTGTTTTATTTTATTTTTTCTTTTGAAAAACATGATATGTGTGTATTTTAAACATTATTTCTCACTTAAAAGGAAAAATATGTAATAGAAAATTGTGTTTAAGTTAATTAGATTTCCTCATGCTTTACACATCAATTTCATTATAAACTATTTACTAGTTCTTTTGGCATAGTAGATAAAATTATCTTATCTTAATAATAAACATTAATTTAACTAATTTATAATCTTACTCTTTTATAATTATAACACATGTTAAGCATTTATTTGAATATTAATGAATTCAATATAATAAATAATATTAAATTTTCAATATTAATATTAGTTTGATATTATTTGAGTATTATTTTTCAATTTAAGAGACAAAATCTCACTATTTGTAACATGTATGGTATATCTGTTTAAAAAAAAAAGCATCGAACTTCTTTTATCTAACATTTCAACCTACTTACACAGTTCATTGTTTTATATATATATATATATATATATATATATATATAATTTTATTCAACCTTTTTCACAAAACAAATTACAAAATCTTAAAAAAAAAATTATATATATAATTTGAATTTTCTTCCACTTTACTTAAAAAAAAATTAAAAAATCTTACCAAGTAACAAAATAATTACATAGATTAAATTTTATTTCCACACAAGATAAAACTCAATCTCATTTTATATCCATAAAGTTAGACACAAAATTTTAAATATAAATATATATAGATATTAAAAAATATATAGAAATAGAAATATATATATATATATATATATATATATATATATATATATATATATATATAGTAAATAAATAAAATAATTTTCATTCATACAAAAGTATTAATTTCTTAACCCCAAAAACAACTCCAACCTCTTTTTTTACCACAAGTCTAGAGTGGTTAAACTCTTAGAATAATTGCATTAATTATGTTAATGTATGTTGCTTAAAATTCATTACAAAATTTAGTTTGAGCATTGTTTTAATAAAACTCCCTTGGATTTTTCCTCATGGACTGTGATTTAGGGCCGGCCAAATTTGGTCTTGCACCAGAAAGTTATGGTAATAATATTGGTTTAAGCAACAGTCGATACAAAGCCAATGCCAAAGTCCTCCCAAGACTGTCCTTAAGATGTATTAATAGGCGTATAACATTGGAAACATTAGTTGCTGTGCGGAGCCTATAGCCTAGAATTTGTCATTTAGAGAACATTTTTTTTTCATTTTAAAACTATTTCACAGGTAGGAAAATTTTTGAAATCACCCCCAAAATTTCAAATTGAAATGTCAAAAGTGATTGGTAAAAAGATTTAGAACATTAAATTTGATGTGGAAGCATTTATGTTCGTTGTATAAATTTTCTTAAATTGTACTTGTAATGAGAGATTTAGGGAAAAAAAAAATGATTCAAATTTTAATGAATGATTTAGACAAAATTGTCCTCAAAAAATTTAATGAGTGATTTACGATTTAAATTTTAATGAATGATTTAGATCCCAAAAAAAGAAAAGGTTAGATAGTTTTTAGATTTAAATTTTAATGAATGATTTAGATCCAAAAAAAGAAAAGGTTAGATAGTTTTACAATTTTTTAATGTAAGATTTAAAATCTAAACTAAGTTAGACAATATGTTTAATTGTAATTGTAGCATTCTTGTCATTCATTCTATTTAAGTGCAACATCTATTTTCTTGTCACCAAATTTGTTAGGCAATTTTGTAGTTTTGTAAGGATAGAAATTCTAAGAAGTGATTTTGGAGAAAAAGAAGAAGTTACCCTGTTTGTTTAGTTGTAGCCTCTATTTCTCATTTTTGTTGTCACCCGATCTGTTTAGGTGCAACATCTATTTTCTTGTCACCAAGTTTGTGTAGTTGCATTGGTTGTTAATGAGATTTTTATAGATAAAAAAAAATGATATTTTTATATATACCAAAAGAAATACATAAAATAATTGGAATGGTGACATTATTTGGTGGCTTAACTAGAGTTAACATGGTTAAAGAGGAAAATGGGTTAACTAGAGTTAACATGGTTAAAGATTCCCCTTCTAAGTTAAAACAAAATGACAATAAATACAACTAAATGATTGATGTTCTAACCTCGGTGGAAGCACCCACCTCCTCCTTCGACCTGTGTGGACTACTTTTGACAATATTTCAAATTGGATCCACGCCCATCACAAACAACATAAGTCTCCATAAACTGATCATACCACTATTCTCACAACCCTATTCATCAAGTTTTCATAACATGTTCATCAAGTTTGCTATCCATGTTCATCACATGTTCATCAATTTTCCATCGACATGTTCATCAAAGCAACTTACTCATTAATATGGTACCATAACACCTTTCAGGTATCCCATTTTTTTTCAGACATCAAATACTTGCTCATCATCCTTGAAACTTGATCATAAGCCCTAAAAAAAAAAGTATAGCTTTACAACATAAAAATGCATCTTCATAACTCTTCATGACCCCTCGAAAGATCATACTTGAATTTTGGTCATTTTGCTTTTTCTAGAATTCTATTTGGCTTCAAAATCATTCCAAAACCATATATTAAATTATTTGTTTAACATAATAGCAATTTTCAGGTGCATTATATAGGATGACCCTTTAAGAGTTCTACAAAAAAAAATTAACGGTTCTACAAACCAGTGATTTTTAGTGTGCCAATAACCTTATTTAAAAAAATAAATAACACAAGTTGTCTAGGGATCAAACTCATCACCTCTTTCATACAAACCAGAACCAACAATTGATCTGGCTATGCAACATGTTGAGTGATATTGTGGCTTGCACCTACTGTTATTTTCATCCCATGTGTGCATGCCACAAAATTGAAGGCCTCTAGACTCTAACTGCATACCTTCGAAAACCCTAGAGCCAGTGAACCAAACAAGTTATGTTACCAATGAACCAACGCAAACCATACAACCAAAGAGCCAACAATCTAATCATATTATGTTTCCAATGAATCAACACAAACCATAGAGCCACAAAGCCAATTAACCATTTAAATTACCATAGATCCAACAAACCAATGCAAACCACAATGCAATAGAACCAACGAACCACACAAACCATAGAGCCACATAGATGAAAAACCAAATAGGTTATGTTGTTAATGAACTAACACAATCATAGAGCCAATGAACTAACAAAAACCATAATGCCATAGATCCAATGAACCACACAAACCATAGAGTAATGGTAAAAAACAAATAGTGTCACCAACAAATGAGCCTTCATAGAACCACATAGCTAATGAACCAACTTCTATTTGTTCCAATTCAAATCCTTTTTTTTGTTGTCTATGCCATGGCAGGGTTATGTACAAGTAAAATTTTAAGGATAAAAATTTATCTTGAAGTTTAGAAATCTTGGCAAATCTTGTAGTTTATCATATGTAATCTATAAAATGATTAACAATTTTTTTGTAAAAATACTCAAATTTATGATAATTTTATGCAGTCTCTATATAAAATTTTGACGGTTTTTAAGGTGTAATAATTTTATACTAGAAAATTTGGGCAAACCACTTTTATAAAAAATGCAAATTAACAGCTGTTTTTTTTTTAAACATGGAAAATTGGCCCACCTACGAATATTAGCCCCTAAAATTTTCCCTAGTTATGTATATATATGATCAAACCACTCGATGGGCCTTGGGGTTGATGACATAATTGTTCCATGTGATCGTGACTTGCTTTTTACAGAAAGACCTCAGTCACCTGGGGTTGATCCACTGTGTCATATGACTTGGCCTTATAGGGTCATCGGTTGATCATGTGGTGAAGTCAACATTACATCATCATGCCATGTGGCACGTAGTGTGAGGTGCTACGTGTCACCTAAGAACAACCCAATTGGTCACTTAAAATTCCATATGTACCTACCACATGGCAATCATCCATCCTTCCACATCATCTGACTAACATTATCATGTTGATGTGTCAAGTTATAACTACGCCACTATTGATGCAATCATTGAGCTGATTTGCCATGTTAATGGGGGGGTGCACAAGTTGTTAACTAGGGTGCAAGTTCGAAGTTTGATTGCAATAGATCTTCCTCCATTCATTAATTACCTTTGGATCTACTAGAAGATGTGTGATGTTTAACTTGTTAAACATTTTGCAATTCTATGCACCATCTACCATAGATTTCACCACAAGATCATAGATCCAATCTAAAAATGCATTCCATTTAACAAATTTGGGGTTTTTTCCCTCAATGCAATTGTTAACTTCAAGCTGACATGTATTCTCATCAGGGACGAGTTTGACCAATTGTGATATATTGTTGGAAAGGTCTCAAAGAGAAATAGAGAGGAATCTCCAACCATACCATCCATAGATTCATTTGACCGTCATGACTTTGACAAAAAATCAATAAACTTTATTCCACTTTGACATCATTTGATGAGATATTATTAAGAGATTGGATTATCATACTACTTTCTTTGATTCATTAATGACATTGTTGCTTCATTAAACTTCCCCTTTGACATCAATGACACTAGTTGTCATCATTGACAACACTATGTCGAACACTGAGCTGAGGGAGAAGAGTACTCTCGAAGGATGCCCCTCTTGGATACAAGGTTCTTACATAATGGGTAGACTGGATCCTAAATAAAGGACATACAAAGGGAAGGTTTATTGATTTTTTAGTAGCTTGGGAGGTACTCCAAGCCTTAGGGTTCGAGGTTTGGAGGGTGGAGCACCACAAAAGTAATTTGTGGGCTTGGAACCCAAGGTTGGGGTTTTGTACCCAAAGGAGTTGGGGAAAAAAATGAGGAATTTGAGCATGAGAAAAATTGACGTGATAGAGGATTGTTAAGATAGTCTTCGGCAAAATCACATAACCAATCTTTTGTCGACACGTTTCAAACCAACCAGTGTGGTTCATCGTCAGGACAAGTTGAAGAACAAATCCGGTTTAGCTAGATTAAATAGAGTGTGCAGAGACTCCAACAGCTATAATGCTAACGGCTAATTTGACCTAATGAACCTGGTCAAACAACTAAAATAGTCAATTAATATTTCTAGAAATAGTTAAAATAGGTAAATAAAGGAATTCATTTGTTAAAAATAAATAGATATATTATTAATATTAATATTTTAATTATAATGGTCCTTATAATATATATTAAATGATTTATTATTATTCAATTATTATTTAAATACAAGTGAATGGTAATAAATCACTACTATTTTCATAATTTAGTTACATTAGGTAATTATGTAATAATTCCGGGCTTGACTGAAATGTCAATGGGAACAGTGCGAGAGATGTTTCCCAAATTCAGCTCTGAATCAGGATGTTTCATTGGACTCTGAGCTTCTTTGACATATTCAGCTGTAAAAACTGATGAGAAATCGTTTTCAAAATGATCATCCTCAGGTAAAAACGAAGATCTATGATGGAGATCTTCCCATGGTAAATCATCGACACACAGGACTTCACAAAGTTGTTTGTCAGATGACACAACTTCGAGAAACGCTATTAACTCCGAGGTTGACGTGAAAAGTGATTCCTCACGGACCACATTCATTTGGTCGATTTTGGTTGAACGCGGGTCGGTAAAACACTGCACGACTTCATAAGCAATTTCATATGGACTCAAAGGCATAGCATTACCAAATGAGTCTATTTCAGATTTAGAAGGAACGATCCAAGGATCGTCGTAAAAAATGGTATCTGATGTAATCATATGAATGGATGCAAATGAAGACACGGCGTTGATTGGAGGAAAAGGAAAAGTTCCCAGTAAACCGGCATCTTTAACTAATCCTACACCAACATCTTTATAAGGGATAGTCGTTTTACCAACATGCTGGATACTCTCTGAAGAGGCTGGGTCGGATGAAAAGTAAGCCAGCTGGTCTATGGTTACGATCTTGCCATTATGTGGAAACTTTATTACTCTGAAGACCGATGAAACGACCGCTGTCATAGCGTAAGACCAACTTCGACCCAAGAGAAGGTTGTAGTCTAGAGGGGCATCAACCACCTCCACATCCAGACTAATGGCTTTTCCTTCAACCCCTATAGGCAAATCCTGTAGAATGCCAAACGGATGAAACCCACGGCCATCAAAGGCCTTAAGAATTGTCGGGGATTGATTTAGTGAAGGAGAACCAAGCGATCTCCAGCACTATATCGACATAATACACGTGGAAGCTCCCTCATCAATTACAGTCCGATGAATAGGCCTGTTTTTTACTAACACTGGGATCTGGAAAGCCATTGGATGAGGTAAACGCGGTGTACTATTTTCTAGATCAAAGATTATTAGGTGCGGGTCCTAAACATCAACAGCTCCTATAGCCGACAAAAGTAATTTTCGCTGTGCTGGGCATGATTGCAGCACTTCTAAAGCCGACATTGCTGAGGGTGAAACAACTAAATCCTCAACAATGTTGTAATTCTGGGCTGCTCTCGCATGTGGATTGAAAGCAGACCTTCGAAGTACACCCTTGGTGGGCGGTTTTATTACTAAGTCCGGGTTAGGTTTCTCGATCTGTAGTGGATTGGAACCGGGAGCTGAGGTTGATGGATTTGAGTGAGAAGATTCTGCTTCTTTCAATCCATCAACAGGACTTTTACTACCATAATCTTGCGATCGAGTCGCAATTCTTACATGAGACATCATCAATATGGGTTCTTCACTGGCACTCGAGGAAGAACCTATCATCTTACTCTCCTGCTTTGGAAATGGATCTTTCAAAACAGAAGGAGTTGGGGAACCTTTGATGATTTTCACAACCTCGGTCCGATGAGGGTAATCTCTTGTAAAATGATCCTCTTCACAAATAAGACAAGGATATCGAGGTTTGCGCTTTTCGTCATTGGTTTCCGACTTTTCTGTTTTCTCCTTTGGAGTTTTGTCTGCTTTATTCTTCTTCTTGCCTTTCTTCTTCCCACCGTTTTTTGATTTAGCCGTAGATGACTCTACAGTGTGAATATCAGCGGAAACTTCAGCAGAAGAATCTCCTGTCGGGGAGTCTGGTAAGGTTATAATGGGCGAAGAATTCTTTGAAGACTTCTTCTTGCTTTTAGTGTTCACCATACCAATCATGCCATCAGCAGCATGAGATCCCGAAGGAGCAGCAGCGATTTGATTTGACTTTGGAAGATTTGGGATCTTTTCGTGTAACGTACCTGACTTTGTAAACTAAGTCAAGGTACTACACTTGAGCAATCACTTGCTCCTCAGTAACTACTCCGGCCTTAGCTACGTCTTCAGTAATCTTCGGTAATAATGATTTAACAAACCATTCAGCTAAGATTTGGTCAGGGATAAAAACTTTCACTAATCGCCTTCGACGTCTCCATTCATGAATATGATCAGAAATATAAGTGGGCGTCGACTGTTTTAATGAAGTTAGTAACTCCGTGCCATTATCATATCTGACCGGCAACTGAAAATGAGTTAAGAACGAGGTAGCTAACTGACTAAAATTATAAAAAGAGGCCCGTGGTAACTCAATGTACCACTTGGCCGTGAGACCAATGAGTGTACGCTGGAAAAGACGTAAATGGATCGAATCATCCGAGATGGAATTTGAGGCACACCAGAGGTAGTAAGTCATCACATGATTTGACGGATCCTCTCCAGACTTACCTTCGAACATGGGTATGTCACTGGGCAACTTATTTGGCATTGGCAGCCAGAACGGAAGATAATTTATTGGATCGTTCGTTAGGCGCGTCAAGTCTGGTAAATCCAAAGTTGCGATAAATGGCAATTGCCGATTAGGATCCCTAAAACTCTGGGTCACAAGACCAGTCCTAGGAGGAGGATATCCAGGATAACTTGGAATAGGAATCGCATTCGGGATATTGTATCCTCCCGGAAAACCAGGATTAACCGGACCGTACTGGGGTTGTTGTGGTTGTTGATAAGTGTACCCAGGATACGGTTGATACTGGTAAACCGGTTGCTGGACAGCAGGCCCGTATTGGTACTATCCCTGGTACGGTTAATAAACAAATTTTGGTTGACTAGTGACAACCGTACTTAAACCAGGCTGTCCTACAGGCATCTGAACCGTAGTTTGAATCATGGATCCAGACAATGGTAAAGATGTCTGAGGAGTAGTTACAGAGACAGTAGAAACCGGAGCTGTCAATACTCCAGAAGTAAGTGTGGTGGATGGAACAGATGTTACGGTAGTTGCAGCAGTTATTTGAGATGGAGTGCTAGGTGCAATGGGCGACTGAGTAACTACCGAAGGTACAGAAGTTTGAACATTAGACTGGACTGGTTGCTGGGGTGGACCAGAAACTAAAGGTTGTCCAGTTTGAGATGACAACTGTACGCTTGGCTGCAACACCTGTTGAACTTGTGATGGATCCCACACTATGCTCATTCCGGGGTATTGACCCCTGACTGGTTGAGGATATTGAGATCCATAACCAGATTGAGGGTAGGATTGATAATTGAAAGGTACATTTCCCGTACCTTGAATATACGATTGACCTTGGGGTGGTTGATAACCTTGACTCGAGTACTGACCTTGGGGTAGATACCCTTGAGGTAAGTACTGATACTGGGGTTGACCTTGAGGCATAAATTGATACTGAGGTTGACCTTCGGGTACATATTGAGGCTGGGGTTGACCTTGAGGAATGTACTGTACTATGGGTACATACTGTCCTTGAGGTTGCCCCCAGACACAATTTGTGTACCTTGAGGTTGCCCCCCAGGCGTTAATTGAGGCTGCCCCCCAGGCGGTAACTCGCCACCTTGAGGTTGAGAACTGGGAATTGAACCTGACATCATGTAAATGTCTCCTACGCCCAACGATTTATTACCATTGTTTCCAGTTAATAACCCATTTTCAATGGGTTGAGGAGATGCTCCTGCAAAAGTACCAGAAAGTGACTGATACCCAGCAAGAACAGAAGGACCGCCGTACAAGAAAGATTCAGGAGATTGAGTAAACATAGACGACTGACCAGACATATTTACAGGAGTATAAATACCTCCGGGTTGATAAGGAGTACAAGGTGGAGAAAAACTTGACCCTGAGTTGTCCAAGTAATTAGTTAACGAAAGATACCAAGTAGTACTTCTAGGTGGACTATAAAAAATGGATTCACGCTCCCTTAGATCAATAGTAGGTTGATCTTCAGGGATAGCGACGCCTATTTCTTCTTCTGGAGCAAGTTCTTCAATAGCTATCAAACCAGAAGGAAGATTTTCGGTGATGACTCTTTCTACCCTAGGTGAATCAGGAACACTAGAAGTTGGAGTAACAGGTTCAGATATTTCAGGTTCTTCGCCTATATCACTAGTAGATGAAAAACTACCAGCAAGCTCGGAAAATGCAACAGCTTCAGGATTATAACCTGTTTCTAGACTTTGGTAATCTGGATGGACTACCAATGAAGACTCTCCTTCTTCTGGTGACCCTACTTTACTGCCACTAGGAGTTACAAGGACTTTCAAACCTTCGTAATGACCCGGGACGTCTTGAGGAGGTTCGCCCCGAAGTCTACGGGACTTCCTCAACAAATCGGCCACGGTAACAATCTCAGGAGACTGGCCCCGAAGTCTACAGGACTGTCTCGGTAATTCAGCCACAGTTAAAAACTTTTAACTACTGCACATGCAAACAAAGTAAAATCTCAAAGAAAACCGCCTAAAGTCTCGAAAGAACCAAACAAATTCGAATCACACGCATAAAGAATCTAGGGCGTCAAACCATACACAAACAGTAGCCTTCCGGACCGAAAACACTAGTTGGTGATGAAGCCCAACATCGCCGAATTCAGTACAGAAGTGGTGGGTGGAACAGTTACCCCGGCAACCTGCTTAATGAATAGACCGACACAAGTTCCTCCACTTTAACCGTCTCGAGTGAAGTGAACCCCCCGGAAAATCCAAGTGAGTCCAGCCGACGTCTGCTCCAGGTACAGTGGGATCTTCCCTCCACCGTCACCTCGGGTAGAATCCTAAAGATAATGGTCACTAAGGTTACCAATAGCAACAAATATACATGGGGGAACAGTCTACGACCCGATAGCACGCAAGGGCAGAGTAACAAGCTCAATCCCCTTGTCGGCTCCTTGACAATAATCCAAGGTTTACCGACAAGTGACCCCAAGCTCCTCGACAGTAATCCGAGGTTTACCGTTTGTAGTATGTGTGTATTTGGCGTATTTCCCAATGAAGGAGGATTGATCCCCTCACTGGTTCGGACACGGTCTCATGCTTCTCCTTTAGGAGGAGCTTTCCCAGAGTATAAATGAAACAGTTGGATTTATCCTACCACAAGATAAGCTACTTGTTTGGTTTTACTGTCTTGGTGAGTTAATTACTCTCCGACTCCAAGACACTAGCCTGATCTATATTGGTGTTTCAGAGCCCTAGTAAATAAAAAGTTACTAAGTTGATTTTACTTTAAGCGTTAATTTTTATGGCTTTTCTTTAGGACAAAAGGTAGCGGAGATGAAACTGATGGTGTATAGACTCGACTCAAATCCACTAAAAAGATGCACTTAGGATGATCTATACTAATTTTCTTTTTCAATGAATTCCCTAGCTAAGAGAGTTGGAGAATGCAAAATTGATATAAAGACAACTTTCTTGCCAATGAAAATCAAAGAAACAATCTCTTTATCTTTTCCAAAGCATACAACACATGACCACTAATTACTTCACGAAAATTCCTTTTCTTTTCAAAGACTCGAATGCTACCTAAGCAAACTTTCCTTCAAAAGAGATTTTTTTGGATTTTTTCCTACTTAACAAAGCATATAAAAATCAAAAATCAAATTTTAAAAATCTATGACAATCAAATCAATTCTACTTAAAAGCAAATCAAAGAGAAATTCACCTAATAAGCAAATCTAATGAGGCCAAAACCTACAAAGTATGATTCCAGGATGTTTTACTCAGTCATGATTTAACCAAGGACTAGTTAAAGCAGAATAAAAAACTAGTCAAAAACAAAAACCAAAATCTTTTGTTCTTTTTCTTAAAAATGAAATTCCTAGTTCAATCAACAAACTTTTCCGAGATTCGGCAAAGAGACAACACAAAGGTAGGCTTCTCACAAGGGTGGATTCTATGAAAGGTCTGACTCCTAAGAAGACTGAAAAGACCAGGGATATCCAAGGTTTTACGACTTCTAAAGCCAAAGTCACTACAGGACCAATGCAAAAATCAAACCCTAAGGCTAGAACCTCTACGAATTTCACTAAAACTCTTGACACTGATGAAACAAGCTTAGATGAAGATTTGTGGCAGGTAACCAGTGGATCTGGGCAGTAAAAACAACTTATAAACAAAAACTAAGAGGCAAAAAGGAGAAAATTGAAATTTTCTCAATTTTGACAGGGTACGCAGGCAACCTGTTTGCACAGGTGCGTGTACGCTCTGTGCACAAAGCTGCAGTGCGTACAGGTACGCACTGTGCTTAACGCAGAGGCTGCGTACTTCTAGAAAAACCAAGAAAAACTAAAATATAATTTAACCATAAGCTAAGCCACCAAAATACACAGTCAGACTGCCAAAAACCAGAAAGAAAACGACTTATCTCAAATCAAAGTTTCACACAAAGGAAAAATCATTCACATCAATGGAGTTCCCCAGCGGAGTCGCCATTTTGTCATGCGGAAAGAGTGAATTTTGCAGACAAAAACGACCTCCCTAGAAGCTAAGGCTTTCTAGTGACAAACAAGACAATTAAACACTATCTTTCCATAAATATGCATTTAGAATACAAGTAATCAGGTGTTTATAACATACCTTTAGTCCAACGCTTTGTAGCAGTCCAGTCTCACTGATCCGGATGAGCTCCTCCTTCTCTTCGAAACCTGCATTCACTGACAAGCAAACGATTACATAGCACCTGAATAACTCATAAAATAAAACATATTCATCATAAAGACCAAGGAGTATATGAAACAAATCATGTATAACAACTTGTTGAGAAAAATGAGCTTAATTGTATTAAGTGGAAACAAAAGAAACCATTACAACCTGTGCCTTGGTGTTGTGCAGGTCCCTCCCAGGGTCCAGCAAGAGTTCTCCTTTACTTTGATCAGCTCACCCACTTCCAAATGAAGCTAAGAAAGGATGGGAATCTCTCCTCTCAAGCTCTATAAGGGAGTCCTAATTTCAGCAGCATCTACCCTTAGGAATCTTCAGCTTTCAACCTCCCCTCCCTCTGGCCCAATGCCTGTATTTATAGTGCTTTGGAGGAAGTTAATCAGGTCCACCATGAATGGGATAAGCCCCTCTTTCAATGGGATAGCTCCCCTCTTCATGGGATAAGTTCCTCTTACATAGGGATGCATGAACCATCTGGAGGCGCTCAATCCACGTCAAACCATCTTCTAGAATGCTCTAGAAATGACCACAAGTAACTTTTTTGAAGTGAAACTTGCGCCTTTTGACCTTTACAGGAGTACGCACCCACCCCTTTATAGACAGAGCGTACAAGTACGCAGGTATTGTGAACTTGGGGTGCGTACACGCAGGTAAGGCTAAGAGAAACTGCGTAACCAGAGTTAATTGATTTTTTAAGGACTTTCTCTCTTTCTTGGAGTTTGACATGAGGAGCAGAGGTATGAGACTTGCCAAGGAGGATAGTATGACAGTTGATGAAGCCATACTAACTGTAGATAGTCATGGTGACAAATTTTAGTGTAATAGCCCCTAACGAGATCTAAAGAAGATATGGCATAGGTTGCCTTATCTTTTTGGTGAGGCGGATGTCCAAGAAATTGTCAGTAAGTTTCCAAGGGGGTGGCTTTACCCATCATATCTAGGCGCAGGAACGAGCAACGCCGCAGAAGGTACAACCGTGCAGACCTCAGTAGTAGAAACACAAAATGAGGCCCAACAGGTTGTAGATCGAGAGAAAGTTGCACAACAGAAAGAAGTTGTTGCTAAGGAAGTTGTTGCTAAGGTAGCTGCTGACAAAGAACAAGCAGCCTAGGAAACCATGATCAAGGTAGAGGAGTCTGAATTTCAGCACATCCAGGACCAAGAAGGGTCAGATGTAGAAGGGGGCATGGAGCAGGGAATCCCCTTTGTCATCAGGAAAAGAATGAAGCAGACAACCTCGGGGCCATGAAAGAAGTAGAAGTCGACTAGATTCTCCCATGTGGATTTGTTAGTCCTCACTGAAGGGGACTTAAAAGAAATTGGTGACAAGGTTTGGGACACTACAATCAAACTATGGACCCAGTTTGAGCAGTAGTACTAGTAGGTGTTGGGAAATGTGCATAAGGATCTACATGATCTGCAGATCCAGACAGGCCGACTGCAAGCGAGCATATCTAGGTGAGCTTTCATCAAGTGAGCACAACAATATTGGACACATATCGGACTTTGGATCTCCATGTGATTCAGTTGTCAAAAGAGGCCCTACAAACCCACTCAAAAGAGTCCAACACCCATCTTTCTCATCTCAAGGATCTAGGCATCAACCTCGTGACACTCCCTATCCAAACCCTACATGAGTTCCACCAAGGCATATTGGATGAGCTTAGGGTTGGGGAGTAGCGTGCGCTACTGGTGATTAATGAAGTCAAGACAAATAACAAGTAGATCTTCGAAGAAACGGTGCAGGCATAAAAGGAGAAAGAAGAAATTGTTACGCATAGCCAGCAGTTAGAAGCAACGATTACACAGGTGTGTAATGTGCTTCCTGAACTTAACATTGTAGCTGATGCAAAGTCAACAGAAAAGATCCAGAAGCTGGTTGCGGTGGTCAAGGAGTCAGAATATGAAATTGGCCAAGTCCAATTTGAGTTATAGCTACAAATTTTGGAGCTACAATTGAAGCTACAGTTGATGACTCTGCGAGAGGTTCGAGAGCAATGTGGAGCTACTATAAAGGAAGGAATGGCCACACTAGATACAACAGTCAAGGAGTGAACAAATTTATTCAAGCAGGCTATGGAGCTATGGAAATCTCTATAAGAGGATCCCACTCTGCAGAAGATTAGCACAGACCTTAGAGAAAAATAGTGGCAGTTTGATGACCTTAGATTGACTACGCGCACTTTGGCACCAGTTCAATGGTTCGAAAAATTACAAAAATGGAAGTAGCTTCAGAATGAGATTGACAAGATGTGCTTGAAAGAGGCCATTTTATGGTAAGGACACAGCCTTGGACAGAGGAGATTAGCCAGCTAACTCTATCAGTGTAGAGAAATCTAAGGCCATACAACAAACTCAAAGGAGCATGGTCCTCATAGTGGAAGGCCCCACTACAGAGAATTTGGTCGAGGAAGTATAACAAGAAGCTACACAAGGCACAACTGATCTATAGGTTTTGAAGTTCGAGTTCTACGAACTCCAAGTGAAGATTGAAGTGCCAACTGAGTGACTCAAGGATGAATCACCAACTTGTATTAGGGGCCTATTAGGATGGGGTACCTAGGGTTCAATTTTGTATTTCCTCTTTGTAAAGATGTAAAGTCTCTGCGATTTGTGGAAGCAGAGCGCGAATATAGTAAGAGTCAAAGGGACATTAGTCCCTTCGGTGATTAGGTGTTAGGAAGGTTTTGAGACCCGTCCATGGTCCGCAGACCATGGTATTGTAAACGAAAAGGCTATAAATAGAAGAGTCATAGTGAGTTTAGAAGGTAACTAATCAATAGAAAATCATTGATGGGAAAGTAGGCTAAGGCAGGAAAAGTTTGTTTCCTGTACTTAGGCGAAGGGGAAGGCTCTTACAGATTAGTGTGTGGAGACCTTTGTAAGTTTGCAGGCTGAGTGCGTGGGACCCTACAACTATGTGCATAGGGAAAAAGAGTATGTACTTGAACAAATGCATTCAATAAAGTTAGTTTTGATCCAATAATTGCACATCTGTATATCTATTTTTACTTCTGCAGTTTTATGTATTTTCGCTCTATATTGCAAATTATATGAATGAATGCTTATCTTATGCATGAAAATGGTAGATCAATATAATTTATACATGTTATGAATGTTGTATGACCTTCGCAAAGGTATAGATGTTGTTTAAGTGAATTACTGTATTTATCTGTTTTGGAAGGGTTAGGGTTTGCAAAGACAGAGCTAAGTGCTAGCAATTGCAAGGACCCATCACACAGGCCTTTGGATGCAGAAACCTAGTTCTTGCATCCCTCAACACTGCTTTGGGTGAGACTGCAGCCTATGCTATGTGGGTTGTTTTCGAAAGGGAAAATAGTTTAGGGTTTTTTTGATTAGTGTAGCTAATGTTGAACCTAGGTCAGGCCCCATCAAGCCAACAATTGCCACCTCTACTGAGATAGATTCTCTCACCAAGAGGTTGGAAGAGGAGGACGTTTCCATTATACCTCATTTCTCTCAGGGTACTATCAATGAGGATGGGTGCTACATGGACAGTGGTGTGTTAAACATATGATAAGGTCACAAGAGGTTTACAAGGCTCTAGTTGAATGGGACTCGAAATTGCACATGGTATTGGGTGACAAGAGTTAGAAGGGGATTAGAGGATCAAGAGTTATGCCATTCAGGATGGAGATAGGATGGGTGATGTGGGTCGAGGATGTACTGTTTGTACCAAGACTTAGATATAGCATGATATCTTCCTTGATGATCGAGAAGAAGGGGTTTGAGGTTTTGTTCTAGGATGGGAAGGCAAGACTCAAACCTAGAGGCTATAGCTCCACAGGTATTGTGCTTGGAATTAGAGAGAATGGTCTATACATATTGATAGGAAAGCCTATGGATCATGGGAAGAAGAAGCAGGTGGACTAGGTGCAGGTTCCAGAGAAGTAGGTGTAAGCGCAAGCGTAGGCTTCATAGGAGGAGGTACAGTTTCCAGAGAAAAAGGTCTAGGTTCCGGAGGCTCGGAGGGAGTCAAGTTCTGGTAGGAGATTTCATATTTAGAGGGATATTTTGCAGCATAAGAAGAGTGCGTAGTTAGTGGGGAGAAAGGGTCTTTCCACATTTTCCAGGAAGGAACCATCGATGGATTGGAAAGCGATACATGAGAATAAGAATAAGCGGGATGCTTCCAGTGATAGAGACACTTCCGAGAGAGGTGTAGTTCATACTACAGGGATTGCTCCAGTGGTGAGCACTAGGATTTGGGTGAGTGTTGCGAGCAGTGATGATGATAATAATGAGTTACTTCCTACTCTTGGAAGTACCTCCCTTGCTAAGAGGGAATGTTTATTTTTGAGTAGCTTGGGAGGTACTCTAAGCCCTAAGGTTTGGGGTTTGGACGGTGGAGCACTATCAAAGTCATTTGTGGGCTTGGAACCCAAGGCTGGGGTTTTGAACCCAAAGGATTTGGGCCAAAACCATGAGTAATTTGAGCATGAGAAAATTTGAGGTAATATAGGATGTCGATACAAAACCAATTCATTGAGAATTACTCAAATCGAAGCTCTAGATCATGAGTTATGATTTTTTGAATGTAACTGTTGGTTTTTGCACATGTATGATCAAGTCATCCTAATGTTTAGAAGGCTAATGAGAGTTGTACAAGCCCAAGAAAATACATTTGATGTAGCCCTCCCTTAGTGTATAAAAAGGAGGTGTATGTGAGATCATTTCTCACATCCAAAGTGAAAAACAACAAGGGATACTTACCTTGAGTTAGCTGTAGATTTCTAGCCCTAGCATAGGAGAGAAAGAGAGATGTTTTGTGCCCTAGTTTCTTATGACATCAAGGTGAAGTTGTGGAGGAGGCAACTGCATGGAAAAGGATAATTTTTGGGAATTTTTCTTGTGTTTGTTTGGGTGTGTTCAGTCTTGTACAAGAATAATATTTGTTGTAGATCTAGAATGTGGTAATTATGGGCTAGGCTGAGGCATAGAAGGAGTTGGAACAACTCTCTATTGTAGGTCGAGTAGCATCAAGTCAAATTAAAATCAATGGAGGACCTCAGTGAGGTGATTTGGATTGTTCGAAACCCCAACTAGGATAAGATTTGACAATGAAGTATTGGATTCCATTGGACTGGTGGGGGACAGCGTGTTGGCTACCGAAATTAGCCTGTGACAAGTAGTCATAAAGTGAAATTTATAGTTGAAGGTTGGGTGAAGGTTGAGGCCTAATGTGTATATCTCTGATGGACAAAACAGGCTACTAGATTGGCAGATTGGAGCTCAGGTGTTGGCCAACCTAGAAGAGAAGATTGGATAAACTCATGTTCATTGTAGCAGAAGCACAACAGTGATTGGAGACAACACTCTTGAAGACTCTATGTGTTGTCTCTTGATGGAATAAGGGGCATCTAGAGAGTAGAATGGAAGAAAAGGACGAACAGGATGAGATACAACATACATACTACAACAAGATTGCCATTTTATCTTGTATTCTTTGTATGGGAGCCCTAGGTTGTTGTATCACTCGGTTTAATATAATGAAGATTGGGTTGTTGTACATATTTGTACAATATTTTGTAAAAATTTGTCTATACTTGTGCATGTGTGATTTACTTCTTTATATTGTTCCACTGTGCCAAGTAGTTCTATTGAAATTCTTGGTTTGGTAGCATAAAAGATTCTAAGATTCTATTGCAGACCCAAGATCATGGAAATTGAAGAAGGTCTAGTCAATATATGAAAATTGTGGATCTTTATTGGAAGATAATTTTTTACTAGGACACACCTAGATTGGAATGAGAACCATGAGGATATTATTCACTCCCTCGAACACTTACATAGACACTTGAGAGACATATATCGACCAATGGAGAGAGTAGAACAATAACTTTGTTGGTATTATGGATAATATGTTATCTTGATGGAAACCTACTTGATAAATATGTACTAAATGTCAATAGTGTGATAATATAGATAACACGTACAAATGTTAAAGATAATATGGATAGAGAAATGGTAGTTCAGTTACAAGGGAATGAAAAAAGTAAAGTTTGAGAAAGTATACATGGTTCCTATGAAGAAAGGTCATGTACATACGCATGTATTGTGAGAAAAAGTCATGTACATAATCTAAACCATGGAAATATGGATACTAGGGGTCATTCCCATGATAATTTCCTATATTAATTGGGGTGGCAACATTTATTTGATCTCATCAACAAATATTAACAACATTACCAAGGGATTTACCTAAGGTATTGGCTAAGGAACAATCTATATAAGGACATGGAGATCAAGGTGTTAGGTGTGCAAGTAATGGATTATTTATGTGTGATCTGATCTGGAATAGGAGTGCACCAAGGAGCAGAGAGAAATCTCGGATCTGAAAGATCTGAAGGTATGTTGATATATATGCTTAATTGATTTACTAGTTGCAAATGTCTAAGTACAACAATGTAAAATTTGAAACGAGAACTAATATGATTACCCGTTTTGTAGAGGTAACAAAAAGTGACCCGATTTTGAAAAGTGGCTCTGCAGAATACACTTTTTTTTTTTTCAGATCATATTTTTGACACTTTAAATTTTCTTATGTATCAAATATAAATATTTGTTTTTAAATGTTAGCGGTTTTCATGCCGATCTTGAAATGTGTTGATGCAGCATCAACCTTTTTTTTTAGAGCACTTATTTTTGACACTTTAGTTTTTTTTTAAGTATTAAGTGTGGATACCTTTTTTTAACAGGGCTTATTTTTTAGACTTTAAATTTTTCAATGTATTAAGTGTGGATCTTTTTTTAAATGTTACATTTTTTGTCACTTTAAAAATTTTTATGTCCAAATTTTTTTGGAATCATGATTATTTAACAAATTTTCTAGTTGTTTTATTTTTCTTTTTTTAATGTTGATTACATAATATATATATATATATATATATATATATATATATATATATATATATATATATATATATATATATATATATTAAAGACAAAACAAAAACATAGAAAATGTAAAAAAAATATCTCATAAACCATAAAAGAATGTGGAAAAAAAGCAACAAAACAACAAAACTTTAAAAAACTATAAAATTAAGCAAGTAAAAATTTAAATTAAAAACAAACTAGATTAAAAAAAAGAAAATTAACAAAAAAATAAATTAAAAACTACTAAAATTAAGATTAAAACATTTAAAAAACAAATAGAAAAAAAAAAACAAAAAACAAAAAACACAACAACAAAAACAAAAAACATTTAATATATATATATATATGTATAAACAAAAAACATTTACATATTTTTATTTTAAAAAAAGAAACATTTAATTTTTTTTAAATATATATCTATATTTAAAAAAAAACTTGCGCATTTTTAATTTTTAATATATATATATATATATATATATATATATATATATAGTTTTATACAAATTTTCAAATAAATATTTTTATTTTGAAAAACAAAAAAATTATGCGATTTTTTTTGAAACATATGCATTAAGTTTTTTTAAATATGCTTTTTCATTTAAAAAAAAAACGGGGCTCGCCTTTGCCGCTGCCCGGGGCTGCGCCCCCACATGTGGTCGGGCAGGGGCAAAAGGCATGCCCCAAATTAATTTTTCTTTTTTAAACTAAAAAAAACATATTTGAAAAAGAACTTAATGAATAAGTTTTTTAAAAAACCACATAAATTTTTTGTTTTTTAAAATACATGTTTATTTTAAAATTCGCGTAAAACCTTTTTTTAAATAAAAATAATAAAAAATAAAAATTCGCATTTTCTTTTTTAAATATACATATATATTTAAAAAGAAAAATGTTTGTTTTTTCTTAAAAATCAAAAAGATGCACAAATTTGTTTTTTTGTTTAAATAAAAAAACATATAATTTTAAATTTTTAAGGTTTTCTTTAAATGTTTTTAATGCTTTTTTTTTTCTTCTTTTTTTTTTTCTTGTTTTTAATTTTATTTCTTTATTATAGTCTTTCGTTAATGTTTTTTTAAATTTTTCTATTTTTATTTACTTAATTTTATAGTTTTTTTAATATATATATATTTTTTTCCAAAATTTTTTATGGCTTACCAGATAAAAAAAAAATATAATTTTTTTTGGAAATATGTTTTTCTTATTATTTATTTCTTTATATATATTTTTTTTAGTTTTTTAATTTTTATTTTTTATAGGTTAATTTTATTTTTTTTAACATTTTGATGACTGATTTTTTTTTGTTTGTTAATTTTTTAATTTTATTTTTATGTTTGATATATTTTGGTTTTTTTATATATTTGATTTTTTTGTTTTTTTTTTTTTATTCTATTTCATGTTTTGTTTTTAATATATATTTTTATTTATGTTTTGTTATTTATTTATTTATTTTTTTCATTGTTTTAATTTAATTTAATTATTTAATTATTTTTTTTTTTCATTATTCTTATGAAATTTTAATGTTTTTGGGAGTCATGGTAAAATCTTTTGCACCATTATTTCAAAATGTTTAAATTTTACCCTAAAAAAAGTGTTATTCGAGGTGTTATTCAAGCATCAACGTTTTTCATTTTGAGGGTGTTTTTTGCACATTTTTGCACAAAAAATTGGGTATCACTTCCATTTTTAAAACATGTTCAACATTTACCCTAGGAAAAAAAAAATATGTGTTTTTCGAGCATCAACACTTTTCCTTTTTAGGGTGTTTTTTGTACAATGTTTGCACAAAAAATTGGTTTTCACTACCATTTTTAAAACATGTTCAAAATTTACCCTAGAAAAAAAAAGGTGTTATTCAAGCATCAACACTTTTCGATTTTAGCACTGTTTTTCATGTTTTTTTGAGTTTTTTGTCTAGAGTTCCCATTTTGAGTTTATAGTTCCCGTTTCAAAGTTTAGATTGGTGTACCTTGTAATCATGGATATGTGATTATAGTAATGTTATGATCTAAATGATTTTTTCAAAAGTTTGTAGTTTTCAAAGTGAAGGTTGGGGAATGTGAGTAGTGTTTGCAGCAAAGGTATGCTTCAGGTATTTAAAATGTGTACACATGTTTTCTTCTGAATAGTCATGTACATATGTGGATCTGTTTCTGTTGAGTCGCGTATATATTTTGAGATATGTTTTCAATATGTTGAGATCTGTACGTGGGTGTTGCACATGATAATCACGTATATATGTAGGCATGCTTAATAACAATCATGTATATATTTTGAGTTAGGTCTAGTTAGGGTTTGTAGTGCTGCTTGATGATGAATGGTGATGAGTGTTGTTATATTTGTTGTTGTATGTCAATGACGTATTGATATGAATGGGTTATATCTACTAGGGTTTAGTTGTGCATTGATCTAATCTAGCTGTAGTGGTTCATTCAATATACAGTGAGATGATGTTATAATGATATTGTTGGTTTAGTGATTGTATTTCAAATTCAGTATTCACTTTGGTATTGAGTATAATGTTGGGTGTGGCTCTAGTTTGAAAATATGATGAAAGGTGGCCTACAAGTTTTAATGTTTGTTTGAGACAGGGAGATAGATTATGAAATATTATGAAACATGGTCCACATGTGGTGCTGAGGGTTGGAGCCTTCAGTAAGGGATACATAGCTTCCTTCGAGTAGTATCTGGTAAATTTGTTCACGGGGTAGGTGCTTCCTTCTAGTAGGAGTTGGTAAATGAGATCTACAGGTTATAGCTCCCTTCAAAAGGGTGTTGGAGAATGGTGGGCTCCAGTATTGTAGCAATAATGCTACAACTCCTGGAGCTTCCTTCTCTAATTTTATCAACCCGGTAGTTCGTAACAAACTTGGAAGCGACGGTGCTGTATGCACAAGTACTAGCTCTTGCTGCAACTGTCACTTGGTCAGCTGGCACAAGTCCGCTAGGGCTCAAGCCAACTTCTATGGGCTCTTAGAGGAAGCTTTTTAACCGATGAACGAAAGCTAACTCAAAGGAAATTAACCTACTGCAGGAAGGAACTGAAAGCTAACAAGAAACACAAACACTACCAAACCCTAATTCTACCAACTAGTCCTACTGATGCAAAGGTGGGAATGCAAACTAATGAAAGAGATGCCATTACTTTTAGGAAGGTGAGATGCATGTGTCTAGACTACTTTGATCTGAAGAAAACATATTTTTTTATTTTTGTTCAAGTTGTTGGAATTATTATGCATGTGCTTCTAACTGGACCTTTACTGTGCAGGGGTAGATCAAGGGGGAAATGCTTGGAAGAGGTCAGGAAGGTTCAGAGAGGGTCTAAGGAGTCCCTAACATCCTTTCATAGAGTTTCACAAAGTTTGGATGCCAAGCAACCGTGTTTATGAGCTTCTACAGGAAGTCTGCAGGGGTTCTACAGGATGTTCAGAATTTCTATAGGAAGTTCAGTAATTCCTACAGGATGTTCTACAATCGGATTTTTGGCTGATGGGTGAGTGGAAGAGGTTGCATGGATGGATATAGGGGTAGGAGGGGAGTTTGTAAGGACTCAGTGACAGAGAGATGAGATGAAGAGGGGGTGTGCAAAGCTAGGTTGTCTTGAAGAGGGTAGAGGGAATGGAAGGCCGAAAAGGTAGAATAACGTGGGTAATAGAAGAGTTGGGAGACAAGGGGTCTAATTGGGAGATGAGTAGTTGGCCTAGGCACGACTTAGAAGGATAAGGGAGTGAGGGAATAGTACTGCACAATGTAAACGAAACAAATCATCCACGTCCTGCACATAACCGAAATTTCATTAACCCATTCTAACTGTTTAACAAAACCGAAGAACATCAACGTTATTTCTAAGGAAAATCATGCATGGTACTGAAGCAAAGAATCATTCCACAAGATCTGAACGCATGGACACTTCTACAAACGAAAATATTGCATCAAAGATTGCATGAACATGTAAAACAATTTTTTTGGTGGGTGGCACTGTCTGCAATTCCAGTCCCTAAACAGAGGTGAAAATGAGTGTGCAGTCAACCCTTTTTTGGAACTCTTATTAACTCCAATCTCCTTACTCTATTCTAAACTACTGAAGCAACTCTGTTTCATAAAACTAACCTACTTAACCACACCAAGAAATCTAGCTCAGCAAACTGCGTTTCAATTGCACGTAAAGGAAAAGAAATACAATGTTGAAAGAAAGATAACAATACAAAGGAAGGAGGCCTTAGGCTCTCAGGTTGGGCCCAACCCCGAGAGCTATGGCTCCTTTAAGAACTCAGAACTGAACTCAAATCTGCCTCCTTTCCATTAAAAGATAATGATCATAAGTCAAATAACATGCCAATAATGGCTACAAAAGAGCAAAAAAGAGCTAGCAGCTCATAGTTCAGAATGTGCAACAAGGTTTCAAAAGTCCCCTTCGAAGGCTACAGCCTCGTCATTTATACATTACAAGGTCCCAAGCTGGCCTCCTAAATCAGTGGGATTTGGCTGACCAAACTAGGAGTGAACTGCTGCTTCCTCAAGATCCGATTGGCTGCCTTCTAACTCGGTGGTGGTGGCTGTTGGAGCTCGGAGTTGGGGGTGAAGATCATGAGGAAGGCCATTCAATGCTGTGGACAACCTTCCTACAAAATCTCAATCCCATCTTGGCTGTCTCCTAGCCCTCATCTGTGTGGTTTTGCTCCATTAAATGTCAAAAAACATGAAATAAGCACGTGTTAGCCACCTAGGAATAGTGACTGCCCTCATTCGTACAAATGACATAAATATACTAAAAAAATGATGCATAAGTCATGAAAAATGAAGGGTTGAGCAAGGGTAGTTAGGCCAAATGAGCCCAAAATGTTACCAAATTTGGGGCTCATCATCACCCCCCAGCTAAAATGATTGCTCATCCTTGAGCAACTAATCCAGCTCCTCGTCCTTCATTGCCTTCACTTCCACCCTCACATCCTAGGCTTCTGCAGTAGTGTCCTCCTCATTGACATGGAACCCAGCCTTTCTTTCCACCTCTTCCCACTATTCATGCTCATCTTTCTCTGTGCTGCCTTCCATAAATCCTAACAGCAGAGATGGGCTTAGCTTGAGGCCAATCCAGCTGCCCTGGAGGTTCTGCATGGATTTCTTATAGAGGGGCACCCGTACTAGAGCTTCCCTCATTCGAGTTGGAGTGTGATATTCCCTGATTTTTAGACTGTGAGCCAATGTGTTCCATCGGCGAGTGCAAGCTTGAGCACAGTTGTCCCCTAACAGTCTCTCCATATCCTCGAAATGCGCTATGGCCTGGGCCTGCTGATCCATATATTTCAATAAAGTTGGAGGGTCGGTGGATAAGTGTTGGTGTGCCGATATTAATTCAGTTGGATCCCCTGGCTCTGCTCTAATTAGTAATGGCTCATTCAGCTCTCGGTTCATGACCTCTTTGACTTCTGCTGCTCTCTTGTCTTCATGGTTCAACCATGAGGTAAATGCCATCAACTGCATATCCCCTAAGACTGTGTTTGGATCCCATGAAGTCACATTAGGAAGGGCCAAATTATGGAGATAAAACTTCGATAGTTTGGCCTTATCCTCTGAGGAACTGGTATTGCATAATTCTGTGAATTGTTGCGGGTCTTGGAGTTGGGAGATACCCCTTTGCGCTAATGCATTGATTTGAAATTGCAGCCACTGGTCTCTTAGGTACAGGCCATAGGATTTGGCCGGCTGTCTGCATTGTATAGCATCCATGGCCCAACTGGCCATGCAGGCCAATTGTGCCTCTTTTTGCTGCAACTGCTGTTTGAGAGCTTGTATCTCAATTTGTGCTTGCAGTTCTTTTTCCTGTAGATGCGAGGTTGGCTCCCCAAGACCGACTTGCAGTCCTTCTCTGCCTTGCTATTCTGCTGTGATGTCCCCTGAGGATGTGCCCGTTCCTCTCCTCAGCTCCTGTAGCTGCAGTTTAAGCTTCTCGTTCTCTTCCTGTAGGAACACCCGCTGGCAGTTTGCCACGTGTTTAGCCATAGCTAATTCCTTTCTTGCCTCCTTGAGTTGTTCCTCCAAGGGGCCTATATCTGCCACGCCTTTTGATTTAGCTATTTTCATCCACGTGTGCGTTCTCACTCTTTCTTCCTCCAACGCAAAGAAAAGTGGCACAGTGAATTTCTGTGGTATAATTTTTCCAGCTTCTAAGAAGTTATAATATGAGCTTAAACTTGGCTGGGGGCTAGGCTCCGGAATATGCTCTTTTTCTTCCTCTCTCGGTGGCTCTACTTCGTCTTCCCTCGGTGGTGATGAGGGTGCTTCTCCCTCCATCCTCTCTGTCTCCTTGAGCCGGGCTAAGGTTTCCTGTAGAGCAGCCTCAACATCCTGTAGCCGGGTTTCTAAAGCCAACCTGTCCATTCTCTCCTTCCAAGTAGTTGTTTTCGGACTCCCCCTCTCATAGGTGACTGATATCTTTGAGGGGAACCTCTCCCTGGGCGAAGTAGGGGTATCCTCTATAGTAATTGGGCTGCTGGACAGAGGTTGTGGCTTGCCTGTTTTGATTCTCACACTTCTCCGGGCTTTAAAATATAGATGGATCTCCCTCTTTCTCTTTCCCTTCGGCTTAGGAGGTGTACTAAGGGTAGCCAGCACGACTGCTGCCTCCCTTGCAAGAATATCAGCTCTCTTTTCCTTTGGTTTTCCTTTCTCAGGGCTTCCTGTAGAAGGCCCTTTATCAGCTGATTTCTGGCTTCCTGTAGAAGCCATTTTTGGTTTTCCTGCAGAAACAGGTGGCACCATTTTAGCTTGTTTGACTGCGGGGGCTTTGCTTTTTGACTTGGTTGGGGCTGCTATCGAGGTGCCTTTACTGACGTGGACCTGCTCAGTCTTGTCCACCCTACTTTGTTACCTTTTCTCTCTGGGCATCAATATGGGTGTTTCATCCTTCTCTTCGGCAACCTTTTCTCTTGTGTCTCCTTTTGCTCTTTCTTTGGAGCTTTGGCCATGGGTCCTTGGCCTTTTCCTTTCTTCTCTGTGGTTGCTGACTCCTTCTCCTTGCTGCTGGAGGAACCAAGTTCTTCGGTCAACATTTTTATATCGCCATCCTTAGTTAGATTTCGGAAGGCTTCCCACGAGAGAGGGACTTTGCATGTGTGGAGTGCATCCTCCACGAGGAGCTTAATGAGCCCATGATGAGCTACCTGGTCTGGTGTGCCCTCTCGTAATTTGGTGGCACATTCAGTCATAGATTGCAGGAGAAAGTAGGGAATACTTAGTTTGCTTTCTACAGGTAGGTCCATCTGATGTCTCAATTCAGTGAGTAGCCAGAAATGGTACCCATATACAATGCTAAACCGTCCTTCGCGTGTGATGTATTTCATAATTTGGAGGCTGACCTCCCTCCAAAGTGGCAGTAAGCTAGCTCTGCGTACCCCGTTCTTATCCTTTGAGAATTGCTCCTCTGGTGGAAAGAACTCCTTTTTAGCCTTCTGGCCTAATTTCCTCTCCTCCTTGTCCCACGGTACCCCCATTGGGAGCTCAGTGACTCGACTGATGAACTGTGGGGTGATTCTGAGACTCAAACCCCTGAAATTGACGGTGGCCAGCGTTTTTGATTTTGGCTTCAGAGCTCGCAAGAACTCCTCTGCCACCTCATCATCATATCCTTGAAGTTTGTCGCAGAACGACATCCATTGCGTACGAGTGAACAGCTCTACCACCTCAGGGTTCTCCCTTAGTTTCTTTGAGTCGGTTGGTTCCTTTCTGATGAATCCACCCGGCATGGTGAAAACCTGCTATGTTAGCTGGAGGTGGCGGGTGCGTATCAAAAACTAGCCTTTTGGGACAGAGCGTAGAACTACGCCTCTACCACGCACACAATTCGCGAAGACTATCTACAGATGAGCCTTAAAAATCACCTCCTATAGAAAACCCCACATATACTTCGACGACAACTCATGCAAAAGGAAGACAACGCTTGCAATTTTTATGATCAGACTGTAGTTTTACGTTTTTGAGAACGTCGACTCCGCCACCCTCGAAACCAATTGCATGGGAGGCACAGGTTCAGGCTTACATTTTCCAATTCACCACCTTTGACGTGAAGAGACCAATTTTCGTCGTGGCAGTGAGCTTCCTGTAGCGTAGATTTCCTGTAGAAACAGCGCACGGGTTCCGAAGAGCACTGCAGTGATTCTGCGCCTTCTGTGCCGCTACCAGACGTTCGAACAAGCCGAAGACTTGGAGTAACGAGCTTCAGAGAAATTCAGACGCTCACTCGACTTCTAAACAGCTGATGATAAATGCGTGGGGTGGCGATCTAGCTGATGGATTTGAATCCCGGCGGAATTCGTGGCGCGGGGGTGAGCTATACCTGCCGGACCGTTGGACGACATCACCTACTCATTCCACTGCAAGTTTCCCTGACTGTTGCATCATTCTCCGCAGATCCGCCGCCGTCATTTCTGTTAAAACGCCGCTTACCCCCGACTGGACACTTCTCACGTGTCTATTACCCGTTTAGCTTGCCACGACCACCACTTTCCAAATCCGACTAGACCATCTGACTGGTCGTCGTGGCCAGTTGAATGGCCATTCGACTGCTCAACCCGTTCATTTCATACTTGCAAACATTTCAAAGTATTATTCATGTAATTCGACGAAAGAAAGGGCGAGGCACTTACCTGTGTGGCCGCGACATGATTTTCAGGTTTCAGGACAACGGTGATTAGATTTACTCGCTGTTGCTATTTGCACAGGCCCGGAGGTCCTTCCTTGCAGACTGCCACTGATGACGAAGCTTGTGACTCGGCTGCATGTGCCCGCTCTATTATTGCATGTTGCAGGCGATTTAATGGTGTACACTCTAGCTGGATGAACTGCTACGGGATTCCTGTAGGATGTCCTGTAGCAGTTTTTCCTCCTCGGGTGCATGCTGAGACAGTGGATACGGTGGCATCACAGCCATGATCGCAGGGCCCTCGGATGGCTTGGATAAGTATTGCATGGTATCTCTGCATCTTCTTTCCATTTGAGAAGCGCTTCCTCTGATAATTCAATGTTCTGTCTTGACTGTGCAGGTATTTTCTTTGCATGGCAACTGGGGTGCTAGATGGAGGTGACAGCAATGCGTGATAGAAAAATAGTAGCTTGCAAGCCTCCATGCCTGACCTCGGGCATTAGATCTCCCCACACAATTAGTTCTGGGCTGTCCAAAACTCCTACAGGAAGTTTCCTGTAGAAATACAGAACTTCCTGTAGAAAGTCGTGTAGCTTCCTGTACAAGACTAACTGTGATCAAATCGTGCCCAGACCTTGGGAGAGATGAGTGTTTTTGGAGGGAGTGCTGGTGAGGTCACCTGGTAACATCATAGGGACCCTTGTCTTTGAATTGAGGGCCCTTTCTTCTGCATGGAATACCTGCAACCTGCATGCATTGCCACATTGTGAACTTGCTTTACCTGTTTTTTTGTTTATTGTTTTTTTTTTTTTTTTTGAAAGACAGTAGGGGCGCCTCAATGAGGTTTTCACCCTTGCCATCTGCCTTAAGCGCCTCAGAGAGGTTTTCACTCAAGGGTCTTGTTCAAACTTCTTTCTTTTTTGAAAGACAGCAGGGGCGCCTCAATGAGGTTTTCACCCCTACCATCTGCCTTGGGAGCCTCAGAAAGGTTTTCAACCAAGGATCTTTATTTTTATTTATTTTTTTATTTTTTATTTTTTTTTAAGATCTTCAGGGTGTGCCCAAAATAGACGCAGAACCCTTCTCTATGACCAGCACTGATTTTTCCACAGTTTTGATGAATAATTGTCTTGAGAGAGGTTTCCTGTAGATCTTCAGTCGATGCCCATTGACAAGCATAGGGATGGCCTCCTCATCAATGGTCCGAATAAGAACAGATCCATTATCATGACATTTTTCCACTGCATATGGTCCTATCCATCTGGTTCTCAGCTTTCCCTTGAAATCCTTATGCCTGGAATCATACAACAGCGCCCAATCTCCCGACTGAAATTGCTTGTCATTGAGGTGTTGGTCATGCCACACCTTCCTATGAAGTTGAACCACTTCTGAGTGAAGAAGGGCTTGCATTCGGTGCTCGTCCAATCCATTCAGCTGCAATAACCTTTCTTGTTGGGCATGGCTGAGATCTAGGTCCAGTTGAGTTGCCATCCTCAAAGTGTTGTATTCGAATTCAATTGACAGCAGAGCTCTCTTCCCATAGACCAGCTCATAAGGTGTGAAGCTAGTTGTGGTCTTCCAAGTGGTGTTGTAAGCCCATGTGGCCTCAACCAGGCGATCTGCCCAATCTTTCCTGCTGCTGCTCACCACCTTAGCCAAGATCCCTTCTAGTGCTCTATTGGTGACTTCCACTTGCCCATTTGCCTGAGGATGATAGGGGGTGGAAGTCCTATGCTTGATTTTGTGATGAGCTAGTAGGTCTTCAATTAAGTTGGAGGTGAACCGGCTTCCTTGATCGGTGACTAGCTCCCTTGGGTAGCCAAATTTGTAGAAGATGTTTTCTCTTAAGAACTCGGCCACCTTTTCTTCTGTCGATGCTTTGATGGCCTTGGTTTCTGCCCACATTGTCAGGTAGTCTGTGCACACAATGATGTAAGACCTCTGCCTCGAAGGAGGATTGATTGGACCCACAAAATCCATACCCCACTTCTCAAATGGCTCAAGAGTCACTTGAGGTTGGAGAGGCATTTCATCCCTTGGAGTCGGTTTCCCCATCCTTTGGCATCGGTCAAACTGGCTGATATACCTTCTGACATCTTGATGAAGCGTGGGCCAATAGTAGCTTGCCTGCAGGATTTTGAAGGCGGTCCTCTTTGCTGCAAAATGTCCTCCACAAGGCCCGTCATGGCAGGTTAGGAGGATATCAAAGACTTCCTCCTCCCTTACACAATGCCTTAAGATTTGATCAGGGCCAAGCTTGAATAGGTTGCCCCCGATCCAAGTGACTGAGGCACTCTTCCGTATGATCCTGCTCTTCTCTCTTGAGGAGAGGTGCGGAGGAAACTGTGCTGAGACAAGGTAGTTTGCTATATTAGCAAACCATGGAGAGAGTATTGAGATAGAAAACAGATTTTCATCGGGCATCTGGTCATCCACTGTTCCGTCCTCCCCTGCAGGTAAATCCAATCTAGACAAAAAGTCAGCAACGACATTTTCTTTACCTGGCTTGTCAACAATAGTCAAATCAAACTGCTGCAACAAAAGTAACCATCTAATAGTACTAGCATTCACATCCGGTTTATTCATTAAATATCTAATTGCAGCATGATCAGTGTGTACAAATGTTTGATATCCAGTGATATAATGTCGGAATTTGTTCAGTGCATTGACCACGGCCAAGAATTCCTTCTCTGTCACGGTGTAATTCAGTTCTACCTTGGATAAGTTTTTGCTAACAAAGTAAATGGCATATGGAAGTTTTTATTCAACTTGTCCTAAGGCTGCCCCTATGGCTTTGTTTGAGGCATCAGTGTGGATGTGGAAAGGTAGGGCCCAGTTTGGACCTCTCAAGATTGTGGCAGACACCAACTTGTCCTTTAATTCAGAAAGAGCCTTCTGACAATCGTCAGTCCATTTAAACTCAACATCTTTTGCCAAGAGGCTAAACAATGGCGAGGCTAGCTTGCTGAAGTCTTTAATGAATCTCCTATAATACCCTGCTAATCCTAAGAAAATCAAAACATCTCTTACCTTCTAAGGAGGTGGAACCTTCTTGATGAGAGCAATTTTGTTGGGATCCACCTGTAATCCTTGACAAGAAATGGTATGGCCTAGCACGGTCCCTTCAGTCATCAAGAATTCACACTTTTCAGGACTAAGGGACAGGTTCATCTCAATGCACTTGGTTAGGACTTTTCCCAGATTGGGCAATGCTTCCTAGAAGTTGGACCCATAAGGAGTGAAGTCATCCATATAGACTTCCACCGAATCATTGACCAGCTCAGAAAAAATGCTCAGGACGGCTCTCTGGAAGGTGGCAGGAGCATTGCATAGTCCAAAGGGAAGAACTCGGTAAGCAAAGGTACCCCAAGGACAAGTGAAGGTGGTCTTATCTTGGTCTTCCGGGCTGATTTGGATTTGGTTATACTCGCTAAACCCATCCAGGAAAGAGAAAAACTTCTTTCCTGCTAGTCCATCCAACACTTGATCTATGAAAGGTAGAGGGAAATGGTCTTTCTTGGTAGCTTTGTTTAGTTCTCGGTAGTCCACACAGATCCTCCACTTCCCTTTCTCTTGGGAACCAACACCAAAGGGGACACCCATTTGTTATCCGAGATGGGGTAAATGAATCCGGCATCCAACAGTTTTTGTAATTCCTCCTTGACGATGTCCTTAAGGGCTGGATTCATTCTCCTTTGGGGTTGCCTAACCGGTTTACAGTCTTCTTTGATGTAGATGTAATGGGTACAGACCGAAGGATGAAATCCTTTCATCTCCTTATAGTTCCAAGCGAAAGCATCTAAATGACTGGCCAACAGACTACACAGCTCCTTTTCCTGGGAAGGAGATAGGGAGGAGCTGATCTTTAACGTTCTCTCAGGACATAAATCCACATTTTTGACTCTGGGAGTGACAGGGTCGGTCACACAAAGGTCCACTAAGGTGCTGGCTTGGGCATCCTCCACCAATTCCTCTAAGGACAATGCACTGGGAGGTGGAGTCTGGATCAAGGTTTCAATCAAATCATCCTCTGTTGGGAGGCCTCCCCTAGTGGTGTCTAGGGTGCACAAAGGTGCTGAGTACACCTCGTCTTCTTCTCCTTCCTCCAACCAAAGTGGTAAGTCATGCTCTAATAAGGGTCGGGCAGGAGGGTACAGGACTAGCTGCTTGGACATAGGACCATTTTTGATGGTCATGTTTCCTGCACGGCAGCTTATGTAAGCATCTGCAGTGGCTAACCAAGGCCTTCCCAAAATCAGAGGGTATCCAGTAAGCTTTGCCTTCGGTTGCAGAACCAGGAAGTCTGCAGGGTACTCCCAGGAGTCAACAGAGACCAAGAAATCCTCTACAATCCCTTCGGGAGTCATGGTGGAGCGATCTGCTAGTTGTAGGACTGTCGAGGTCTTTCTCAAGGAACCCTGAAGGTTGAGTTTGAGCATGGTATCTTTGGTCATCACATTAATGGCAACCCCCAGATCAATCAATGTGTGAGGTATGATGGTGCCATTGATGTGGACATCCACTACAGGACTCCCAGGATCCAGATACTTTGGGCAGATGGCCTGCCCCAACATAAGATCTGACAGTTGTCCCATGACATTGATGGTTGAAGCATCTCTTTTTCGCCTGCCTGGGTGTCTGAAACACTTTTCCTTAACCAATTTTTTGTATATCGGTACATCTTTGATGGCTTGGAGAAGTGGTATTATCACACACAACTGTTTGAGTTCCCCAGAAGCTCATCCTCCTCTGGGTTGGGTTGTGTGGTGGTCGTTAGTCTCTCAGGAAAGGGTGGAATAGCCTTTGGTTCACTTTCCTGTTTATCTTCCTCGTCCTCTGGTGGAGGAGGTTGGCGATCCGGAAGAGTCTTTCCAGATCGCAGATTGATCTCCTGGATCTCCACAGCATAGGTAGGGCATGATGTTTCCCCAGTATATACCTGTTGGGCCTGTCTGTTGTTGGGGTTTGGGTTCGGTTGAGCAGGCATTTGAGGTTGCCTTGGAGGAGCAGGAGGTAATGGTTGTGGTTGAGCTGGTGGTGGAGGCAAAATGGCGGGAGGAGTATTGTACTGGGGCCTCCACCCCGATTGAGGTGCATTCCACTGAGGCTGTGGCTGGGCATGAGAGTGAAACGAATGAGTAGTGGGCTGAGTATGGTACTGAGGTGGGTAAGACCATGGAGGAGGTATAGACCAGGAAGGATGAACAGGGGGTCCCCACGAAGGCATAGGAGCGGATTGGTTGGGGTTGTAATAAGCTTGGGGTGTCCCTTGCATCCCCTGCTGGTAAGGTCTAGGTCCTTATGGCCTCCTTTGGTTGAGGAAATAGAGAGGTTTAGTGGGCGCGTCTGTCCCTTGATACATGGCTTTAAGCCCAGGTAAGGTTGGACATTGGTTTGTGGGGTGGTCCTCCTCACAGACAAAACATACCTCAACCGAATGTAATGGGCACTCATTCTTAGGGTGTTTCCTTGTACACCTAGGGCAGAAAATAGCCAAAGCCCTCTCAGCTTCCTCTTTCTTCTGCTGGATTTGGAATGTATCAAGTTGCATGGCGATGGTCTGTCTCACCTCACTCTTGAGATCTTCTAATTGATTTGCAAACTCATGTTTGGAGAAAGGAATACCAGCTGAGAGGAGGTTTCCTCTACCTCTTTTCCGGGCTTCCCTAGAGTGGTTTCTAAACACAGTCTTTATGTCCTCATAAGGCAGTTGGTAAATATCTCCTCTAGCTAGCATGTGAAGGGTATCTAAGAGGTCTTCAGGGACTCCTCGGAGCAAGACCAACTTGAGGGATTCAGGGTCAAGTGTGCACCTGGCCCATTTATAGCTGAGTTGGAACCTTTCCTCGTAATCTTCTAAAGACTCATCATTCCCCATGGTCATCCGAAAGATTTCTCCCTTCGTTTCCTTAGACCTACAGTAGTCCCTGTACTTGGTATTGAAAGCTTGCTGCATCTGAGCCCAAGTGGTGATATTATTCCCAGGTAAGCCCATGAACCAGCGTAGTGCTGCATCCTTAAGGGTTGAGGGGAAGAGTTTCAGTTTCTGCTCATCTTCAGTATAGTCATAGGTTCGACAAAGGATAGCGAACTCAAATAGGAAGGTATCAGGATCTTCAGTAGTCATTCCATGGAAGCGAGGTAAAGCGGAGGGGCTAATGTTCTTCATTTTCATGTCCCCATTGGTCTCTCGGATGGGGAAGGCACCTTCAATTCTCTCATCTTCTCCCCTATTGTCAGCCATAGCTTCAGATGGAGTGGTCTCTAACTCTTCTTCTACTATAGGATCTTCGTATATCTCAGGAGGTTCACCTATAGGTTCTTCTGGATCACTGTCACCAAAGAAGAGAGAAGGGTGACTCAGTGATGTGGTGGGGGTGTTGGGTAAGAATTTGCCTGTTTTATCTCGGTTTCTACGAGGCATGAAATGAAAAGACTTCTGATTGCTTTTGTTTTTTTCTGGTACCTGCAAAACTAAAACAGATTGATCTACAACTAACTATCTTGCTGAAATGAAAATGTAGAATTGAAATGAAAGCAGGAAAGAACTAATCTACTTTGCTCAAATGAAATTGCAGGAATTGAAATGCTAGTCTACGCTTACAGAATTGAAGTGCTAATCTACTCTTGCAAAAATGAAATTGCGGAATTGAAATGTTAATCTATGAAAGCAGGAAATGTCTATGCTACTTTTGCAGAATGGAAATGAAATAAACTACTTAGCAGAAGGCGAGAGTAGGAAAGTAGAAGAAAAGCAACAATTACTAATACTCTGACGCTTCCCCGGAAACGGCGCCAAAAAGATGGTGGGCTCCAGTATTGTAGCAATAATGCTACAACTCCTGGAGCTTCCTTCTCTAATTTTATCAACCCGGTAGTTCGTAACAAACTTGGAAGCGACGGTGCTGTATGCACAAGTACTAGCTCTTGCCGCAGCTGTCACTTGGTCAGCTGGCACAAGTCCGCTAGGGCTCAAGCCAACTTTTATGAGCTCTTAGAAGAAGATTTTTAACCGATGAACGAAAGCTAACTCAAAGGAAATTAACCTACTACAGGAAGGAACTGAAAGCCAACAAGAAACACAAACCCTAGCAAACCCTAATTCTACCAGCTAGTCCTACTGATGCAAAGGTGGGAATGCAAACTACTGAAAGAGATTCCATTACTTTTAGGAAGGTGAGATGCATGTGTCTAGACTACTTTGATCTGAAGAAAACATATTTTTGTATTTTTGTTCAAGTTGTTGGAATTATTATGCATGTGCTTCTAACTGGATCTTTACTGTGCAGGGGTAGATCAAGGGGGAAATGCTTGGAAGAGGTTAGGAAGGTTCAGAGAGGGTCTAAGGAGTCCCTAACATCCTTTCAGAGAGTTTCACAAAGTTTGGATGCCAAGCAACCGTGTTTATGAGCTTCTACAGGAAGTCTGCAGGGGTTCTACAGGATGTTCAGAATTTCTACAGGAAGTTCAGTAATTCCTACAGGATGTTCTACAATCGGATTTTTGGGTGATGGGTGAGTGGAAGAGGTTGCATGGATGGATAGGGAGGTAGGAGGGGAGTTTGTAAGGACTCAGTGACAGAGAGATGAGATGAAGAGGGGGTGTGCAAAGCTAGGTTTTCTTGAAGAGGGTAGAGGGAATGGAAGGCTGAAAAGGTAGAATAACGTGGGTAATAGAAGAGTTGGGAGACAAGGGGTCTAATTGAGAGATGAGTAGTTGGCCTAGGCATGACTTAGAAGGATAAGGGAGTGAGGGAGTAGTACTGCACAGTGTAAACGAAACAAATCATCCACGTCCTGCACATAACCGAAATTTCATTAACCCATTCTAACTGTTTAACAAAACCAAAGAACAAAAACGATATTTCTAAGGAAAATCATGCATGGTACTGAATCAAAGAATCATTCCACAAGATCTGAATGCATGGAAACTTCTACAAACGAAAATATTGCATCAAAGATTGCATGAACATGTAAAACAATGTTTTTGGTGGGTGGCACTGTCTGCAATTCCAGTCCCTAAACAAAGGTGAAAATGAGTGTGCAGTCAACCCTTTTTTGGAACTCTTATTAACTCCAGTCTCCTTACTCTATTCTAAACTACTGAAGCAACTCTGTTTCATAAAACTAACCTACACCACACCAAGAAATCTAGCTCAGCAAACTGCGTTTCAATTGCATGTAAAGGAAAAGAAATACAATGCTGAAAGAAAGATAACAATACAAAGGAAGGAGGCCTTAGGCTCTCAGGTTGGGCCCAACCCGAGAGCTATGTCTCCTTTAATAACTCAGAACTGAACTCAAATCTGCCTGCTTTCCATTAAAAGATAATGATCATAAATCAAATAACATGCCAATAATGGCTACAAAAGAGCAAAACAGAGCTAGCAGCTCGTAGTTCAGAATGTGCAACAAGGTTTCAAAAGTCCCCTTCGAAGGCTACAGCCTCGTCATTTATACATTACGAGGTCCCAAGCTGGCCTCCTAAATCAGTGGGATTTGGCTGACCAAACTAGGAGTGAACTGCTGCTTCCTCAAGATCCGTTTGGCTGCCTTCTAACTCAGTGGTGGTGGCTGTTGGAGCTCGGAGTTGGGGGTGAAGATCACGAGGAAGGCCATTCAATGCTGTGGACAACCTTCCTACAAAATCTCAATCCCATCTTGGATGTCTCCTAGCCCTCATCTGCGTGGTTTTGCTCCATTAAATGTCAAAAAACCTGAAATAAGCACGTGTTAGCCACCTAGGAATAGTGACTGCCCTCATTCGTACAAATGACATAAATATACTAAAAAATGATGCATAAGTCATGAAAAATGAAGGGTTGAGCAAGGGTAGTTAGGCCAAATGAGCCCAAAATGTTACCAAATTTGGGGCTCATCAGAGATCAAATGGAGGTCATAGTTTCCTACAGGTGGGTGCCTACGTGCTGGTAAGATTTTGCGCTAGTAGAAGATGTAATGAGGTTTTTCTTTATAATAAAAGAAGAAGATAGAGATGATGGCAGTGGTGGTTTTCTCCCACATTAAGCTTCCACCTAAAATCCTAGTGTTCTATGTGCGTTGCATGTGTGATGTTATTTATATATTATTTATTGCATACTTGATGGTTAATGAATTGATAATTTAGTGGTTAAGTTAACTCACTGATGGAAGTTATGAAAAATAAGTAAACTAGATATACGTTGTTTTCCTTCACTGAAGTTGTGTACACACGTTGATTGAATAAAGAACAGTAGCGTACAAAATTAAGAATATGAAATAAAAAGTTAAAGTGAATTAAAAATACTGATTTACCCCCCCCCCCCCAACCAGTATTTCTCTTAACAATTGGAATCATAGCAGGTCCCTAAGAAGAAGCTTAATCGCTTAAAGGGATATCTATCAATATGAGTAGTCAAGAGGGATTATTTTCTTCTAAGCCACCCTTGTTTAATGGAACTAACTTTATTTTTTGAAATTCATAATGAGAGCTTATTTCCAGGCACTAAGAGCTGAAGTATGGGAATTTGTTGAATGTGGATATCAATACCCAACCTCCATTCCCACAAATAATGTAGGAAAGAAGCAATATGAGAACAATGCAAAGGTAGTGAATGTTATTTTGGGAAGTTTGGTTGAATATGAGTTTGTGAAATTCATGCAGTTGAATACCAAAAAGGAAATATGGGATAAGTTTGTCCAAAGCTATGAAGGTCACTAAGGTAAAAAGTGTTAAACTTCAAACATATAGAATTTGGTATGAGACTCTTAAAATGCATGATGATGAAAGGATTGCAAGCTTTTTTCTTAGATTAGATGGAATTGTTAACACAATGAGCAATATTGGTGATGAAATAAATGAAATTGTTGTTGTCGAAAATATCTTGAAATCACTAACCCCAAAGTTTGATTCCAAAGTCTCCGCCATTGAATAAATACAAGATTTGAAGAACCTTACCCTTGAAAAAATCCATGGGATCTTGACAGCCTTAGAGATGAGAAAAGGGGGTACATTAGGTATGAGAGAAGAAGCCTTCAAAGCCACATACAAAGGGAAAGAAAAATAAAATCCTAAAGAAACAAATTACATTTCAAATGAAGAAGAAGAATATTTTGTGAAGAAGCTCCAAGTAGGAACTAGCAGGTTCAAAGGTAAGTTTCCTTTCAAATGTTTTACCTCTAGAAGAGTAGGTGACTATGATGCTAAGTGCCCTTATAAAAAAATCATGAAAAAGGAAAGAATGTTTCAAAGAAGAGTGTTAAAAGAGGTTTTACTAGAAATAAAATTTCTTATACTCATGAAGATAGTGAATATTCTTTGAATAATGAAGATGATGAATCAAATCAAGATTGTCAATTACTTATGGAATTCGAAGAGAAATGTGTATACGAGCCTAATGATGAATTTATGGATTCTCTAGAAGAAATTGATAGACTCAGGGTCATAACCAAGAATGAAGAAAAGGAAACTAGTATGTATGAAGAAAACACCATTGTTGAAGAAATAACTAAGCTATAGATCTATCTAGAAGAATCTAAATTAGTAGGGGGAGATTTGAAGAAACAACTTCAAGAAAAGGAAAGGCGTTGTGAAAAATTAGAATCATAAGTTGTGACTCTAAGGAAAGATTATGAGAAAATCAACAAATGGGTTAAGGCATCTAAATCACTAGAGAATATTATCAATGAACAATTATCTCGTCTAATCAAGGTAGGAATTGGATAAAACCACATGGATTTAGATTCACAATGTAATTAAAGAACAACATAATTTTTTTCAAAAGAAAACTGAATCAAGTCACACATATAAAAGGAAATCACCTAGATCGAAGTCAAAATAAGTCCCTGGGCATAAAGGATGGTTTCATGGATATTTTTTTTTCTAGTAACTCATTTGGGCATAAGGTCACTAATTGTAGGTCAAACATTTGGAATGAAAGAAAAATATGGGATACGTTCCACAAGTTTGGGTACATGCTTATAGATTGCAAGTATATTTGGAGGAAGAAGGAACATCAGTCAAATATGTAAGGAAGGTTGTCCCTACCACAGTCCATTATTCTTAAAGCATACTTCTAACAAGGACTACAAAAGTGAATGTGAGGTACATAGCCTCATGGAGAATAAGTGATGATTATCAGGTCCATAGGTTCAGTGATGTATGATCTCAGGGGGAGATATGCATGTGTATCTTGATGATGATTCCCTATGTTATTTTGATATTATTTTGGTGATTTTTATATTACTAGCATTGCATCTGATGAAGTAGTTGTGAACAGGGACAAACATGTGTTGGGTGTGGAGCCTGATTATCTTCTGCATTGAAAGGTTTCAGCCAGATGTATACCCTAGGAAGATTGTACACCCCTCCACGCGGGGGGGTGCGGGTGGGACTTGTACCCCCCCCGGCCCGGGGGTCCAGGGGGGTAAATCCCTCCCGGTTGGGGGGTCTGGGGGCCAGCGGTCCCCCGGCAAGGTTTCGGGGGCAATGCCCCGGAAGCTAAAAATAGATGTAAATTTGCCTTGTAAAAGTCTAGTAATTTCTAGTCAATCTAGGTCGTTCATTAGATGGATGATCTGACGGTAGAAGTTATGTTTAATTTAGGGTTTTTTTCCCTAGAAGGAAACCCCTCACTAAATATGAGGGAATTGTATTGTGTCTATGGATATCTGGATTTTGAGTGAGGAAGAGAGAGGAGATTGAGAGCGAAGAGGGTGTTACAATGGATATGTTGTAGGTTGTATCTCTTTAGTTTGTTTGATAATATAAAAGGAAGAACTAGTTATTTCTATGTGGACGTAGCCCAAACTAGGTGAACCACATATATTTGTGTCTATCTTGTTTTGTGCGTTTTCTGTGTTTATATTTCTGCAATATTTTATGTGTTCGATTGCTCTGTAATATATAATTTTCTAACAACTCGTATCAGAGCCGAAGGTCTATTTGGCTGATAAACTCGTAAGAGAGAAGGGTTCCTCGTTCGAGTGGGAGAAATGGTGGAAGATGGTAGGTTTAGGGTCGAAAAATTCAACGGCCAAAACTACCAGCTGTATGAGTATGACAGACACAGAATGGAAGATGGAAGATGGAAAGATGGTAAGAAGCTGATGAGTATGATAGACACAGAATGGGATATTCTCAATAGAAAGGCACTTTGAATAATATGGTTGTGCCTAGTGGCATCGATAGCCTTTAATATTTCAAAGGAAATGACAACACAGGGTTTAATGTCAGCATTGACCAAACTATATGAAAAACCCTTGGCCTCAAATAAGGTATTTCTTATGAAGCATTTATTTAATATGAAGATGTCAGAAGGTGGATCTGTTGCAGACCATTTAAATGATTTTAATACAGTTACAAGTCAGTTAAGTTTTGTAGGGGTAAATTTTGATGAGGAAGTTAGGGCTCTGTTATTTCTATGCTCATTGCCAAAAAATGGTTTAGTTATGGCCATTAGTAACTCTACCTCTAGATCTAGTACTTTAAAGTTTGATGATGTTTTTAGTGGAATCCTTAGCGAGGAAATGCGACAGAAAAGCTCCAGTGAGACATCAAGTAATTCTTTGAGTGCAAAGTCTAGGGGAAGAAAAATGGAAAGAGGAAAGAGCTCAGGATATCGCAGTGGATCAAGGAAAGGCAGATCCAGGTCCAGATCAGAGATAGTGTGCTGGAAATGCGGAAAGAAAGGACATCTAAAGAAAGACTATAGATCTTGGAAGGGAAAAGAAGGAGATGCACAACAAGAAAGAAATCATGAAGCAAATGTGACAGGTGAGGTGTTACAAGATGCTTTGACTCTTTCTTTCGAAAATATTATTGATTCCTAGGAGGTAGATTCAAGGGACTCATTCCATGCCACACCTGATAAGAAATATTTTCATGACTATGTTCAAGGAGATTTTGGACAAGTCCGTTTGGGTGATGATAAACCCTATAAAATTGTTGGAATTGGTAAGGTTCTTGTAAAACAACAGAATGGAAACCAATGGCTATTAAAGGAGGTAAGGCATGTTCCAGATCTGAAGAAAAATTTGATTTTCAACAGGGCAGTTAGGCGGTGAAGGTTGTGTGACAACTTTCACAGATAAAGCTTGGAAGGTCACCAAAGGAGCCCTAGTAATAGCAAAAGGCAAAAAGGTTGGTACATTGTATTTATGCAATGGTATTTCTAACTTTGTTAATGCTTTAACTTCCAAAGGAGCAGATACAACATTATGGCATCATAGGCTCAGACACGTGAGTGAGAAGGGTTTGAAGATTCTTCGCTTAAGGAATTTGTTGCTGGGTTTGAAGAATTTTGATTTGGACTTCTATGAGAATTGTGTTTATGGAAAACATAAGAGAGTCATATTCCTTAGAGTTGGGAAAGAAAAGAAGATTGAAAAATTAGAGCTTGTGCATATAGATGTATGGGGACCTACTCAGGTATCATCTCTTGGTGGCTCTCGCTATTATGTTACTTTTATTAATGATGAAACCAAAAAAACCTGGATTTATTGTATTCGAAATAAATCTGATGTTTTTGATACTTTTAAGAAATGGAAAGCTTTGGTTGAAAATGAGATAGGAAAAAGGTTGAAGTGTCTCAGATCAGATAACGGAGGTGAATATTGTAGCAAAGAGTTTGATAGGTATTGTTTAGAGAATGGAATTCACAGAGAGAAGACAGTTCCATGAACACCACAAGAAAATGGTGTGTTAGAAAGGACGAACAGGAAAATCATGGAGCATGCAAGGTGCATGAGATTGCATGCAGGATTGCCTTTACAACTTTGGGTAGATGTTGTAGATACTGCTGTTTATCTAATAAATAGAGGGCCTTCAAGTTCCTTGGATGGTGGTATTCCAGAGGAGGCATGGATAGGTAAAAAGGTAAGCTACTCCTTTTTGAAGACTTTTGGTTGTGAAGCCTTTGTCCACATTAACCAAAAAAATAGAACAAATTGAGGAAAAGTCAAATAAATATACCTTCATTGGATATGGTGTTAATGATTTCAGTTATTGCTTATATGATTATGAAAATCACAAAATCATTAGGAGCAGAGATGTGATATTCAATGAAAAGGTCTTGTATAAGAATCAGTTGCAGGAAAATAAATAGGAAAAAGAAAACAGAGAATACACAGTGCTTGACGATATCAAAGGAAAAGTGACGGTGCCTGAAAATCATAATGATCAATAGCCAGAACAACAAGCACAAAGGCAAAAAGCACTTCAAACACTTGAAAGTGTGTTAGGAGATCTACCAGGATAAGTAGACCCCTTGAACGATACTATCCTTCATTATATTATGTATTGTTGACTGATTCTGGTGAACCAGAATGTTATGAAGAAGCAGTGCAGGTAGAAACCAGGAAGAAGTGGGAGCAAACCATGAAAGAAGAGATGGAATCCTTAGAACATAACCAGATTTGGGACTTAGTCAGGTTGCCTGCAGGTAAAACAACATTGCAGAATAAATGGGTTTACAGGCTAAAGGAAGAAGATGGAGGAAAACAGAGGTACAAAGCTAGACTTGTAGTGAAGGGGTTTGCACAGAAGAAAGGTATTTATTTTGATGAAATATTTTCTCCTGTTGCTAAAATGACTTCAATTAGAACTATTTTAAGTCTAGTAGCAGTTGAAGATTCGCATCTTGAGCAGTTAGATGTAAAGACAACCTTTCTCCATGGGGATTTGGAGGAAGAGATATATATGTAGCAGCCACAAGGATATGAGGTAAAAGGGAAGGAGAAACTAGTGTGCAGGTTGAAGAAGAGCTTGTATGGCTTAAAACAAGCTCCAAAGCAGTGATATCTAAAATTTGACAGGTTTATGTCTGAACAAGGTTACACTAGATGTCACTCTGATCATTGTGTTTATCTCAAAAGGAAAAATGATGGCAGCTATATTATATTGCTATTGTATGTAGACCATATGCTTGTTGCATGTTCTAACATGCAGGAAATAAATGTGCTCAAAAGGAAATTGGCAAACTCATTTGCAATGAAGGATTTGGTGTTGCAAAACAAATCCTTGGTATGAGAATAACTAGAGATAGGAAGAATCGCAAATTAACATTGTCTCAAAGTGAGTACATAGAAAAGGTGTTGAAAAGGTTAATATGCAGAATGCAAAACCAGTTAGTATACCTTTGGCTAGCCATTTCAAATTAAGTAAGGAGGCATGTCCCAAGACTTAGGAAGAAATGGCTCATATGTCTAAAGTTCCATATGCATCAACAGTTGGAAGTTTAATGTATGCAATGCTCTACACAAGGCCTGATATTGCACATGCAATGGGAGTTGTAAGCAGGTACATGAGCAATCCAGGAAAGAACATTGGATGGTAGTGAAGTGGATTCTCAGGTATTTGAGAGGTACCACAAATCAAGCATTATGCTTTGGTGGTTCAAACATTGCTCTATAGGGATATGTTGATGCAGATATGGCAGGTGACATAGATAACAAGAGGAGCACTACAGGATATGTATTTACTATAGGTGGAAAAGCTTTTAGTTGGGTTTCAAAAATCCAAAGTGTTGTTGCACTTTCAACAACAGAAGCAAAGTATGTTGCTGCTACAGAGGCTAGTAAAGAAATAATTTGGTTACAAAGGTTTCTGGATGAATTGGGTAAGAAGCAGCAGTTGGGCAGGTTATATAGTGACAACCAAAGTGCCATACATCTTGCAAAGAACTTTGCATTTCATTCCAAGACTAAACATATATAGCTCATGTACCATTTCATACGGTCAGCATTGGAAGATGGACTGTTGAAGCTGGAAAAGATACACACTAGCCAGAATCTTGCAGATATGTTAACAAAAGTTGTAACTAGGGAGAAACTGAGAATCTGCTCAGTTTCAATTGGTCTTCAAGTATGATGAAGAAGATGAGAAACAGCCAGGTCTAAAGTGGAGGCATTGTCTAGCTAATGAAGCAGCGGTGGAGTTGCTATAATCAGTATCCAAGTGGGAGATTGTTGGGTGTGGAGCCTGATTATCTTTTGTATTGAAAGGTTTCAACCAAATGTATACCCCAGGAAGACTGTACACCCCTCCATGCGGGGGGGTAAATCCCCCCTCGCTGGGGGGTCCGGGGGCCAGTGGTCCCCCGGCGGGGTTTCGGGGGGAGCACCCCCGATGCTAAAAATAGATGTAAAATTGCCTTGTAAAAGTCTAGTAATTTCTAGTCAATATGGGCCGTTCATTAGGCGGATGATCTGACGGTAGAAGTTATGTTTAATTTAGGGTTTTTTGCCCTATAAGGCAACCCCTCACTATATATGATGGAATTGTATTGTGTCTATGGATATCTGGATACTGAGTGAGGAAGAGAGAGGAGATTGAGAGCGAAGAGGGTGTTACAGCGGATCTGTTGTAGGTTGTATCTCTCTAGTTTGTTGGATAATATAAAAGGAAGAACTGGTTGTTTCTCCGTTGATGTAGCTCAAACTGGGTGAACCACGTATATCTGTGTCTCTCTTGTTTTACGCATTTTCTATGTTTATATTTCTGCAATATTTTATGTGTTCCATTGCTTTGTAATATATAATTTTCTAACAACATATTATGTTCAGGGGAAGTTTTGGCTATGAAAAGTCAACATTTAATATTTTGTACGTGGATCTTATGAAAGATAGTCGTGTGTATATGAATTTTTTGATACCGACAGTAATGTATGCTTCTCTATGATGAAAAAAAAGTGGCACAGATTCAAGGGGAGTTTCTCATATGTTTCCATCAGTTCATTATTGGCATTCTAGTTCTATCATTGATTTATTATAGCCTATTGATGATGCCCATATGATGCTTAGACATGTGTTGGTTTATGATGAGGTTATGAGTTGTTGTAAAATGATATTGTTGATGTTGAAATAGTTATTTGGTGCATTTGTTGACTGATGGGTATGATGTGATCAGAATTTATGGTGAGGAATTGGCACAGTTTCACGGGGAGCATCTAATATGCTTCTAATAGTTCATTGTTGGAATTATGGTTTCTTGAGCACCCCTTGTTGCATTATGTTGAATATGATGAGTACATATCATTGTTGGTGATATAAATGTATGGTTATTGATGATGATGATGATGATGATGGTTAACGTCCACTGAGACCAAATTGGTCTATCGGACCTACAATTTTCTTAATTTTTACTTGTCTGACTCCTCGTCTTTCTTGGCGAGATTGGTGTTGTAGCTTTCTTTCTTTTCTCTACGGTCTTCCAACTTCCTCTGTCTTGCATCTCCTTCATCTCTTCTGGTTCTTGGGACATTGGTGTCTTAGCTTCGCGATCTATAGTCGGAGAAGTTTGGTTTAGGAGATCTGCTTTGCTGTTAAATGAAGATTTATTTTCCGCGGTATTCAAATCTTCATAACTGTTGATTTGTTGGGGCAGGCTTTCTCCTTGCTTGCTTTGAGAGTTGTTTCCTTCTTCCTTGATTTCTTGTGACTCAGAGTTTTCTCTAGAATAGTCTTCTTTGATGACAGTGTAGTGTTCTTTTTGTGCTCCTTCCCAGTGTAATCTTCATTACTATTGTTACTACTAAAGATACAAGTGTTGTTATCATTATATTATGAGTCATCAATGACGCATGGGTCACATATCGTGAACTTATGGATAATATATGTATGTTTCTTGAGTTGCATTTGGTGAAGTTATTAATGGTGCCGTATCCTTGCCAAAGCTTGAAGATATGTATATTGTAGATGTTGGCTGATGACATTTTTAATCATTTCTATTTTACTTAATGATTTGTGATCGTTACATTAGGCAAATCCCTCTTGCGGACAAGAGAGATCTCCCTAGATTCTTGTCAGAAACTAGAAACAAGCAAGACAATTGAACTAGCCCTTTCCCTAAGTTGAACTTGTTTGGATTATAAGAATTAAAGCTAATGGATGAGCCTCTTAACTATTTCACAAAATGCTCGATGAATATCCCTTGTTGTGATTTGATTCATATCTTCAATGCTTGATAAGACCTACAAACATCGACCATAAAAAGATCACATGCGATATAATAATCTAAACAACTTAACCTAATGATCAAGGAGATTAGGAATTGAATTTTCCTTAATAAATAATATAAACAATTGTAAACCATTCATTATTCTAATAAGACAAATCAATGGGAGAAAGTGTTCATTTGTATTAATCAAAGATTAAGAGGAGCCTTGCAAACTTTGCCTTGATGCTATGACATCCCTCCCAAATGCCTTCAATCTCCTCCTTAGATGACAAGATTTCCAATCTCAATCCAACAACATAAGTTTGTCTTCTCTGAGTTCTGACCTCCTCAATCCCTCTACCCTCTAGTCATTTTATAGGCCAAGAGGAAGAAGTTTCAGATTCTAAAGAGGAGGATGAGACTCCTTCATCGAGGGAATAGGTTACCATGAGAAAAGGGATTAAGATGCATCATTTGAGGGTTATAGTTCGAATAGTCATCACCTATAAGCTTTTAATTGGGAAATATTTGACCAACTATATTTCTAGAATGTACTTTTTATTTTTACTTTCTTGAATTCACCTGCGTCGGTTTATAGTTGATCCAGGTGGATCTTTAGATATAATGGCATTAAAAAACTTGGAAATCAAAGTGATTAGAATAAAGTCAACTTAGGATCAGAGCATAGATCTTATCATCCTGATTCTAGCGGCATGAATGGCACTTCAATCTGAGTTGAGATTATGAATTTATTGCATAGGGAAGGTTGCTTTGATCCTTAAGGAAATGAGTATTTTTCCTTGAAAAAAGGTTTTAAGCCACAAAGGCAAATCACAATCGGAGGACTTGTGGAGGCATACTTAAGAGAGGGCAGCGGAACCCCAATCGTTGATCTCCGATCAGATCAGATTGGCGAATCAGAGACAATTGGATCGGAGGTATTTTATATCTATGTGTGTGTGTGTGTGTGTGTGTGTGTGTGTGTGTGTGTGTGTGTGCATGCGTGTGTGTGTGTGTGTGTATCAGTGGTGGCAGGGTGCGACCAACTATAAGGCACTGGGAGATATGCCAGCAGGATGCCGACGTGATCAGCCAACGCCGATATCGGTGATCAGCAGTCGAGCATCCCCATTAGTCAGGACTGTACAACCCCCCAATATGCCAATTTGCGACCTCAGGTCAGACCCGATATGGAATATATGCCCGATTTCACCAATTTTGAAGTCCAGGTAAATGGTTTTGGGGTGGATTTTTAGTATTTTTCGGGATTTTTAGGCCTTATCACCTCAACGATAAAAAGTTCATTTTAAGAGGCAGTTTCGCCCATCAATCCTTCCATGACACTGGCCTCCATTGTTAACCAGACAGACCCGATTTAAAGGGGATTCTGTCCGAAATCCCATTATAAAACCCAATCAATGGAAAGAGCAGGGAAGAGGCATTTTTGTTGCAGCAAATTGTTTCGTTGGCAAGAGGCCGAGAGAGCATCTTTGTTTGTGTTTAGAAAATTTTACATGACTCCAGCCCCTTTCATTGCTACAGACGCATTGGTGTTGCTTACCTCTCCATCATCATGCATCCATTTCACAGCCATCTTTTAGGTTGGAGGTAAAAGCCTCTTGTGGATAGTTAATGATTGTAATTCTCTTTTCTTTCATGCCATTTAATAAGAAAGGCCTCCCCATTGTTGAGCTAGGCCTGGAGACATAGTTCGAATTGGAAAAACTCTGTTATCAAGCCTTGGTGTCTTCTTTTGTGCCTTTTACGTGTTTACTTCTTCCTTTCTTATGTGCACATTTTTGTGTTAAGCTACAATTTTACATGTGATTCTTTTCTATACATCTATAAGCGAAAACATCATGGATCAAGTGGTATCAAAGCAGGGCTTTTTAGATGTGAATTGCATGTTTGCATTCTAACAAGAGGAAATCTTCAAAGATGCGTAGGGAATCTAGAACCTTTCAATCCAGAGGCAGGGTGTGCACTTTGGAGAAGAAACATGGCTGAAGATGAAACTCATATTGAAGAGGAGCGCAATTTCAGAAAGACTTTCTATTCAATGGGAGAAAATATCAATCAACTGGTTATAAGACTAGAAAAAGCAAAGGAGATAAACCCAAAAGCACAAGGTTCAGCACATGGGAATGGTGAGGAAGATCCCCCTCCTCCTTCTAGGAGTGAAGGTTCTTCTTCCTCTCACCACCATAATTAGAGAAATCCAAAGGATGCATCTAAGAAACCTTTTTTTTAATTGGATGTTAAATTTGATCTTCCTGTGCTTAATGGTGAAAGTAACGCATAAAAGCTTAACAATTGGATCAGGCATATTGAGGTTTACTACAAGATTTAGCAAATTGTAGAGGATGAGGTGAAAATCTAGCTGGCCTCTCTACGACTGGGCAGCACAGCTATCATTTGGTGGGAGATAAAATTACAGAGCAGTTAAAATGTGGGTAAGCTCTTTTCCTCATGCTCTGATTTCACTTCTGCATTAAAGGAATAATTTTATTCCTTAGGATACAAACAGAAAGCTTTGATGAATTGGCAATATTTAAGGCAAAGCAAAGGGAAGGATGTTCAGAGTTTTACAAAAGAATTTAGGAAGCAAGCACTGATTTGGGTATTACACTTGATGCACCTGAAGTTGTAACTAAGTATATTGGCTCACTCCATAGTTATGTTAGGCATTCATTATTATTGATTGAACCAACCACTATTGATTCAGCTAGTGTAAAAGCAATTCATATTGAGAACAGGGGCAAGAATGAAAGAGAGGATCCGTCCAGAAAACTATCGTTCAAACCTCCCAATGGAAAATCCAAAGTGAAATGGAAAGAGAAGGAGAAGAAAACAGTAGCAGCCAAAGAGTGAGAGTAGCCTTATTGCAATCATTGCAAGAAGGAAGGCCACGATGATGATCACTATTGGAAGCACCACCCAGAAAGGCATCCAATGAAGTATGGAGGAAAAGGGAAACAGAAAATAGTGGCAGCGGCACAGCAAGACCTTGGATCAGATTCAGGAGATGAAGCACTGGTCACAACAGTGGGAACAAAAGGTACCCTTACACCTCCTATTGATTCTAAATCACATGAAAGTACCAGTTCTATAGGTGAGTCCCTTTCAAATGATAGAAAAAGAATTGAATTATTTCATATCAGGGTTGTAGTAAATCACACCAAAGTGGAAACCCGGTTTGATACTGGGTCCCAAGCAAACTTAATTATAGAATCCCTGGTAAAGAAGCCTGGCTTAGAGACAAAACCTCACCGAAAACCTTACCCGCTGGGATGGATACATGATAAAGAGAAATTGAATGTAACCTAGCAGTGCAAGGTTAGATTTGTGATTGCGTCTAAGGTGGTAGACGAAGTAGAGTTGGATGTAATACCATTGGATATCTATGGCATGGTATTAGGGAGCCCATACCTGTATGACAGAAAAGTAGTCTTTTTCCGCCAGGAGAATAAATACCAAATCACCAAGGGTGGGGTAGAATACATAGTGCAGGCTCATCAAAATAAGATTAATGCTAGCCTCGTAAGCGCTAGGCAAATGAAAAGATTGGTGAATTCCAGTAAAACATGCATGCTTATGGTTGTAAGGGAGAAAGAGGCTGAATTCGCTGATGCGTTCCAGGGCTACGATGGAAGCATAAACAGGAATTAATGGAATTTATTTCTAATTATACTAAACTATTTCAGGAGTCGAAGGGATTACCTCGAAAGAGGGAAATCCAACATGAAATCCATCTATTGCATGACGCCCCTCTGCCAAATATCAACATGTACCAGATGTGGAAGATTGAAATGGAAGAGATCAAGAGGAAAGTATAGGAATTGTTGGACGAAGGCATCATCAGGCTGAGCTCCTCTGCATTTGGTTCGTCGATTGTTCTAGTGCCAATGAAAGATGGTAGCTGGAGGATGTGTGTGGACTAGCGTATGCTCAAAAAGATATCAGTGAAAAATCACTATCCCCTCCCATGCATAGATGATTTATTGGATCAATTAAAAAATATTTTTTATTTCACAAAGTTGGATTCGCGCAATGGCTATCACCAGGTCAGAATTGCAAAGCAGGACGTGTGGAAAACTTCCTTTAAGACCATGTAGGGGCTGTTTGAATTTATGGTGATGCCATTCAGGCTTTGCAATGCTACAACCACCTTTATGTGGGTAATGAATCATATATTTCAGCCTTTCATTGATGAATTTGTTCTCGTGTATTTATATGATATTCTAGTTTTTAGAAAAAGTTGGTTTGAACATGTGAGTCATGTAAAGAAAGTGCTTGATGTGTTGAGGAAAGAAAAACTCTTTGTAAAATTGTCAAATTTTGAATTCGAAAAAACCTCTTTGGGTTACCTAGGTCATATTGTTAGTCATGGTCAATTAAAAATTAATCCCTCTAAAGTTGAAGCAATTGTAAAAATGCCTAAGCCTACTAGTGTAATTGAGGTTCGTAGATTTCTAGGTGCAATCCTATATTGGAGGAGATTTATTGCTAATTTCTCTGTTATTGTAGCACCTTTGAACACTTTGACAAGTGTGAAACAGGTCTTCCAATGGGGAGGAAGACAGCAGAAGTCCTTCGAAACATTGAAGGAAAAAATTAGCACCGTGCCAGTCTTAGCCTTACCCGATCTCCAATGACCATTTGAGATCGAAACCGATGCCAATAATTATGCCATGGGAGCTATACTGATGCAAAAAAAGAAGCCGATTTGTTACCATTCTGAGAAGTTTTCTCAAGCTGTGATAAACTATCCCACCTATGACAAGGAGCTTTATGCCTTAGTGCAGAGTGTGAAAAAGTGGGAACACTACCTGATTGGAAAGGAGACCATCATCCATACAGATCATCAGCCCTTGCAATACCTTCAGTCACAAACCAAGTTGCAGTAATCTCGTCATTTCAAGTGGATGAGCTTTCTTCAACAGTTTCATCTGGTAATAAAGTATAAGAAGGGCACTAGCAATAAAGTGGCCAATATGCTATCTCACCCTCCTATTTCTGCTTCTGTTATTTTGCATAATGCTTCATTATCTTTTGAAATTTATGCTAAACAATATGCTAACGATGATGAATTTATGGAGGTTTATGCAAAACTAACCCATGGTTCAAAGGTGGACAACTATCACTTGTAGGGGAAATTTTTGTATCACCTTGGTAAATTGTGTATTCCCACAAGAGAAAGAGTACATGTAATTTGAGAGGCCCACACCTCTCTTATATCTCGACACTTTGGTGTCGAAAATACTTTATTTCATGTACAAATATTTTATTTTTGGCCTCATATGAAAAACATGGTGACTCGCTATGTAAAGGGTTGTGTGATGTGTTCTATTTCAAAGCCTTCTAATAGAAAACATGGGCTCTACACACCACTCCCTATTTTGATTCGTCCATGGGAAAGTGTGTCAATGGAATTTGTAGGAGGTTTACCTTTGTCTAGGAAGAGTCACGACTATTTGTATGTTGCCATTGATCGTTTCAACAAAATGTGTATTCTTATGCCTTGTAAAAAGCAAATTACTGCAAAGCAGACTGCTTCTCTTTTCTTTCAACATGTTTGGGTCCACTTTGGATTACCCACATCAATTGTGTCAAATCGGGACTCTCGCTTCCTTGATGAGATTTGGACTAGTTTGTGGAGGATGATGGACACCAAACTAAAAAGAAGCATGCCATTTCACTTGCAGACCGATAGACAGATAGAGGTTGTTAACCATACCATGGTACACTTATTACGAGGCTATTGTGGGAAACATCCCAAGTTATGGGATGAACATCTCCCCTATACACAACATTCCTACAACCAAGCAGTGCATCCATCGACACAGTGTTCACCATTCGAGACATGTTTTGGTTACCTACAAAAGGACCCCTTTTATATGGTCTTTAGAAGGGAGGATGGCTGCAGTGGACGTAATGATAAGGACAAAGCTCAACAGTTCATTTAACGAATCCAATTGATTGACCAAGAAATGCAAGAGAAGTTGGAAAAAATTCAAGCCCATTATAAGGCTCGACATGATAAACAACGAGTCGACCGTCAAATCCAAGTGGGCAACAAGGTGTGGTTCCACATCAACAAAGACATGCTGAAGGGAGAAGGAAAGAAGTTGTGGCCAATTTGGTATGGACCATTCACCATATTGGAGAAGATTGGGAACAATGCCTTTCGTCTTGACTTGCCAGTATATATGCAGATGTACTCAGTAATGAATGTGGAGAACCTAACACTGTATGAACCACCTTTGATCATGGAAACTAATGAGGTGGGAACAATTCCTATCGTCGATGATTTTGCACCAGAGTATCTCGATGATTTTCTCGAAGATATCATACTCAACAGAAGAACCAGGACTTCACAGCGAGGAGATGTAGAATACCTTCAAGTGGGTCTCAAGGGAATGCACCCCAGCAAGGCCATATGGATTGAGAAAGAGAAAGTGAGAGAACAGTTCCCTCACTTTCCAATTGACTAATGAAAATATTTTTGTAGTCCAAAAGCTCCTCAATGGGGAAGATTGATCCAGGTAGATCTTTAGATATAATGGCATGAAAAAACTCAGAAATCAAAGTGATCGGAATAAATTCAACTCAAGATTAGAGAATAGATCTCATCATCCTGATTCCAATGACGCAAACAACACTTCAATCCAAGTCCAGATGATGAAGTTATCGCACACGGAAGGTTTCTTTGATCCTTAAGGAAATGAGGATTTTTCGTTGAAAAAGGGTTTTAAGCCACAAATGCAAATCGCAATCGAAGGACTTGTGGAGGTGGACTTAAGAGAGGGTAGTGGAACCCCTGATCATCGATCTCCAATCAAATCCGATCGGTCGATCGGAGGTCTTATATATATATATATATATATATATATATATATATATATATATATATATATATATATATATATATATATATATATATATATAGGCAGTGGCAAGGTGCGATTGACAATAAGGCACCGAGCGATATGTGAGTGGGATGCCGACGTTGATATCGGCGGTCGGGCATCCCCGTTAGTCAAGACTATACACCCCCCTGATATGCTGATTTGTGACCTCAAGTCGGACCCGATGTGGAATATATTCCCGATTTCACTAGTTTTGAAGTCTAGGTAAATGGTTTTGGGGTGGATTTTTAGTGTTTTTCGGGATTTTTAGGCCTTATCTCCTGAACGATAAAAAGGTAATTTAATATGTAGTTATGCCCATCGATCCTTCCATGACACTAGCCTCCATTGTTAACCAGAAAACCCTGATTTAAAGGGGATTATGTCTGAAAACCCATTATAAAACCCGATCGATGGAAAGAGCAAGGAAGAGGCATTTTTGTTGTAGCACAATGTTTCGTTGGCAAGAGGTCGAGAGAGCATCTTTGTCTATGTTTATATAGTTTTACATGACTCTGGCCCCTTTCATTGCTACGGATGCATTGGTGCTATTTACCTCTCCATCATCAGGCATCCATTTCACAACCATCTTTCAGATTGGAGGTAAAAGCCTCTTGTGGACAGTTGATGATTGTAATTCTCTTTTCTTTCATGCCATTTAATAAGAAAGGCCTCCCCATTATTGAGCTAGTCCCGGAGATGTAGTCCGAATTGGACGAACTCCGTTATCAAGCCTTGGTGTCTTCTTTTGTGCCTTTTAAGTGTTTACTTCTTCTTTTCTTATGTGAAAATTTTTGTGTTAAGCTGCAATTTTACATGTGATTCTTTTCTATACATCTATAAGTGAAAACATCATGGATCAATAGTGGCAGACAAAGCACACCTTTGCATTGTTCTCAAAGTTAATTCTAGTGAATGCACGAGAAACTCTAGAAAAATCAGTGCAAGTGGAACTTAACAAGGTGTGACAACTACTTCCCCAAATTTCTCATCTAATTCAAAATATTTTGGGTTGTTTAACTTCTAAGGGAGTTGGTTCAAACATGTTCACGGATGGTAAAAAGACCCATAAACTGATCAAGTGTCATGGCGACAAATTGACATGTAACAGATTTCCCCCTAAAGTGTGAGGTCTATAAAATAAGTTTACAATATTGAAGCGCTTTATCATTCCAAGGATCGTATCAGAGGCATTGGTCAGAAACCTGTAAGGAACATTCAAGGATTACAATGAAAATATGTATCAAAAATCATCTTTGAGGTAGGAATTCCCTTACTCAGAGTAAGGCGAACTCAATGAACAAGCATGGAAAAGACCAAAAATCATATTGATGGTAGACATAGCATGGATGCAGCCATCTATCTACATAATCATAAATATAAAATCTCCTCGTAAACTGGATTGATGAAACTATATCGAGGGTCTTGATCTACAATTCTTGATCCACAGTACGAATCTAACCATGTGAGTGAATGTTTCGTAGTCGAACATGGCAGAAACCTCTTGATTGTCGGTCAATGATGTGAACCATTAACAAGCATGAGAGAAACCATAAAAAATGATAATGGTTCTCAAGGTACTTCTAGTATCATCTATGAAGTGTGAATAGGTGATATGAAGTCGAACACTCATAGAATCGTTCGATCGAATGTCAATGATGATAACCCATCATAGAAAGCGAGAAACCTACCATTAAGGCAGGTATGCTTCAAGGTACTGAAGGTTTCTAGATCAACTTCCTAGATAATGAGCTAAAGTCGATAGGAAGCAACTCGTCATAGGTAAGCCTATGACACGAAACATAATGTCAAGTTTTGAAAATAGATTGTAAGTACTGACTCAAGGATGGTCGATGCAATTGAAGGATAGAATATGCAAAGGGGTTTTGAACTAAGGTTGAACTTCTCTTGAACACATAACGGCACGACAATTGCATTGGCAGCATTTGACTTAACGATGAAACCAGAAACCATGAAGAATTTTAAATGAGGTTCGATTAATTGTAATACAAATGGATTTTCCAACTCGGATGTGAGTGTGATGGAGTTTCATGTTCAAGAGAGACTTGCTACCTTTTAAAAAATGAAAATGTAAAATGGACACCTTTTCCCAATTTCCCCCCACCATTAATGGAAAGTACCTCTTTATTTTTTACAAGCTGGAGGATAACATATGCTTGGACTGTAAGCTCATGATTTGGATGAGTCCAACGAAGTATTTTTAATAAACCCTAAGAAGGAATTGTTCGGTCTCATTATGCTTAATGGGTCCTATACTATTTGGTTTTTCAATATGAAATGGTTGAGAAGAAGGAGGAGTGGATGTAGAAGTTTGATCAGCTAGACTGGAGTCATCTCCATCTTCAATAGGACCCTTTGACGTGTAATATTTGGATCTCGTTGCTACCATAAATTTGGAAGACATCAACATGATATATGGTAATGCGAACAAGGAGGATTATTCATGAGAAACCATTTTACGGTCTTGGGGAGGAAAATGATCCTTCAAAACAACGGGAGTGGGTGAACTTTTGGAAAATTTGGAAACTTCGACATGATGTGGGCACTCCTTGGTGTAATGATCTTCATCACAAATTAGGCAAGGATACCAAGGTTTCTTCTTTTCATCAGACAATTCATTCTTTTTTTATTTCTCCTTAGAACAAGTGTCTTTTTTTAGCTTTGCCTTTTCCCTTTTTCTTATTTTTTGATTTCTTACCCTTGCCAATAGATGATTCTACAGTGTTAATTTTCAAGGTAATTTCGATAGAAGGATCTTCTTCAGGTGAATCAGATAGAGCTGAAATCTGAGTTTCCTTAGAATTTTTCTTTTTGTTCTTAAATTTTTGGCTCACAGAACCAATCATGCCATTTGCGACATGTGAACCTGTAAGGGATGGATTAGTTTAGCTAGGTCAGGGTAAATCTGGGATCTTTTCATACAAAGTACTAGACTGAGTATAAACAAGATCAAGGTATTGAGCACGGGCAGTTACTTTATCTTCTGTTAGAACACCTCCTTTGGCCACATCTTCTGTTATTATGGTAAAAGAGATTTTATGAACCATTCAGCCAAAGTGTGGTCTAGAATGTAAACTTTAACCAGGCGATGTCCTCGTCTCCATTCATGAATGTGATCTGAGATATGGGTTGGCGTTGACTGCTTTAAAGAAGTTAAAAGTTCGGTTCCATTATCTTATTGAATTGGCAACTGAAAATGGGTCAAAAAAGTTATAGCAAGGATATTAAATGTGTTGAAGGAAGCGCGCAACAATTCTACATACCATTTGGCTACTGAACCGGTTAATGTTTGTTGAAAAAGTCATAATCTAATATAATCATCGATTAATGAGTTAGGCACGCACCAAAGATGATAGGTCATAAGATGGTTGGATGGTTCTTCGCCCGACTTACCTTCAAACTTAGAAATATCATTGTGCCTTAGTAGGAATGGCTAGCCAAAATGGTAAATAAAGAAGTGGATCATTAATTAACTGAGAGAGGTAAGGAAAATCCAAAGTTGTAATGAAGGGAAACTGGCGGTTATGATCCTGAGATGGATACTGATAACTCTGAGGGACGAGTCCCGTAACGGGAGGAGGATACCCAGGATATCCTAGAATAGCCTGAGTAGTTGGAATCTACATACCTCCTGCATATCTAGGATGAGCCATATCGTATTACGGTTGTATAGGTTGTTAAAATGTATGACCTATGTAGGGTTGATTTTGAAAAGGGAGACTATGACCCATTTGACCTTGAATTAACTTTCCTTGAAAGGGTTGATTTTTTAAAGGTTTACCTTGGAGAAATTGAGCTTGAAAAGGTGGACCTTGAACAAACTGACTCTCGGGTAAACCTTGGAAAGGTTTCCCTTGAAACGACACTTGCATATATGGAATGTTAGGTTGTACAACAGGTATTTGGGGCATTGAAATAATTGTAGGAATAGATTGAACACTAGATACCTGAGGTAAAGATTGAACAAGTGGTTGCACTGTTACTTATGGTATAATTGGGATAGTTACCTATGATACTCCTAGAATGGGAGTTTGAGTCAAACTTGAACCTAGGTTCTGAACAGTCGTTAGTATAGCAGGCTGTACGAAGGTTTGAGGAGTACTCAGGACAGGAAGCTGAAGTGGTTGGACTTGAAAAGGAATACCTTGAAAAGGTATTTGTTTTATAGGTTGTCCAATAGGTTGAATAGGTTGATACACAGGCACTTGAGAAGAAACTAGAATTTACCGTTGATTTAACGAAGGGTTCCATATTGTATTCATTCCAGGGTAAGGCATTCCAACGATGGGTAGAGGCATAACATTCTAACCAAAACTAACTTGAGGCATTTGAGCATAATTAAGATAATTCTTGGTAGGGGTTCCCCCCACTTGTAGGATAAGATCCACCAAAAGGTTGTCCTCTAGGTGGAGGATATGACGGTTGCCCCCCAGGCAGGTGATAACCACCCGTTGTGTTGGTTTGTGGATTACTAACATCACTAGAAATCATATTAATAATTTGTTTAGATGTCAAACCTTAACTGGTAGGGTTAATTACACTAGTTTCCATGTTCGAAGATGAGTTCAAGGAAGAATCTCTTGAATATCTCCCGAAAGAGAGTGATATACAGGTGGTAGAAAAACACCATACAATGTTGACTCTGGAGAAGTAGAAAACATAGATGTGTCTAATGAGGTGCTTCTAGAAACCATCATAGACTAGTCAAAACCTAGTACGGTAGAATAAGGAGTCATGTATCACAGAATCCCTTATCTTAAAATGTTCAAGGGTGTTAAATACCAAGGGTAGGGGTGAAGCGACCTAAACAAAAGCTCTGAGATATTTGTAGGTTCACTCGTAGAAACTATTGGTTCTTCCTCTTTGTCTGAAAGAAGTTCTTCAATGGCAATGAGACAAAGAGGGAGACTATCAGTTTCACACATGGTGAATGTGGAGGATCTATAATATGTGTTGTAAAAGGTGTATAAGTCTCAGGCTCAAAAATATCAAACGTAGGTTCGTCAATATCTGGTTTAGAAATGGGATTTGTATTTGAAAAGTCTCCAGTATCTGATTTAGTTTGAACGAGTTCAGTAATTTGTAAATCAGTTCATTCTGAGTGTGGTATTAATTTCTTAGTTTGATAAAATTCATCTTCTATCACTTCAAGTCCTAGAATAGTAGATGTTATTAGTTGATTAACTTCAATTCCTTTCACATCATAGTCTATAATTGTAGAAGTTTCAGTTTCTGCTGCAGTTCTGAATCCCGATGATTTATATTTTTTGGCTTTTATCTTTTCTAACTGACTTCGTGTATACTCAGGGGGTCACCAAGTATTCTACGTGATTGTCTTGGTAATTCCACCACAATGAAAAATTTTCAATTGATCAATTACACAATATCTAAATTACACCTAAAGTCTTTAACAAGTAAAAAAAACAACAGGGAAAGTAACATGTGCTAAAAATATAGGAGTTCAAACCATATAAAATGACTCTTCACAGAGATCAATAATTACTATTTGGTGATGAAATCCAACATCGCAATGATCAAGGTGAAAATCTTTATAGAAATGAGCGTTTGGAAGCAATTACCCTAACAACTTACTTAATTAAAAGGTCTGGTGCAAGTAACTTTTCTATAAACCATCTCGAGCAAAGATTAACCTCCAAAAAGTCCAAGTCAGTCTAGTCAATGTCTGTTCCAGGTACATAAGGACCTTCCATTTGTCATCACCTTAGGTATATCCCTAGGATTATAGTCACTAAGTTTATCAAATACAACAATTTTACCTAGCAGGATAGTCGTGTATCGGACATACATGCAAGAGTAGAGTAACAAGCTCAATCCCCTTGGAGGCTCCTCCACATGATCAATTTTAGGTTTACTTTCAAGTGACCCCAAGTACCGTTCGTTACCATTGTAATACATGCAAATCACTATATCTAGGCCGATGAAGTGGGTACGATCACTTCACCAAATTTGACACGATCTCATGCTTAACTCATCTACAAGAAGAGCTTCCAAAGGAAAAATGAAAATAATTGGATTTTCTCTCCCTAACTCAACATTCTATTGTTCGTTTGTATCTTTGGAAAGTTTACTTCCTTCCCTATTCCAAAGCCCTACACTTAAGCTACTATAGGTGAAAAGAGCCCTAAAAAATGTAAAATTCTAGATGAATTTTAATTATCATTGTATTATTAAGTTGTTCTTTACTCAATAGGTGATGAAGGTGAAACTTATGATGTTATTACATGACTCGAAATCTTAATACACTCAAAAATGAAATAGCAACTTTCAAATTCAACGAAATCCTATTTAGAAAAAGGAAGAGTTTCTTTGATTTGTCGAAATGAAATACAAAAACTCACAACCTTTCCAATTTTTATAAAGCAACCAATTTCACTTTAATGTAATGAAAATGAAGGCAACAAACCAAATTCCATATTTCCCTAAACATCGAATAATCCAAAATACTCTTTTATCTCTAATCACTCAAAACTTTCAAGCACATAGAAATCAATCAAGAGAGTTGGGGAAAACACATTTTCACCTATGAATTCTTTGATTTAATGATAATAATAGTGTACTTGTGAGAAATTTCCAAGATTAAAGCAACAATTTCTGTTGTCAAGCAAAAATGACCACAATTCCTTCATAAAAGTACTAGGTCTCAAGAAACCCTAATTTGCAATTCAAAATGAGTTTGACCACAAATAAGCAACAACTAAGGCTTAACTGGTGTATTTGACAGAACGAAATAAGATAATCATAAGAAAAAGGACTATCTATCTTGTTTTGATCAATCAACAAATCAACCAAGCAAAACTCTAAGTAATTTCTTCAAAAAGACCTAATTCTCAAAAATCATTAACAAAGCACTCAATTGAGTTCAGAAGAGACATGACACAATCCAAACAAAGATAATGACACTTCCAAAAAAACAAAATCAGGTCTAGGTTGAAGCAAAAGCTATATTTTCAAAAATTCTCAAGGCCTGTGTGGGTAAATAGTGGCAAATAGAGCGCATGCACTCTGCTTCTAAGGAAAAACTGGCGCAAAACTATGCTCTATTAGCAAACAAAAACAATGCAGGTAAGAAGAAATAAAAAATCAAAAAATCAACCTCACAGATCTAGAAGTTCATTAATTTATAAAGACTCAGGTTTAGATAGATTAGAACAATCAAAAAGCAAAACTAATGAAAAAGACGAGAACAAAGACGTTCCCCAGTGGAGTCGCCAATTTGTTACACCGGAAAAGTCCCTCTTGCGGATAAGAGTGACCTTCCTAGATCCTTGTTGGAAACCAGAAACAAGCAAGACAATTGAACTAACCCTTTCCCTAAGTTGAACTTGTTTGAACTATAAGAATTAAAACTAGTGGATGAGCCTCTTACCTATTTCACAAAATTTTTGATGAAGATCCCTTGTTGTGTTCGATGCAGCTCTTCAATGCTTGATAAGACCTACAAACATCTACCATAAAAGGATCAAAATAACATGTGATATGATAATCCAAACAACTTAATCTAATGATCAAGGAGATTAGGAATTGAATTTGTCTTAATAAACATTATAAACAATTGTAAACCATTCATTATTCTAATCAGAAAATTCAATGGGAGAAAGTGTTCATTTGTATTAATCAAATATTAAGAGGATCCTTACAACCTTCACCTTGATGTGGTAAGGTCCCTCCCAAATTCCATCAATCTCCTCCTTAGATGGCAAGATTTCCAATATCAAACCAACAACATAATTTTTTCTTCTCTAAGTTCTAACCTCCTTAATCCCTCTACCCTCTAGTCATTTTATAGGTCAAGAGGAAGAAGTTTCAGATCCTAAAGAGGAGGATGAGACTCCTTCATTGAGGGATTAGGTTACCATGAGAAAAGGGATTAATATGTGTCACGTGAGGGTTATAGTTCGAATAGTCATCACGTGGAAACTTTTAGTTGGGAATATTCGACCAACTATGTTTCTAGAATACTCTTTCTATTTTTACTTTCTTGAATTCACTTGCGCGGGTTTATAGTGGCAGACAGAGTGCAACTCTATGCTGTTCTTAGATTTAATTCCAGTGAATGAGCATGAAACTCTAGAAAAATTAGCACAGGTGGAACTTAACAAGGTGTGACAACTATTTTCCCCAAATTTCTCATCTACCTCAAAAAAATTTGGGTTGTTTGACTTTTGAGGGAGTTGATTCAAACATGTTCACGGATGGTAAAAATACCCATAAACTAATCAAGTGTCATGGTGAAAAATTGACATGTAATAGTGATGTTGAAGGTACTCTTGGTTTTTACATATGTTGTTGATGGTGTTGTGGTTCAAGAGAATGATGTTGCTACTTGTGGATTGTGACTCTTCCTACATATGGAGAGAGTGTGATGAGTTTGATGAGATGAGGTCAAGGGGATAAGTTGATAAACAAAACTTTATTGCATAATCATATGCTTATGCTAAAGTTGATTGGTGATGTTTGGAAACATTGCATATTTGGTCACATGATGATTATATTGGAAATACTAATGCTACACTATGATAAGGATGTTCATGCTGCTATCATTATGACATTTATGTTGCTGTTATCAGATGATTATGTTGCAGATGCACATTTGGAGCATGATGGTTTCTGATGATTATCATGGCTTTGCTACTTCATTGTTGAGAGTCATGTTTATGGTTGTGGGTTTCATGTATATCTCTTAATGTAAAGGTCATAAAAAGACCCATGTTGTAAATCATTGTAAAATTCAGTCATGTATGGGCTATTGGGATCAAGTCATGTCATGTATGTAATCCCATTATTTTGGGACATCGATGTAAAATTTGGATCCAATATGCAAACCCAATATGTTAGGTGATTTATGTAATCATGGGAGCATAGAGTCAATTGTGATAGGAAAGGTCATACTTGGTTGAGTCATAAAGCCTTGTATTTTTATTACATATCTCTAGAAGGTCCAGCATATGCTCAAGTGGAGCATGGTCAGTATGCAGATTTCATGATCATACTTACAACAATCAACACTACAAGGGGAGTACTTCATTCATCCTAGTTCAACCTTTTTCCCTTGATGTCAAAGTGGGAGAGAAGACTTGGTGTTTGACTTTATGTTTGTAGAGAAAACTTGGTGTGTTTGCAGGTGGTCTCCAAACACCAACGTGGTTTCCATCAAGTCCAAAGGGGGAGATTGTTGAAATTATGGCTAATATGTTGTCCTTGATAGAAACCTACTTGATAAAGATGCATTAGATGTCAACAATGTGATAATACATATAAATGTACAAATGTTATAGATGATATGGACAAAGAAATGGCAATTAAGTTATAGATGAACGAAAAAATTAAAGTTTGATAAAGTATATGCGGTTCTTGTGAAGAAAGGTTGTGTACATACGTAGGTCTTGTGAAAAAAAGTCGCGTACATAATCAAAACCATGGAAATCTATATACCAGGGGTTATTATCATGGTATTTTCCCATATTAATTAGGGATGCAAATTTTATTTGATCCCGTCAACAAATACTAACATCATTACCAAGGGATTTACCTAAGGTATTGGATAAGGCAAAAGCTATATGAGGAGATGGAGATCAAGGTGTTAGGTGTACAAGTAATGGATTATTTATGTGTGATCTGATCTAGAATAGGAGTGCACGAAGGAGTAAGGAGAAAACTCATATCTGAAAGATCTAAAGATATTTTGATATATATGCTTGATTGATTTACTAGTTCCAAATGTATAAGTAACTAATAATGATGGATTTATGATTATAGTAATGTTGTGATCTAAATGAATTTTTCAAAAGTCTATAGTTCTGAAAGTGAAGGTTGTTGAATGTGAGTTGTGTTTTCAGTGAAGGTATGCTTCAGTAATTTAATATGTGTACGTTGGTTTGCTTATGAATAGTCATGTACGTACATGTATTTCAATATGTTGAATCTCTACACAGGTCTTTCACATGACAAGCACATATATATGCGGGTATACTTAATAACAGTCATGTATATATTGTAAGTTAGATCTGGTCAAGGTTTGCAATGTTTCTTGATGATGACTATTGATGAGTTATGTTACATTTGTTGTTGTTTGTCAATGATGTCTTGATCTAAATGGTTTATATCTACTAAGGTTTGGTTGTGCATTGATCTAATCTAGTTACAGTGGTTAATTCAATATACAATGGGATGATGTTGCAGTGATACAATTGGTTCAGTGATTGTATTTCATATTCAATATTTAGTTTGGTATTGAGCATAATGTTGTGTGCAGGTCCAATTTTAAAATATGATGAAAGGTGGCCTATAGGTTTTGATGTTTGTTTGAGACAAGTGGATATAGTATGAAATATTATGAAACATGGTCCACAAGAGGTGGTGAGGGTTAGAGCCTTCGATAAGGGAGTAAAAAATTCCTTCCAATAGTAGCTAGTAAATTTGTTCTGAGGGTAGGTGCTCCCTTGCAGTAGGAGTCGGTAAACAAGATCAGGGGACTGTAGCTTCCTTCCAGTGGGTGCTGGAGGATAAGTGGAAGTTGTAGCCTCCTGCAAATCGGTTCCTACATGCTGATAAGAGTCTACACAGGTACAAGATGTAATTAAGTTTTTCTTTATAATAAAATAAGAAGACAAAGACGACGACAATGGTAGTTTTCTCCCACATTGGGTTTCCACCTAAAATCCTAGTGTTCGATGTGTGTTGCCTATGTGATGTGATTTATTTGTTCTTCACTGAATACTAGATGGTTAATGAATTAATAATGTAATGGTTAAGTTAACTCACTGATGGAAGTTATGAAAAATAATTAAATTGGATATGAGTTGTTTTCCTTCACTAAAGTCGTGTATATGCCCTGGTTTCATAAAGAAAAGTAGCATACAAAATCAAGAACATGAAATGAAAAATTAAATTGAATTAAAAGTACTTATTCACCTCCCTGTTAGAAAATTATATATTACAGAGCAATGCAACACATAAAATATTGCAGAAATATAAACACAGAAAATGCATAAAAATAGAGAGACACAGATATATTTGGTTCACCTAGTTTGGGCTAGATCCACAGAGAAAAAACCAGTCCTTCATTTTATATTATCCAGCAAACTAAAGAGATACAACCTACAGCAAATCCGTTGCAACACCCTCTTCACTCTCAATCTCCTCTCTCTTTCCCACTCAGAAGACAAATCTACATAGACGCAATACAATTCCCTCATATATAGTGAGGGATTGCCTTCTAGGGAAAAAAGTATACTAAATTAAGCATAAATTCTATCGTCAGATCTCTGCCTAATGAATGGCCCAGATTGACTAGAAATTACTATACTTTTACAAGGAAATTTCACATCTATTCTTAGCTTCGGGGGCGCTGCCCCCGAAACCCCCTGCTAAGGGGGGCTCCCCAAAGGTCGCAGCTGCCCCCCAGAACCCACCCTGCAGTGAATATTTACCGGGCCATTTCAAACTCGGGTCCAATGTGGTGATACCTTTGAATACAAAAGATAATTAGGCTCCACACCCAACAATCTCCCACTTGGAGACTGATTATAGCAACTCCACCGCTGCTTCATTTGTTGGAAAATGACTCCTCTTTGGACCTAGCTGTTTCTCATCTTCTACATCATACTTGAAGACCAATTCAAACTGAGCATATTCTCAGTTTCTCCCTGGTTACAACTTTTGTTAGCATATCTGCAAGATTTTGGCTAGTGTGTATATTTTCCAGCTTCAACTCTCCATCTTCCAACACTGATCATATGAAATGGTACTCGAGTTGTATGTGTTTAGTCCTAGAATGAAATGCTGAGTTCTTGGCAAGATGAATGGCACTTTGGTTATTACTATATAACGTGCCGATATCATGATCCTTACCCAATCTACCCATAAACCTTTGTAACCAAATCATTTCTTTACTAGCCTCTATAGCAACAACATACTCTGCTTTTGTTGTTGAAGTGCAACAACACTTTGGATTTTTGAAACCCAACTAACAGCTGTTCCACCTACAGTAAATACATATCCTGTAGTGCTCCTCCGGTTATATCTGTCACCTGCCATATCTGCATTAACATATCCATGTAGAGAAATTTTTGAACCACCAAAGCATAATGCTTGATTTGTGGTACCTTTTAAATATCTGAGAATCCATTTCACTGGCATCCAATGTTCCTTTCCTGGATTGTTCATGTACCTGCTTACAACTCCCACTGCATGTGCAATATCAGGCCTTGTGCAGACCATTGCATACATTAAGCTTCCAACTACTAATGCATATGGAACTCTAGACATATAATCCATGTCTTCTTGTGTCTTTGGGCACATTTCCTTACTAAGTTTGAAATGGCTAGCAAAAGGTGTACTAACTTGTTTTTCATTGTGCATATTAAGTATTTTCAACACCTTTTGTATGTACTCATTCTGAGACAATGTTAATCTGTGATTTTTCTTATCTCTAGTTATTCTCATACCAAGGATTTGTTTTGCAGCTCCCAAATCCTTCATTGCAAATGAATTTGCCAATTTTCTTTTGAGCACATTTATTTCCTACATGCTAGACCCTATAACAAGCATGTCATCTACATACAATAACAATATAATATAGTTGTCTTCATTTTGGTTTTTCAGATAAATACAATGATCAGAGTGACATCTAGTATAACCTTGTTCAGACATAAACTTGTCAAATTTTAGATACCACTGCCTTGGAGACTGATTTAAGCCATACAAGCTCTTCTTCAACTTGCACACTAGTTTCTCCTTCCCTTTTATCTCGTATCCTTGTGGTTGTTGCATATATATCTCTTCCTCCAAATCCCCATGGAGAAAGGGTTTCTTTACATCTAACTGCTCAAGATGCAAATCTTCAGCTGCTACTAGACTTAGAATAATTCTGATTGAAGTCATTTTAACAATAGGAGAAAATATTTCATCAAAATAAATACCTTTCTTCTGCGCAAACCCCTTCACCATAAGTCTAGATTTGTACCTCTGTTTTCCTCCATATTCTTCCTTCAGCCTGTAAACCCATTTATTCTGCAATGTAGTTTTACCTGTAGGCAACCTGACTAAGTCCCAAGTCTATTTATGCATTAAGGAGTCCATCTCTTCATCCATGGCTAGCTCCCACTTATTCCTGCTTTCAACCTACATTGCTTCTTCGTAACATTCGGGTTCACCAGAATCAGTCAACAATAAATAATATAATGAAGGAGAGTATCGTTTAGGGGATCTACTTATCCTAGTAGATCTTCTAACATCACTTTCAGGTGTTTGGGGTGTCTGTTTCTGTTTTGGTGGTTGTTATTGTTGTTGTTGTTGATTATTATTATTTTCAGGCACCTTTACCTTTTCAGTGATCTCATCAAGAACTGTGTATTCCTTGTTTTCTTTTTCCTATTTCTTTTCCTACAATTTATTCTTATACAAGACCTTTTCATTGAATATTACATCTCTTCTCCTAATGATTTTGTGATTTTCATAATCATATAAGCGTTAACCAAAACCATTAACACCATATCCAATAAAGGTACATTTATTTGATTTTGCCTCAAGCTTTGTTCTATTTTTTTTATTAATATGGACAAAGGCCTCACAACCAAAAGGCTTTAAAAAATATTACTTTACCTTTTGACCTGTCCATTCTTCCTCTGGAACACCACCATCCAGGGAACTTGAAGGCCCTCTGTTTATTAGATAAATAGCAGTATCTACAGCATCTGCCCAAAATTGTAAAGGCAATCCTACATGCAATCTCATGCACCTTGCACGCTCCATGATTGTTCTATTCATCCTTTCTGACACACCATTTTCTTGTGGTGTTCTTGGAACTGTCTTCTCTCTATGAATTCGATGCTCTGAATAGTACCTATCAAACTTGTAGCTGTAATATTCACCTCCATTGTCTGATCTGAGACACTTCAGTTTCTTTCCTGTCTCAATCTCAACCAAAGCTTTCCATTTCTTGAAAGTACCAAATACATTAGATTTATTCTTAATACAATAAATCCAAGTTTTTCTAGTTGCATCATCAATAAAAGTAACATAATAACAAGACCCACTGAGAGATGATACCTGAGCAGGTCCCCATACATCTGTATGCACAAGCTCTAATTTTTCTCTCTTCTTTTCTTTCCCAACACTGAGAAATCTGACTGTCTTCTGTTTTCCATAAGTGCAGTTCTCATAGAAGTCCAAATCAACATCCTTCAAATCCGGAAATAAATTCCTTGAGTGAAGGATCTTCATCCCCTTCTCACTCATGTGTCCGAGCCTATGATGCCATAATGTTGCATCTGCTCCTTTGGAAGTTAAAGCATTAACAAAGTTAGAAATACCATTGCATAAATACAATGTACCAACCTTTTTGCCTTTTGCTATTACCAAGGCTCCTTTGGTGACCTTCCAAGCTTTATCTCTGAAATTTGTCACACAACCTTCACTGCCTAATTGCCTTGTTGAAATCAAATTTTTCTTCAGATCTGGAACATGCCTTACCTCCTTTAGTAGCCATTGGTTTCCATTCTACTGTTTTACAAGAACCTTACCCATTCCAACAATTTTACAGGGTTTATCATCACCCAAACGGACTTGTCCAAAATCTCCTGGAACATAGTCATGAAAATATTTCTTATCAGGTGTGGGATGGAATGAGGCCCATGAATCTACCACCCAGGAATGAGTAATATTTTCGGAAGAAAGAATCAAAGCATCTTGTAACACCTCACCTGTCACATTTTCTTCATGATTGTTTTCTTGTTGTGCATCTCCTTCTTTTCCCTTCCGAGATCTATAGTCTTTCTTTAGGTGTCCTTTCTTTCCACATTTCCAGCAGACTATCCCCGATTTAGACTTGGATCTGCCTTTCCTTGATTTACTGCGATATCCTGAGCTCTTTCCTCATTCCATTTTTCTTCCCCTAAACTCTGCACTTAAAGCATTACCTGATGTCTCACCGGAGCTTTTCCGTCGCATTTCCTCGCTAAGGATAGCACCGACAACATCATCAAACTTTAAAGTACTAGATCCAAAAACAAAGTTACTAACGGCCATTACTAAACCATTCCAACTTTCTGGTAGTGAGAACAAGAATAACAGAGCTCTAACTTCATCATCAAAGTTTACCCCTACATAACTTAACTGACTTGTAACAATATTAAAATCATTTAAATGGTCTACAACGGATCCACCTTCCAACATCTTCATATTAAATAAATGCTTCATAAGAAATACCTTATTTGAGGCCGAGGGTTTTTCATATAGTTTCCCCAACACCTTAATCAAACCCTCTGTCGTTGTTTCCTTTGAAATGTTGAAGGAAACTAACACTACGAGGCACAACCGTATTGTTCTGAGTTCCTTTCTATTGAGAAGGTTCCATTCTTCATCTGTCATACCCGTTGGCATCTTTGTTTTTCCGCCCAATGGTAGGTACATATCTTTTTGATACAGATAATCTTCCATATGCATATTCCATAGCGAGAAGTTTTGGCCGTTAAATTTCTCAACCCTAAACTTACCATCTTTCACCATTGCTCCCACTCAAACCAATAATCCTTCTCTCCTGCAAGTTTGTTAGCCAAATAGACCTTTGGCTCTGATACCAGTTGTTAGAAAATTATATATTATGGAGCAATGGAACACATAAAATATTGTATAAATATAAACATAGAAAACACATAAAACAAGAGAGACACAGATATACGTGGTTCACCTAGTTTGGGCTACGTCCACGGAGAAACAACTAGTCCTTCCTTTTATATTATCCAGCAAACTGAAGAGATACAACCTACAGCAGATCTGTTGTAACACCCTCTTCGCTCTCAATCTCCTCTCTCTTTCTCACTCAAAATACAAATCTACATAGATGCAATACAATTCCCTCATATATAGTGAGGGGTTGCCTTCTAGGGCAAAAAAACCCTAAATTAAACATAACTTCTATCGTTAGATCTCCACCTAATGAACGGCCCAAATTGACTAGAAATTACTATACTTTTACAAGGAAATTTTACATCTATTCTTACCTTCGGGAGCACTGCCCCAGAAACCCCCCGCCAGGGGGGGGGCTCCCCAAAGGTCACATCCACCCCCCTGGACCCCCCTGCAGCAAATATTTTCCAGGCAGCGTTGTCGCCCCATTTGAAACTAGGGTCCAATGTGGCGATACCTTTGAATACAGAAGATAATCAGGCTCCACACCCAACACTCCCCCCATTCTCGGTATTTTTTCTAACAACCTTGACATACCTCCTACAGCAGAGAGAAAATATTAGGACTCAAAAGAGCCAATCCCAGTTGTAGTCTCAGATTAAAATCCCTCAATGTAGTCAAGTAATGCCAATTTTTGATGTCTCTGTTGCCACAACTACTTTAGTACAAGGCCACATAGGCCAATATTTTAGTTTGAGTTTGGATTTTCTTGTATTTATTAGTATAAAATTATCTTTCTCTTCTTTAAGGAGAGTTCATTTTTCGATATGGTCAGGTGTCTCTACTAAGAGACTAGCCTAATTTTCTTTACAAACTATGCAAACTTTAGTTTTTTGCAAGCAATACAATTCACCCCACAAAAAAATAAAAATTAAACAATCATTTAAATTTATTAAAAAATGTTATAATTATAAATTACAATATCATTTATTGATATAAATTTTGGTATTTAGGATTTAAAAATTTAAATTAATTATTTTATTTTATTAAGTTGTTTTATGATTTGGATTTGAATCTTTCTAAAATCTATTTTATTTTTATAAATTGACAAATTATGGAGTTTGAACTTATTATTTTTTTAACATAGTCGGGTATTTGATTTTCACTTCAATAGAAAAGGGGAAACAATGCTTCCCATTACAAAAATGCTGAAGAGATCAAGGAAGGATAGTAAAAAAAAGTTAGGGGAGAGTGAGAGGAATAGGGAATTCCTTTTTATTAATGTTTTCTGTTACAAAAATCTTCCATTTTAACATGGTGCATATGAATATTTTAATTTTTGGAAGACTCTCTATCTTCTAGTCTACTTTTCAAAGGGACCAATCATGATGATCTTGTTTCTCCTGAAGCTTCGAATACCCTAAATTTAAAATAAACTCTTCTCCTATTGGGTTCCAGTTGAAGGAGTCTTTTTGTCCATAATTGATTCGTGATGAACCTTTGAGATGAGACAGGAGGATATCCCATTGGGGTTTTAGATCCGGGGAGAAATTTGAAGGAATAAAATAATCCCAAGAATTATAACTTTGATCCCATTCTGATATTTGTTCCAGAGAGCATATGACCTTATTAATCATCCAATTTTTGAGGTCTTGAATCTCATGTATATTTAAGAGGGGAGGATTGCCCATTATACTATCACTCCAAATATTTATCTCTTTTCCACCCCTAGGTATTCTTGATGTGTTTTCTTTGACAAGAGGGTGATATTTTTTGATTAATTTCCATATTTAATAGCAAGGTCTGATGGGAATTTTCCCAGTGAGAAAGTATTAGCGAGGATATTTAAGTTATTTTTCCTCCAAAACTTTCTTCCACCAAGTGGATTCTCCATTTATAAATCTCCAAATGGCCTTAGCTCCTGTTATAGACATTTTTGTGCCTTACAGCGTGGAGCATGAAATGTCCATAATCAAGGGATCCAAAGTCCCTAAACATGTTGTTCCTACCCCTAGAGGAACAAGGCCAACAAACCACAGCAATTCACAGAAGTTCTCCACCTGAAAACACTAAAAAACAAGCCAATTCTGGATCATGTCAACTGCTCCACTGAGCATCTGTGCTGAATGTCAACTGCTCCACTGTCTACCTGCGTTGAATGTCAACTGCAACAAAGGCTACCTGCGCTGAGCGTAACTGGACAAGTGGCAGGCTCATTTCTCAATGTGTCAATGCTCAAGAAGCTTCCAAAATGACACTTGCATCAGGGAATTCGACTGGTGATGAGTAAGAGGTTCCAAATCTCCAAGTGGAAGCAAGAACCTCCAAGTGGACTCAAGAACTAAGAGAGGGAGAGGACACTAGTCAGATCTCAAGCTGACTCATCCTCTCTCCAAAACATCTATATATGGATCTCTCCTCCATGAGATCTAGAGGCTGGAATTTTGTGATTGCAAAGAATTGCTGTTGGTTTGAGGTTGGATCATTGGGTGCTTAATGCTTTGAAGGGAGCTGAAGAAGGAATTCCATTCTGCTGGGAAGGAGATGCTGGATTGGAGCCCTATGGGTTGTATCTCTTCCTGAACCTTGTTATCAATCAATAAAGCTATCTTGGTTCTTTCCTATATGCTGGTGTATTTTGTATGATTTGCATTAGTATATTTTATTTACTTCTAATCCTGAATCATTTATGAATATGTATATTTGCCTTTGTGTTGTGTTCTTCTCTTGTCGCAAGTAGCTGTTCTCTTGTCACAGGTAGCTGTTCTCTTGTGATCTTGTGGGAATCAAGTAGCTGTTCTCTTGAGCAAGCGAGGAGACAAGTAGCTGTGGACACCCAAAGAGAAGAGGATCTAGATCGAGGGACAACCGGAAGACAACGGTAAGTCTACTGATCTCCCCTCTTTCACATTTCATAAAGGAAGAAATCATAATAGCTGTATCTGTTTGTTGCTAAGGCACTGTCACACCTTAGGTGGATAGGATCGTCCTGCATAGGCATTTTTCCCCACAACAAATTGGCGACTCCGCTGGGGAGATTTGTTTTAGTCATTTTGTTTGTGTTTACATCATTGTTTGCTTCATAGACTCAACAGCAACAATCGAACTGCTTCGCAAAGTAGACCGTTGTTGCCTTGATCCTTCACTCGGTTTTTGTCCATGATCTGAACAATGGACTCACAAATGACTTGATGATCCTTTGTGATAGTCTTTAGTACCCTCTCAAAACATCCCTCTGTTTATACCTTGCTTGTGTTTCTGATTTGGCCTGAAACAGTTGATTTTTGAGCATTTTATGACCCGGAACCCAAGAGAAACGAGAGTTTCTCTTTCAGCGCAGGCACTGTGAAGGCAGTCTGCATTTCAACGCAGGTCCCGTGAAGGCTACCTACACTGAATTTCAACTCCACAGTGTTAGACTTGCGCTGAAGCAGTTTAGCCTTGTGCAGCTGGGGTTCTGTGCTGTCTTTTGCCCTGTTTTGATCTCTGTTTTTGCAGCCTTTAACCAGCATAGGTACCAGTCTGATAACCCCTTTTCTTTGCTTGAATTCCGCCTCATTTTGTACAAAAAGACTGTAAGTGTTTTTATGTGTTTGTGGCGTCATTTACAGTTTTCCTTTGCATTAGCAAAATAATCATCCTATAGCCCTTGATTCAGATCTGATTGATTGATTGATTGTGATCTTAGAAGAGAGTTCATTGGCTGTTTGCAGATTGATTATACATTTTCTTTTGCTTATTGGTTTGAGTTTGTCTCTTTTAAGTGTCGAAACGAGTATTCATTTCGAAAAATCGCAAAGTGATTGTAATCTCTTCTACCCTTGCTGATTTTGGAAAAAGTAAACTTGTTTATATCAGTCATTTAAAAGCGAATTCAAAGTTGTACAAAAAGCTTTCTTTGTAGGAATTTATACTAAGAAAGTGGAAAACAAACACCTGCATTGTGCATTTTCATTTTGATAAGTTTGCATGATTGATTTAGGAAAGATTGCATTAGAGTGTGTTGAATGCTCTTTGAGAAAAGATAGTCGCTCTCTTTTCCCTTAGTAGCTAGGATTTTCAAAGTTGAAAAGATTATAAAGCTTGCTTATCATCTTAGACTGCATTTAGGAATTGTACCATACATCTCGTGGTGATCCTGAAAGACAAACTTTAAAAAGATCAACTTAAAATAAACTGAATGAACCTAACAACGCTTTGTAACATAACGCACAACATAGAGGTCTAGTCTAGAGACGTGTTCCGGCGTCGTTAAGCCTAGTGACTGTCGATCTCGTGGAAGGTGGGTGATTCCTCCTAAGGGATGATAGCGCTAGTACAAATTGTGCTCCCACGTATCATCGCGTATATATTGGGAGGCCCCTATAGGCATATATCCTTTATCCTTAGGAAACCGTGTCGGCCGCCCTACTGATTGCAATGTAGTGAACACAGCATTCACGAAGATCGACCGCCTGTACCGTAAAAAGTATTCTGTGGTTTTGCGAAAAGTTTGGCACACCCTCTGCCTAGATCTCCATAGCAGTTTCTTTTGGCCTTTTTCAGACTCTATAACAGAAAAAGTCCATCCGAGCATTTGTCACTTCGGGATCGTTAAAACATCGAAGGAGACTAGAGTCATCTTTAGCTTTTTCTTGACTCTTTAAAACTGAAAAAGAAAGTTGTGTCTAAAGCGTCGTTAACAATTTATTTTAAACGGAACAATCACCCTTTATTCCCGCGTTGATCTTTAGGTTGAAAAGATGGAGCACACCAACCAAGGAATTCCCCTTGGAGGAAATCCTAGTCCCTTCTCCTCTTGGGGAGATGTTGGTGCGCCCCACATGGCCACATTGTCGCTTCCAGGACTAACAATTGGCCTACCAGTCTGGCTCTTTTCAACCAATGTCGTTCAGAATACCACCGTTCCTGAACAATCGAGTCAAGAGTTAGATCAGACAAGAGTTGCCCACCAGCCTTCCACTTCATCTTCCTCTCCTCCTTCCTCTTTGCTTGACGGAACTGGTAAATCAAAAAACCGGGTTCCTAAGGAGAAGAAGGAGAAGAAGAAGAAAGAAAAGAAGCAGAAGGAGCCTAAGGCGACTGGGGGCAAACAAGTGTGATCTAACAAAAATCCACACACAGCACTCGTAAGGCCTAAATCGCCATGCGTCATATGCAAGGGAGACCACTTCCATAGAGATTGTCCATGTATCCCCCGGATACTAAGAGACTGGTCCCCCCATTTGCACAATTCGGTAGCATCGACCTCTGATAGGCATGTCGACTGCTCACCGTCAACTAGTGGGAGTGAAGCTCCAGGACAGAGCGGGAAAGCTAAATTTCCCTGCAGACTGTGTGAAGGCGATCACGCCATCCACCGTTGTCCCTTCTTAGATGAGGCGAAAAGAGTTCTGGAAGATCGCCCGATATTACGAGCGCATCTTCCTCCTGGATATCAAAAACTCCTGCCAAGTCCCTCGCTAGTTGAGAATCCGGTTGACCTGCCCAGGTGGTCAGCCGAAGCACCTGTCATTGAAGATGAACCGTCTGAATCCATACCAGACGAAAGTCTAAAGGTTGAAACGGTAGTTGACCCGGTTTTCCCTTCAGAGGCTCTATCTTCGAATGACACCATCACAGAGGAGAATAAAGATGACACCGTCCAAGTTCTCTTCATCAGCACTGACTCTGATGATCAAGGGGGCAATGCCACCATTCCTTTATCACAGGAAGGAAATTCATCAGAGTGATATCCGGCTATATACTCGGTCCCACCACCAAGCAACCTGGTTGTGTCCTTTGACTGGAACAAACTAGGCAGACCCCGCTTGCCAGCTAGCATACCATTCAGAATTATTGTCCAAATATACAAAATGGTAATGGCTGGTACAGTTATTGATGAAGGGGCATCTGTGAGTATCCTTTCCTCTATTGCTTGGAAAGTGCTTGGTTCGCCAGCGCTTTTGCCTGAAATGAGAAATCTATCAGGATTTGATAAGGGAACCAGTCGCCCTTTAGGGATCCTCCCCAATGTGCCGATAACATTGAAAGGGAAGACCGTTCAAATGAACGTGATGGTCGTTCAAGGACCCTTGGATTATAACCTACTCCTTGGACGAGACTATATATATTGCATGGGAGCCATCGTCTCATCACTCTTTAGAGTAATGTGTTTTCCGCATGAAGGAAGAATGGTCAAGCTCGTGGACCAACTTTCATTCCCCGGATCACGCATCGCTAATAGTCATATACCATCCCTAAATGGTCAATTCACGCAAGAAGTGTCTCAACCCATGGTCCGTCCTCCTGATGAGCGCGAGTAATCCGGGAGGATATGACTGGAACCCAGGGGGCATGCGTCCTGGTCTGCTTCGGTAGAGAACTTTGGGTATAGGGTAGGTTTCCGCGGGAGAATATGACTAGTCCGTACCCCGTCCGTAGAGGAAAGAGGGTTGTTCTAGAATAAGATTCTTTTGTCAAAGTTATGTGAGTGGAATAATCTTCTTTTCACTCACCTTTGTCTATTTCGATAGGCATTGCCGAGGAAGTGTTTTGTTTAATCTACTAACGAGACAATCTTTGGGTAACCTGAAAGAGGTAAGCCTCTCTCGGTAAAACGAAAGTTTTTGTGGAAAAGAAGTAGAGGTAACCTTGAAATTCTGTCTTATGCCTGGGGGCATGCAAACCTTTTGGAGTGCAAGCAAGGGGCGACTATTTATTTTTTAAATTTTTAGGTCCTCCCTTTAAACCTGTAGGTCTAACCCTTTAAACTCGTAGGATTAGTCGTTTCCGAGCTTGCATAAAGAAAGGATGCGGAGAAAAGCGTGGTGAGATGAAGCTCCATAAAAAATAGCGATCTCCAATGAGACACTCTTATCATATGACTGGTATAAATGAGCAGTTTTAGCATAAAGTTCATGCTCGTTAAAAAATAAACGCAAGATCGAGCAGTTTTAACACGGAATTTATGCTCGTTAAAAAATAGAAAAGCGATATCGAGCAGTTTTAACGTGGAATTTATGCTCGTTAAAAAATAGAAAAGCGATATTGAGCAGTTTTAACGCAGAATTTATGCTCGTTAAAAAATAGAAAAGCGATACCGAGCAGTTTTAGCACATAGTTCATGCTCGTTAAAAAATAAACATAAGCTTGAGCAGTGTTTTGGCGCATTCAAGCTCGTTAAAAAATGAACCCATCCCGGTAAATAACCATTGTGTATGTAACCTGATCAACCATAAAAGCCTTGGTTGTGTTTGCACCGTCACATCCAATTTTCATTTGGCCGATCGTTCACCTCCATATGATTGTTTACCCATTTTGAGGAACAGCTGCGAAGAGTGATTTCACCTAGCCATCCTTGTGACACTGCCGTGATTGGAAAATTCCAACCTGTACCTTGAATCAGCTGCTAACCCTGTTCATCACTCGTTCCTCAAAAGACAAGTCTCCTTTAAGCTCTTTTCAACTGACTCGTAAAACATGAAACGATTGCCGAGTTTTGGCCTTCTAGCTCGTAAAATGACCGGAAGAGCTATCCCTCCTCTAGATTTTAATCTTTTCGGACCTGAGGGATTATTGCACAAAAAGATCGAGCGCTTGTTTTGTTCGGCTCGTTAAAACAATTGAAAACTCATCCCTTCTGTATTGTTTTATACTTTTTCGGACTTAAGGGATTAGATGACGAAAAAGGAATTTTGGAGTTAACTTTATGTACCTTTTCAGACTCTCTAAAAATGAAAAGGACCGAGTTTTCCTTGTCGTTAGACTCGTTAAAATCACTAAATAGCGACAAACTTGTCTTTAGACGAGAACGAGTTTCACTATCGCTAGGCTCGTTAAAACATAGCGATGGGCTTGGCCGAAGGGCAGGTTATAGAACAAGCATATGTTATCCTCCTCAATCTTGACAAAAATAAAGAGGTACTGGTCAGCAATGACAGGGGAAAAATTGGGAAAAATCAAGAAAACTTTGATGGTAGCAGGTTGCTCTTGAACATGACACTTTTCCTCCGTAACAAATCGGGTTGGGTTGTTTCATTCACCGGTCACATCACCATGGTCTCGCCATACCATCCATACTTGGGGTAATGCTACCAATCCATCGCATCAGTGTCGCCATATGTTCAAGAGAAGTCGTTCAGAAAGAGTCAACCGGGTCCCATCCACTGCCATACATTATCCTTCATCCATTCATGACTGCCACCCTAAATCATATGTCACAGATCGTTTTCACCTCCATTAAAATCATTAGCTCCGTTCCGTGTCACTGATGTGGGATTCATTAAGGCCCTCCTTTGACGGATCGCTTCTTGTCGACATCAACTCATTATCCAAGAAGTTGATCTAGGAACAACCCCTTCAGTACTTTGAAGCTTGCATGCCTCAATGGCAAGTTTCTCACTTCCGGCGACAGGTATAAATCAATGACCTTCGACCAGAAGATTTTGCGTGGTGTTCAACGCCAAGTCCTTTATTCACACCACGTGAATTGTATTACAGTACCTTGAGGGTCATTATCATTATCGGTGATTCCTCTCGCGCTTGTTAACGGTTTACATCATTGACCGGTAATCAAGCGATGTCTTTCCATGTTCGACTTCAGCGAAATTCTCACATGGATCGACTTGTACTTAGAGTGAAGATCGAACGAGTTTGAAGACCCTGGATCTAGTTTCATCCATCCGAGCTGCGATATATATTCAAGAAAAATAAAGACATTTGACATGTACATCATTGCAGCAGATGATCATCCTACTCAAAGGATGATAATTTCGCCAAAATTATCAGTCTACCATCAGACGATCGTCTGTTCTATGTACAAAAATGAATTTATAAAGCTGAGCATGGGAATTCCCGCCTCAGCTAGATCATGAAAGCAGTATGAATCATAATGTATTGTATTGTATTTTATTACAGGTCTCCTCCCAGTAAATGGATGAACTTCGGACCCTCCTGGATAAAGCATTTCACCCGATAAATGGCCTCATACTTTAGGGGGCAACTGTTATAGACATTTTTGTGCCTTACAGCATGGAGCATAAAATGTCCATAATCAAGGGATCCAAAGTCCCTAAAAATGTTGTTCCTACCCATAGAGGAATAAGGCCAACAAACCACAGCAATTCACAGAAGTTCTCCACCTGAAAACACTCAAAAACAAGCCAATTCTGGATCAGGTCAACTGCTCCACTGAGCATCTGCGCTGAATATCAACTGCTCCACTGTCTACTTGCGTTGAATGTCAATTGCAACAAAGTCTACCTGCGCTGAGCGTAACTGGACAAGTGGCAGGCTCATTTCTCAATGTGTCAATGCTCAGGAAGCTTCCAAAATGACACTTGCATCAGGGAATTCGACTGGTGATGAGTAAGAGGTTCCAAATCTCCAAGTGGAAGCAAGAACCTCCAAGTGGACTCAAGAACTGAGAGAGGGAGAGGACACTAGTCAGATCTCAAGCTGACTCATCCTCTCTCCAAAACATCTATATATGGATCTCTCCTCCATGAGATCTAGAGGCTGGAATTTTGTGATTGCAAAGAATTGCTGTTGGTTTGAGGTTGGATCATTGGGTCCCTAATGCTTTGAAGGGAGCTGAAGAAGGAATTCCATTCTGCTGGGAAGGAGATGCTGGATTGGAGCCCTATGGGTTGTATCTCTTCCTGAACCTTGTTATCAATCAATAAAGCTATCTTGGTTCTTTCCTATATGCTGGTGTATTTTGTATGATTTGCATTAGTATATTTGATTTACTTCTAATCCTGAATCATTTATGAATATGTATATTTCCCTTTGTGTTGTGTTCTTCTCTTGTCGCAAGTAGCTGTTCTCTTGTCACAGGTAGCTGTTCTCTTGTGATCTCGTGGGAATCAAGTAGTTGTTCTCTTGAGCAAGCGAGGAGGCAAGTAGCTGTGGACACCCAAAGAGAAGAGGATCTAGATCGAAGGACAACCGGAAGACAACGGTAAGTCTACCGATCTCCCCTCTTTCACATTTCATAAAGGAAGAAATCATAATAGCTGTATGTTTGTTGCTAAGGCGCTGTCACACCTTAGGTGGATAGGATCGTCCTGCATAGGCATTTTTCCCCACAACAGCTCCTAAGGCTATATTCATTAATCCATGAAGACGGATGGAGATACCTCCTTTTTCAAATGGAGCAATTACTTGGCTCCATTTTACCAAGCTGAATTTTTTTGTATCATTCTTACCTCCCCGCCATAAAAAAAATCTTGATTATTAGTTCTATTTAATGATTAAGAATTTTATTGGTTTCATACTCTTTTTTTGTATAATTTGAATTGTAAACATTTTTACTAAAATCCATGTTTAGAGAATTAAAAAAAATGGAGATTTTCATTCCCAAGTTTGTTGTGAGAGATAGGATTTCCAAAATTTCAAGAATTAATCAATGCATACACAACCTATTGCATTGCAGGATGATCACATTGTTCAAACAACCTTCACAACCAACATATGAAGCATAGGTATCACAGGGAACATTCAACATTGTATTCAAGAATACAATGTGTTGGAGAGGTAAATCCCCTCTACGGATAGAGGCGATCCCTACTAGCCCAGAATGGGTCTAGCAACAATCAATCAATGCTACTTTTCAAGTTCCTAATTGCAATTAAAGATAGGCAATGGACACCTACTTGGATTCCAACGCTATTGTTCGATGAAGAGATGCCGCTCTCGCTCCTTCGCTCTAGCCGGTCACGATCCTCCGCGATCTTCGCGAATAGATACCTGCACACACGAAGAGAAAGACAAACACAGGTGTGAAATCTAATAAAAGAAATTATACATCAGTCAGAAAGGACGTAATTCACATTAACCATTACAGAGACGAATGAGAATGGAACCATAATAGTAGTCATCTATTATTAATCAATAACAGAGAAGAGTACAACCAAATGTTCTGACGTCGATATCCTTCTCGAGAGGGTCCAGCCAACAAGTCTCTCAAGCATTCACCCTTAGAGATAGATCTCCCAAGACAAGAACTCTCTCTCTCACACAAGCAACACACCACAACCTTCGTTAAGCTATCTAGCAATTCCACACTTATCACACCAACTACCTATAGTAGCAGCAATCTGAGCACTATAAACTCCACACAATCCAAACTAAAAACTAGCTGCTCATGGCAATGGTAGAGGTTTAAATAGGAGAAGGAGTCTCCATGAATGGTGGAAGGATGAGCTTATCTTCAAGGGAGGTGGTTTCAAATGACGAACAGACATGCCATAGAAGGGAGGGCGATACTCACAAGGCTAACAACCAAGTCTGGAGTTATCTGGAAGGCTGGCTGTTGGAACAAATTCGCCCAAACTGGATCAGCGCGGGTGCATAACTGGACTAGAGCGCTGACATCGCAAAGTAATAATAGACAGGTCCATGTCAGCATGACTTAATACAAACAGAGACTACGCTGGTCATGAAATTCGACCAGCGCGGAAAACTCGTGTGCTTCCGCGCTGGCAGCGCATGTGATCTGTTATGAAGCGCTAGTCAGCGCGGTTATTTTAATAACAGTTGCGCTGATGATGAAAACTTTGGAAAAGTGGGTTATTTGGCCAGTTCAGAGGGCATGAACTTGATTATTGTGAACTCTTGACACAGTAGGGTGACTGACAGGGAGACAGTGAGAAATTACTGTGTAACAGATGCCCCCTAAAGCATGAAGACCGAGAGAGTGGGAGGGGTCAAATGCTTTACAAAACTCGCCGAACTGGAACACCACCAGGAAGGACCGAATATCTCTGATAATCAAGTACATGCAGTCTAGGTATGGGCGTAGCCATCCAAGAGACATGCGGAAGGTCTGTGGAATGGACGCAGCCACCCAGCTAAAGAGACCATAGTAATGACAAGGTATGGTCGCAGCCATCCATGAAGACTCAGGTATGGGCGCAGCCATCCATCAATGAGTCATGTAATGATCATCCACAAAATCGCAGCCTGGATCATATTAGACAGAGATCCAGGGTCTTGCGCTCCGTCCCGATCCGAACAAAGTACAAGTCCAAGCATGTGAATACATGAGTTGAAGTCGAACATGCATGAACATCGTCTGATTACCAGTCAATGATGAAAACTTTTAACAGACGCGAGAGGTGCCACCAATAATGACAATGGTCCTCAAGGTACTATAGGTACAATCTGCGGTGTGTGAATCAATGAGCTGGTGTTGAACACCCGCAGAATCATTCGATCGGAGGCCAATGATGAAAACCTCGCGTTGAACACGAAGAACCTGCCATTGAGGCATGTAGGCTCCAAGGCACCTGAACGGAGTCTCTAAGTCACCTTCCTGGATAATGAGCTGAAGTCGACAGGAAGTGACCTTGATCGAAGGCAGGCCATAATGTTTCCCACATCATCGACACGAGACAGAGGTAAAATGATTTGTGTGAGAGAGCAGATGAGGTTGCACTATTGCAGAGGTCAACTTCTCTTGAACATATCGGCAGCACGACAGTGGATTTGGCAGTATCTGACATCAAATGAGCAGAGGGTATGATGACGAGGCAATGAGAAAATGAGAGGTCAAATAGGATAACTAGAACCCACGGAGGCTAGTGTGAAACAAGATGAGAAATCCCCACCCGACACGAATGCAGACCAGTGCCATGTTCAAGAGCGACATACTGTCGACACGACAATTATTACAGTTCCATCTTCCCCACCACTTCTGGCAGGTACCCCGATTATTTTTGGATGACAAGCTCGACGGGGATAGCATATGCTTGGAGGGTGTCATTTAGACAATGCCCGATGTCATTAAGTTTTAACGAGTCTGACAAAGGAAAAACTCGGCGTCTTTTCTTGTTTAGAGAGTCTGAAAAGACAGCGGAAAAGAAAATTCCAAGGGGGTCCTTTTTCGTAAAGTTGTGTCTCTCGAGCCCGAAAAAGTATAAAACAATGCTCGAAAGAACCGCTCGACCAATATGATCGAGGAGTACTTTTCGTAAATAGTGACTTCGACCCAAAAAAGTAAAAAAGCGGTTGGAAGTACGTCGTTTTGGGGCCGATAACGAGTGCGAAACGACAAACACCCGGCAATCTTTTTAAGTTAAACGGTCAAAAAAAGAGCTTTAAAAGCGACCGCCCCTCGTTCCTTTTAACGAGTTGAGAGGGAACCCGGCAATCTTTTCTTGATCTATGTCGGAAAAGAGCATGAAGACGACATCGCGAGATCAAGTGCGAACAAGGCTATTATAACTCCATCAAGACGGAAACCTGCACAAGAACACTACCCACGTAAAACATGTTTGACATGTTAAAGACATAGTAAAACATGTAGAAAATCATAGTACAGCGACATAAACACGAAATATATGGCGAAAATTTAACAAAAACCCATATTTATGAGCTACCATAGTCAAATATAGATTTTTTACCATAAATAGGGGGGTAAATGAACTATTTTTACCATTGTTACCATTTGAGCTGCGGAGAACGTTGAGAAGCTGCAAAGTTGACGGAGCGAATTCCATCCCGTTCGAGCATCGTTCATCCTGCAACTTGTTCCAGGTAGGTTCTGCTCTCCCTACGCTCCATTTTGAGTCCCTTTTTCAGCATTTTAACGGTGGAATTTGGCCATTTGGGCGAATTTTTGGAGCGTTGGTGCGCTCTCGGTCAGCGTGGAAATCCCTATCGGGTCCGCGCTGATCGATAAAATATTACACATACCACCTTCGGGTCAGCGCGGAAAACACGTGTGCTTCCGCACTGACCCAGTGGAAAAAACAAAGGGAAGCCATAGTCAGCGCGACTGTTTTAAAAACAGCTGCGCTGACGCCGTAAACTTTTATTTTTGCAAATTTGAACGTATGAATTTTTGTAGGCAAGATTCTAATGTTTTTTAATGGCCATGCAGGACAAAATGGCGTTTGTGTGGCAAGAGAGAGCCCATGATAACGAGGATGTTGCCGCTTATGCCGATGCTGGGAGCCGCAATGCCATGCGGGCATGCGGATTTCTCAAATTCTTCCTCACTCCGCGCCTACGAGCGCAACCTGACCTTCTGGAGTTCCTGATCAGGGCCTGGAACCCAGTTGACGGCAAGTTCACAATCCGAGGCCGTGACATCGAGTTCGATGCCACGGATATTTACTTCTTGACTGGATTATCCCGCCGGGGTGAGATGCCCATTCTGGAGGGGCAGCGACCTAGCGGTGAGACCTTGGATCTATTGATGGCTCGGGTGTGCCCACGGGCACGCAAGACACGGAGTGGAAAGGTGTCCATTCCGTCAGTGGACGACATCGTCCTTCGGAGCATACTGTTTATGGTGACCCGGGCAGCGGGCTCTTTGGCCAATCATGAGGCCTCAAAGACCCACCTACTACTGGCTCTCAAGTGTCTGCAACCCACCATATTCAACTGGGCGGCAGCGGCAACCGCGAGCATGAAAAGACAATTGAGCAACTGCCGACGCGGGGAGTTGAAGCAGTTTGGTTATGGGTCCATTCTAGTTCCGCTCATGCTGGAGCGAGTGCCAGCGTTACAGCTACAGGACATGGCCCTTGATCCACCCAGAGGTACCTGAGAGACGAGGGCCAGTCGGTGGGGCCACATCATGCCCCGAGGAGGTGGCGGCCGCACAGTGGCATGGGGGCATTATTTCTGAGAGTGGCTGGATCGCCAGGTGATTTTCGTAGAGGACTGGCCGTATGCTGGGATTGATTTCAGAGGTGACCCAGACATGTCGCTGCCTGCGGGAGAGCAGTGGGACGATGGTGGTAAGCCACTTGATCTCTTTTTAATTTTTATGTTTTGTAATGTTTTTTGGTTTTTCATGTACATGCCTTGACGATTAATGCTATGATATGCAGATGTAGGACCAGTGAGACCCCTTGGTTTGGCTCCAGATGCGAGGAGAGAGGCACAGGGCGACGGAGTCTTGGCCTTGGCTCCTCCAGGAGTCAACACGCCCGAGATCGTAGTGCAGAACCTTGAGGGCTTACTGGAGGGAGTCCCAGATTACCAGGGGATCGAGGAGGTCCCCACAGCATCCCAAATTCACACAGTGGGAGTAGAGCCCAGGATGCACCGTCTTTTGAGGCGGGTGGCACGGGTGGTAGTATGCTATAGAGAGCATAACCTACCACAGTAGTCTCCTAGGTTTTATTTCCACTGCTGTTTTTGAGAGACACGTGCCTCAGATGTACTGAGGACATCGGCCTTATTTTTGACATGTACACTTATTTTTGAGCGCCTTAGTGCGCCACAAGATATATATATATAGATACCAATTTTGGATGGATCTTGTTACATATGATGATGTTTTTTATATGCTATGCAAATGTTCAGTACAAATGTAATCTCATGTATCAGTTGCACACGACCCACATATTTTAATTTTTTGAATGCAAGCTTAAAAGCACACACAACACGCATGCAAACTATGCTTGGAAAAATATTTTATTTACATATGCTTTACTCTATGGTCTTATTATGCTTTCTATGTCTTCTTGTATGATGTTTATCTATTTCGCAAATGCCTATCCAACACACGATTTGCCAATGCATCAGTCAACGTGTTTAATCGTCTCGGAATATGTTGATATGTGATATAATCAAAATTTCTTTCTAACAATCTGACACGTAGATACAACGTTAGAATGCGTTGGTCCCTGACGGAATATCACCCGTTGAGTTGATGGATGACGAGCTGAGAGTCCAGGTTTACCATCATTGCATGAATGCCGAGATCAACTGCTTCGGCTAGTAACTCAATTACGGCACTGTATTCGGTGACATTGTTAGTGGTACGACCCAAGCAGACTCCTTGAAGGTCTAGCAACTCTCTGTGAGGATCATAGATTGCCCATGCCGCAGAAGACAAATTGCAAGTACTACGGCAGGCGCCATCAGCGAAACCAACATAAGGTGCACTAGACATCTACACAAGAAGCAGAAAACACAATAAGAGGCAAACACGCCTTCACACCAAAGAAAAACATGAAATCATGCACACATAACACACTAAAACACGCGTATGTACAAGCTGGGTGCACGAAATCATGCATAATATTTCTTCAAATAAAGCCCATTGCGGGGCTTGTCGAGAGGGTTTCCTTCGTAATCGATCAACTCATATGCGCCCTTCTGTAAAACTCTTTTCACAATATAGGGACCTAGCCACATGGATTCGAGTTTTCTTGCCCCCAGCTTATCCTTAGCTTGATCATAGAGCAGTACTAGATCTCCCTCAACGAAGGAACGAGGTTGAATATTATGGTCGAAGTGAGCCTTAACTCTCTTCTTTTGCGCTTCGATAGCCAAAGAAGCTAAACGACGGGTCTCGTCTCACCGTTCTAGGTAGAGAAGTCGTTCCTCCACCGGAGTGGTGTTGGGAAGCAACTCGACAGCTAATTTCAACGAAGGAATCTCACACTCAACAGGAAGGGTGGCCTCCAGTCCATAAACCAACTGAAAAGGAGTGAAACTGGTGGCGTCCTTCACAGAGGTCCGGTAGGCCCACAAGGCAGGGAACAGCATCAGATGCCAATTAGACTTGGGTGTATTGATGGTGCGTTGAAGCATAGTGATCAAAACTTTGTTCACAGCCTCAACTTGACCGTTGGATTGGGGATAGTATGGTGTCGAACTATCTTGACGCAAGCCTAGCTGGGTCGTTAGTTCCGTCATCATGTGATTACGGAAATGTTTTCCGTGATCCGTGACGATAGCCTGAGGGACTCCGAAATGAGTAATGACATGATTAAACAAAAACTGCGCCACTGTGTAACCGTCTTCGTTCAGTGTAGGCATCGCTTCGGCCCACTTGGTGAAATAATCCACGACAACGATGATATACCCATGCCCCCCGGCCGAACGAGGGTTATAGGACGTATAATCGATGCCCCATTTGGCAAATGGACCTACGGTAACAACAGGGTGCAGTGGTGCAGGAGGTGCACGCATTTTCCGGTGGTAAACCTGGCATTCATGGCATGCACAGACAGCAAGAATGCAATCTTTGGAGATAGAAGGCCAGAAGTAACCAGCACGGGGAATTTTCTGGGCGGTAGCATATCCGGACATGTGGCCGCCACAAGCACCGGAGTGGCAGTCATTCAACACCCGCTCAGCCTCCTCGAGAGTCAAACATTGGCGGAGAACAGAATCAATGCCGAGGCGGTACAGGGTATCGCCAAGAATGCGATAAGGTTGAGATTGGTGATGAATCCGCCGTTGAGCATCTTTCGACACATTGGGACGGAAGGAAGACGTCTGCAAATATACTATAATATCCCCATACCATGGGTCGAGGGTGCTAATGAGGAATAACGTTTCATCCGGGATATGCTCCTCCGAACGAGATGGTGCAGAATGAGATGGCAAGGAACAGAGCAGTTCAGCAAAGACCAGAGACTTCTTAGACTTGGCCGTAGTAAATTCCAAGTCAAACTCTTGGAGGATTACAATCCATTTCGAGTATTTGCCCCCCAGCAGTTGACGCGACAAAATGTAGGTCATTGGGTCGCAGTCAGAAATCACGGTCGTTGTGCGCAACAGGATGTAGTGCCGGAAACGTTGAACGATGCAGACAGTTGCCAATGCCAACTTCTCGACATATGCGTAGCGAGTTTCCGTATCCAGAAGGTTGCGACTAAGGTAATAGATAACGTGCTCGGTGCCGTCATCATCATCCTGCACTAGAACCATGCCGATGGTGGTGTCGGCAGCAGCTAGATAGAGAGTGTAATCACGGTGGTAGTTCGGAGGTCTTAAGAGCGGAGCTGAGACAAGGAGGTCTTTGAGTCGCTCGAAAGATTCCTGGGCAATAGCATCCCAACGAAAGGGTGTGTCTCGCTTTAATAACCGTGTAAAACCTTTAGCCACCTCGGCATAATTCGGAATGAATCGTCTAACAAAATTAGCTTTGCCCTGCAGGCTCTGCAATTGCTGCAAAGAGGCAGGGGGAGGAAGGTTCAAGATGGCCTCGACTTTGAGGGGATCCAGATGGATGCCTTCTCGGGAGACGATAAACCCGAGCAGTCAGCCAGATTCTACGTAGAAGACACACTTGTGCAGATTGAGTCGAATACGGTAGTGTTGACTGTGGAGAAAAATTTCGCGAAGATGAGAGGGATGGTCCCGACGCTTAGCTGAATGGGCTGGGAGGTCATCCAGATAAGGCTGTACGATGTGTCGAATATCATGAAAAGCATATGACATCGCACGCTGGAAGGTGGCACCGGCATTTTTGAGACCGAAAGGGAGCTTCTTATAGGTGAAGGTGCCCCAAGGACAAATGAAAGTTGTCTTATGCTGGTCTGCAGGAGCTATGTTGATCTTGTTATAGCCAGAGAAGCCGTCCATAAATGAATAAATCTCACTTCCTGCGCAGTCATCAATAAGCTGATCGATGAAGGGCGTAGAGAAGTTATCTTTCGGACAGGCACGATTGATATCGCGGCAGTCAACACAGACCCGGATAGTGCCCTGCTTTTTATTCACAGGGACTATATTAGACACCCAATCCGTAAGGGGAATGGCATAAATGAAACCAGCTCTAAGAAGCTTTTTGACTTCGGCCCTGATGGCTGCAGCCTTTCGAGGGTGCACTGGGCGTAGGCGCTGACGAACATGCTTGGCCCCTGGGTACGTCGGTATTTCGTGCACTACGATACTTGGGTTGATGCCGGGCATTTCCTCGTAGGACCATGCGAAGACATCACGGAATTCGCGAAATAAGGCAGTATAGAGTTGGACCTCCTCAAGAGTACACGTGACTCCAATGTAAATGTTCTCGACAACCCCTGGTTTGACAGAGATTTCGATGGGTTGGGTTTGCGTGATGTTGCCCATATTACCCTCAGAAGACACTTGATACAGCTGAACAGGTGTTTGGAGGGGCGGGGATGGGACACATGAAGCAAACCGCTCGAGACATGCGACCATTTCCGAATGTGGAGGGAGAAACGAAGAGCGATGGTGGTGATCTGACCAAGGGAGCTCTTCGAGAGACATGGTCTCTATGATGGCTTCATCGGAGGGAAATGTTTCCTTCAGTGGATCCGAAGTAGCCTCATCACCCAGCCAAGGGAAATGATCATATGAATCGGGAACACTGCTTGGAAAAGCAGGTTCAGCAGGGGGAGCCGATGCAGCGACAATCTCGACGTAGTTGAGCTCGGCAGGACTCAACGGCATCATATCACCCCAAGAGTCTTCCTGATTCGGGGGAGGAAGAACCCATGGATCAGAACGTACTGAGATCATGTTGACAGGGGCGAGATTCGGAGGTGGGAGGGGAAAGACTCCCATTAAAGCGGGATCTTTGAAAAGTCTGGCACCCACACTCACTAATGACTTCGAGGTATGCTCCACGAACGACACATTACCTTCAGAAGAAGAAGCGAAAAAGGAGAGCTGGTCCACCGTGACAATTTTCCCTTAGTGAGGGAAACGAACGACACAGAACAGGGAGGAGGCCACGGCTTGCATGGCGTATGTCCAGCTTCATCCAAGGAGGAGGTTGTAAGTGAGATTGGCGTCAACAACTTCAACCTCCACCTCCACGGTCTTCCCTTCTAAAGAAATGGGCAAGCGTTGGAGGATACCATATGGACGAGATTCTCTTCCATCGAAGGCTTCTAGGGTCGTAGGAGACTAGCTCAAAGTAGGAGAACCAATAGCCTTCCAGCAAGCAACATGCATGATGCAGGTTGAGGCACCTTCATCAATAACTGTACGGTGGATCGTTTTGCCATTGATGAGACCTGTATAAGGAAGGCCACTTGGTGAGGCAGTCTCTGTGTAAAACCCTCGAGATCAAAAGAAATCAAATCTGAATCTGTCGGGTCGATGCCACCAATAGCTGATAGCAAGGACTTCCTCTAGGAGGGGCAGCTCTAGAGGACTTCTAACGTGGACATAGCAGACAGAGCCTGAGCTAAGTCCTCAACAATGCTATAATGTTGGGCAGCACGAGCATTAGGGTTATAAGATGACTTCCTGAGTACACCTTTGGGATGGGGTCGGGGAATTGTCTCAGTGCTGGGCCGTTCGATGTGAAGGGGACCAGAACTGGACGGAGGAGCGCTGGAGGGAACCTCTGGCTCTTTCCCGGCATGAGATGGATAATCTTTCGCTCGAGTTGAAACATGGATGGGAATCGTTCCAGCCATGAACACTTGAGAACCGAACGAGGAAGAGGATTGAGATGGGTCTGCCACCATTTGAGTCTGCTGGGAAGGGAAAGGCTCTTTAAGCACAGCAGGAGGCCCAGGAGCACCTTTCAAAAGTCGACTAACTTCGGACCACCTCGGGCAGTCCTTAGTGTAGTGATCCTCATCACAGATGAGACAAGGATACTTAGGTTTTCGTTTAGCTCCTTCCTCGGAGGGAGGCTTAGGGGGATCCTGCTTGGGCTGTCCAGATTTATCTTTAGCTTTCCCTTTCTTTTTTCCTTTTGAGGATTTATCCGCCGCGGTGGACTGAACGACGTTTACCTCGGAGGTACTCCGAGAATTTGATTGACCCTGAGAAGCATTTTCGTTAGAAGCGTTCTGTTTCTGCTTCCCAGGGTTCGCGGCCAATTTCTTTGATGACGAGTTTACAGAGCCAATGACTCCATCAACAGATGGTTTCGGCGGAGCCTTGGACTGTCCAGGCCTCAGGGCATCTGGCAGATAATCATATAAAGTACCCGACTGAGAGTACGCTAAGTCGAGGTACTGAGCACGCGCGATCGCTTGCTTTTCAGTTACACAAGCTCCCATTGCGATTTCTTTTGCAATTTTAGGGACAAAGGAAGTCGTGAACCAATCGGTCAGGAGTTGATCAGGAATCCAAAATTTGATCAAGCGACGACGCCTTCTCCATTCATGTATATGATCAGATATGTGCGTAGCCGTGTCCTGTTTGAGAGACATGAGGAGATGTGTCCTTGTCTCGTACCGAATGGGTAACTGAAAATGAGTTAAGAATGCCATAGCCAACGAGTTGAAATCTTGAAACATGGCGCGATTCAGCTCAGTATACCACTTAGCGGCTGAACTAGTGAGAGTTCTCTGAAAGAGGCGGAGCCGGATAAAGTCATCAAGCCATGAGTTCGATGAACACCAAAGGTGGTAGGTCATGACATGGGCCTGAGGATCTTCACCAGCTTTGCCATCAAATTTTGGACAATCACCAGGTATTTTAGTTGGAACTGGTGGCCAATATGGATTATGCAAAATAGGATCATTTGTCAACTTGGACACATCCGGAAGTTCCAACGTCGCTAAGAAAGGCAACTGAGGGTTAAAGGACATTTGTGGCTGCGGATTCGAGGCAGTATTAGGGTTCCAACCAGATGGTGGTTGCCCCCACGGACTCTGTCCAGATGGACCCGGCCCAAAAGGACCTGGTGCATAGGGACCTTGTCCATAGGAGTTCTGTCCATACGGATTTTGGCCAAATACGGACAGTTGTCCCTGGGTCTGCCCCCCAGCTCCCCATGTATTAGCAACTTGTCCTGTAGGTGCAGCGTACTGATAATTTTGGTAAGGATTGACCTACATCTGTTGATAATTTTGATAAGGAGTAAACTGAGTTTGCCCCTGGGGTTGCTGGTAGCCATACGTTTGCTGGGCTCCATACTGAACCTGATAAGAAGGTTGCGTTTGGTAAGAAGGTTGAGGCTGTGGCCCACCTTGTATTTGATAACCCATTTGAGTTTGGGGCCCAAAATAATGTCCTTGAACCGGTTGGGCTTGGATTATCTGGCCGGAAGGTTGACTTGGTTGGGTTTGGGACGGACCTGCTTGCCCAGAAGGACGAATTTGCTGGGTTCCAGGTTGTCCGTGAACCACCAAGGGTTGTCCTTGTGGAAAAAATGGCTGAGCTGGCTGGACGGCTGGTTGACCCTGAGGTTGGCCAGCCGGTCCAGATGGATGATTAGGGCGGACAACGGGTTGACCTTGCTGTATAGAAGGTTGGCCCGTCTGCCCTGAGGGGTGCACAGGCTGAGCAGTGGGTTGGCCTTGCTGTATAGAAGGCTGCCCCCCTTGCCCAGGAGGATGCATGGATTGAGCAGTGGGTTGGCCCTGCTGTACGTAGGGTTGCCCCCCTTGCCTAGAAAGATGACCAAACTGGGTAGAAGGTTGGCCCTGCTGTATGTAGGGTTGCCCCCCCTGCCCAAGAGGATACCCTTGCTGGACTGCTGGTTGACCTTGAGGAGTATAAGCTTGCCCAGCCTGTCCAGATGGGTAACCCTGCTGGAGACGAGGTTGGCCTTGTTGGATATAAGGTTGCCCTGGTTGTCCAGTTGGGTAACCTTGTTGGGTACCAGGTTGCCCTGGGTAACCAAAAGGTTGACTCTGATAGGAAAACGACGGACCACTAACGGCCGAGGGTTGTCCCGGGTAGGGTTGTCCCTGCGGGCCCCCAGATTGTCCTGGGTAAGGCGGGCCATAAAGTGGTTGCCCCTGAGGGGTTTGCACATAAGGCGGTTGGCCTTGATTTGGCGGTCCTTGAGGCTGCCCAGGGATTACTTGGCGCCCACGAAAAGTATGAGTATTGGCGTCGTAAGAGATGGATAACGGTACCGAGACTTCAATGAAATGAGGAAGAGGCGCGGATTGAGTGAACTGGAGGTACTGACCAGTAGAGTCATAATAAAAGAGGGGACCTTGATAATTCGGGTCCACAATGGGCTGCCCCTGGGCATCATAGGGCCCCCCTCCTGGAACAGGACCAGAAGAGGGTTGAGCACTCTGTGCAGGATCAACGACTCCAGATGAAAGTTTCGGCTAGCTACTACCCACCTGACTGTGAGAAGGACCAACACTATTGTTCGTAGATGAAGATGTTGTCACGGCACTAACGGCCGGAGTCGAGTACGCTACACAAACGGTTGGATTGGTGGGAACCGAGGTAATAGGCGTATTAAGAGGTTGTGAAACAAAAGGTCCCGTGGTGGCAATAAGACTAGGATCCCATATGGTCGTAGAAGGAGTCCTGGCAGCTATTCTATCCCTCATCGAATGATATCGCGGAGGGAGTGGAGAAGTAGCTGGAATGGGAGTTTCAATATTTGACACCACGGGTGTCTCACCTGTGCTGGGAGATGTCTCATCCATGTGGGAAGTGGACATCGGAGACGAGATACTGGGAGGGGTAAGAGGAATATCGTCTTCGTCAGGCTCCCAGATAGGATTCCAATCTTCTTCGTAATCCTCGTCGCCCGGAGCACGTACGTTGATAGGCTGGATACTCAGGATAACGGGAAGAGTATCGCTTACAACTGGTACCTCAGGAGCGACAGAAGATGGAGAACCTTGATCACTTGGACCGGGAGTTGACGGGTCAGCCAGGATGACAAAACCCCACGGAAAACCTAAAGGAAACTAATGATAAAGACCCTACTCAAGCTAACGCACACAAGATCTAACCAGGTAATGTTATCATGGCCGAATAGATTTTTAAGACACAGGAACCAAACTTGACCTTTTCATGTTTCAAGAGTCGAGAAAAGGAAGAAAAGATGACTCCAGTCTCCTTCGAATGTTTAATGAGCACGAAGTGACAAGACGCTCACTGGCACCGTTTCTTTTAGGGAGTCCGAAAAGGATCAAAAGTGACTGCTCTGGAGACTCTAGGTAAAGGGTTTACCAAGCAATCTGTAAAACTGCTTATACACCTTGGCGATCGTATGAGAACCAAGGACTTTCCGTACCGCAGTCAATCTTCCCGAATGCTGTGTTCGGTGCGTTACGGTTCACAAGGCGGCAGACTCGACTTCCTATGGATCAAGGATAAAATCCTAGTGGGGTCTCCCTATATACGCGACGGTACGTGGGAGCTCAGTCTGTGTTAGACCACTATCGAGTCACAGAAGGAGGAATCACCCAACCGTAATGTGAAACAATAGTGACTATGTTTAAAGACGCCGGAACACGTCTCTAACCTAGACCTCTAGATGTTTGCGTTAAGTTCCAATGCGTTTTTAGGTTTATTCAGTTTATTTTATGGTTGATCTTGAATTTAAGTTTCGATTTCAGGCCTTATCGTGTGATCTCTCACAATTACCTAGATGCAAGCTATATGCCAAAGAACACCATTTCGTTCGATGAATTCTAACTATGAGAGGGTTAAGAGTTTTCAATCAAACAAAACGAACTCAAACAACCAAACAATCTAATGCAGCTAATGACAAAGAAATGAGGCTTTTCTTTTGAGAATGCAAATCAATAAAAAGCTCTTCCTTTCATTAACTATTGAATGCAAAAGATATTAGTTCGATTTCCTTTTCAATGGCACAATGCACTTGCAATGAATTTTGAGAGACAGCAACACCGAGCAAAGAGAAACAAAGTCACTCAATGAAAAACACAACAAGCGTGAAAAGAGCTGGTTGAACCCAAGCAATTGTAATCTATGTCTGGGTGGCGAGAAGTAATCGAAACAACCGAAGGACTGGTTCGAGGACAATCACCTAAACAACCAAGCAAAGAAAGCAAAAGAGGAAGGTTTTCACAAAAGCAAAGGCAAGTAGCAACGGACCTTCGTGAACAAGCGATAAAACAAAATCAATCCAGCGAAAACGGGATGACAAGACTAGGTCACCGGACACGAAACAAAATCCGCCTGACAAGACTTCGCAAGCAAGTGTCTCACAGTTCAAACAATGAAAAACAAGCCACAAACCAAGTGGAAAGAGTAAGCGATAGTCAAACCAACAGGCTTAGGAGGCAAATTTGAATCAAAATGAATTCTACAGGATCAACGCGGGTAGAACTCAGCAACAATGCGCTGACCAGAGGTCACGCGTAGCAACAATGCGCTGTCAGCGCGGAAGGACACGGGTTATCCGTGCTGGTTCGATTTCAGAACCGGCGCGACTGTTTGATGAGAAAGCGCGATGACCGCGAGACTCAAGAAACAGGCAAGCGATGTCAGCGCGACTGTTTCAATTAAAAACGCGCTGAGGCTAAAAACAAGCAAAATCAAACAAAAAGCTCCCAAACCAAGGCAAGGGTTTTTCAAACAATTAAAGCACTTCCCAGACTGAACTAGGAAATCCAAAGGTAAAATACTAAGCCCTAATCTTCAAAGAGAGAGCAATCAAGCAAGCTCAAAACAAGAATGAATGAAAGGGGACAGAGGCCAGCTCCCCAGCGGAGTCGCCAAATTGTTGGAGAGGTAAATCCCCTCTACAGGTAGAGGCGATCCCTACTAGCCCATAACGGGTCTAGCAACAATCAATCAATGCTACTTTGCAAGTTCCTAATTGCAATTAAAGATAGGCAATGGACACCTACTTGGATTCCAACGCTATTGTTCGATGAAGAGATGCCGCTCTCGCTCCTTCGCTCTAGCCGGTCACGATCCTCCGCGATCTCCGTGAATAGATACCTGCACACACGAAGAGAAAGACAAACATAGGCGTGAAATCTAATAAAAGCAATTATACATCAGTGAGAAAGGACGTAATTCACATTAACCATTACAGAGACGAATGAGAATGGAACCATAATAGTAGTCATCTATTATTAATCAATAACAGAGAAGAGTACAACCAAATGTTTTGACGTCGATATCCTTCTCGAGAGGGTCCAGCCAGCAAGTCTCTCAAGCATTCACCCTTAGAGATAGATCTCCCAAGACAAGAACTCTCTCTCTCACACAAGCAACACACCACAACCTTCGTTAAGCTATCTAGCAATTCCACACTTATTCACACCAACTACCTATAGTAGCAGCAATCTGAGCACTATAAACTCCACACAATCCAAACTAAAAACTAGCTGCTCATGGCAATGGTAGAGGTTTAAATAGGAGAAGGAGTCTCCATGAATGGTGGAAGGATGAGCTTATCTTCAAGGGAGGTGGTTTCAAATGACGAACAGACATGCCATAGAAGGGAGGGCCATACTCACAAGGGTAACAACCAAGTCTGGACTTATCTGGAAGGCTGGCTGTTGGAACAAATTCGCCCAAACTGAATCAGCGCGGGTGCATAACTGGACTGGAGCGCTGACATCGCAAAGTAATAATAGACAGGTCCATGTCAGCGCGACTTAATACAAACAGAGACTGCGCTAGTCATGAAATTCGACCAGCGCAGAAAACTCGTGTGCTTCCGCGCTGGTAGCGCATGTGATCTGTTATGAAGCGCCAGTCAGCGCGGTTATTTTAATAACAGTCGCGCTGATGATGAAAACTTTGGAAAAGTGGGTTATTTGGCCAGTTCAGAGGGCATTAACTTGATTATTGTGAACTCCTGACACAGTAGGGTGACTGACAAGGAGACAGTGAGAAATTACTGTGTAACACAATGCATTGCAAATTCTTCCTCCGCGAAATTCTTTTGGACAAAACATATTCAATGATCTAACAACACCCAATTGCTCACTTTATTTAATTAATTACCAAATAAATAATTGTACCCAAACACATTTAACCTTCTTTGAACATAAATTTTGTAACTCTATTCATAGGTGGGAAAATTTATTACTTGAGGAGTGCCTTGTAATAATTCGTTTTAGTCATGATTGAATAAAGTGTTTTCCTCCATTGCACAAACCATAAAGAATTTCATAGTTCTCAACCTCTATTATATCCATCAATTTGAAGATGAGAAGAAATATTTGACTACAACTGTGCCTGTAAAATAGTTGAGAGTGTTCCTGATGGTCTCCTTCTCTTCAACTGGTTTATGATGTATTCCATCTCCAAAGCTTGTGCGCCTTGTTAGGGAACAAATTTCACAAAGCCAAACAAGGATGTTTCTTCTCCTATAATTGCTCAGAACATTGAAGGAGGTGACGTATCCAAAATTTGAGGTTTATTGTTGAATCTTCTGTTATGAACAACAAAATTCCAGCAACTGCTAATCTAGTTAGACAATAATTAGGGTCTCCTAAGCATGTTGGCGTGGATACCTATTTGAATGGCCCCTACTTTTTGGGATAGGAACGTTAGGGTGGAGGGATGGTAGAGCTTAGAGAGATTATTAAGAAAATGGTGATAATTGAAGATTAGCACACCATGACAATTCTGACAAGGGATATTTTTATGTAAAATATACTCAGCAAATGTTTTAGAGACAAAAGCACTAACAGTAAAGAAAACACATACAATTTAGGCTCTGGTTGTAGATCTAAATGGTATAACTAACATGCTCAAAAAGGCCAAAAAAAATAGTGGCTTAGATTTGGGCAAGGCAGGAGTACACTTGCTTTGATACCATGTTAAACAACACAAAATGAGGGACAAGATATAAAAGATAAATTGTGAGTTACATTTACTATTCACAAGATATACATTTATAATATGTTGCTATGATTGTTGGTTTCATATTCCAATGTATCTTGGACTCTAGTGAATGTTCAACACTAACCCTTAGAAAATGAGGTGTCCAACAATAATTATATGCAAATAAAAATTAATTTCCCTAGAAACATAGATCCTCCCAAAAAACCTTAAAATATGAATACATCAAATCTTCATAGAGACTAAATAAGAGAAGGGGTGAACATCAATGTATCATCATCAAGAGGAGAATTTAAGTCTAGCACGCGTTATATGGCTAAAAAATATGAATGGATTGGAGAATATCCTTCAAGAAGATGATAACCTACATTAAATTATAGTACATGTACTTTTTAACTAAGAGTTTCTATTTCATCCTTAAGACCCTACAATTTGAATTTATGTTCTACTAGTTACTCCATAATAATTGTAAGAGCGGATGTAGCATGACTATGATGAAGCTAGAGATACATTAAGTTTTTCTACATTTACTTTATTACCTCTGCCCACTCTAGTGGAGGACATTTTCCAAGGTATGATTTCACCATGCAGCCAAAGGAAGAAGAGAAAGGGTACTAACTAACCAATAAGAAAATCTAGAAATTATACTCTAGGACCACACCTTATATCCCAATCATAAATAACACTCCACATTAAATTCTTGTCCTTAATACCAGTAGAGAGGATGTTGCATCCCCACACCCTCTAATGAGACTAAATATAAAAAAAGAGACAAACCCCTTTTCCCATAAAATGAAAATCATTGGGATTGTGAAACTCCCATCCTCGACAAACCAACACTAGGATCCTAAATAATTAAACATGCCACCACCCAGACTTAAGGAAAAAGAGAAGAATCTAGAAAATAAGAGAAAAAGGGTGGTGAAGGTAAACTCAATCTCCCAAGTTGCAACTGTAAACACATGGAAGGAAATTACCATATCCAGGATCCAAATAGCCTAATTCAAAATAGAAACTCCAACCTTCGGAGGCCAACACTTGAATATAACCTAAATATGCTCATAAAGGGAATTCACTAGCCATTCATACTGAAATAACCCATATAATGTCGTCCTCTTCCCAAATAAATCTATGGAAAGCGAAATAAAATTGTCGTCGATAGACCAAAGATTCATATGGGTGTCAACAAAGACACTAGGGAAATATACCAAAATTCCTTCATGCAACTACCAATTGGGGATGTTCGACACCCAATTGAAAGAATAGAGATGCAAAGACGTAAGTAATCAATAAATAAATACCATCTTACCTAGCAAAATAAAATTGATAACAACATGACCTAATAGATCCCATGATTAGTTTTGCAATTTGGAGTTCTCTTGGGTTGCCCAAACTCCCTCTACCCAATCTAACTTAGTACTCACATATCACATCTAGAAATTTAAGCAAGAAATTTCTCATTTGGGGTGTGATCAATTCATGCCAAAGGATGATTAGAGGCTACAAATTCATCTATCAGAGAGAAAATCAAATCTCCCACCTATGTTCATTCAAATAACATCAATGATACCTCTGTCTCCCCCATGATAAACCATAACCAACCTCTCCATGTGCAAATTATTCTAATACCAGAGGAGTGAAAAATAATAATATAGTTGCATGGGGGCCATCTCGATGGTAATGATCTCCACTCCCCTAAAGCCTATATTGTTTACTTGTAATTCTCCTTGTCATGCCAACTACTCACCAAAATAACCTTTTGCAACAAGGGGGAAATTCATGGGATGGGGGAATTTGAAACTTTATCATTGATTAATAATGATCCACCTATTAATCCAATTGTTTTATTTTCTATTCCATCTACTTGTAAATTGTTATTCCTTAAAACATGAAAATATTGATAGTCAAAGAATCAAGAGAGAATAATCCTTATATGGCTATATATTTAGTTGAGGAAAGGGTCCTTAGGATTCGTCCCATTTTTAAGGTCACCTATAATTACTTTGAAGCCCATGGCTATAAAAAATGTTGTAATTTTTCATGCCTCAGGCAATGAAATCCCCTGAAAGAGCCTGCATTCTTCATCTTTGTTACAAGAAGCCATCCCCAAATTCTAAGGGAACCTAGTTTCTACATTCGATATTTTTTATTAAGGTGATAAGAGTAAAGAGATATAGTACAATTTTTGAAAAGTATCCAAAGTATTCTATTGGGAATATATTTTATGTTATTAGATATGGATCTTCAATATCATGCTCATGAACATCTAAATCAAAACATAAAATCCAATAAAAGGTATGATCCGAAGAGTATAAAGAATCATTAACTTGAAGTGGTAGAGAAAATGTTGTAGGTTCTTATCAAAATGCATGTAAGATACCTTCATCCATTTTGACACTTCTTTCTCGATTTTTCTCATTTACATGTTTGATAAACATAACACAATCACTTTTATCAATGAAATGAGGAAAGGTATACAACCTACAATGGAAACCATCCTCACCAACAACATCTTTCCAATCATCGAACTTCTTGAATATATCCATTGAATCTAAAGTGAATTATACCCATTTTACTATCCTTGAATGAATGATTTGATAGATCAAAGACTATATTCATGTATAACTTTGTAATATGGAATACATTTTGGAAGCTTCCATAATCAAGATCCACTCTACATTGACCAAATGCATTCAAACAAATGTTAGTTTCCCTTAAAATAGGAGGAATAGTGCAAGGTTCTGAAGAAGAAAAAGTATTTTTTGAAGTGTCCATATGATAAGAGGCTTCAAAACCTAAAATAAAAGTATTAAATGAAGAGGAAAGAGAAATCAAAACATGGTTATTACATTTATCATTCGGTGGCTTATCTCCATACTTCTTCTTGGTTTCTTTTAGTGAGAAATATGAAATACTATGTTGCTAAAGAGCTTGTGCCACGATATAGATGGTCTTCATCAGGCATGAACTATCTGGATGAAATACTTTGTTAAAGTAGTTGTAATTTTTTCTCTCATTCTTTCACTGTCCTACTTTGGAGTCCAAATACTCAATGGTTTTATTTCTTACTCCCTTCTTTTGATCAACACCTATCTTTCCTTCTGATTTATCCCCGTTTTTCTATACAACAAGTGGATGAGCATAAAATACTCGAGACGATCCATTTGTATGAGCATATTTTGCTACTATATGAATGATTCAATGAAGTCACTAAAAGAAGGTATATTCGATCCCTTACCCATTGATATCATTCCAGTATGAAAAGAAGAAATAAAGATAGAATACACAATTCTTGGGTTAGAAATAATAGAAAATATTAATTTCTCCTCTTTCTTATCAATATCACATGTCCTGACCTATTTAACCAAATTATTGAAGTTGGATAAGAAGTATTGTAGGGTGTAAAAATTTCCTGGGATTAAAAATATGAGCTCATTCTCCAACTAGTGTCCCTTAGTTCATCCTTGTTCCTGAACAAAGCCTCCAATTTGGTCTAGAAATATCTAGGTGATGAATAATATTCTTCATGGAAGAGTAAATCTAGAAATGTGGACAAGCATAACAACTAATAAGCTTCATCAATCATGTTGAAATCTTTTTCCTTCTCTATAATTGAATTAGACTTTAGTCTTATACCCATAGTAACTAATAAATTATGTTTCTTCTCAATAGCAGTAGAAATTTTCACTTCCATTCAAACTAATTGAATGGAGTGAGGATCACTAATATGGGTTGTTCCATTTTCATTGTATTATTTATTTCCATATAAACTGTAATGAAATATATGTATTTCTTCTTACAAGCTCCTCATGTTCTCTAACACCATGTTAGATTTCAATCACAAGCACACAATAATCTAGTTGTGAAAAAGAAGCAACACTAGCAACTATAAGCTTGAGACTAAGTAGAAAGAAGAAAAACCATCACACTTTATACCAAACAGACAACAATATCAGCTTGAATTATGAGGCCAACAGAATAACGTAATTTATTGTATTGCATTTAATTCCATATATGTGTGTGTGTGTGTGTGCGTGCATGTGTGTGTGTGTGTGTTGGAATTTCTAAGTCTAACACATTAGAAACCCTTCATGTACTTTTCTGATTTATTCCTACCTACTTGCTATGTTAATTAACAAGTTACTTAACACATAAATACTTGAAATAAATACGAGTACATGCTCAACACATTATAGATCATCAAATAAAGGAAACACAAAAAAGCACACAAGTGACACCATTTTTTTGGACCAATGTCCCCGAAAAAACCCAATGTAGGAAAACTGGTGCAGCTATCTGAGGGTTTTATTATTATGCAGTTTCTAAATACAAAATAGGTGCCAAAACTGGCTCACCCAACAAAGAATGATCTTGACAGTAGTACCTCTCCTTTGGAGACAGATCTTCCAACTGAAGCCTCAGATAATCACTCCAGTAGCTTCACAACTCCAATCTATCCCATGAAACCCTGGCGTCAGCCTCTAGGGACAGTGTCAACCCTTTCTGGACCAACGTTTGCCTAGTGTCACTCTAGCTTGGCTTGCATCAGCCTCCGGAGGCACTACGTCAGCCCTCTGGCCCTTTGCATCACCCACACTAGCCCTATAAGGCACTGCGCAACTGCTGGCTGGCTCTGCGTGAGCCCTGGTTAGCTCTCTCTGAACCCCTAGTTGTTTTTTTCCCCTCTCTCTAGCTACTACGCTCATCCTCCTAGTGTTATGTCTACCTCTCTGCTTCTACATTCACTGCCTCTCCACTTCTGTATTCACTGCCCCTCAGCTAAAACTCTGATCACTCTCTCAACTCTCTTAGCAAACCTGGCCCCAGAAAGTCAAAAACTTGATCTCTTGGCGTGTTCTCCAAGTGACCCTCAAGCCTCCTCTTATACATTTCTCGTTGACAAATCAACGACCGAGATTAAGTCCCTAATCAACAACTAAGATTAGATTTGGCTTGATCCATGACTTTTGGACCATTCTAACACAGTTTTATATTAATTCACATTAATATTTTATTTTCCCTAAGTTTAGACTAAGGGACTCCATTAAAAATATTAATTATTTTAATATCTCCCAAACTATTTATAATATGCTCAAACCCTTTCTAGGTATTATAGATCTCATGTGCCTTAGCCTCTCCACCAGTTTTCGTGGCTAGAGCACATCTGATGCTCCCCAAATCAACACTCCCTCTTAGCGAGGACTGTTCTCTAATAATACTCCTCACTCAGTATCACCCTAATCATCTGGCATCAGTCCATGTACCAATGCTAGTTCTGCTTCCCAACATCCTTTGCACTACTGCATCTTGTGCTGCTGCACATGGCCGTGCCACTGGCATTGCTACATCTACACTGCAACCCCTCTCATCATGTTGCATCGTGTTTCCCATAGCACTGCCACTACTAACTGTTGTACTGCAACTCAGTTACTAAGAAGTAAGTAACTGATCTCCCAACTCTGACATCTCTATCAGGCTAGAGACACCCTCCATTCTGAAACTCCCTCTGTTGCTGCCAAGTACTCCCTCTCTAACCTCTACCCCCTACAACAACTCCATGCATCTCACGCCATTGCACACCTCTATATGCCATCTTGCATTGGTGCAACACTCCTGTGCCTCTCGCACTGCTACCTCACGTTGTCTTGGGAATCCTGCACTATAGCTCCCTCTATCGCTCCATCTGCATCCGTCTCTATAGACATCCGCCAGTACTGCTACTCCTCTTCGACGCTCCTATAGCAACGTCTAATCCAAGATGCTGGATACCTCGAGGATCATGCCCGTCATCGCCTATAGTCCGTCTGACTACAACTCGATGTCTCCCCACTTCTGCTCAAGTGGTGTGTGTGCACACTGGTGGGCTCCAGTATTGTAGCAATAATGCTACAACTCCTGGGGCTCCCTATCTCTAATTTTATCAACCTGGTAGTTCGTACAAACTTGGAAGCGACGGTGTTGTATGCACAAGTACTAGCTCTTGTCGCAGCTGTCACTTGGTCAGCTGGCACAAGTCCGCTAGGGCTCAAGCCAACTTCTATAGGCTCACAGAAGAAGCTTTATGAATGATGGACGAAAGCTAACTCAAAGGAGACTAGTCTAATTGCAGAAAGTAACTGAAAACCAATAAAGCATGAAAACCCTAGTAAACCCTAATTTAACTAGCTAGACCCTAACTATGCAAAACTGTGAATGAAACAACTACCAATAATGCCATTACTTGCAGTGAACTGAAATACATGCATCTAAGCTACTTGCATCTGAAAAGACATGTTTTTGTATTTTTTCATTAAGTGGTTGGATTTATTGTGATGATGCTTTTGATTAGGGTTTGGTTGTGTAGGAGCGGTTGGAATGGAAGGAAAGCATGGGCAAGGTCAGGATGGCTAAGGGAGGTCCCAGAGGGTCTCCAGCATCAGTCCACAGAAGCCTACCACGTTCGGATGCTCAGCAACCGAGTTTGCAGGTTTCTACAGGAAGTCTGCAGGGGATCCTACAGGAAACTCAGGGGTTTCTACAGGAAGTCTGTGCAATTCTACAGGATGTTTGGCCGTGGAAGTTTTGGGAGATGGTGGAGTGTTGGAGTGGTGTGGAAGGATAGGTGAGATGGAGATGGAGCTGGTGATGGCTCAGGAGCAGAGGAATCAGATGGAGGAAGAGTGCATGCAGTGGGTTGATGGTTGGAAGGATGGGATCAACGAAAGTTTAAGTAGATGGAGCTATGTGAGAAATGGGAGAGCTGGAAGGTAAATGAGCTGGACAGAGGCCGAGTAGGGCTTGAGGAGAGATCAAGAAGAAGAAGAAGGAAGTGGATTGATAGGGAGCAGCGTAAATGAAACAAATGACTTATGCACCAAAAACGAGAAATTCATTAACCTATGATAACTGTGCCATGAAACCTATGAGCAGCAATGGAAAACCAAGAAATGAAACTTATGCGTGGAAGTGGAATGTAGAAGTATGGTTCAATGTCAAAAATGCATGGATGGATCTTCAACGAAAATGTCTATGTTGCAGCTTGCATGGAAGTGAGAAGAACTGCGTTTCTTTTTGGTGGTTGGTTATGGACTGCACCCCAATCCCTAAGAGAGATGGCAGTGAGCCTTAACAACCTTTTGCTGGAGCTCCAATAATTTATAACTATCCTCCTATCAAATCTAAGCAACTGAAACAAATTCACCATAAACTAATCCTATCTAAGCTCATGAAAAAGACTAAATTAACAAACTGTAAATTCGAATTGCATGTGAAAGTAAAAACTCAAAGTGCTAGAACGAAATGCAAACACATTACAACACCGAGGAGATCTATTGCTCTCAGGTTGGGCCCTAACCTGAGAGCTATAGCTCCCTTAGAAACTCAGAATGAGATCAAAATCTGCCTGCCTTTATTCATAAACGAAAGTCTGATGACATGCCAAAATTGGCTTACAAAAGGAACAAAAAACCGAGCTGTAGCTCGTATTTCCCAATTACAAGAGTAATACAAAAGTTCAAAAAGCTTATATCCAAGGCTACGGCCTCAGTATTTATGCCAAATGATCATCCGACAGGTGTCCTTGATTTTAGGAGCTCGGCTGTCCAACTAAAGTTTAAACTGCTGATCCTGTAGGACAGTCATAACTGCTGTTCCTGTAGAACAGTTATAACTGTTGTTCCTGTAGAACAGTTGGCTACTTCTAAGCTCGGTGGGGAGATGGATTGGAGCTCGGAGCTATGGTGGGAAGCACGAGGAAGGTCCCCAAGACCGTGGCCATCCTCTCCTAAAAGCCAGCAGTGCCACCTCATTGTCTCCTTGTCTCCTTTCTCGTGGTCTTTTCTCCCTTTTAATGCCAAAAACCTGAAAGCATCATGCATTAGTCACGTAGATAGAATGCCTACCCTTCTTCCTACAAACAACACAAATAAACCAAGAAATGAATGCATAAGCAATAAAAAATGAATGGTTTGAGCAGAGCAAGTAGGCCAAATGAGCCAAAATTTTACCAAAAATTGGGGCTCATCATCACCCCCCAGCTCAACTATTTGCTCATCCTTGAGCAACTCAGTCCAAATCTTCATCCTTCATTGCTTTCAGTGCTTCCCTTGTATCCCAAGGCTCTGTGGTGGTGTCTTCTCTGTGGATATGAAACCCTGCTTTCCTGTTCACCTCTTCCCATTGTTGACTGTCATCTTCCTCTGTATTGCCTTCAGTCAGTCCTAGTAGTAGTGGTGGGCTGAGTTTAAGGCCAATCCAGCTGGCCTGGAGGCTCTGCATGGATTTCTTGTAAAGTTCAACTCTTGCCAAAGCTTCCCTCATCCGAATGGGGGTGTGGTACTCTCTGATTTTCAAGCTATGTGCCAGGGTATTCCATCTGCGTGCACATGCTTGGGCAACACTTTCTCCCAACAACCTTTCCATGTCTTCAAAGTGGGCTATGGCTTGGGCCTGTTGGTCCATAAATCTCAAGGAAGCTGTGGGATCTGTAGCCAACTGTTGGTGGGCTGAGATGAGTGCCACCGGATCCTCTACTTCTGGTTGAATGAACAGTGGTTCACTCACTTCTCGGTTCATGACCGATTTTGCTTCAGCTGCTCTCTGATCCTCATGGTTTAACCATGAGGCGAACGCCATCAATTGCATATCACCCAAGGCAACATTGGGGTCCCAGGAGACTTCATTAGGCAAAGCCAAATTGTGGAGGTAAAACTCTGCTAATTTGGCTTTGTCCTCAGACGAACTAGTACTGCACAATTCAGAAAATTGTTGTGGGTTTTGGATAGGTGAAATACCTATTTGTGCCAAGGTGTTTATTTGGAACTGCAGCCATTGATCTTTTAAGAACAATCCATAGGATTTTGCAGGCGTTCTGCACTGAATTGCCTCCATGGCCCAACTGGCCATGCAGGCCAATTGTGCTTCCTTTTGTTGCAGCTGTTCTCTTAGGGCTTGCACTTCGATTTTTGTTTGTTGTTCTGTTTCCTGTAGAAGTGTCATTGGCCCTTCAAGGCTGGTGGTCAGCTCCTTTTTGCCTTCTTGTTCATTTGTGATGTCCTTGGAGGATGTTCCTGCCCCTGCCTTTAGTTCCTGTAGCTGCAATCTCAGTTTCTGATTTTCTTCCTGTAGAAGCACACGTTGGCAATTAGCCACATGTTTAGCCATGGTGAATTCACTCCTGACCTCCCTGAGTTGATCTTGTAGAAGGCCTATGTCCGCCACACCCTTTGATTTGGTGATTTGCATCCATGTGTGGGAACGGACTCTTTCTTTCTCTAGTTCGAAAAATAGAGGTACAGTAAATTTCTGCGGTATGATTTTGCCCGCCTCTAAAAAGGTGTAGTATGAATTCAGATTAGGTGAAGGGCTAGGTTCTGGTATATGTTCTCTTTCTATCTCTTCAGGTGGTTCTACCTCACCCTCCCTTGGTGGTGATGAGAGTCCTTCTCCTTCCTTCTTTTCCGTTTCCTGTAGCCGGGCCAGAGTATCCTGTAGAACATTTTCAGCTTCCTGTAGCCGCGTTTGTTCAGTCAACAAGTCTAACCTTTCTTACCACGTATTTTTCTTTGGACTCCCCTTCTCGTAGGTGACTGTGATCCTGGAGGGTGACTTTTCTTTGGGATAAGCAGGTGTATCTTCGATGATAATCGGGCTGCTGGATTGGGCCTGTGGCTTGCCCGTCTTTATCCTAACACTTCTTCGAGCCTTAAAGTATAGAGGGGTCTCCCTCTTCCTCTTTCCTTTTGGCTTAGGTGGCGTGCTGAGGCCAGCTAATACAGCTGCTGCCTCCCATGCCAGAATATCCACCTTTCTCTCCTTGGGTTTCACCTTTTCGGGGCTTCCTGTAGAAGCCTGTTTCTGCAATTTCGGGCTTCCTGTAGAAGCCTCTGTCTCTGTTTTCGGGCTTCCTGTAGAAGCCTTTGTTTTTGTTTTTGGGCTTCCTGTAGAAGCCTGTTTTTTCTTTCCTGTAGACACAGGTGTCTCCACCTCTGCTTGCTTGCCTGCCTGAGTTTTACTTTTTACTTTGGTTGCAGGTGCTGTTGAGGTACTTGAGCTGACGTGGACCACCTCAGCTTTGTCCATTCTCCTCTTCATCCTCTTTTCCCTTGCTGACAAGATAGGTGTGCCACCTTTTTCTTTGTCCTCCTTTCCCTCATGCTTCTTCCTTTGTTCTCTCTTCTGTACTGTTGTCGGGGTCTCTTGGCCTTCTTCTCTCTGTTCCTCGGCCACTGCTTCGTGTTCCTCACTGCTGGAGGAACCCGTTTCTTCGATCAACATTTTAATGTCCCCATCTTTTGTCAAATTCCGGAAGGATTCCCATGAGAGGGGAACCTTATATGAATGCAATGCATCCTCCACAAGAAGCTTGATCAACCCATGGTGGGCTATCTGATCTGGTATGCCCTCTTTCAGCTTGGTGGCACACTCCATTAGAGACTGCAGGAGGTAATAAGGGATGCTCAATTTTTGTTCTACAGGAAGGTCAATTCGGTGCCTCAGTTCAGTGAGCAGCCGAAAGTGATATGCATACACGATGCTGAAACGGCCTTCACAAGTGATATATTTCATGATTTGCAAACTGACTTCATTCCATGGTGGCAACAGGCTCGTTCTTCGCACCCCATTTTTGTCCTCCGAGAATTCTTCCTCAGGTGGAAATAATTCTTTCTTTGCCTGCTGACTCAGCTTTCGTTCTTCCTTATCCCACGGCAAACCCATAGGAAGTTCTGTGATCCGACTGATATGTTCTGGGGTGAGCTTGAGGCTTAGACCTCTGAAGTTTACTGTGGCCAGTGTCTGGGATTTAGGTTTCAGAGCCTGCAAGAATTCTTCGGCCACTTCATCATCGTAACCCTGCAGCTTATCACAAAAAGGCATCCATTGTGCTCTGGTGAAGAGCTCTACCACTGCCGGGTTTCTCATTAGTTTAGTTGAATCAGTGGGTTCCCGTCTTATAAACCCACCCGGCATGATGAACACGGTCGTTTTAATTAAAGGTGGCAAATGCAAAAGAGATTTGGTCTATTAAGACAGAGCATGCACATAATCCACAAAATTCAACACAGTCTACTTATACTGACATCCTGTAGAACGACAGCATAGGCACAGCAAACAACAATTCCACCAATATCTTTATGACCCGACTGTAGACGATGGTCTTGCCACTTCTACTAACCAGTTGCATGAAGAGTTCAGGGTTACCTCTTTAATTGGCCACCTTTTTCGTGAGGCACCCGCTTTCCTGTAGATGAATGTGTTCCTGTAGACTGCGTTCCTGTAGACTGCGTTCCTGTAGAACTGCGTTCCTGTAGAACTGCGTTCCTGTAGAACTGCGTTCCTGTAGACTGTGTTCCTGTAGAACTGCGCTCCTGTAGAACTCCGTTCCTGTAGAAGCAGTGCGCAATTCTCGGGGAGGACTGTAGTTGGCCCGCGCTCGAAGTGTGCTTTACCGGCGTTCTGGTAGCCAACAGCTCGGCGTATCAAAATGCAGAGGAGATCAGAATAGCCACCCGAGTTTGAAGTGTTGGATGATAAATGCATGCGCATGATCTAGCCGATTAGATTTTGAATCGGCGCAATCCGTGGCGAGGGGGATGAGCTGTCCCCGCTGGACCGTCGGGCGACGTCATCCAACATCCGCCTGCGTATTCACTTGCTGCCGCATCCATTCCCACAGATTTGCCACCGCCTTTTCCTGTTAAACTCATGCTCTGACGAGAGTGTTCTCATGTGCGTGCCGTTCATTCTCCTTGTCGTGGCCGCCACCCAAACATCCAATTACACTTTAACTAGCCGACGTGGCCAGTCGACTGGCCATACGGCCGCTCAACCATTCAATTTTACGCTTTGCAAACAATTTCAAAGTAAGATTCATGCGATTTGATGGAAGGAAGGGTTGAGACACTTACCTGCGTGGCTGCACACGATTTTTCCAGTTCTTGGACGATGGTGAGTGGATCTACCTGCTGCATGCGACTTACACAGACCCGGAGGCTCGTGGTTACAGGCTGCCAACGATGGAGTGGATGTTTTGCTTGCATGCACCCGCGTTTCATTTCATATGGCGGTGCTGTGAATGGTATCCACTCGAGCAGGTCGAACTGTTACAGGATTCCCGCGAGGTGTCTCATAACAGTCCTTTCTCCTTGGGTGCATGCTGCACGACGGAGGTTCTGGCCTTTCAATCGCGTTCCCGGAGCTTTTGATGCCTGCGGTATGAGATCCCAGCATTTGTTTAACTTTGAAAATGGCTTTTCCCGCGAGAACTCATCGATCTTCTTTGTCGGTGCAGGGAACTTGGTCGCATGAAGACAAGGATGGTGGAGCAAGGTGACAGCAATGTGCAAGGATGCCAACAGAGGCTTGCATGCATCCAAACCAATCCATAGTCGCTAAATCTCCTTTTAAGATGAATTCTGGCCGTCCAAAACTCCTACAGGAAGTTTCCAGTAGAACACAGAGCTTCCTGTAGAAAGTTCGGCCCCCCAGTAGAAAGTCTGCACTTTCTTGTAGAAAATCCGCGCCTTCCTGTAGAAAGACTGCACCTTCCTGTAGAAAGACAACATCTTCCTGTAGAAGATTCAACCCATGATAAAATTGCACATACCTTGAAAAAACATGGGTACTCTTGGAGGAGGTGCTGGTGAGGTTCCTTGACAGCATGATAAGGACCCTTGGCTTTGAGTTGAAGGGCTTCCTCTTCTCCATAGAGCATCTGCAACCTCCATGCAATTTTACCATATTTTGCTTATTGTGTTTTCTTTTTTCTTTTTTTTTTGAAAGATAACAGGGGCGCCTCAAAGAGGTTTTCACCCGTGCCATCTGCCGTGAGCGCCTCAGAGAGGTTTTCACTCAAGGATCTTTTTCAACCTTTTCTCTTTTTTTTTTTTGAAAGACAATAGGGGCGCCTCAATGAGGTTTTCACCCCTACTACCTGCCTTGGGCGCCTCAGAGAGGTTTTCACCCAAGGATCTTTATATATATATATATATATATATATATATATATATATTATATTTTTTTTTTTTTTTTTTTTTTTTTTTTTTTTTCTTCAGGGTATGCCAAAAGCAGAGGCAGAATCCTTCTCTATGACCAATACAGATTTCTCCATAGTTTTGATGAACTCTTGTCTTGAGAGAGGTCTCCTGTAGATCTTCAAACGATGCCCATTGACAAGCATGGGAATGGCTTCCTCATCAATGGTTCGAATGAGGACAGATCCATTGTCATGGCATTTCTCCACTGCATATGGTCCTAGCCATCTGGTTCTCAGCTTCCCCTTGAAATCTTTGTATCTTGAGTCATACAACAAAGCCCAATCTCCCGGCTGAAATTGCTTGTCATGGAGATGTTGGTCATGCCACACCCTTCTCTGAAGTTGAACCACTTCTGAGTGAAGGAGGGCCTGCATTCGGTGCTCATCCAGGCCATTCAGCTGCAGCAGCCTTTCTTGTTGTGCATGGCTGAGATCTAGATCCAGCTGAGCTGCCATCCTCAAAGTGTTGTATTCAAACTCAATGGACAGCAAAGCTCTCTTCCCATAGACCAGCTCATACGGTGTGAAGCCGGTGGTGGTCTTCCAAGTGGTGTTGTAAGCCCATGTGGCTTCAACCAGGCGATCTGCCCAGTCCTTTCTGCTGCTGCTCACCACTTTAGTCAAGATCCCTTCTAATGCTCTATTGGTGACTTCCACCTGCCCATTTGCTTGAGGGTGATAAGGGGTGGAAGTCCTATGCTTGATCTTGTGATGAGCTAGGAGATCTTCAACCAGGTTGGAGGTGAACTGGCTCCCTTGATCGGTGACCAGCTCTCTTGGATAGCCAAACTTATAGAAGATGTTCTCTCTTAGGAACTCAGCCACCTTTTCTTCTGTTGCTGCTTTGATTGCTTTGGTCTCTGCCCACTTTGTCAAATAGTCAGTACACACAATGATGTAAGTCCTTTGCCTCGAAGAGGGGTTGATTGGGCCCACAAAGTCCATGCCCCACTTCTCAAATGGCTCAAGAGTCACTTGAGGTTGGAGAGGCATCTCATCCCTTTGGGTCGGTTTCCCCATTCTTTGGCATTGGTCACACTGACTGACATATCTCCTGACATCTTGATGAAGTGTGGGCCAATGGTAGCCTGCCTGCAGGATTTTGAAGGCAGTTCTCTTTGCTGCAAAATGTCCTCCACAAGGCCCATCATGACAAGTGAGGAGGATATCAAAGACTTCCTCCTCCCTTACACAACGCCTTAAGATCTGATCGGGGCCAAGCTTGAACAGATTGCCCCCGATCCAAGTAAATGAGGCACTTTTTCTGATGATTCTGCTCTTCTCTCTGGAAGATAGGTGTGGAGGGAACTGTGCTGAAACAAGATAGTTTGTTATATCAGCAAACCATGGAGAGAGTACTGAAATAGCAAACAGATGTTCATCAGGCATCTGGTCGTCCACTGTTCCATCCTCATCTGCAGACAAATCCAATCTAGATAAAAAGTTAGCAACAACATTTTCTCTACCTGGTTTGTCAACAATGGTCAAATCAAACTGCTGCAATAAAAGTAACCATCTAATAATACGAGCATTCACATCTGGTTTATTCATTAAATATCTAATAGCAGCATGGTCAGTATGTACAAAGGTCTAGTAACCAGTAATATAATGTCGGAACTTGTTCAATGCATGGACCACAGCCAAGAATTCTTTCTCGGTTACAGTGTAATTCAGCTAAGCTTTGGACAAGTTTTTGCTAACAAAGTAAATTGCATATGGAAGTTTTTGCTCAACTTGTCCTAAAGCTGCACCTATGGCTTTGTTTGAGGCATCAGTGTGGATGTGGAAAGGTAGGGCCCAGTTTGGACCTCTAAGGATTGGGGCTGACACCAACTTGTCTTTTAATTCATTTAAAGCCCTCTGACAATCGTCAGTCCAATTAAACTCCACATCTTTTTCCAACAGGCCAAACAATGGCGAGGCTAGCTTGCTGAAATCTTTAATGAATCTCCGGTAGTATCCTGCTAATCCCAAGAAACTCCGGACATCCCTGACCTTTTGAGGAGGTGGAACCCTCTTGATGAGAGCAATTTTGTTAGGATCCACCTGCAATCCTTGGCAAGAAATGGTATGGCCTAGCACGGTCCCTTCAGTCATTAGGAATTCACATTTTTCAGGACTAAGGGACAAGTTCATCTCGGTGCATTTGGTTAGGACTTTTCCCAAGTTGGACAATGCTTCCTGGAAGTTGGCCCCATAAGGAGTAAAGTCATCCATATAGATTTGTACCGCATCATGGACCAGCTCCGAGAAGATGCTCAAGACAGCTCTCTGAAAGGTAGCAGGAGCATTGCATAGCCCAAAGGGAAGGAATCGATAGGCAAAGGTACCCCAAGGACAAGTGAAGGTGGTTTTATCTTGGTCTTCCGGGCTGATTTGGATTTGGTTGTACCCGCTAAACCCATCCAGGAAAGAGAAGAACTCCTTTCCTGCCAGTCCATCCAACACTTGATCTATGAAAGGTAGAGGGAAATGGTCCTTCTTGGTAGCTTTGTTCAGTTCTCGGTAGTCCACACAGATTCTCCATTTCCCATTTTTCTTGGGAACCAACACTAGAGGAGACACCCATTCACTATCTGAGATGGGGTAAATGAATCCGACATCCAACAGTTTTTGCAATTCTTCCTTGACAATGTCCTTAAGGGCTGGATTCATTCTCCTCTGAGGTTGCCTAACCGGTTTACAATCCTCTTTGATGTATATATGATGGGTACAGACCGAAGGATGGACTCCTTTCATTTCCTTATAGCTCCAAGCGAAAGCATCAAGGTGGTTGGCCAACAGACTACACAACTCCTTTTCCTGGGAAGGAGATAGGGAGGAGCTGATCTTCAATGCTTTCTCAGGGCCGAACTCCACATTCTTGACTCTGGGAGTAACAGGGTTGGTTGTACAAAGATCCACTAAGGTGCTGGCTTGGGCATCCTCCACCAATTTCTCTAAGGGTAGTGCACTAGAAGGTGGATTCTGGATCAAGGTCTCGATCAAGTCATCCTCGGTTGGGGGGTCTCTTCTAGTGGTATCTAAGGTGCATAGAGGTGCTGAGTACACCTCGTCTTCTCCTTCTTCTTCCAACCAGAGTGGTAAGTCATGCTCTAAGGAGGGTTGGGCAGGAGGGTATAGGACTAGCTGCTTGGACATGGGACCATTTTTGATGGTCATGTTTCCTGCACGACAACTTATGTAAGCATATGCAGTAGCTAACCAAGGCCTTCCCAAAATGAGAGGATATCCAGTAAGCTTGGCCTTTGGTTGCAGAACCAGGAAGTCTGCAGGGTATTCCCAAGAGTCAATGGAGACCAAGACATCCTCCACAATCCCTTCGGGAGTCACGGTGGAGCGATCTGCTAATTGCAGTACTGTCGAGGTCTTCCTCAAGGAACCCTGAAGATTAAGCTTAAGCATGGTATCCCTGGTCATCACATTAATGGCGGCCCCCCAGATCAATCGAGGTGTGAGGTATAATGGTGCCATTGATGTGAACATCTACTACAGGACTTCCAGGATCTAGGTACTTTGGGCGGATGACTTGACCTAACATAAGGTCATACAGTTGTCCTATGACATTGATAGTTGAGGCATCTTTCTTCCGTCTGCCTGGGTGTTTGAAACACTTCTCCTTAACCAGCTTGTTGTATATTGGCACATCCTTGATGGCTTGGAGAAGTGGTATTTTTACACACAACTGCTTGAGCTCACCCAGAAGCTCTTCCTCCTCTGGGTTGGGTTGTTTGGTGGCTGTTAGTCTCTCAGGAAAGGGTGGAATAGCCTTTGGTTCACTTTCCTGTTCATCTTCCTCATCCTCTGGGGGAGGAGGTTGGCGATCTGGTAGAGTCTTTCCAGATCGAAGATTGATCTCCTGGATCTCCACAGCATAGGTAGGGCATGAGGTTTCCCCAGTGTATACCTGCTGGGCCTGTCTATTGTTGGGGTTCGGGTTCGGTTGAGCAGGCATTTGAGGTTGCCTTGGAGGAGCAGGAGGTAATGGCTGAGGTTGAACTGGTGGTGGAGGCAAGATGGCAGGAGGAGTGTTGTATTGGGGCCTCCACCCCGACTGAGGTGCATTCCATTGAGGCTGTGGCTGGGCATGTGAGTGATATGAGTGAGAAGTAGGTTGAGTGGGGTACTGAGGTGGATAAGACCATGGAGGAGGCATGGACCATGAGGGATGAGCAGGGGGACCCCAAGAAGGCATAGGAGTCGATTGGTTGGGGCTGTAATAAGCTTGAGATGCCCCTTGCATCCCCTGCTGATAAGGTCTAGATCCCTGAGGCCTCCTTTGGTTGAGGTAATAGAGAGGCTCTGTGGGAGCTTCTGTCCCTTGGTACATGGCTTTAAACCCAGGTAAGGTTGGACACTGATTTGTGGGATGGTACTCCTCACAAACGAAACACACTTCAACCGAATGCAATGGGCATTCGTTCTTAGGGTGCCTCCTTGTGCACCTAGGGCAGAAGACAACCAAGGCTCTCTCAGCCTCTTCTTTCTTTTGCTGAATCTTGAATGTGTCAAGCTGCATGGCAATGGTTTGTCTCACCTCACTCTTAAGATCTTCTAATTGATTTGCAAGCTCATGTTTAGAGAAAGGGACACTAGTTGAGAGGTGGTTTCCTCTACCTTGTTTCCGAGCTGCCCTGGAGTGGTTTCTAAACACAGTCTTGATGTCCTCATAAGGCAGTTGGTAAATGTCCCCCCCAGCTAACATGTGAAGGGTATCTAAGAGGTCTTTAGGGACTCCTCGGAGCAGGACCAACTTGAGGGATTCAGGGTCAAGTGTGCACCTGGTCCGCTTATAGCTTAGTTGGAACCTCTACTCATAATCCTCTAAGGACTCATCATTTCCCATGGACATCTGAAAGATTTTCCCCTTTGTTTCCTTGGACCTATAGTAATCCCGGTACTTGGTGTTGAAAGCTTGCTGCATTTGAGCCCAAGTGGTGATACTATTCCCAGGTAAGCCCATGAACCAGCGTAGTGCTGCATCCTTAAGAGTGGAAGGGAAAAGTTTCAACTTTTGCTCATCTTCACTATAGTCATAGGTTCTACAAAGGACAGCAAACTCAAACAGGAAGGTATCTGGATCTTCAGTGGTCAGCCCATGGAAGTGAGGTAAGGCGGAGGGGCTAATGTTTTTCATTTTCATCTCTCCATTGGTCTCTCGGATGGGGAAGGCACCTTCTATTCTCTCATCTTCTCTTCTATTGTCAGCCATAGCTTCAGATGGAGTGGTCTCTAACTCTTCTTCGACTATAGGGTCTTTGGATATCTCAGGATGTTCACCTATAGGTTCTTCTGGGTCACTGTCACTAAAGAAGAGAGAAGGGTGACTCAGTGATGTGGTGGGGGTGTTTGGTAGGAATTTGCCTGATCTATCTCGGTTCCTACGAGGCATGAAATGGAAAAGAATTTCTTTTTCTTTTGATTGCTTTTGCTTTGCTTTTCTTTTGGTACCTGCAAAACTGAGACAGATTGATCTACAACTAACTATGAAAGATGCGAAATTAAACTGAAAGCAAGAAAGAACTAATCTACGTTGCTCAAAGGAAATTGCAAGAATGGAAATGCTAGTCTACGCTTGCAGAAAGGAAATACTAATCTATGAAAGTAGGAAATGCTAATCTATGAAAGCAGGAAATGCTAATCTATGAAAGCAGGAAATGCTATGCTACTTTTGCAGAATGGAAATGAAGTAAACTACTTAGCAGAAGGCAAGAGTAAGGAAGTAGAAGAAAAGCAACAATTACTAATACTTTGACGCTTCCCCGGCAACGGCGCCAAAATGATGGTGGGCTCCAGTATTGTAGCAATAATGCTACAACTCCTGGGGCTCGCTATCTCTAATTTTATCAACCCGGTAGTTCGTACAAACTTGGAAGCGACGATGCTGTATGCACAAGTACTAGCTCTTGTTGCAGCTGTCACTTGGTCAGCTGGCACAAGTCCGCTAGGGCTCAAGCCAACTTCTATAGGCTCACAGAAGAAGCTTTATGAATGATGGACGAAAGCTAACTCAAAGGAGACTAGTCTAATTACAGAAAGTAACTGAAAACCAATAAAGCATGAAAACCCTAGTAAACCCTAATTTAACTAGCTAGACCCTAACTATGCAAAACTGTGAATGAAACAACTACCAATAATGCCATTACTTGCAGTGAACTGAAATACATGCATCTAAGCTACTTGCATCTGAAAAGACATGTTTTTGTACTTTTTCATTAAGTGGTTGGATTTATTGTGATGATGCTTTTGATTAGGGTTTGGTTGTGCAGGAGCGGTTGGAATGGAAGGAAAGCATGGGCAAGGTCAGGATGGCTAAGGGAGGTCCCAGAGGGTCTCCAGCATCAGTCCACAGAAGCCTACCACGTTCGGATGCTCAGCAACCGAGTTTGCAGGTTTCTACAGGAAGTCTGCAGGGGATCCTACATGAAACTCAGGGGTTTCTACAGGAAGTCTGTGCAATTCTACAGGATGTTTGGCCGTGGAAGTTTTGGGAGATGGAGGAGTGTTGGAGTGGTGTGGAAGGATAGGTGAGATGGAGATGGAGCTGGTGATGGCTCAGGAGCAGAGGAATCAGATGGAGGAAGAGTGCATGCAGTGGGTTGATGGTTGGAAGGATGGGATCAACGAAAGTTTAAGTAGATGGAGCTATGTGAGAAATGGGAGAGCTGGAAGGTAAATGAGCTGGAAAAAGGCCGAGTAGGGCTTGAGGAGAAATCAAGAAGAAGAAGAAGGAAGTGGATTGATAGGGAGCAGCGTAAATGAAACAAATGACTTATGCACCAAAAACGAGAAATTCATTAACCTATGATAATTGTGCCATGAAACCTATGAGCAGCAATGGAAAACCAAGAAATGAAACTTATGCGTGGAAGTGGAATGTAGAAGTATGGTTCAATGTCAAAAATGCATGGATGGATCTTCAACGAAAATGTCTATGTTGCAGCTTGCATGGAAGTGAAAAGAACTGCGTTTCTTTTTGGTGGTTGGTTATGGACTACACCCCAATCCCTAAGAGAGATGGCAGTGAGCCTTAACAACCTTTTGTTGGAGCTCCAATAATTTATAACTATCCTCCTATCAAATCTAAGCAACTGAAACAAATTCAGCATAAACTAATCCTATCTAAGCTCATGAAAAAGACTAAATTAACAAACTGTAAATTCGAATTGCATGTGAAAGTAAAAACTCAAAGTGCTGGAACGAAATGCAAACACATTACAACACTGAGGAGATCTATTGCTCTCAGGTTGGGCCCTAACCTGAGAGCTATAGCTCCCTTAGAAACTCAGAATGAGATCAAAATCTGCCTGCCTTTATTCATAAACGAAAGTCTGATGACATGCCAAAATTGGCTTACAAAAGGAACAAAAAACCGAGCTGTAGCTCGTATTTCCCAATTACAAGAGTAATACAAAAGTTCAAAAAGCTTATATCCAAGGCTACGGCCTCAGTATTTATGCCAAATGATCATCCGACAGGTGTCCTTGATTTTAGGAGCTCGGCTGTCCAACTAAAGTTTAAACTGCTGATCCTGTAGGACAATCATAACTGATGTTCCTGTAGAACAGTTATAACTGTTGTTCCTGTAGAACAGTTGGCTACTTCTAAGCTCGGTGGGGAGATGGATTGGAGCTCGGAGCTATGGTGGGAATCACGAGGAAGGTCCCCAAGACCGTGGACATCCTCTCCTAAAAACCAGCAGTGCCACCTCATTTTCTCCTTGTCTCCTTTCTCGTGGTCTTTTCTCCCTTTTAATGCCAAAAACCTGAAAGCATCATGCATTAGTCACGTAGATAGAATGCCTACCCTTCTTCCTACAAACAACACGAATAAACCAAGAAATGAATGCATAAGCAATAAAAAATGAATGGTTTGAGCAGAGCAAGTAGGCCAAATGAGCCCAAATTGTACCAAAAATTGGGGCTCATCACACACATGGCACAGTCATCTTCTATCTCCACTTCCTTCTTTGCCCTTGCTGGCGCAGCCTTGGTCTCGGAGGCCTCTCCCTTGCTCTTCTTCCTTGGACACTAGGTTGCATAATGACCCAGCTCCCCATAGTGGAAGCATTTGACCTTAGAGAGGTCCTTCTACTTTTGTTTCTCTTGCTTTCACTCAGATGCTAGGGCAACATCCACCTCCTCCTCCTTCTTGATTTTGATCCCCTTGATGTTGCTTCCCACATTTCTTAGCCTTCTGATCTCTTCTTGGCAAAGATCAGCCCACATTTCCTCCCAATCTGGAAAGGTCGCCTTGCCTAGTATGCTCTAGACAAACACCTCCCAGTCTTCTGAGACTATGTTGAAGGTTCTTCTCACCATCAATTCTTGATCCAGTGTGGCCCCTATGGAAGTCATCTGATCCTAGATCTCCTTCAATTGACCAAGGAAGGGTTTGATCTGTTCTCCCTTCTACATCTCGTATGATCATAGTTGATTTTATAGTAACATCCTTCTCTGCACAGAAGTATGCTGGTACAATTTCTCTAGGGCCTCCCACATCTCATTTTGTCATGTCCTTTTCGGCAATATGTGGCACTACATGGTCCTTAACGCCATCAAGGATGATGCTCTTAGCCCTCGCCCTGCCTCCTCATGATTTTCGTTATCATTTGGGTCAACTAAGATAGATATCATCCTCAAGGAGAAGTGCTTGACACGATTCTTGTCTAGAAAAGATAGGATTTTGGCCTTCTAGACTACGAAGTTTGAGGCTTCGTCTAGTCTTTCCTGGTCTCTTACCTCGTTCACTGCCATCTCGCTACTCTTCTACTTCCCTCCTGGAAGTTCTTGGTGTGACTTCCTCAGAGCCTTGATTTCCCTCCTAGAAACCCATCTGCCAATGTTGAGATGCCCCCACTCTGATCCTTACTAATCCTAATTTCTTAGCTAGAAATCCTTGATATCAACTCCCTCCTCCTTGGACTTGCCCTGTTACGTGTTGTTCTAACTATAGTGCCCCACTAGCTCCACTTTGAAACTTACCCACAGCCTCCTAAACCCTAACAAATTGAAGGTTAGAGCTCCTAGGCTCTGTGCCATCCCGACACCAACAAATCAGCTTCCTCAGCCAACTGCGTCAGCCCTCCTAGCCTCTGTGTGAGCATGTCTTTACCTCCCTCAGCCTGCATTGCCTCTTTTTGGCTGGAACTTGATGACATAGGCACTACGTCACCCCTTCCTTGCTGCTTCTCTGCTAGGAACAACTTCTGTCACTCAGGACAATTGTTTTTTGCTGTTGCTACTCTGCTTGGCTGATGTCCTCATTTCTCCTATGATTTTCAACCACGATCTAATACCATGTTGGAATTTCTAATTCTAACCCGTTGGAAACCCTTCATGTACTTTTTTTTATTTATTCCTACCTACTTGTTCTGTTAATTAACAAGTTATTTACCATGTAAATATTGGAAATAAATACAAGTACATGCTCAACAACTTATAGATTTCAACTGAAGGAAACATAAAAAACCACACAAGTGACACCATTGTTTTTGGACCAATGTCCTCGGAAAAACCCAATGCGGGAAAAAGAGTGCAGCTATCTGAGGGATTTATTATTATGTAGTTTCTAAATACAATCTAGGTGCCAAAACTAGCTCATCCAATAGAGAATAATCTCGGCGGTAGTACCTCTCCTTCAGAGACAGATGTTCCAGCTAAAACCCTAAATAATCACTCTGGCAGCTTCACAGCTCCAATCTACCCCACGAAACCCCAACGTCAACCTCTAAGGACAGCGTCAGCCCTTTCTGGCCCAGCATTTGCCTAGCGTCACTTTGGCTTGGCCTGCGTCAGCCTCTGGAGGCACTGTGTTAGCCCTCTATCCCTCTACATCACCTACATTAGCCCTCTGAGGCACTGCGCAGCTTCTAGTTTCCTCTGCGTGAGCCCTAGCTGGCTCTGTGTGAACCCCTGGATGGTTTTGTATCCCTTTCTTCAGCTACTGCACTAATCCTCTCGGTGCTATCTCTACCTCTCTGCTTCTATATTCACTGCCCCTCAGCTTCAATCTGAACACTCTCTCAACTTTCTCAGCAAACCCAGCCCTAGAAAGTCAAAATCTTGATCTCTTGTTGTGTTCTCCAAGTGACCCTCGAGCCTCCTCTTATACTTTTTTCGTTGACAAATCAACGGCCGATATTAAGTCCCTAATCAACGACTAAGATTAGATCTGGCTTGATTCATGCCTTTTGGACCATTCTAACACAGTTTTATATTAATTCACATTAATATTTTATTTTCCCTAAGTTTAGACTTAGGGACTCCATTAAAAATATTAAATATTTTAATATCTCCCAAACTATTTATAATTTGCCCAAACCCCTTCTGAGTATTGGAGATCACATGTGCCTTAGCCTCTCCACCAATTTATGTGGCTAGAGAACATCCGATGCTACCCCAAATCAACAGAGTGTGTGTGTGTGTATGTGTGCATACACACACACACACACACACACACACACACACACATCTCTCTGTGTGTGTGTGTGTAGTAAAGATAGGAACAATGTGCATTAGTTGTTGGTTCGTAGTGCATGCACATTTAAGAAAAATAACATCCCCCATCCCCCTCTCCATAGTTCCAATTAACTAGCCTAAGAATGGATTTAGCTAGCCAAAAATGGAGTTAGAGAGTTAAATATGGTTAAGTATCCCAAAATGGAGTGAATACTATGTAAGAATCACAAGGCGAGTGAAGTGCACTTTCACTACTAGAAATTATGGTCCAATACCTCCTCAAAGTTGCACTTATTCCTAGAATTTGAAACCCATCATATTCTCTCACGGTATTGTGAATGTGAGGGGAAATGCATGTGTAACTCTAAACTTCAAAAATGGAATTAGTCTCTAAGAATAAAACTAGCTACCCAACGCAATTGTCTACGAGGAGGATAAGGATTAAAATGATCTATACGTCTAATAGATAAGGCTAATCGACAAGGCCAATGGATAAATCCATGCTAGCACACTATGATGCCATGTCATTTCTTGATCATTGTCATGTGTCATTTTAGATGGAAGCACTTGCTAAAAATAGACCTACTATAAATAAGTCACCTACTAAAAGTATACATGTTATAAATAGTAGTCATCCTAAACAATTGAAAAATATAGGATAACGTGCATGTACATCAAGGCCTCGTTAGCACACTAGTAACCCCAACATTTTATGATAATAATAGTAATAAAATAGATAAATGGTGTCCTTTTGATTATCTAGAAAATTATATTTTCTATATAAATAACAATGAAAATATTATTTCTTAGAAAAAATTGAATGCAAGAATAACAAATATACAAGCCTTAACCTTAAGTGATATATCTAACCCTACCCTCTTTGGTGAAAGGAGGATTTTCACTTGATTTTCACATATGAGGAAGCTCTTAAGATTCAATTTGAAATTCATTTTTTCATAAATATGATTATGTTAATAGTTTATGTAATGCTATAATTTGTAAAAATTTAAATAGTGACTAAATTCTAACTAAATTACTTATTTTTATATATTGTTAGAATTAATATAATTCACTATATTATTTCATAAAACTAAGCAATTAATAAAATTTCAAAAATATAATATTTATATTTTAAATAATCAAGTGAGAAATCTAATTTAAATCATAGATCCTTGTTCTCAATTTTAAATATAAATTTTATTAAAACAACCAACCTATATAATTATAACGATAAAAAATACTTATTTTTTTTATAAAAACAGAAATTAACCTTTTCATGGAAAATTTGTAAGGAATTTCAACTTACTCCATTAAATACTGGTACCAAAACTTCACATTAAAACTATTGCAATTCAATAGAGCTTTTATAAAAAGAATCATAATTCTTAACGTGATAAATATCATCATATTGCTAAACAATGTATTAGAATTTCCTTTGGTATAATCTTAAAATATAAACAAAAAGGAATTTCAACTTGCTACATTAACTACGTGTATCATAACTTCACATTAAAGTTATTGCAATTCAATAGAGCCTTTGTAAAAAGAATCATAATCCTTAATGTGATAAATATCATCATATTGCTAGACAATGTGTTAGAGTTTCCTTTAACATAATCTTAAAAAATAAACAATATAGAACTCTAATGAAAATTGGAAAAAAATAATACATAACGAAATATAATGCAAGATAACTCGACCTTTTTGAGAAAGAATTCAAAATGTTTTAGAGCAACGTCTTAGTAGGGAAGGCAAAGAAAATTATAAACTTGTAATAAGTATAAAGTTGTACGAATTTCTTAATGTTTTATTGGACAATCAAATCTTATAATACAATACATTTTTACTATAAAAAAAATTGAAAGCACTGCATTAAGAGGAAAAACAATAAACATAATAAATTTAAAAACTAAAAACTAAAATTTTATCTTTATTCTATTACTTCATAGCCTCGTCAATTTATTTATGAAAGAGAGATTCTCTCAGCTTTAGAGATAAAGTTTAAATGTTCATACTTTTTAGAGTTATGATAAAACACCCATCCAAATTACACAACTATTAAGATAAGTGTGTTTTTAGAAATAAAATTTATAAATTAATGTTATATAGAAGTATTAATTTATGATAAATTTAATTTATGATTTCCAAATCTCTCTCTTAACTTTCAATCTCATACAATTATCATCAAATGCAATTGTAACATATGTATTAATTTATCACATATATATTTTACATTGGGTAAAAATCCATAATAATATATATATATGTGTTTAGGTAAAGAATATTGTCCTTTTAAGAAAGATATCTTCTCACCGTGATAAGTAAAATTCAAAAAGAAAATACATTATGATTCTAAACTTTTATTAAAGATATTAACAGAATACAAATAAATTTAATTATTATTCAATTGTAAAAAATCATATATCTTAATTTTATATATACATATCCAAAATTTTAAATATTACATTTAAATTCATACATTGAAGAAATTCAAACATCAAAAGAAACAACTCAAAGCCACTTTTATTAAAGATATTAACAAAATACAACTAAATTTAATTATTATTAAATTTTAGAAAATCATATATCTTAATTATATAGAAGTATCCAAAATTTTAAATATTACATTTGAATTCACACATAAGAAGAAATTCAAACATCAAAAGAAACCAGTCGAAGGCAAAAGAAGGTGCTTTAAACATATAATTTTTTAATTAAAATTTACAACAATGTAAATTTAAAAGTTTAAAATATTATAAATAATTTATAATAAAATATTATTAATAATTCATTATACTAAATATTTGTTATATATATATATATATATATATATATATATATATATAATAATGAATATAAAAAAATCATTAATTTAAATTAAAGAAATCAAAATTATTTATCAAATTTTAAATTAAATTACCAATTTAAAAACGAACTTTAATTTATTTTATAATACCTTTCACACTAAACATAACTCAGGCTCACAAATTTTATTCTATTTATTCTATTTATTTATTTATTTTATTATTTATTTATTTATTTTATTACAAAGGAATCGACAACTGGAGTAGCCTCGCAACTCGCGTAACATGGGGTCGATTCTGACCGCTACCACTATAACCCCTGGGAACTGCGCCCGCCTCTCCATAGCTCTGGGCTAGTCAGGGGATTTGAACTCGTGACCTTCAATACAGAGCTTGCCTTTCTAATGAATTTAACCGCATTGTGATTACCAACTCGCCTACTCCATAGGGCTCACAAATTTTAATTTATAAAATCAATAGAAAATAAAGATTAAAACAAAAATATAATCAATTATATAATAAAAGATTATAAAAAAAACAAATAAAATAGAAAATACAAATTAAAAAAGAAAATATAATCCATTCTTATGTGTACACATGAATTTTGTGGATAAAGTTTTTAGTTTATTTAGTTAAATTTTTATGTGTGAAGATGAAGATAAAATTATAGCTCAAGTTCACATAACTGAGGCTCACAAAATTTCTTTTATAAAATCAATAGAAAATAAAGATTAAAAAAGAAAATATAATTAATTCTATAATAATAGATTAAAAAAGAAAATTTAATAAAATAGAGAATACAAATTAAAAAACAAAATACAATCAATTCTTATTTGTACACATGAATTTTGTGCATATAGTTTTTAGTTTATTTAGTTAAAATTTTATGTGTGAAGATGAAGATGAAGTTATAGCTCAAGCTCATACACACAAGGGGAGTTTAGGCCTAACTAATTCCTAAAAACAAAGATAAAATAAGCCTAAGCAGTTCAAACTGATTCAAAGCTAGTTTTAATTTCATCTAATTTTATAGATTATTCTTAATTCAAGAAAAACACCAACTTTTTATAATATCATTTTTTCTTAAGCTTAACCTATTTGTATTGGTATTTTTTACATGGGATGGGAAAACAAGTTTTTTTACAAAAATTACTTTTACCTAGCCTTTTCGAAAATGACATTTGTGTCTTTATTTATTTTATTTAAATAAGCAAAAACATGGACTCCTTTTCTTGGTTATAGTTATTATTTTAATACAATTTTTATTTCTTATAACAAATTAGTAAACACTTGGAGCACTTTGACATTTTCTCTAGTTTACATAAGATCAGTGAACATGAATAAACAATAGAAAAGGTGTTGTATTGATTATTTGTTTTCAGGAATTTTATTATCTATGTGACAGTCCCACCCAAGGTTTTGCTATGAGCTGCATTGTAAAAAGAATGCACATATGTTGTAATATTTGGAATAATAAAAAAAGGGACTAAATCTGAGGACATGGAATCTAGAGCTATGAATAAAGAAATACTGATAGGGATGATGCAATCTATTGTGCAAAGAAGAGATCTGAACTTGAGAATAGGCATTAAACACTAACTGGTCCATGAAGTAAAGGGGATGTTTCCAGAAATTAAATTATATGAGGAAAGTATTCAAACCTATGCTTGTTTGAGATAATACAAGGAGCAAAAGAGGACATAATTTATGAAGGGATTGCAACAGCAAGGATGCAGCAGTAATGGCTGGACAAGAAGCTTGCTCCAAAAGAAAGAGAGGCATTTGGAAAATAGGACATGGGTAGAGGGTCAGATTCAGTTTCACTGCAGACAAAAAAGATAAGATACTATGATTAATATTTGCAATTAATGAGTTATGTTGCATTGTTGTTGTAATAGATATAGATAAACAACAACTATACTATGTGTTGTTTTGTATATATTTGTGATGCAACTGTGAAGGGATATTTTCTTGATTTCTCTATTGATTGTGGCTATTATTATGCATGGGTACATGTGTCATATGCATGTATGAGAACGTAAATAAGTTAATGTAGTAAACAATAGTAATTATAGAATGTTTGAAGCTCAAAGTGGAGAAGAGGCCCATAATAGTGTTGCCTAAATGCTTAATGGTATCATAAATAATTCAATAACTAAAGTTAAGGATCTCAATGATCTATTCCAATTGCAAAACATGATCAGTTAGAATAATTAGGTTCTAAGATCCTTTTTATTAATGTACAAATTTATAATAGATACGCTATGTTCAATAGAGTCAGTCAGTGTGTACATCAGGATATTTGTTTACAAAGTATTGTTCTAATAGGTAAACAATATGCGAAAGGTTAAGAGAATGTTTATGGGTCGATCATGTCTTGTTATGGTACCTCTTGGTGTTCATATATGAATTATAGAATTCACCCTTCCCCACATTAATTGTCAATCTGAGGCTTGTCTTGTTATTTCAAGGCTACCATGCAAAGTCTATGCAGGCCACAGTTTCCCTACTCAGCATTGAGCATTTAATCAACAATATAACAATGTGTAACAACAAGAAATAATAGTAACAACAATCAGAGTAACAACAAATTAGGATTCACGACAACACAAACTTAATGAACCATTATAGTGATAAAGAAATAATCACAACAGAAATAAATCTACACACACCGCTGATCCAACAACATCTGATCAAGACAGTGGGCCTAACTCTCTGATCAGGGTTGTGACAAAAATATCGAAGGCTAGATAATACTCATAAGATCAAGATTGCATTAATAAAAAGGAAAATACAGAATTATGTTGTTACATTCTCAAAGGAAAACATTCAATATCTAATCTGCTCCCTATATGTGTTATCTCCCCTTTCTCTCTAATTTGTGTATTTCAAATATACAAACAACAAAGAGAAATTTACAAAAAACTAATTACAAAATTATTTCCCATACAATTTATATTGATTACAAAATATCCATAAGAAAGATGAGATCTGAGAGATATTTCCATCATGATTCAACTGAAACAAGTCGAATCTGGTTATTGCAATTGGGACAATTTGGAAAATGGACACAACAGAAAATCTGTGGATATGTCCTTTGAAGAACCTTTCTTTTTACTTAATCCATATCAAATTTCGGAAAAATGCACATTGGAAAACTAATTTGGTCCGTTCTGCACAAAACCCATGTCTCGAATTTTTTATATTCTTCTTAGTTTGTCTGTAACATCTGATGAAAAACTGACACGTTTTATAGCGAATTTATGAGTTGGAATATATGATTATGAGTTGAAGATCAAATTTGCAATCTGGAAAAAATCTTGGAGGCTAGAATAGTGAGTGATGTTATAACAAATTCATTAATAAACCATCATTGGAAAAATCATGCATAATAATCATCAATTTATTAAAAAAAAAAACAAATATTACTTATCCACAAGAGCATAAATAGTTATGAAATTGAAGTATATATTAAATTATTGTAAATAATGTGATAAAAGAATAGTAGAAATGGAATTTAAGAAGTGATAATAATAATGATAAATTAGTATCCCAACATCTCCCCCAAACTGAACATGTTGCATGTCCTCATGTAACCCAATGCCTTTGTATTAACCAAGTTGTAATACAATAATCAAAATGCTCACCCCAACTCATGATATTGATGGAATAAATGGCTTCTTCCCCAAATTCTTCTCTAAGACAATAGCTGTTCAATTCTAGCAATGTTGGTGAAGCTGTAACAATTTTCATATTTACTTTGAATCATATGAAGTTGTAGCAAAGTATGATACAAGTAAAAACATACTTCATTCACCATTTTCTTAAAAATTACAAACCATCTTTTGCTGAAATTTTGTAAGAAAAATTCTACTATATCAATGCTTCTCCAATCCGAAAATCAAATTTATCTGATGCACAAATCTCGAGATATAAATGAAATGTTTGTATGTAATGATGTTTTATTTCTCAAAAATTGTAAATCAGTTTTGCTTGAAATTTGACATGTTTGTTCCTATTACCTTAATACTTCTCCACAGCAAAAATCAAAGCAATCCAATGAACAGATTTCAATATATCAACAAAATTGTTGTAGGTAACAGCGCATGATTTTTGGAATTTACCAATTGGTTTAGCTTAAAAAAATATGGGTTAATGATACCTCTTTGTTTTCCAAAAATCACAAAGATATACACAAATCAATTTATGCACTGTAAAAAAAATGAAATTGTATAACTTAAATGAGGAAGAAATGAGAAAGCATCCATCATGCATAGCAACTCTTCCCCCAAACTAGAGAATTAGCATGCCCTCGTGCTACACTAGAAAACAAATTGAGGTGGTTGCTACAATCATTGTTGAAATCTTTTCTTGGTGTATAACAACATGAAATACGAGATGTTTTTAGAATGAATAAGGAGATTGATAGATGATAAAGAATATTAATTGCATGGTCATGATGAATAAGTTAATGAAAGTAGCACTCCCCGAAACTGAAGGCTTTTCTATTTTTGAAAAATGGAAAGTGGTAAAGACATTCTCCTATTGGACCTCAATTTTTACCTCCGTAAAAATGTGGAATGGCATGTATGGATTTATATTTCTTGAAGCTAATGTAGGTTGAGCTGATGCTAAAAGTGATGCGGAAGGTGGAAGCCATGCAAGCCGAAAGAAAGCAATCGTAAAGTGTAGCAAGATTTCCTTCCGCCAAACTGATTAGTTTCCCCATCATCAAGATTTCTATAAGACATCTCATGAGTATCCTCAATCCATAATTCATCACCTCAATTACCTCATTATATATATCAAAATCAAAATTAGGCCTCTTTTTCCTAGCCCAAAATAATAGTAATGTTGTTAAGCTATGAATAAATGGAGATTGATTGGGTAAAGCAACTATCTTTGGTTAAAGATATGAAACTTGTAGAGTAAAGGAATGATATATTAGATGATAAAAAATGTCAAATACCAAATATCCTAAAAGTTTCATCCCTAACATGTAAAGTAAATATTTATAACTCAATAATAGATATAAACCATAACAACCATCATCTAAGAACTGATTAAATATTACCCCATGAGCCATGAGTTATAACAAACTTTATATATGCAACAATGGGATATATCAGTAGTTAGTTTTGAAAAAACGAGTTAACCAAGTAGATCATAGTATTGAATTAACTTCTATACCATAGGCATGGCCATTGCTACTGGTAGGAATCCATGGCCTCGACAGTGATGCCTTTTTAACCCATTAAGATGCCAATGTCCCATCTATTAGAAATAAGTACATAGTTACAAAATCATTTCAATTTACTTAGATGTCTACTGAAGATCATTTTTCTTGCTTTGTAGCCAATTCATAACAATGCCATTCATGGGAGCTAATAAAAGCGAACAAGTTGGCTCGTGATGAGACCTCTTGTCCTTCAATTTTATGACCAAAGACCATTACCCTAGCGTGGTGACCAATAGTGGTAATGTCACTCTATTAGGACCTATGATCATGGTAGGTCGGCTTGTGATGAGACCTCCTATCCTCAGTTGACTATTTATGTTTAAAATTCAACTATGGTTATTGTTAATCAACAAAAGATTCCTTAATAGATGGGGTGGCACGCCGACTCCTTAAGAGCTAGGGATGGCATAAAAAGATTTGACGTAACTATTTTCAACTCGGGTAATTTTTCTTCTCAAAAACTAATAACCTTCAAATGGTTGTTGATAAATATATTTTGCTTTGTTAAGGTTTGGGTTTGACGAATAGTTCATTAGATAGTGACAGAAAGATTTAAGTACAATTTTGTGGTCATCATCATAAATTTTACAAGATCAAGGACTTGACAAATTAGGAAAGTTGAAAGGTGGCATGATGAAATCATCTTTGCATAATTATTCCTTAAATAAAAGATTATGTTTATAGATAAACAAAGATAAATTAAATACCCAATCGTTATGTCAAATAGGACCTAGACAATTAAAATTATTTCCCATTCACCAAGTTAATGTCATCGTACATTATTCAAGTTCCAATGTTCGTGGATAAGTGTCCAAGGTATGGTGGGGGTTACAAATTATGGTGGTAAGAATCATGAGATGTGCTAGTTTACGCGAGATTTAATAACAATGATGACATGACATAGTTTCTATTAAATACGATACCTTTGCTATTAAATGCAACACCTCCCCCCAACTGAGGTATGATCGTCCTCGGTCATGGTTGGTCATGTCATAAGTGAAATACCAATCAAATCCATGGAGTCGGTCAGGGACGTACCTAACAACTTACCTTGTGATCCAGGTGGATGTTGGTGGCCACCCACCTATCCCATTTAGACCCCCACAACTATCTCTTTCATCTTTTTCAGTTTCCTAAATTGTAGCACAGTTTACTATTTTTAGCAGTTTTTCGGGTCCTGAACTTCCGGAGTCGTTTTGAGGCCCTAAACGACGTTTTTTGGGAAATCTGGGGCAACATGGGTCCATAGATCGATGTTGCCTCCCAAAGTGGTAGTACTCGGATAGATCTTTCTAACGAGCTATCGTACGCGTCAAACGGAGATCGTATGCCAAAGTTACGACCCCGAGAAATTGATGTACCAATTTACCCAAACGGGGCCCACAATTTGGCGTTTCATCTTCTAGGGTTAGGTTTCGGGATGTGAAGGGTTTTCCATTGTTTCTCAACAATAAATAGGCCTTCGAGCCTCATTGTAACACAGTTCAAAGGCATGTAGCCGCCACATCTCTTCTCAGAGATAAGCTACCATCGTCCTAGCTGGTTTCTTTCCATTTCTGTTTGTAAACACATGTCAGTATTTTTACAGTAATGAAATGAAGTATTATTTCCGTTGCATCTCAGTATTTATGGTTATCTCTGTAATTTGTTGCGTTCCTGTTTAAGTCCGGATCAGTTGTATCAGAGCGGTCTGCTTTTTTTCTCTGTTTTTCTTTGCATGTCCCCAACGAGGTCGGGATATAAGGAGTTAGGGCTTGAACTGGTCGAACCTTTGCAAGACCAACCTCGCAAATCCCGATGGCCTCCCATGGCAGATGAGAAGAAAGACGAGAGGGCAGGAGATCCTATCAAAATCTTGCTCGAAGAAGTGCTCGAGCGGCAAAGGAACGCGATGATGGATAGCTTTGCGCAGATCCTTCAGCGGCTACCCAGAGGCGACGCATCGGCTTCCAACAGCGACTCTGGAAATGCCACACCGTTTAAGGTAGAAGTTAATTTTGAAATACCCATCTTCGAGGGTCAAATAGACACAGATGCTGTAGATAAATGGTTAAATGTGCTAGAGGGTTATTCTTCTGTTCATGATTTTTCCAGTCGGGAAAAGATTATTTTCCCTCTTCTCAAAGCAGCCCCCCACATCAAGGATTGGTGGGAAACCTACTGCGAGCAAAAGGATGAAAGTACAGGCTCACTATTTTCAGCCGCACCCACTCGGAATGACTTCCGGGATGCCATCAAGGAGCAGTACTACCCTGTCGGAAGCTATAAGGACAAATACTTCAAATGGACCACACTGCGGCAAGGACGAGACCAAGATGTGCCGGAGTTCACAAACATTTTTCATACCCTTCGCACACAGTTGGGTATCAAAGATTCTGAGCTGCATCTGGTACTCAAATACCGCGGCTGCCTACACAGATACATCCAGGAAGAGATGGTGTTCTTGAACATCTCCTCACTCGGCACAACATACCGATACGTTGTCAAAATTGAGAGAAAGTTCAAACAGAAGAAGCTAGACTTTGGATCTGCAAATTTGAAGCCCAAAGGACAAAGCCAAGGCAGGGTGACCCAAGACAACCCGTTGAAACCGCAAGAAAAGAACAACACCATGAAGCCAAAGAAGGACACAGGAAAGTGGTGTGAGTTCCACAAGAGTCCCACTCATAACACAAGTGAGTGTCGGACAAAGCAGTCGCTGGTGGCCGAGTTGAAGGCTTCCGAATCAGATTCATGTTCTGACCCTGAGCCGGAACCTGACAAGGGGAATGACAAAGGGAAGCAGATCATTGATGCGGATCCCAGCGCCACTGTTGCCACTGCCAAGATCGAGAAGAATGAACCTACAGATCCAGAAGAGGGGGAGCGTCTTTTCCACTCACAGATGTGGGTGAAGGGTTCGCCGCTGCAATTCATTGTCGACAGTGAGAGCCAAAAGAACCTCATTTCAGCCAAGGTCGTGAAGCGGTTGGGCCTACCGACTACACCGCACCCGCAACCGTACAGTATCGGGTGGCTTCACGAAGGACGAGATCTGAAAGTTCGCCAACAGTTCCGCCTTCCCTACAGCATCAAACCCTTCACAGACGAGGTATTGTGTGATGTTACACCTCGAGATGTTTGTGATGTATTATTAGGCCAGCCATACTTGTCGAGGCGACATGCTGTGTATGAGTCTAGGCCTCGTGCTATCATTATTTCTTTGAATAATTCATTATACAGGATACCGGAGGTAGCCCCACCGCTAAGAAAGGCAGCAAGCTCATCTCCGAGACCAGGAAATTCATCTGTCTGGTTCACTCCCAAAGTAAGGGGAAGATTGCCATCACATCCATGACCCCCGCGGAGGGTTCCTCCATGCAGCAGCAGCAGCAAAGGGATACGGTCATGATAGAACACAGGAAAACCTTCTCCTCACCCACAGAGATACCACACAAGTTTCAGGCGGGCAATAAAGTCTGGTTGCATCTGCAGAGAGAACGTCTTACCAGAACCCATCAGAAGCTCAGACCACTCCAACGTGGTCCTTATAGTAGTACCAAGGCTGTGGGGAACAATGCTTTGAAGCACAACATTCCTCCATTCCTTGGCTTGCACCGAGTGTTCAATGTGGACCGTCGTCGACCATGCTACCCACCATTTCTGGACACATCAGAGATTGCAGAACAGCTCACCAGAGACCCAGATCAGCAAAAGCTTCCTCATCTCAGGGATGAACTCAACGCAATGGGGAACATTGCTTCCTAAGTGAGGAGGAATGATCCAGGTGGATGTTAATGGCCACCCACCTATCCCATTTGGACCCCCACAACTATCTCTTTCAGCTTTTTCAGTTTCCTAAATTGTAGCACAATTTACTATTTTTAGCAGTTTTTCGGGTCTTGAACTTCCGGAGCCGTTTTGAGGCCCTAAACGACGTTTTTTAGGAAATCTGGGGCAACATGGGTCCATGGACCGATGTTGCCTCCCAAAGTGGTAGTACTCAGATAGATCTTTCTAACGAGCTATCGTACGCATCAAACGGAGATCGTATGCCAAACTTACGACCCCGGGAAATTGATGTACCAATTTACCCAAATGGGGCCCACAATTTGGCATTTCATCTTCTAGGGTTAGGTTTCGGGATGTGAAGGGTTTTCCATTATTTCTCAACAATAAATAGGCCTTCGAGCCTCATTGTAACATAGTTCAGAATAGTTCAGAGGCATGTAGCCGCCACATCTCTTCTCAGAGATAAGCTACCATCACCCTAGCTGGTTTCTTTCCATTTCTGTTTGTAAACACATGTCATTATTTTTACAGTAATGAAATGAAGTATTATTTCTGCTGCATCTCAGTATTTATGGTTATCTCATCTCTATATTTATGGTTATCTCTGTAATTTGTTGCGTTCCTGTCTAAATCCGGATCACCTTGGTGGAGTAACAACACCGCCAGAGTAACAACATCGACAGAGTAACAACATCGATGAAGTAACACCATCAATGGAGTAACAACATCAACAAAGTAATATTAGCGGAGTAAGAACACTAGTGAAGTGACAACACTGGCAGAGTAACAACATTAGTGGAGTAATATCACCAGTGGAGTAACAACACTAGCAGAGTAACAACATTAATGGAGTAATAACAGTGGAAGAGTAACAACACCAGTGGAGTAACAACACCAGCAGAGGCTTAGTGAAGTAACAACATCAGTAGAGTAACAACACTACCGAAGTAACAACACTAACGGAGTAAACACTGGTGAACTAATAATATCGGTGGAGTAACAGCACCAGCGGAGTAACAACACTAGTGAAGTATCAACATCAGCAAAGTATCAACACTAATGAAGTAACAACACCATAATAGTTTTTTATATTAGATCTGAGGAAACCATATACTAATAAGACTGGGGAACAAAAGTATATATGTGGAGGAACATCATGAAACTTGAGAACCTCCTTCTTTTATTTTGAGAACAAAAGATGTGAATTTGAAGTAAGAAACACCTGAAACATAAAAGAAATCAGAAAAGAAACAACACTTTATTAAAAAAAAAAAAATTAAGTTACAACGACTGTGATTTTGGTTGCAGCAATGTTTTTTCATAAGGGAACATCAATCTGTCAATGGTAAATGAATGGAAAAATATTTTGGCAAAAATGGCTTGGATCTTAAAATGGAAATAAATTCCCCATTTCTCTTGTTATAAATCCAGTATGTGATGAAAAGTCTTCATGTTGTTTCCTTTGTGTTGGTGACCATTAGCAGGAACAATTTTGCAGCAAGCTCTTATGATCCAATTTTTTTTAGATCATGGCAGCTAGAAAGAATCAAAATCATATAATACTAAATTTATTAATAGATGCTTGGATGAAATTCTATTATTTCATTATCATTATCTTCGAGAATCACTTGTTCATAAACTGACCTCTTTATTCTCCTCAAACCTACAAAAACCAAGCATCTACCTACAATAAAACATGAAATCATGAAAGAAGAGAGGTGATCGGGTTCTCCTAATCCATGAAATATGAAAAAAATAACAATTAGTTACTCTATAAAATAAATCCACAAAAGGATAAACAAAAAATTATTTGTCACCTGCAGGAGAGCAGTGGTCATCATATTAACCAGCAGTGTTTAAATCATAACTCCTTTGTTTTTCGTCCGATTTGAATGAATCCAAAACCAAATAAGATTTAATTCAAATAGATATCACCAATAGATTTTTATTTTTTTAACTTCATGATACGATATGTCAAAGTTACTTAGAATAACCTGCATAACAGAGCCATTTTAGATTTCCCAACTTAGACCAACAATTGATATTTTAAGGACTAACCTTTTTTTGTTTGATGATGGATTGAACAGATTCAAATTGGATATTAAATTAGATTCATGTAAAAATATCCAATAGAAATAGTTTTTGAAGGCACGAATAATTGATGGGTCAAATGTGCTAAGGAACGGCCGGAAAAATAGAGCTTTAAAGGTGCTGATTTACGATAGACAATTAGTATTTTAGCCATAACTTTCTCATATAATATCAAAATCGAGTAATTCAAATTGAATTGTAAACTATATTAATAGAGGAATATACCATAGAAACATGCTTCGAAAATCTAGTCATTTAGTCTTCCAAAAATTGATTGTCCCAACTTTGTTCCTAAGTTGTCTGTGGCACATATTGTCAATTTTTTGGTCATAACATTTTCATTTCAAATCCAAATTGAGTGATCAAAACTAGATTAGAAATTATACAGAAAGGGCTACTTAGGATAGAAACGGGTTTTGAAAATATTCCCATTTGGTCCCTCAAAACATGATTGTTTCGACTGTGTTTTCAGTGGTTTTATTGAGCCCACAAGCCATAAAATATGATGATCAAGAAATATTTTTTTTTCGAAATGATGATGAGTGTTTGTAGAAATATGATTTTCAATATAATACATCTACATACACAAATAAATTCAAATATCTACCACCAATATTGATTTACTTAGCATATTTCATCAAACACAACTCTTTCTACATATAAAGAAATTTATTTAGTTATGTATTTATTTATTCTATTTTCTACAGTAACCTACTCTAGCTTGAAAAATAAAATATACTTACGTATAAGAGTACTTCTAGCGGAACCATTTTCGAAATAAGGCCTCAAGTGTGCATATAACCGAATTTGAGAAATGCATGTCAATAAATTCTAGGGTATGAGAGACCAACTTCCTTGTTAAGGATGGTGCCAAGAATTGTTGAAGTAGGGAGTGATGTTACAAGCAAACGATAGAGTGAAACCAATCTTCAATATAGTATTGATTTCCCATAGTATTCATATCGTGAAGTTCTTCGACTAGGTTTTGAATTGTGTTGATGCTTTCTTCCTTGACCTCGACTCGTGAGTTTTGGGGGTCTTCCTATGCCCCTTTTGTTTGTTTTTCTATTCATACAATCTAGAGTAGAGAATCATTCAAAGCTCAAGACCTGGAATGGTGTGAAAAATTCCCTTCCTAGGATGAGAGAGTGGCCCCTAAAATCAAGAAGAAAAAAGAGAGAGAAACAAACCAACCATAAAATCTACGCCGAGGACCAGAAACAAGGTGGAAACTTCCCTTCTCGGGATGAGAGAGTGGCTCCTATAATCAATCAAAAAGGAAAGAAATTGAAACAACCAAATAAATATAATTCTCAGGACCTAAAATAGGGTGAAAAATTCCCTTCCCAAGATGAGAGAGTGGTTCCTACGAACAATCAAAAAAGCAGGAAATTGAAAACAACAAAAGAAAATCAAAGTAAATCTGATGCTCAGGACCTAGAGCAGGATGAAAACTTCCCTCCCTAGGACGAGAGATAGGTCCTATGGTCAATATATGTTGTACTTTCGTGCCTTCAGTATCCTCCCCAACAATGGTGCCAAAATGTTTCCATTCATATATGAATTATAGAATTCACCCTTCCCCACATTAATTGTAAATCCAATGCTTGTCTTGGTATTTTAAGACTACCGTGCAAAGTCTATGCAAGCCACAGTTTCCCTACCTAGCATTGAGCATTTAATAAACAATATAACAATGTGTAGCAGTAATAAATAATAGTAACAACAATCAGAGTAATAGCAAATTAGGATTCACGACAACACAAACTTAATGAACCATTATAGTGATAAATAAATAATCACAACCTCAATAAATATACACTCACCATTATTCCAACAACACTTATTCAAGAGAGTGGGCCCAACTCTTCGATTAGAGCTGTGGAAAAAAGATCGAAGGCTAAATAATACTTAGAATATCAAGATTGCATTAATCAAAAGGAAAATACATAAGTGTGTTGTTACATTCTCAAAGGAAAACCTTCAATATCAGATCTACTCCCTATATGTGTTATCTCCCCTTTCTCTCTAATTTGTGTCTTTTAAATATACAAAAAACAAAGAGAAATTTACAACAAATTGATCACAAAATGATTCTCCATACAATTTAGATTGATTACAAAATCTCCATAAGAAATATGAGATTTGAGAGATCTTTCCATCATGATTCAACTGAAACAAGTCGAATCTGCAATTGGGACAATTTGGAAAAAGGCCACAATAGAAATCTACAAATATGTCCTTCGGAGAACCTTTCATTTCTCTCAATCCAGATTGAATTTCAAAAAACATCTCCTTGGGAAACTAATTTGGTTTGTTTTGCACAAAACACATGTCTCGGTTTTTTAATATTCTTCTTCATTTGCCCATAACATCCGATGCAAAACTGTCATGTTTCATCCCAGCGAATTTATGAGTTGGAATATTTGATTATGAGCTGAAGATCAAATTTTCAATTTGGAAGAGATCTTGGAGGCTAAAATCATGAGTGATGTTATAACAATAAACCATCATTGGCAAAATCATGGATAATAATCATCAATTTATTAAAAAATAAGGAGAACAAATATTACTTATCTACAAGAGCATAAATAATTATGAAATGGAATTATATAATAAATTATGGTAAATAATGTGATAAAAGAATAGTAGAAATGGATGAAATTGATGTTAAAAAGTGATAATAATAATGACAAATTAGTAGCCCAACAATACCTCCTTAGTATTTAGCCTTTGTTGTGCACAAACGTTCATTCCCGCCACAAGGAATTTTTCAATGAGGGTCATAATCCCCTATCAATAGCCAAATGCTTTGGCTACCCATTAGCAGTCTCGAGGAGCTATTGAGAGAGTTTGCGAGCATTCTAGAATAGTTGGTGTGTGGCAGGTGAGGCGGGATCCCATGGTAAGGTGGCTCAAGGTTTCTATCAGATAAGAGATGCAGGATCTCCTATGCCACCATGCGAGGAATTCCCTACCCGAAGGAAAACAAGTGTCACAGGATAGTAATTCCTCAATGTAGCTATCACCCAAGCTCAAAAGGGGTAATTCCATGGAACGTCTTAGTATGACTTCGACATAGTGGCGAGGTGATCATTTAGATCTGAAAGCAGAATGGATACCTGAGAGCAGGACACAGTCAAGAGGATTAGCTGGAGGTAGTTCATGCAATAAAAACTTGGACTTTGGGGAGAGTGCAGAAATCTTGAGTGAACGATTTGCATCGTGCATAGCTAAACATCCATGATGCATCAATTGTTGAATAATAAGAAAGGGTGTTTAATCTGGAGCAAAGGGGAAAAATGTTGAATTTATAGAAAGAATTGGATAAGGCTTATATTGTTGTAGTGAGGCCCGTAGGTGGGAAAGATTCTTATTGGAGCAACAAGATTCTCCTATTGTACGATTGGACATCAGACACAGATTATCTACAACGTCCAAGCAGCCAGGTGGATAACTAAGAGTTCAGATGCGAAGTAATAGTTACATAATAACGTAAGAAAAGTGGTGCCGAAAGCCACTTAGTTGGAGGTTGGGAGGTTCGGTTATGTGCGCGGTGGAAGGACATACAGGTGATATGTTGAACTGACTGTGTTGAAATTTGGGGTTTGGGTGGGTGAAGGGAGTGCAAGTTACAAACTCCACGATGATCCAACTGCCATTAGGTCGGGAAGTCAAGAATCGCAAGGAACATGACATCGTGAAGTAATATACGAGTACACCCCAGCCACTCGCCTGTCCATTGTATTGGCGACATCGTGGTGTACTGTCACATGGTAATATGAAATTGGTGATCATTATTATCTGTTATCAAGAAAAGGAAAGGATGTAAATGGATTTTATGTATCAGAGCTACCTCATCCAATCCTTTAGGTTGTTGCCCAAATCGTAAACTATTTTTTTTTAATTGATTTGGAGAAAAATTCAAGATTACTATCCAGACTATAAAGGATTTTATTGGGTTGATCATATAGTCAGGAGGTTGGATAGTCGAGTGTTTTTTTTGTATGATTCATTTATTCTATCATGACCTCGACTATACCATAGTCTAGTGGTTTCATTAGGTTGGGTAGTTTGATAGTTGGGTAATGTTGAGGTTTGGAGGTTGGGCTAATTATTTATAATAATAAAAATCGTAGTCACCCCGACTTGCTAGTCGGGTGGTCGAAAGGTCGGGTAGTCTAGAGGTTATAATTTTTTTTACAAAATATTTCTAGATCTGACCTCTAACTTAAGTCTTCAAAAAAGAAAAAAATTGTTTAAGGCTTTTTTTTTATTCATTTTGTGATGCACAAAAGAAAAAAGGCTTCTTGTAAACCTGATAAAAGGAATGAAAATTATTCCATGAATTTTTAAATTATATGTTCATATCAAAAAATTAGAGAACAAACAAAAGAGGAAGACTAGACTTGGCTCTATCCAACAAGCTATGAAAATACTATACTGTGTGCACAGTCACAATTATTTTCTTGACTCTTAGGTCAATTATTGATATCATGAGTGTATATGTTATGTGACACTATAAAGTCTTTCTAAAATTTCAATAATTGGTCCTCAAAGACCACATTTCCTGTCTGTTTGTATCTACATGCATACCTAGCAATACATTTCTACATATTTTTCCTTTGGTATCAATAACGCTAAATAAGAAGAGTTCTCTAGTTGCAGTTGTACTCAAAACTAACTACTTCACAAGGATGAATATAAGAATATAGTGTGACAAGAAAACAAAGATGCTCAATTTATTTTAGATGCCTATGCTGCAGTAACATATTGCAGCTCTTATATGTAAAAAAAATGGATTTCTCCATAACAATTGTATTCAAATAAATTCGAGAAAATTTCCTATCTTGTGGAGACAACAAAATTGAAACTATTCAGAAAATTGGAAACACATTGCTAAATATGCAACAAATGTCAAGTTAACAAGCAGCCCACATTTCTATGTCATTTCCTATGTATTCAACTTTTGGAAAAACAATTTTCATTAACACTACTCTAGCTGAAAAGCAAGCATATGTTCTAAAAAGACCTATTTTGTTAGAATATGAACTCGATAACTCTGAGTTCTCTAGTTGCAGTTGTATTCATATCTAAATACTTGACATACATGAATACAAGAACATAGTAAATGACAGAAAGTTTTTGATGAAATGTTCAAGTATTGCTCCAACTCCTTGTGTTTTTATGTGTATAATAACTCTTTTGCTAGAAATTTGGGCACACGCGGTGCAGAACTCATATTCAACATGGAATCTATTGTCGCGTTGTGCTTCATCTCATAGGAATAATTTTTTTCATGTAAATAATGACACACATACATTACAATAAACAATATTGCAACAAAAACTAATGGGATTTACCTTCCTGAGGAAAATTATATAACAATGCTGAAAAGAATAGTAACGTCATTGTGCCATATACAATGATAAACATTATAACAAGAAAAAGAGGAGTATTCTATATTATAAGAATTACCAATGTGAAAAGGGATCAAAGCACAATTGTGACTGCAAGAATTTCTATGCTGGTATCTAATATAAATAAGGAATTGTTGACATGTGGAAAAAATCCTCTTGCAACAAGCCATTATTTGGCCAATCAAAGTTCCAATTATATTTTTTTTCCATTTTGTATGGTTGTATAACCCCTGTAACAAAGGTTCTATTGCCTATCTAAAACGAAATTTAAACAAAGATCTATAGTTTAGTGCAGACATTGATGGTTATCAATATAATATTTTGCAACATAACCAAAATTCTGCATGTGCACATTTTGAGCTACTATTGTTACATAGAACAATAGATATTATACCTTCGATAGATAAAGCAATTGGCCCATGCATTTTTCGATACCAGTTCTCACTTGGACATTTTTTCATATTGTCAATTGAGAAAATCTTACTTGAACAAGGCTTGTTGATCTATTGACAAAATATCAATGATTTCCATGACTCTTTGTTTGAGTCTATTTGTACACTTGCACCGTGTTTTGATATGTCTAATATGAGAAAAAAATTGCACAAACTTTTGATAATTTTTTCATTTACAATGACAATAGAGCTACCAATTGCTTAAAACAACACTTGAATGCTAGAAACATTGAACAAGAGAAATGTATCAATGATTGATAAGAGTATATTATAAACTTATCAATGCCATATGCATATGAACATATAGAGGGAAAAAAATTTGCAATACAATGGATATGTGAATTACTTGATGTTAACATGTATATCTAGAATATATAAACAAAGATATATTTTCTTGAGATTATATTCATCAAACACTTACTTCGAAGTCTTGTACCTTATGCATGTACCAATAGCCACATCAATGCACAGTTAACCAATGATTTAACCAATCTAAATAGTAGAAATTAAAGGATTTAAATGAGCATAACACCAAACATGATATCATGAGATATAAAATCCTAATTGGAATTGAATTCATAAAATGGAACAGAAAAGTTTTAGTTGAAGGTTTAAATAGAAACTTCAAAAATATTTTCAGGTTTTCATACTATTGAAACAAGTATTTTGGTATTTTCTGGAATATCTATACATGCACAATTTAAACTAAATAAATAAAAATTTCTATCTCGTAGAGGAGAGAAAATGAGCCTATATTTGAATACTAGATTCCGATGATCAACTAGCAATAAGCAAATCTACAACTTTTAATTCTTGATCATAAAAAGATGTAAATTGCAAAATTGTCATAGCAAATCTTAAATAGAATTATCAAATATTCATTAAGAATCAAACAACACAAGCCATAGAGTAAAATCAGAGGCATTTATTAAATAATTAAAATCATGTATTAACATAAATGCCATATGTCATCATACATGAACACTTAAAATGGCTTTGAAAAAACCTGGTACTTCAAAATGGATTAAAAATATTCAAGTTTGTCGTCTTCACTGATTTTGGACCCATTGCACCAATGCATAAAGGTCTATAAATAATAAAAAATAATAAAATAGGTCTTGAAACATGAAATCAAGAGATTTTCTAATAGTAAATACTCAACTCTAAAAATATATTTGTTTAATTTATATCTGGTAGGAAAGCAGGGATCCTTTCCTCTTCTTCAAAATCTTTGTAATTGATACTAAATAGAAGGTGAGGTGCATGTACTTGGATATAAGTTTCCCATTGTGAATATATCTCGTACGGTACAGAGCAATAAATGGAAGGAAACTAATTTATGTTGATCGAGAAGCTGACAATTAATCCTTGTACTTTTTTCTTCTTCTTTGATATTTGACATAAAACTTGGCAATAAGCTTGATTTGTTCAAAAGGCAGTTGCGGAAATTTTTGGAAACTTTGTTGTTTCCAAAATTTATTTTTTTATATTTCTACCTGGTCCTCCGTAATAATATATTCTGTAGATTGTTTTAATTCTCCTAGAACTGCTTCCTTTAATGACTTGCCACTTGATAGGTCAAATTCTTCTATAAAGTTTCTTCATTTTTCCAAAATTGATAAACATTTCTCATATGTCATTTGTATGCATGCTCTGGTTTCTATTTTCTCTTTCTCCCTATAACTTAAGGATGAAAACATCAATATTTTATCTCTCTTAAAAACTTTTGGAACTTCATTAGATTGAAATGTGTTTTCCTTGTCAAGAATAGAGAAAAAATTGTTTTTGATTGATTTGTCTTCTTCTACCAATGAATCAATTATTTCATTTAAATCTATAATTTCTCGATAAAATATTGAGATTGTATCCATCTATTTATAGAATTTTGATTAATTCATCCTTAAAATTAGGCAAATTTTTAAAGTTTGATCCTTGTAGACTTTGAGACTCTATGTTTCCTGTTGATTCTCATTGAGTTGATATTTAAGAGATTCAATTTGCTCTTCTAAAGTTGTGACCATAATGAAAGAAGTGTTTTCTACTTCTTCCTTCCAGATGCAGGTTTAATCTTCATGTAATTTTCTCAATTCCTAAATCTCTTGTTCATGTTTTCATTTTCTTCTTTCAATTGTTCCTGAAAGTTCTTTTGCAGGTTTCCTCTTTCTACAACAAATCCTTGAACTAAAGTGGCAGAATTTCACTACCAAATTTCTTCATTGAACAATTCATTTTCCTTCAAATTTTCCTCCAAAACTTTAATTTTCTGCAAATTGTCATCATATGAAGTTGCAAGCTCATTCAAATGGTATCGATTGTAATTAAAAAAAGCTACTAAAGCTTGAGAAGGTTCTTGAGCTTTTTCTTTTACATCTCCCTGAGCCTGCCGGTTGAATTTAGATATGGACTCCAGAGTATCATGTTTTCTTTTCTTTGTTCTTCTAACAACTGATTTTGTTTGAGTATTAAAATAATAATCCATCAAAGAAGGGATAGTATCTGCAATTGGATCTAACTCAGAAAATGGTTTAAAAAATAATGATTCCCAAGGAATCTTAGTAGAAATCAATGTTACTGATGCTTGAGGAGATACAACAAATATAGTATCCAACTTCTTATATGATTCCATTTTTTCCTCATTTTCCTTGGTGTTCATTTCAGTAGATACCTATTTTTCTTTCTCCTTATCTACTTGCATTTGTTTGACTTATGTTCTTTCTAGTTTCTTTTTCTCTATTTTCTTAGAAGAATTAATGGCAATAATCTCTTGTTCAACTGTTTTTTCTTTTTCTGAAGTTTTTGTTCTTCTTGTACTTTCCTGCTGATCTTTCAGATTTTTTTATTGCTATGACTTCAGCTTCTTTACCTGTGACAACAAAACCTTCTTTTTTTTTCAATTTCTACCGCTTTTTCCTTTAGAGAAACAATACAAGGTTATGAAGCGAGTTTGTTGAAATTAAAGTGCAAAAATTTAGTAGACTTTAACTATTCAAATTAAATGTTTAGGTGGAAAGCCTTTTCCTTTCAGAAATTTTTGAACAGTTTCTCCCTAAATTCTTGTAATTTTTTTCTTGTTTGACTATCTAAGAGTTTGGATCTTTGAAAAACTTACAGAAAATCATCAATTTTTATAAAAATCTCATCGTGAGGGGGTTTCTGATGAATAATTTTTTTATCTAACTGACATTATATAATGAATGTTGATGACACCTTCATGATCATATTTATAATGAGGAAAGGGAAATAACCAAATTTCCTCAAGCTCTTCATCTTCTTTGATTATGTGCCCTTTGTCTCAGATATTGAAGTCACCAAACTTGATTAGAAAATTAGGCCATAGTTCCTTTTGCATCTTACTCAACTTTTTTGGCTTGCCCATTCAAAACAACTTGATTAGCCACTTGTCTCAAAGCAAGTCTTTTAGGGATATATTGGGGTAGAAGATGGGGAGAAACTTCGCTTCCAATCACTCTGACATAGGAAAATAATTCTTCAACAAACAAGTGACCTATTAATTCTAGGCCTTCTTTCAAATTATCACTTATTCTGGGAAGTATTGTTCCAAATAGGATTTCATGGAAAAGAATCAAAACATAATGGTAAATATCATAAAAATGGTATTTGAAGTTAGACTCCCATAGAGTAGGAACATAATTTTGAATAAGTAGTTGTTGGTCAGAAGGGTAATTCCATTTCACGAGTGAGAATGGTTTATTGGGATCCATTTAATTTTGCAATTCTTAGGATCTTGTTCCCTGTATAGTCTGGTTAGAATTTTAATAAGAAATCTAACTAGATTCTTAAAAATAGCTATCAAATACTCCTTTTTTGCTTTGAGCTTGAAACCTTCATCTTCTTCTCTCAACTAGTCTCTAATTACTATATCATAATTCTCTTGGAATTTCTTCAAGACAGTACTTCGAAACTTATAAATGAATTCAACATTAAGGTGATTTTTTTGGGCACTGAGCTTGTATATGGGTGATAAGACTTCATATTTCCAGGAGGATGTGACAATTTCTTGATGGTATGATATTTTTCAGGTTTTAATATTAGTGCGAGAGTGAATCCATGAAACCATTTCATGATAGGGAAAAATAATTCCCTAGTTTCTACTTTTTGTTACTATGTTGCTTTGATTGCTTCAAACTAATTGTTCTTTGTTTCAGTAGTTCTTGTGTTTTTTAACCATTCTCTTTGCTCAAAAAATTCAAATATCTCCTCCCAGCTCATCGTTTATGCTTTTTGTGTTTTGTAATTTTAATCTAAGATGAGTAATGCATTGAAGTTGAGTTTCTATGCTAGTAGATCATCTATCCCCTTAATGTTTTCTCTAATTTTCTCCATTTGTTGATTTTTCACTGCAGATTTTCCGCTTTTTCCAATTTTATAACTGGCAAAAAGTAACAGAGGATATATAATTTTTTCTTATTTAAAATTTTAAATTGAATTCAAGAATTTCTAAAAGAAATAACATTATGCTTAAAAAATATTTTTTTAAACTGGGACCGTGTTTCCTTAATTCGTTGTTTCTTCAAACAAGACTTAAGAAAAGAACATGCAACCAAAACACCCTAAAATATTAAATTTCCCATTAGATGTTTTCCTTTTTTTGGCATTTTATGAGCTGTAAACACTAAGAGAGCATATATAAGTTTTGATTATTCAAAATTTGGAATTTAAGGAATAAAAAAATAAAAAAAATAAACAAACATTATGCCTACACAAAATTTTTTGAGACTCGCATTGTGTTTCCCTAATTCAATTACTCTTCTAACAAGAGTTAAGAAAAGAGCATGCAGACAAAAGACTCTCTAAAATCTTAAATTTACTACTAGAGAGTTTCCGTTTTTTTGTGATTTTATGATGTGTAAACACTAATAGAGCATATATAAGTTTTGCTTATTTAAAATTTGAAATTGACCTCAGTGATTTCTAAAAAAATTAACGTTATGCTTACACATAATTTTCTGAAACTGGTATTGTGTTTTCTTAATTCAAATTTCTTCGAACAAGACTTAAGAAAGAGCATGCAGGCAAAAAAGCCTAAAATCCTAAAATTTTGTTTATAAAAACGCAAAATCAAAATTGAACATGTTCATTGATTTCCTGTAAACAGACCAACTGTTTTCACTTTTAGGAATCAATAAGAATTAGAAATTTTATTATTGATTTAACAAATAATCAATTGAATGTGAAATGGGAAATTTTGAAAATATGTATTAAAAAGCACACTGCATGCAAATCAACAAAAATAGTATTCTATTCAGATGATCATATGGTTTGGAGGTCAGGCGGTCAGGTGTTTTTTTTCTTTTATGGTTGATTTGTTCTTTCCCAACTCTACTATACCATAGTCAGGTTTTGTCCTTAGGATGAGTACTTAGGCATTCTGGTGGTCAAGTGGTTTTTCCACATTTAATCACCTGAGAAAAGTAACACAATATATATATATATATATATATATATATATATATATATATATATATCTATATATATATTCCTTATTTAAATTTGAAACTAAATTCAAGAAATTGTAAAATGATATTCTAGTTACATAGTATTTTTTGAAACTAGTACTATATTTCCTTAATTCAATGTTTCTTCAAACTAGATTTAGGAAAACAACATGCAGGAAAAGCACTCTAAAGTCTTAAAATTTTGTTTAAAATATGAAAATATTGCAACTAAACATCTTCATTAATTTCTCGTAAGTAGTTGAACTGTTATTCTTTTCCTGAATCGAGAAAGCATGAGGAAATTTATTATTATCTTAACAAGGAATCAATTGAACCTGAGATGAAATTTTTTGAATATCTATATTAAAAAGAACATTGCACACTCGGGAGGTCAAATAGTCGGGCATTTTTTTTTTATGATTCATTTATTCTATTGCAGCCCCGAATATACCATAGTCAAGTGGTTTCATTAGGTCGAGTAGTTACATGGTCGAGCATTGTTGAGGTCAGGAGGTCGGGCGGATTATTTATTAAAAAAATCGTAGTCACCCTGACTTGCTAGTTGGGTGGTCATAAGGTCAGGAAGTTGGGAGGTTATAATTGTTTTTACAAAATATTTTTGGATCCGACCTCTAACTTAAGTCTTCAAAAAAGAAAAAAAAATAAGCAAAGTCTTTCGGTAGAAATCACATAAGAGAATTTTGTTTTTATTCATTTTGTGATGTAAGAAAGAAAAAAGGTTTCGTGCAAACTTGATAACAAGAAGGAAAATTATGTTGTGAATGTTTAAATTATATGTTTCATATCAAAAAATTATAAAACATGGGTCATGGAATGAATGAGCATTGGATTTTAATTTTGAATTAGAAACAACACTAGAAGTAACAGAAATCCTTTCTATTACTTTTGTGTTCAATTAATTTATGGTAATGTCTTAAATACATATCAGAATGAAAAATAACACATACGCAATTTGTAGAGTCTAAGAACTGCTTTATCTTGACCTCCTTTTGTCCATATTTACCTCATTTTTCCTACCCCTATCATCCAAATAAATGCAGTAAACATAAGGTTTTAATAAGGTAAACATTCATATGTCCTATTTTTCATATTTTGTCAATATATCTTATTGTTCTGTTAAATTTTACATGGAGCTACATAATTGACCTGATTCTGCAGCTAATCCAAAGATCTACAACTATTTCCATTGTTAACAAGGTTTGAGTGCGCCAATTCAGCAAAGGAGTATATGGACAGATAGGGAATGATCCTCTCATGGATTTCCTCCTATTTACTCGAGCTAATTCACCAAGAGATTCGCACTATAACACGATCAACCATGGCAGTCAACAGCAGGACAACGCACTAGAATAGAGTCTAAATTTTAAGAGATTTCATTGATTTTCCTTTTCAATGGCAAATCGAAAAATAAGCGATATGATTTAGTTTTGATAAGGATTATAGTGAAGTCCTATAGGCATAAATTTCTCATATTTTTAATAAGAATTATATAAAAACACTGGAAGCTCTGTGTAATGTGTGTGCCAACGTATGTAATTTGAGCATCCTGTAGAACTCTTTTTCGCTTAATACAAAATTCTTGTTTCATATATTTTATGTGTTTTTTATTTAAAGCGACTGACTGCCTTGTGGAGGGTCCCTACACGCAGATCAGGTCTTTAATTTGCAGTAGTTAGATTTTCTTTTGTTTCATATATTTAATTCATGGATGCCTTGTTTTCATGTTTTTAAGATGCAGTTCAATGAAGTTTGTGACTAGGTTCACCTAATTGATTTTTGTATCATTCATTTCATTTTCTTAATATCTAGCTTAAACTCAGTCATTTTGTTTTCTTAATACCTAGCATAAACTCAGTAATTCCTTTTCATTCATTGCCTAGCATAGCTTAGTGATTTCATAGCTCAGTAATCTCATTTGTGTTTCGCTTTTTGCATTGAAATAAAATTGCAGTAGATAAGAGTGGCAGTCTTTCTCAGATTCTAAATTCAAACACATTTCATTTCCAAGTTGATAAATTAGGATTTTCTTTATGTCATTTCATACTTTCATAATTAGCTTTATTTAGTTGTAGCATAAAAATCCAAAAACAATTGATAAGTTGAAAAGAAGATTAACATTACATATTCATTGAAAAGAGTTAAAACCATTATCCAATCATTCTAAAAACTCAATTCAATCAGAACTACTTCTGGAGATAACATTTAAGATAATCAGTTAACAGTAAAATCTTAGAAATAACATCCTAGTATAGATAATAACATCATCTCAACACTAATTCTAGAGTTTGACATTAACTTAGATAACAATGACATAATCACCTTAATGACATAAAAGACTTCTAGCACATATAGTGCACTTGCACTTCATCGGTTTACCTACCCTGGTCGATAATTTATGCTTACAATTTAAGAAAATTAAATTGACTAAACATTTTGGCACCATAGTCAGGGAAGTACAAATAGAAGTTAAAAAGGAATCAAGTAAAAACATGATATGCATAGGGAAAGAGACTCTAGAGGTAGATTTGTAGGTCGCGGAAGAAGATTGATTCCCACAAATCCGCTCACTCCACCACAACTTCGAAGTTCCACACCACCCACTCAGACTCGAATTCTATCCATAGGTGAACAAAGACCTCCTGAAATCTTAAGATCTGAAATCCAATATAGAACTTCACCTAATTCATCTACTGAGGCTATAATCGAAGAAGATCCTACATCCCCAACTACAAGAGTAGTTTTTCTATCTTCCACTGGTGAACAAATTCTAGGAGAAGAATTAGAAATTCCTAGTGAAGAAGAGGAACAAGAAACTCGTCTTGATTATCCATTCGTAGAAGAACCAGATACTTAAGAATCCATCATGGTTGAAGAAGGAGATGGAGAAGTACACAATGTCAATGGTGAACAACCTAGGATTGGAGGAGGAGGTAGAGGTAGAGGAGGTGGTGGAGATAGAGGCAGAGGAGGAGGTAGAGGTAGAGGAGATCAAGATCCTTTTGGATTTCCTATCTTTGATGAGGATACAACCCTCACAATGAAAAATATTTCACCTTCTATTCTTCCTAATTTGCATGGAAAAATAAGTGAAGACCCATAGACATTTCTCTTTGAATTTGAAGTATTATGTAGATCATATGATTATCTACATGATGCTCAAAAATTAAAATTGTTCCCTACTACCTTAAAATATTTAGCATTGAAATGTTTCATGAGTCTAGGAATGAATACTATAAGGACATGGGCACAAATGAATGAAGAATTCTTAGATAAATATAGGGACTATTGTATGCCTCATAACATTAGGCACGAAGTCTTCAAAATGACACAGAAAGAATATGAGAATGTTGAAGACTTAGTCGAGAGATTTGTTTATAATCTTAAAAGGGAAAAAATGGATAGTCTGGATGAGGAAACTTTGAAAGTCCTCCTATACAAATCTATCAGAGATGAGTGGATTGATCTCATTAACTTGACAAGAAAAGGAGATATTTCTCAATTACCATTTGCAGATATTTGTGATCTATGTGTACATATCTCAAGGGGTAAACCACGAGATGGAAAAAGTTTTAGGGATCCTCTCTTATCAAGAATCGATAAATCTACAGTTGGGACAGTCAGTAGGGAAGAATTAGGAAGTTTGCTTGATACTTTTAAGACAGTTATTTTAGGGAGTCTAGGTGAAAAAATTGACACCCTTAAACTACAAAACAAGCAAAAGTCCAAAAATGTTGCATTATCCATCTTTTGTCCCAGGTGTAGAAAGAAGCATGCTCTAAGAGAATGTCCTTTAGACTTAAAAACCATAGAAACTTGTGTTGTATGTGCAGATAACCATGATACTAAAGAATGTCCTTCTCTACCAGGTCTTAAGGTTGTATTTAATGATGAAGGAATACCAAAATAGGTAAACCCTCTTTATTTTATTACCAAAATACCATGGTAGAACTCTCAAGAAAATCAACCACAAGGCTTTAAATCACAACAATTTGCTCAGTCTTAATGAAATAATTGGAATCCATCTTGCTAACCTTGGGCTTAGCCACAATCACAATCTTGGAATTAGGTATGACAAAATCCTTATGGGGCTTATTCTCAATATCAGCAATATTCACCATCCTATCCTAATTTTCCACCACAATTCTTACCTCAATCTAATCAAATTCGTCAAACTAATCAATTACCTCAAGTTCAAATCCAAAATCAAAATCCACGGCTTTCCCTACCACTTGCACAAAAACCAAATCAATTACCTGCTCAACCACTCCTGAATCCAAATAATAAAATATCACAACCTGTTTACAATATGGAAGGGAAAAATCCTCAAACCTATGTAATAACTCCACTAGATATAAATAATGTTCAATTAAGATCCAGTAGAGTATTACAAAGAAAAACCCCTATTGTCATTCAGGAAGCAAGAACAAATCCTCAAAAGGATAAAAATCAAGTTGAAGAAGGAGAAATCTCTCTTCCTTAGAAATAAAATAACCAAACAGAGAATGTTACTATAAACTTTGATGATACTCATATTATAAAACAACCCTCAGTATCCATTAAACCACCTTTTCCTGAACGGTTGAAAATTAATGGAGTAGAAAAACAAATCACATTACTTGATTATAATATGTTGGATGAATTGAGAAATGTTTGTATAAAAATTCCTTTATTGCAAGCTATAAAATAAATACCAATTTTTCCAAAAACAATCAAGGAATTGAGTACTCAAAGATCAGGAAGAAAAAGAAAAGACATAAAAAGAATTCAATTAGTTGGGAAAATTGTAGACATCATGATGGGGAAAGCAATAATACAAATATATCTAGATCCAGGGATCCCCATTGTGAAAATTCACATCAATGGAATTGAAATACAAAACACAATGATTGATCTAGGAGCAGTCATAAACATAATGAGTAAACAAATCATGGATTCACTAAGGCTTCCTAATCTTCAATACACACCAACATTGTTGCAATTAGCAGATAGGTCTGTAATTAAACGTGATGGTGTGTTAGAATATGTTTGTGTCTCCTTAAATTCTTGGGAATATCTTGTCGAATTCATGGTTTTAACACCCAAGAATAATTTAGGAGGATATCCATTAATCTTAGGAAGATCTTGGATAGCTATGGCTAATGCTTTCATTGGCTGTAGATTAAGAGACATGTTTATCTCAAATGGAAGTTATACAAAGAAATTTACATTGTATCCACCCACAAAAATAACAATAGAAATAGAGAGTGAGGAATGGATAGATGATGATGATGATAGACAACATGTTTTCACTAATGAACAAGTAAGTGAGGAGGACCAAAATTTTAAATATAATGGAAAATAATGAACCCTCCTCACATTATTACCGTAGTCGAATCAAATATCTATCATCTAGACAAGTGTATTTAGACTCTATGGAAAATTTTGGAAATTCTTCAATAGAAAGTTTTCCAGGCAAAACTTTGAACATTAATGAAAACCTGGAAGAATTACAGAAAAACCAACTGATAGAAATTTTACAAAAACACTCTTCTGCTTATGCATGGGAATACATTAATATGAGAGGATTAATCCTAAAACTTGCATGCATCATATCTACATTGAACAGAGTGTGAGACCAGTTAGACAACCACAAAGAAGAATGAATCCAAATCTGAAAGAAATTGTTAAGGAGGAACTACAAAAACTGCTAAATGTAAACTTCATCTATCCAATATTAGATAGATAGTGGGTTTCACCCCGAGTAATCATTCCTAAGAAAAATGGGAAATGGAGAGTATGTATCGATTACATGGAATTGAATAAAGCAACATTAAGAGACCACTTTCCACTTCCTTTCATAGATCAAGTCTTAGACACATTAGCAGGGAAAAGTATTTCTCATTTTTGGATTGTTTTAGTGGATACAACCAGATTTAGGTAGCACCTGAGGATCAAGATAAAACCACATTTACTTTTCCATGGGGAACTTATGCTTATTGAGTACTTCCTTTTGGATTATGAAATGCTCCAGCAGCATTCCAAAGAGAAGTCCTTGGAATTTTCTCTGATATTATTCATGATTGTGTGGAAGTATATATGGATGATTTCACAGTTTATGGAGATTCTTTTGAAGAAGCACTTGAAAATTTAGAAAAAGTTATAATAAGATGTAAAGAAACAAATCTTTCGTTAAGTCATGACAAATGTTTTATGATGTTTAATGAAGGAATTGTTTTAGGTCACCATATTTTAGGAGATGGAATTAAGGTAGACTCATCTAAAGTAGAGGTCATTTCTAAATTATCAGTGCCAAATTGTCAACAAGATGTAGTTTTCTTGGTTTTATTGGATACTATAGAAGATTCATAGAAAACTTCACAAAAATTGCATCTCCACTCTTCAAACTACTTACAAAAGACTGTAAATTCAGTTGGCATTCTGATTGTCAAAATGCCTTTAAAACTTTGTAAAAGAAAATCTCTGAAGCACCTATTTTAGAAGGACCTAATTGGAAATTGTCTTTGCATATATCAACCAATGCTTTAGACACAACCTTAGGATTTTTGTTAGGAGAAAAATACCTTACTCATGCAATTTATTATACCAGTAAAAAATTAACTCCAATAGAGCTAAATTATATTGTAACTGAGAAGGAGTTTTTAGTTGTAGTTCATGTCATTAATAAATTCAGACATTATATAACTGGCTTTGAAACTTTCATTCACACGGACCATTTTTCCATTAGATATCTAATGAATAAACCAATCACTAATGGTAGAATAACCAGATGGATTTTACTGTTGCAAGAATTCAACATCACTATTCTAGATCGACCTAGAAAACAAACTACAATTGTTGAGTTTTTTTCTAGAATTCAGAATGATAACAATCATAAACCTGTGGAGGATAAATTTCCTGATGAATATATTTTTGCAGTATCTACTAAATCACCTTGGTATGAAGCTATTGCTAATTATTTAACTATAGGGAAATTACCATTTCATTTGTCTCCTAGAGAAAAGAGGAGGATAATTCACAAAAACACATCTTACTCATGGATAAACAAAGAATTGTACAAAACAGGAGTAGATCTCATCATCAGAAGATGTGTTCGAGAAGACAAGATATCGGAAATAATTAAAGCATGCGATGATGAACCATGTGGAGGGCATTTCTCTGACAGAAGAATTTCTCATAAGATCCTTCTCTTAGGATATTATTGGCCTTCCATTTTCAAGGATACTAAGGAATATGTTAAGAGATGTCATAGTTGTCAAAGGATGGGGAAACCTACTCTTTCAAATGAAATTCCATTACAATCTCAGGTACTCATTGAACCTTTTGAGAAATGGGTGCTAGATTTTGTTGGTCCCATCAATCCACCTTTAAAACAAAAAAGGTATACTCTGGTATGTACTGATTATGTCACTAAATGGCTAGAAGCTAAATTACTTCCTTGTTCTACTAAAGATGTTGTAGTTTCATTTCCTTTTGAGGATATTTTCACCTGTTTTGGTGCCCCAAGAGAAATTGTAGAAAATCAAGGAACACGGTTTACATCCAGATTAGTATAGAAGCTTGTGGAATAGTACAAAATCAAGCATTGAAAATCTACTCCATACCATCCACAAGCCAATGGACAAGTTGAGTCTACAAACAAGGTGATTCAAGTAATTCTCACCAAGGTTGTACACTTACATTGGAAGGATTGGGTAGAAAAGCTTCCAGAAGCTTTGTGGGCTTATAGAACTACATGGAGAAGCACTACAGGACATACTCCCTATGAACTATTTTATAGGAAGCAAGTCTTACTTCCAATAGAGTTCCAGATCTAGACTTATAAAACAACAGTCCATTTGGATCTTGACTTATCAGAAGCACGAAAACAAATTATGGGACAACTCAATGAGCTTGATGAAATAAGACAAGATGCCTCCCAGAAGACCAACCTAGTTTAACAATAGAGATCCAAATGGCATGACAAATACATCAAAGAAAGAAAATTTCATCCAAGAGATTTGGCATTACTTTTTGATTCAAAGTTCAAGAACTTCCAAGGAAAATTCCAAACTCGCTGGCTTGGACCTTATGAAGTTGAAAATGTCTTTGAAAGTGGTGCAATCAAAATCAGAACTATTGACAAAGAGAAAAATCCTCTTTTAGTGAATGGACATAGACTTAGAATTTATCAGAAGCCATTGACAAAAGAAGAATTTGTCAAAATTATCCAAGATAACTCATAATTGAAGATGGTTGAGAGGAATTATTCTTCTTTTCCACCTTAGAAATTTTATTTTTCTTGTTTCATCTATATATATATATATATATATATATATATATATATATATATATATATATATATATATATATATATATATATATATATACATGAAAACCAACAAGTTGTTTGCATGCTTATACAAAAACTTTAAAGTGAAAACCAACTCTTGTTGCACCTTAAATTTTCTGTTAATCATTTTTCTAAAAATCCCTTTCTTGAAAAGAAAATTAGCTACAAAATTAGTGACTTTCTGCAGCTCTGATAAGGTTTCTACAGCCAATCTGACAGGGACACTTGGTGGCTCAAATTGAAGAAATGATTGACTACTTTCAAAGTGCAAAGTACCTACAAATGACATCAAAGGACAAATAAAGGTTAGCAAATAAATATAAGGTATGTAACACTTTAGTTTTACAATGGGGGTTAACATATTGTATATATGAATTATGTGGACATAACATTACCAAAAAACTAAAATCATTGCAATTCATGGATGATAGTCCCTTGTCAAATCCAACATAATCTGCCACCATTTTAACTCCTATCCCATACTCATTTTGGATCCATCAATTTCATCGTCGAATCATTGAATTAATTGCATTTAAATGACTAACTCATTCTTGTGAACCTTTATTATACTTACCCATTCTCTCATTCTTTCAATACATGTAGTCTCTCCATCCTAGAGCGAAACCCTACTGAGACAATTTTCCCTATGAAGTAAAACAATTCTTGAGACGAAACATCTCTCACCATGGGTGTTATTGTTCGAACAGAACCAAAAAGAAGGAAATTTTTGGAAGGATACCCCCATACGAGAGAATTGTAGATTTCATAGAAAAATTTTATGGTTTCCACAGAAAAGGTGACAAAAACCTTTGAATGATATTTTGATGGAACAGAAGTTGAAATAGGCAATGTCAACTTCATAGTGACAGAGTCCCTGATTGCAGAAGCCACCCGACTGCCTAGAGATAGAGAAAAGTGGTTCAAGAACAAAGGACTCAAAGGGGAAGACTAGATTTTTTCTTAAAAAACACAAGCATGGATACTATTGTCTTCAGAAAAGGTATTCCTAGCTCTTCCCTCAAAAGTAAATGGAGAAATTTGCTCCTTATCCTTCAGAAATTTGTTACTTGTGAAGGCCAATTTGGGTGTATGTTTTTCTATCACATTATTCTATTGATGAATTTCCTTGAAGAATGTCAAATGAATCTTCCTTACTTTTTGTTGCATAGCCTTAACAAAATGTTAGTAAATGTTCAGAAGAAGATCCAACTTATAAACAACACAATGTACCATCATGGGTTAGTAAAAATTTTGATTGAGTTTCATATTCCAATCATAGGTGATAATTGGGAAGATTTTCTAGTGAGAAATCACTTTGAAGAGAAAACCCCCAAAAATCCAAGTGGAAGCAAAACCATAAGGGGAAGAAAGAGAAAAATTGAGATAGTAATAGAACAGGAACCACAATATCAACAAGATTTGTCAGAGGATGGTCTACCAATTGTAGAAATTTTGCAGAAAAATGGACATTGAAAGTATTAGAAGAAAGAAATCCATCAAGAAAATAGAGGTTTTATCCCAAATAAAAACCCTACCTCATAAATAAATTCCAAAAGTTAAGGAAAAGAAGATTCAAAGGTTGCTGACCATAGGTTTGAGAAGAAGCACCAGATTGAACACAGTGAAAGAAGTAGCCTCATAAGTTGCAAATCATATTGGTCTTGAGTCAAAAGAGAAACTTGAACATCTCGAGGACTCTCTAAGATAATCACTAAGACTATCACCAAGGGTATCACCACCTCCCTTCATTTCACCCCCAAAGAGTCCAGTACAAATCCCATGTATTGATCAGGTACAACAAGAAATCTATGATTACATAGAATTATTAGAGAGAAAGGAAGCAGCAGCCAAAGGATCAATTCAAAGCCTAGAAGAAGGAATCAACCAGTTTAATCACTCACAAGAACCTACAGCATCTAATGTCTTGAAACAAGAAAGCTTTGAGTTGGATACATTAAACAGGTACCTCAAAATTGAAAATCAAAGGTTGAAGGCACAAAATGGAATTCAAATTGCCAAAAGTGATAACCTCATTCTTCACTCAAGTCTACGGTATAAAAATAATAAGAAATTGAAGAAAGAAAACAAGGCCATTAAAAGGGAAATCATTAACCTGAAGTACAAGATCCTTATGAGGAAACCAAGGATGGTAATAACTACCAAGAAGAAGAAGAAAGTGAAACCTGAATGTGTTGGAAAAGGTATCTAAAGACATATAAAAAAATGAAAATTTTGTGTTGTATAAGGACATATAGAAACTCCAGTGTGGGGGAATGTAGAGTCTAAGAGCTGATTTATGACCTCATTTTGTTCATATTTACCTCTTTTTCCCTACCGTTATCATCCAAATAAATGTAGTAAACATAAGGTTTTGATAAGGTAAACATTCATATGTCCTCTTTTTCATAGTTTGTCAATATTCCTTATTGTTGTATTAAAGTTTACATGTAGCTACAGAATTGAACTAATTCTGCAGCTAATCCACTCATCTACAGCTACTTCCATTGTTGACAAAGTTCGAGTGTGCCAGCTCATCAAAGGAGTATATGGATAGATAGGGAATGATCCTCTCATGGATTTCTTCCTATTTACTCGAGCTAAGTCACTAGGAGATCTGCACTATAACATGGTCAACCATGGCGGTTGATCTGAAAATGAGATCTTAATTCAATATAAATTTATTACAGACTTATGTGCAGGAATGCCTATATTACTTAGTGCAACAGATTGAAATTATTGCTAATAATATAGACAATGAGTAGTTAAAAAACATAACAGTCACACACATTAATAGAGAAAAATAATCCAGGAGTTCACCAGACTTCCTGGCTACGTCTCCTAGTCCAGCTTTTAGTGTTCGACCTCTATATTATGTCTTCAAGAGCAGATTATTATAAGTGTGGGCTCAAACCGAGTCTCAACACAACAGTGAAAAAACAATAGGGATTTGCTTGAAATCCTCAAGTCTGCAAGAGTACACAGACTCTCCCCTTTTCTCTCTGTCTTCTGCTTTTTCTCTTTATTAGCAACTGCCTCCTTTGTTTCTGCCACTGATTAGCTTTTAAGCCTATTGGCGCTTGTTTTTTCATCTCCCCTTTCGGGCTCTCTGGCTCTAGGCTATTGTCCGTTCAAATCCCTTTGTAAGTGTTAAACAATCATTGTATAATGCCCTCAGGTATGGTGGCCACCTGTTTTTAAATGGAAAGGACCCTTGGCACGGTTGAAATCCCCTTAAACATGTTTCTCTGTTTACATAGAGAAATACACAAAAACACTAAAAAAACTAACAAAACGCTTTCTGTCAAACTTGAAGTAATATCGAATCCTCCCTATAATCCTATCAGGTCCGCCTTTGGTTACTGTCACATTCCCACCATTGATCTATGCGATCTCAGATCCAATAGCTAATATTAATTTCGGGTGGCTTATATGCATAGAGATTATCTACCTGAAAAGACGGATTCCTCTCTCTTGCGCCAAGCCACATGTCAGCCAGTGCATGGGATCGGGCAGAGCCTGTCCAATACCATTTACCACCTAAGGTCCGCCCAAAATCCCGGTCATTACAGAACTCAAATAATATAAGGTTGCATCTATAATTCCTTTCAGTTCTGGCTTGATAACTTCAAGGTATTTTCCTTTGTATTTTAGTTTTTATTCGAAATTGCACTAATACACAAAAAAGCCCGACAATTCCCTTTTTATCAGAACTCAAAATATATTAATTTGAATCCATAAATCCCATCGCGTCTGGTTATCGCAAGTCACATGTTTGAATCGGCCACGCTCCTTTGTATCTTTGTGATGTGATATTGTGATGCAATATTGCGATGCGATATATCGCAATCGCATATTGCATGGTCTTCGGGCCCCCAGTAAGTCTTCCGTTGTCTTTTAGTCATGCGATATTGCGATGTAATCTGGGCTATTGATTTGTGCGCTTGATCAACGGTCCTTCTTAAATTACATTGATCGCTATCGCGATTTCCATAAGGATGCCTCCGATGTACTCCACTGGTCTCTCCCGATTGCGATATTCCAATTAGATCTGGACCAGTGATGGGTTCGATCCGACGACTCCTGTGCATCCTGTTTGAACCTTCGCTTTACTCTATTTTCACCATTTTTTAATGTTTTTCTCATGCGAGAGTGTTTCTAATAGTTGTGTATATGAAGACTTAGAGGTTTTTTAGGATCCATTTTGGATCAGCGGTCAACAGTAGGACAGTGCACTGGAACAGATTCTAAATTTTTATAGATTTCATCGATTTGCTTTTTCAATGGCTAATCGACAAATAAGAGATATGATTAGTTTTGATAAGGATTATATTGAAGTCCTGTGGGCTTAAATTTCTCATATTGTTAATAATAATTCTATAAAATGTTGGTAGCTCTGTGTAATGTGTGTGCCACCATATGTAATTTTAGCATCATGTATAACTCTTTTTCACTTAATGCAAATTTCTTGTTTCATATATTTTATGTGTTGTTGATTTAAGGTGACTAACTGCCTCGTGGAGGGCCCATGCACAAAAATCAAGTCTTTAATTTTCAATAATTAGATTTTATTTTGTTTCATAGATTTAATTCATGGATGCCCTATTTTCATGTTTTAAGATGCAGTTCAATGAAGTTCGCGACTAGGTTCACTTGATTGATTTATGTATCTTTCATTTCATTTTCTTAATATCTAGCATAAACTCAGTCATTTCGTTTGTTTAATACCTAGCATAAACTCAGTAATTTTTTTTCATTCATTTGCCTAGCATAGTTTAGTGATTTCATAGCTCAATAATCTCATTTTTGTTTTTCTTTTTGCATTGAAGTAAAATTGAAGTAGATAAGAGTGGCAGTCTTTCCCAGCTTCTAAATTCAAGCACATTTTATTTCCAAGTTGATAAATTAGAATTTTCTTTATGTCATTTCATGCTTTCATAATTACCTTTGTCCAGATGCAGTGTAAAAATCCAAAAACAATTGTTAAGTTGAAAATAAGATTAACATTACATATTCATTGAAAAGAGTTAAAACCATTATCCAATCATTCTAAAAACTCAATTCAATCAGAACTAATTCTAGAGATAACATTTAGGATAATTAGTTAACAATAAAATCTTAGAAATAACATCCTAGTATAGATAATAACATCATCTCAACACTAATTCTAGAGTTTGACATTAACTTAGATAACGATGACATAATCACCTTAACGACATAAAAGACTTCTAGCACATACAGTGCACTTGCACTTCATCAGTTTACCTGCCCTAGTCTATAATTTATGCTTACAATTTAAGAACATTAAATTGACTAAACACAATTCTAGCTTCATTTCTTGTGTGCTACTTACTTAATATTATCAATAAAGACTGGATTTGGCAATCTCTAAATAAATTTTTGGATTCTAGTTACTTGAAGCTAGCAATGAAGGCTAGGTTTTGTCATTTCTAAATAATTTTTTACATGTATCATAATTAATGTTACTAATGTAGACTATGTTTGATAATCTCCAAGAAAATTCTTTAGGAAATTGGAAGCATATTAGATACCTGCTATGCATAGAGCTATTCCTCCAAGTAAAATACAAGGTTGTTTTGATATTTTTCCAAAGTAATCAAAGACATTTTTGGGATAAAAAACTTTGAAGATGCTTGTATCATTTATGGTGATACTCCAATGAAAGCAATGAATAAGAACCATATCAAAATAACAAGGATAAACGAGTAACAAACTTTTTGGATTCTGAATCTCTGAATAGAGAAGAGTATAACTAATATTTCCATAGGTATGATAGTTATCATGTTTTTCATTGGTTTTCTCTCTGGTGGTATAGATTTGAGACCATCCTGCACAATGCATAATTCCAAAATGAGCAAGACGAAATCCATGAACATTGACCATGTACATGAAAGGAAATAGTATTGTTAACATGTGCCTCTATTTTAATCAAAACTACGGAAAACGAGTAGGAAAATGGAATTTTGCTCAATGATTGGAAGATATACGTTGTTTCTTTTGTTAAAAAAAATATATTAATAAGTAATTTGATTAGGATTGTATAGAGATTCTTTCTATTTCCAAGGATCCTTAAATTGAATTTATGTTAATCAATGTGTTTCTTATTCATAGCTCAGTCGGAAAATACCATCTCTATAGATCTAGTTAAATTGGATGAGAAAATACAAAGAAAGATATGAAAGAAAAAGGAAACCCTACAGATTTTGTTATGCTAAGAGCGAGCCTAATGGAAGAGTACCCAAAGCACATGGTGGGCGCAGTGTTCGAAAGCCATGAAATTTCCTATAAGGTTGGTAGTTGAGACAATATAAGATTTAACGTATCAAACATAAGAATGCATAGATTGCTTGGTATGTGACAAAGAGAATTTTTCCCTTGTTCATGAAAGGATGGTGTCTTTTTTATTGTTCTATTACAACAACACTAGTTAAATTTCACTAGATATCAATATTGAGACCAATCACATAGGGAGACCTTGTAGCCACCTAGTGCAAAAATCAACATATCATAATTTGTCTTGTGAAAAAAGACCTTAATAGAAATGTAAAGAAAAAGAGCTCAAAAAGGACAAGAGTAAAACATGTTGTTTATGACTTGTTGGTTTACTTATAAATGTGCTTCACATCATCCCTATTTTTCTAGTTTATGGATTCAGTGATCCAGTGTGACAACTTGTAACATTCTGCATGTAGAAAAATAATATAATACGCAATCCATAAGAAAACCAACATAATGGATTATTTGCAAAAGTGCATGATAAAAGAAATGCTAAGCTTGAAAATAACAAAATTATAGGGAAAATAATCCATGATGAGATTAATCATCATATTAACATTAAAATATTAAAATCTATAATGCATGGAGACTAGTTTCAGCTTCAAGAATGATTGCAATATCAACTCTAACATGAGTATCTAGTTGTATAATACTTTTATACTGAGTACTTCAAATGTTAGATCAACGTACTCAAAGTGTATTCGATAAAAAATTCCAACAATATTAAATAATAGGTAAGAAGTCCCTAAAAAATGTGTACGCCTTTATTCATAAATTTATGCTTTTCTGTTCACTCGGACATTCCACTGTTTGAAGTGTGTGCCATGTGTTTTTGATCGTCATTGAAGAGAAATTGTACACACATTTTCTGTTACACTTTGTAACTCTATTTAAAAAGATCATCTGACATATTTTTGTTAATTCCTGTATTCATGGAAATAAAAGTTTCTATCTCAAATTCAAGGATAAATGAAATTGGATTAAAACTGGACATAGTTCTACTATGCTTAATGGATAAAGGGTTAAAATCACTTGATTCAATGATTCAAGGGCTTTCAATATTTCGGAAGTAGTTGAGTCCAAACATAGAAGTTTAGTGTTTTTTTATCAATGATATTGATTCCCTATCGTTACAATCAAAGCATAGATTCTAAAATGACATGAGAGATCAAAAATAAGAAATCATTTCACCAATGATTCATAGATAATTTTACAAATTTCTCAAACTCTTTTTTACAATATATTTGGAGTACTAAATTGCATATGTTAATTAATAAATACACAAAATACCTAAGAAAATATTGTTAGGAAAAACGTTATGCTAATAAGAGAGAGTAAAATATGTCATAATATCCAAGTAAAATTGATTATATAGGTCAATGAAAAATTTGTCATAAGAGTTCAAAGGTTAAAATAACTAATATATTTATTATTCATAGAAATGACATTTGTAATAGCCCTAGTCAAAATTCTATGTAAAAGTTAATAAAGACCAAAATAAGACCAAGGTCATGGGACATGTATTCCAGGTTGAATGGTGGGAAAAACATCCTAGTGGGTGTTCATTTTGGTTATTATGGTTACAAAAATTTGGCAAAGGCAATGGCAAAGGATTTGGAAAGGAACATGGCATTTTTGGCACACTCATTTATGAAAATAATGGAAATTAGGAGAAAAGGAAGGTGAAAGGTCACAGGTTGCATGTCATGAGTAAAATGAAGGAAAATAATGGAAAATGAAGAAAATAGAGGCCTCATTGATAAAAAGGCTTCTCAGGATCAGTTGGAAAGATTTTTGCTCAGCATTGGATCAAGAAAGGAAAATAATGCAAGAGGAAGGAAGGAACAAGCACGAAAGAGCATGATCAAGAAGCTACAACAATATTCTTTGCAGATATCAATTTGCATGCATGTTTTCCTTGCTAGATTTGGCATGCATGATATTGCATGTGGTTCTTTGTTGTTATGAGATGGATTTTCCCAGGTGTGATAGTGTTTTTAGCCTAGCCTTTCCATTTCGAGATAGCCATGGTGTGATGGGGTTTGGATATTTTGGTTGAGATGGATTTCCGGATGGATTCGAAGCTGAGTGAGGAGGATCTCTAAAAGAAAGAACACATGGCCTAGTGATCCATGAACTAGAATATGGATTGTGGTAAATCCATTGGCCTAGTGACCCTTGAACCGGAATGTGGGTTGCGGTAAAGCCAGGTATTGTGTGCCTTAGTGGGCCTAGGAATCTTGGACCGGTTAATGGAGGGATATACATTAAATCTTAGAGGTGGTTTCCCTTGATTAGGCTTAAGAATCCTTTTTGGTAAATGGCACGATATACGGTAAAGCTTAGAGGGAGTGATCCCTAGATCGAATTGTGGATTGTGGTAAAGCCTGAAAGACTAGGAGACATGAAATTCCTCATGGTTTAGGTGGAGAAATCCGACGGCATCCATGCCTTTTCTGGCATAGTGATTTGGTGGAGATCATGGTAAATCTTGTTATTACATGTTAATTATGTTGGCCTAGTGATCTAGTGTGGATTGCGGTAGAACCTGGTTTTTATTGATGAGGATGAGGCATTTTAGCCTTGGGATGCCCTCGTTGGTTCTTTTGTTTTGAGTCCCACATTCATGCTTGGAATATAGCACGAGGGCGATTGGCTAAAGTGAGATCTGACTCATCCGATCTATGGTTGAGTGGAACGTGGTAGTCCCATCCTCGGTTGGCTTTTGCATTCACTAATAATAGGTTCCTTCCTTGGTATCTTATGTGTAAATGTACTAGTTTACATGTGGATTTTATGGCTGATGTATACTTTATATTTCTGTTGTTATTATGATGGTTATAAGCATGTATTATGATAGTGATGATATATGGTTCTCATATTTTGATTTGTAAATGCATGAATAATGTATCTATGACCTAATAGATGATAATGCAGCTAATGATATAAGGGAACATTGGTTTTTAGCAATTCTCAAATAAGTATGAGACCCTTATGATCATATATGTTATTTAAACCTGTAGATTACATATTTGTGACATGTTTGACGAAATGCTTTTCACAGCTAGTAGGGGTCTAGTCTAGAACTTGTCAATATTTTTGCAAATGTATCATTCTTCTGTTGGGTAAATTCATTTATGAACCTGTCATTGAGTTATGGGTAGTGACCTGAGCTCTGGGCCTAAAAACATGGCATAAATTCTAGAGTCACATGCATAGGTCTGAGGAGAAAATTCCCTAAACACATGCATACCCATGATGTGGGAGTGTCTGGAGCCTCCTAGATGCACCCTTGTCCATATCAAGGGAGTGTCTGAGGTTTTAATGATCTAAAAACTTAATGGGACTCAGGGATTAGTTACTTGAGTGGTTAGGATGGCTCCTGGGAGTTTTGTTGCTGATGTGGAATGTATGTATGGTGTGTTTCTGTCAATTCCACTTCCTTAAGGTGACTTAGGAGGTTGAATCTCATTATAGTGGCCTCTCATCACATATTCACCCTAGTTGACAATTACGTGGGTAGATGTGGGATGAGGGTGTTAAAAAGTGGTATCAAAGTGGGTTGCACTCTCTTTGGGTCATATCTAATACCACATAGTGGTATCAGAGTGGGTTTCATTCTCTTTGGATGTTATCTGGTTTCCATTCTTTTGGGTGATATCCGATACCACAAAGTGGTATTAGAGCATGGTTCACCTCTTGGACTAGATGGGCGGTGTGTTGGTCATCCATTCACGATAGTTGCATATGTGTTCCTTGTGCTTGTATTCCATGTGCTCATTGCATTTGCATGGTGTTGATCATGGTTGTAGTGATGTCTCCATGTGAAGGTTGATGGTATTGTTGTGGTTCTATATACATATGGTGTGGAGTGCACGATTGTACAAGTGGTGTTGTGTGCATGTGGTGTTTTGTACATGTTGTACAAGTGGCGTTGTTTGCACGTGGTTTTGTGTACATGTCTTGCATGTGACATTGTGTACATGTGGTGTCGCATACATGTCGTGCATGTGGTACTGTGTGCGTGGTATTGTGTACACATTATACAGTAGTGTAGTTTACATATTGCATATTATACACGTTGTGTAGGTGATGTCGTGTACATGTGATGTCGTGCACATGTTGTGGAGGTGGTGCTTGTTGCATGTGGTATTGTTGTACGTGTGGGATTCAGTGCATGTCGTACATGTTGTGTTGTGGGCATGCGATACTATGTATGTCCATTATGTAGTGATGGTATCGTGACATATGCATTCATTGTGTTGCACTCTAGACGCGTATTTGTGTTATGTTGTACATTAGGTGTAGGTGCATGTACTGGGTTATACATTGGATGTAGGTGTATGTATCATGTTGTGTTGTACACTAGGTGTAGGTGTATGAGTTGTGTTGTACATCAGGTGTAATTGTATGAGTTGTGTTGTCTACCAAATGTACGTGTATGCATTTTGTGGTGTCACATGTTGTGTGCAAACGAATGTCTTCTGATGTACATTTTCATGTATACATACATACACTGGGTGTATGTCTATGTGTTGTATGTTAGGTATAGGTGTATGCATTGCATGGCGTTGTATGGCGTGTGCGGCTGTATGTGCATGTTGGAAAAATACTAAGAGGGGGGTTGAATCAGTATTATCTAATCAATAAACATAATCAACCATATAAAGATAGTTCATTTCAAACCATTTGATCTCGATCTCTCCTTATATCTTGTTCTCCATAAACCGGCGAGATCCCTCCTTAGCTCAGATCAAGCAATGCATCATCAACCCATAACCTACATACTGGATCTCATCCTTCCTCAGATATTCAAGACTTTTCCGTTCCTTGCCTAATGATCTTCATCTCCTTTTATAGTCTTAGGCCTTGCTCAATACCATGGTCCAAAACCATAATAAATCAGTGCCACAGACCCAATACTTGGGATCAACACTTTTGACGAGGTACCATGGTCCAAAACCATAGGTTCAAATACCAAGGACTAACTACCACGGACCAAGGGTAAGTTCTCCAACATATATGCGCTTTTCCTTGCATGAAAGTGCATGTATACACATACGCGCCTTTGAAACATATAACCCACGTGTATACGCGGCTTGGTCACAATGAACCTGCGTATATGTATTTTCTCTTCATACTTGTAGTCTGATCATCAATTCCTTACTGCTAACCTTCTGCTCATCAATTCCTTGCTGCTGACCTTCTCCACTATGATTTGTCATTTGTGTGATTTACCATCAAGGACAACACTTGTCTCATAATGCCAACAATCTCGCCCTTTGGACTTGATGGCAAAGCTAACTTGTCACACTTAGAACTTGATCTTCTTATTCCTTTGAGCTGTCCTGCATCCCATGCATTTAGTCACATCTGTAGATTCATCTAGTTATATGTAAGTGAGATATTCTTCTATGAGAGGGTTTCCATCAAGTACAACACATGCATCATAATGCCAACAATCTCCCCCTTTGGACTTGATGGCAACAACACCAAATCACTCTCCCCCTTTGACATCAAGGGCAAAGGGTGAACCAAGATATTCTCTTTCCAAGATAAGCATTCTGCTTTTCATACTCCCCCTGAGTACCTGCTGAACTCTCTGAATGAGCTCCCCCTTTGTATATGCCAGGGTGTACCAATCTGTCCATGCTACATGCTGAAAGCTCTGCTCTTGCTAAAATGTGTTGTTCATGCTCCCCCTGACTGTAGGCAAGATCTGCAAAAGATGTTCTTCAAGAAGAACATGACTCTATACATCAAAAAAGACCTTCCTATCACCAAAAATACTCAATACATACATCCATCACCCAACCAAGTGGGGATACTTCAAAAATTTACACATGATAAAACAAGAACATTACATCTTCATCCCAGGCATAGTGGGGAAACCAAAATAGGCCGTTACATGACCTTGACACCATAAAATACAGGACTGAAATATTTCATCATCCTTCTTATGCAAAGAGGGGTTTCAAATTACATCATGTGACTCGAAGACATTTCATCAAATCACTACAATAGATAGAGACACACTATTACATCATGAGTCTTGATATGACCTTTTCATGAGACCAACCATCTAAATAAGACCATGATAGTCATTAGAAACTATCATACACAATGTATGATCTGCTCCATAAGCATCTGTCAACAACATCTAGACCAGCAATCATGTTCTCCCTCTGTGCCTGTTCCATCTGTACCAGATGGTCTCTGTTAGACCCATATCAGACTTTCTTCAACCAGAGCTTGGCCTCACTGATTTCCTTCAAATCAACATATACGCGACTGTATCCACAGAAACACGTGTATATACGTGGATAATCCTTATGAAACTTGCGTACAACCAATTCCAGATCAGCAACCTGTAAATGTCCTATGACAGGGTATGTCTATCATCATATAGGTAGAACTTATCATCATCATGTCTCCAACAATGCAACTTTCCATGTATCCAGCACTATGTATCTTGAGCTCAAGCTCATTTTTCAAGGCTTCTTTATATCATCAACACTCCTCATCCATATGAGCACCAAGAACTATAGGAATCCTACGTCATATCTGTAGCATATGTCAACAGCTGCATATGAGTGATTCATCAAGTAATGAAGATGTGTATTCAAGCTTTGTACTTCTCCTTATCCTTATGCACCATCTAAGAATCAATCCACAAATATTATCTGAACATGAAGAATCATATGAGATTTTGTCATGGACAACTCATAACCACATCATAGCAAAATATATCATTTAGCCATATAAGCATCATCACCAAGGACTATTAACCATAATGCCAACAATGCATTATTAAAAGCATATGCTCCCCCTCAACCTGTGCCATCTGTTTACTGTTAGATCTGATCATGCATAACTCAGCAATAAGCATCAAGACATCATCATCATCAAGTTAGGATTAAAATACTTCTAAGAATCAAGACATTTCCACACATCCTCAGTAAACTGTAACTATTAACCAATAGAGCAAATAATGTACTGTATCCATAGAAACACGTGTATATACGCGGATAATCCTTATGAAACTTGCGTACAACCAATTCAAGATCAGCAACCTGTAAATGTCCTATGACAGGGTATGTCTATCATCATATAGGTAGAACTTATCATCATCATGTCTCCAATAATGCAACTTTGCATGTATCCAGCACTATGTATCTTGAGCTCAAGCTCATTTTTCAAGGCTTCTTTATATCATCAACACTCCTCATCCATATGAGCACCAAGAACTATAGGAATCCTACGTCATATCTGTAGCATATGTCAACAGCTGCATATGAGTGATTCATCAAGAAATGAAGATGTGTATTCAGGCTTTGTACTTCTCCTTATCCTTATGCACCATCTAAGAATCAATCCACAAATATTATCTGAACATGAAGAATCATATGAGATTTTGTCATGGACAACTCATAACGACATCATAGCAAAATATATCATTTAGCCATATAAGCATCATCACCAAGGACTATTAACCATAATGCCAACAATGCATTATTAAAAGCATATGCTCCCCCTCAACCTGTGCCATCGGTTTACTGTTAGATCTGATCATGCATAACTCAGCAATAAGCATCAAGACATCATCATCAAGTTAGGATTAAAATACTTCTAAGAATCAAGACATTTCCACACATCCTCAGTAAACTGTAACTATTAACCAATAGAGCAAATAATGGACTAAATCATATCAAATCATTTTTCTGAGCCTGTCCCCACTGCTTTTCCTCAGACTGACATATACGCAACTTTGCAGTGTCTAACTCACGTATATACACGACTTCCCTTTAAGAAACTTGCGTATGAGATTCAGGACACTGAAGTTTTACACTTTCAGCTCCCCCTGAGTCTGTTATGTCTGTGTTGTGTTGTGTCTCAATACATTGTGTTGTGCCACATCTTTCTGACTGTACTTCCTTCTTCTTCCATATCTTCAAGTGTGATGATGTTTTCTCCTTTTGGTGTGATGTCCATCCTTTGTTCCTGCATTCCTTTTCTATATTTCCAAGCTTGTTACATGCATAACATCTTACATCTTTCATATTCCTCCTGTAGCAATCAGCAGCTTTGTGACCAAACATATTGCAAGAAAAACAATATCCATTAAAGTACCTGAAATGTGATGATATTTCTGTGTGATGATCTTGAACCATTCCTCTTCTACATCTAGCTGCAACATGTCCAAGATTATGACATTCATAACATTCAATCTGAGTAAATGACCAGCTATTAGGAGCAAAAGATTTCTTTGAAGAATCTCTTTCCTTCAATGTTGATGGGTTTGACCTCTCATCTCCTTGTTGATCATTTTAGACTTCTCTTTAGAGTTCCTTGCCTCACCTTGTGAACTAGATTCACCTTCAACAGATTCATGAAAACCAAGACCAGTCTTGATAGCAGGAGATCTTTGACTACTAAGAATATCATCCAAGGCTTTAGTACTATCTTGAAATCACAACAGTTTATCCTTTTCTTCTAATTTACCTTTCAAGATATTTAACTCAATCTGAAGTTGTTCTTCCTTTTCCAGACATTGTTTCTTCACGTTTTATTCAGCATTTCTTTCCTCTTCCATTTGTTGCCTTAGTTTGAGAATATCCTTTTATTGTTCTTCATTCACATCCTGCTGCATTTGATGAATTCTGAAGGCACATTCCAGCTGAGATTTTAAGTTGATAACTTCGTTTTCCTGTTTTTGAATATCTTGGAATAGATCTTTATACTTCTTCTTTGTTTCTTCAAGTTCTTCCTTTAGCAAGAGGGTCGTAGCTTCAAGACTTTCATAATAACTGGATCAATCTCTGAGCTCCTTGATTGTTGTGTTCTTTTCAATTACTTTATTTCTTAGAGATGTTACTTCATCCTGCAACTTTTGATATTTGTCCTTGAATAACTCTCGTTGAGTCTTTAGTCTAGTAGCAGCTTCTTTGAAGGCACCATACTTTATGTTCAAAAGTTTTTCTTGATTTCTAATTTTGTTTGTCAGACTTTTAAATTCTGCCTCTATTTGATATCTTTCTTGTTCACCCATAAGAGCAAATTCAGTTGTTTCGCTATCACTTTCATATTTTCCAAATGGATGTATAGCTTGAGCATCAGAGGATATCAAATTCATACCTGATAGTTAATCTTCATTCTGAAATGATTCTGATTCTAATTCTGAATCTGAAGAGCTTCTTACACCTAATCCCCAATCGATTCTCCCACTGTCATAGTCCTTCTGAGATGTCTTCTTCTGCTTATGTGCTTTCTTCTTAAGCTTCTTTCCCATTGTTCCACGGATCTCCTTTAAGCGATCAAGCTTCTACCAAAGGACCTGCTCTGATACCAATTGTTGGAAATAATACTGAGAGGGGGGGTGAATCAGTATTATCTAATCAATAAAACTTTTTCATTTTCATACTCAGATTCATATACGCTACTTCAGTTAAGTATACCCGCGTATATACGCTACTGTGTCTAATGCAACTAGCGTATGACCATTAAACTCATGATTCAGTTATGTGATCTTCAATGGATGCACCAGAACATTATTAACCATATTAACAGTCAATAGTAGCAGTAAAACAGATAGATCAACACACATAAGCAACACACATGAACACCATGATATAAGGTGGAAACCCAATGTGGGTGAAAACAACCTGTTGTAATTTGTTTCTATCTTCCTTTATTAAGAAACTTCTTTTACAATGTACTGGTGCAGTCCTTTACCAGCACGCAGGTTACAACCTGCAGAAGGCTACAACCTTCTCTCGTTCTCTAGACTCTCTTGGAAGGGAGCTCCAACCCCCTTTTCTCTTGTACTAGCTAAGATACTAGTACGAAGGTGCCTGCCTACAATCCTCTCTCCTCCGGGTACCACGTTTCATACTCTTTCATACTGGATACTCCTAAAGCACAACACATAATCTGAAGGCCACGTTTCATCCAATTTTCATACTGGACCCATTAATATCATTGAAGCACATAATCAATCAATACTAGCATCATCAATCTCTGAATCACTGAAACTCTGAAACCCTGTCAATCAACGCAGTCATAGAACTTTGTAAAATCAATCAGAACCAACTGTATCATCAAAAACATGCATCAGAGTGCATACACTACCTAGAAGTGCTGAATCTGCGTGTATACGCAACTTCATCAAGGTGAACCAGCGTATATGTCATTAATTACTTATTCATAACTTCTCTTCACTTCCTAACTTCAGACATAACCAGATCATTACATATACAAGGATAATATATGTGTCAGCACCCAGATCTAGTCCATCGGATCACATAAATATGAGTCGTTATGATCTTGATCCATATTAGTTCTCATCCATCAATACACAATCATCCAACCAAGATATGTAGAATACTGACACCATTAAACAGTCATCCGAACTCATCAACAGTCAGAACCACCTGTAACTTCAGACATCATAGCTCAAATGGTATACACTACTATGATTAATCAAACCCGCGTACATACACGCTTTTTCAAAGGCCAACTCGCGTACAGATCTAAAAATATTTTCTTATAACTTTGCAGCTGTACCAGACATCAGTCATACTCATAACATTTATAGAACATTACTTGCGTCAGTATGCAGATCTAGAATAAGCATAATCAACCATATAAAGATAGTTCATTTCAAACCATTTGATCTCGATCTCTCCTTAGATCTTGTTCTCCATCAACCGGTGAGATCCCTCCTTAGCTAAGATCAAGCAATGCATCATCAACCCATAACCTGCATACTAGATCTCAACCTTCCTCAGATATTCAAGACTTCTCCGTTCCTTGCCTAATGATCTTCATCTCCTTTTATAGTCTTAGGCCTTGCTCAATACCATGGTCCAAAACCATAATAAATCAATACCACGGACCCAATACTTGGGATTAACACTTCTGACGAGGTACCATGGTCCAAAACCATAGGTTCAAATACCAAGGACTAACTACCACAGACCAAGGGTAAGTTCTCCAGCATATACACGCTTTTCCTTGCATGAAAGTGCGTGTATACGCATATGCGCCTTTGAAACTTATAACCCGCGTGTATACGCGGCTTGGTCACAATGAACCTGCGTATATGTATTTTCTCTTCATACGTGTAGTCTGATCATCAATTCCTTGTTGCTAACCTTCTGCTCATCAATTCCTTGCATATGACCTTCTGCACTATGATTTTTCATCTGTGTGATTTGCCATCAAGGACAACACTTGTCTCATAATGCCAACAGTGCATCTGGTGGAGGAGAAGGCACCGGGTGTTTGCTGGGTGTGGCAACTGATCTGATGTGTGTACAAAAGAAAAAAGGTAGAAGTAAGGATCAATGAAGGATAAGTATCGATATTTTATTTCAGCTTTATTATACATGTGGGTTATGATTATGTTTTATGATGATTATGGATAATCTATGATTTTGGTATATGAGGATTATATGTGATCTATGATTCTAGTATATGATGATTATATGTGATCTATGATTATGGTTTATGATGGTTACATGTGATTTATGATTTTGATGGTTATGTTTTGAGCTAACCTGATGTGATACGTTTATACATGTTTTGGTCAATTATACTAGTTTGACTTGTTGTGACAGGAAGCGAATAGGATTGAAAATGTACCATATTGATGAGATACCAATGAGGTATGATGTGAATTTTTTTCAATTTCTTTTCAATCTAATGGAATTTATGTGCTTGGTACAGGAATGCATAAAATGCTTGGTTGGGTGATTGAAATCTACTGCAAGAATTTGCAACAACAAAAGGAATTGGAATGTGCAGTAGTATACTACTAAAGAATTCAGGAACAGGATCATTGTGGGACACTAGTACCCAATAGTGTCTATTGATTGCCATGAGCATGCTATGACTAGTATGATGGAATTAAGGTAGTGATATTCCTTGGTTTTTGCATCCTACGATGCGAGGAAGTCTTGCCAAGGGATGGACTGCTCGAGATGGGGGTGCCAGCGGAACTTGGAAGGTGAGTGACTACAAGGAAGGGGTGACTAGATTTCCTGAGGGACTGTGTAATACAGAAGGGAAGGTCACAGATGGATTTTTTTTGGTCATTAGCATTGCCAGATGGAATCAGATGCACAATGGGATTGCGCCCTGGAACAATGATTTGGTAACTTTCATTGAGAGGACAAGTGGCACGGGATTATAGCACTCGACATTGGATGCAGATCTGACTTTGCAGTGGATTTTAGACTTCTTAGGAAGGAGGTGAATCCTAGTATTACTTTGAGGGTGGAAGTGTGAATGTCTGGATTCCCTTGTTGCGAATGCAGGCATCATATCTTCTTATTTTCTGGTTGAGAAAATGTGCATATGTGTATATGTGTGTATTATTGTAAATATTGTATCGATTTGAATTTATAAAGCTCCATAGATAGTATGGTTATTTTCTGGTTGAAGCAAATTTGTATGTGTATATGTGGTTATTGTAAATACTGTAATGAGTTTTGTTGTAAACCTCTAGTAAATGGTATGTTTGTCATGGTTTATCAGGTGATCATTGTAAATACTGCAACAAGTTGTATTATAAAGCTCCATGGGCAGTATGTTTTGTTTTCAATAGTCCTGTTGGTTATAGTTTTCAATGAACACTAAGGACAATGTTCCCCAAGGGGAAGGGTTATGTAACAACCCTAGTGAAAATTCCATGCAAAAATATATAAATACCAAGAATGATGGGACACATATTCCAACCTGAATGGTGGGCATGACATCCTAGGGGGTGTTCATTTTGTTGTTTATGGCTAAGGAAATTTGCGAAGGAAATGGATAAGGCATTAAAGAGGAAAAAAGGTATTTTGGCACATTTATTTATGAAAATAATGGAAATTAGGAGAAAATGAAGGTGAAAGGTCACAGGTTGCATGTGAGGAGGAAATTGAAGTAAAATAATGGAAATTGAAGAAAATAGAGGCCTCATTAATAAAAATGCTTCCGAGGATCAGTGGGCAAGACTTGATTAGTTCAGTTTTGGAGTTGTCTCATTATTCTCTCTCTCTCATACTCTTGGATACTTATATTTTTCTTCGAGAACTCTTGGTGGGTGTAGCATACTTGGATTCTTGAAGCAAGAAGGAAAAGGAAGAGCAGGAAAGCAGAAGAGGGCATTGGGATCAACAACTACATCATATTTGCTTGCAGGTATCGAGTTGCATGTATGTTTCTTCACTAGTTTTGGCATGCATGGCACATGCATGTGGTTTCTTGGTTATAATTTATCACTAGCATGGAGGATTGGCTGGATTAACAGTGGATTTGCCTAGCCTTGCGATTTCCTGGATAGCCAAGGACATTGTGGGTTTATTTCCTTGTTTTTTTTAGTTGGTTCTGATGTTTCCTTAGCTTTGGGTTGAGTTATTAGTTCCTGGAAGCCTCGGTTGCACAAACACTCTAGAAGCCCTATAACAGCTTGGGTTGAGTTACTAGTCCTAGAAGCCCTAGTTGGAAAAACACTTTGGAAGCTTTGTAACAGCTTGGGTTGAGTTACTAGTCTTGGAAGCCTTGGTTGGAAAAATTCTCTGGAAGCCCTTGGTGGGTTGAGTTACTAGTCCTGGAAGCCCTGGTTTGACAAATGTTCTAGAAGCCCTATAACATCTTGGGTTGAGTTACTAGTCCTTGAAGCCTTGGTTGGACAAATGCTCTGGAAGCCTTTAGTGGGTTGACTTACTAGTCCTTGAATCCTTGGTTTGGAAAACGCTCTGGAGCCCGACAATAGCCATGAGTTGAATTACTAGTCCTAGGAGCCATGTTGGAACAAACATTCTAGAGCACTAGAAGGTTGAGATAGAGACCGATCTAATGATGGTTTTGTGATGTACGAACGTGAGGTGGAAACATTGTTTGATGGGTTGAGGTGGATGGCCTTTGGAAGCCCTAGATGAGTTTTGATTGATGTGTTCTATGAGATCCCACATTCATGCTTGGAATATGGCACAGGGGTGAATGGCTGAAGAGAGATTTGGCTTAGCCATTCTACGGTCAGTTGGAATGTGGAAGTTCTATCCCAGGTTTGGCTTTTGCATCATTAATGAAAGGTTATTTCTCCTTCTATCTCTATCAGAATTATGGTGGATTATATGTGGTTTATATGGTTGTGATTTCATTGGTATTTGTGCCCCTACTATGTTGGTTATGTATGTATTTTATGATAGCAGTATGTATGGCTTTCATCGTGTTCTTACTTGTTATTGACTGATCAATGTATCTATGAACTAATGGATGAAACAAAAGCTAATGTGATAAGGAGACAATGCTTCATAGTGAATCTTAGATAAGAGTGAGACCCCTATGCTCAAATATGTTATTTACACCTATAGGTTGCATATTTACTAAGTGTTTGAAAAAAATTATATCATGGTTAGACTTGGTTAGGTCAATCCCTTTATCAAGTTTTGTGTTAAAGGCTTTTCCTTGGTGCCATTTAATGTATTGGAGAGTCTCATCAAGTTCTAGGCATTGGTTTGGATACTAGCCTTCAAAAAGTGGCTTAAATCTCGTAGCCTCAGGCACCAAAATAGCTGATAGAGACTGCAGTCTCTCCCTTGTAGCCATTGTGGGAGAAACTATAGGTTTACATTCGCATGCATTCCTTGTCATAGGAGCAACTCTAAGTTTAATTCATCTAAATGCTAGGTTAACTCAGGGGTTGGGCACCTGGAATGGTGGATTAGCTCCTAGGGGTCCTGAAGCACCTGAGGGAGGTTTGTGTGTGGTGTTTCCTATTGAAAATAGCAACAAGAAATGCTAAATATAGAAGTGCTAAAAATAGCATTGCTATAAATAGCATTTTGGGATACATTCCAATTTTGGTCAGTCCCTAAACTAAAATTGAGAATTTAAATTCGAGTTTGATCTTACCAGCTATTTGTAAAATAATTAATTAATTCATCTTGAGTTAATTAGTTGGAGAAAATCAAACATGAAGTCTATGTGAAGACATGCAATAGTTTTCCCTTTGATTGAGGAAGTTATCCCTTGACTAAAGTGATGAGGATGACTTGTACTTTGAGTTGTAATTAGTTAGCTCAGTTAATTGAGTTAAGTCCAGTTAGATTAGTTCCAATAATTTGTTGAACTGATTGTGAGTTCAGTTAGTTAATGCATGCATGCATGTAACTACTACACTTCAGATAACTCAATATTCTCTCATAAATAACTCATGCATGTCAGTTCAGTCAGAGACCTAGTTGAGATCAGATGATGGGACAATGTACTATCAGTTGCAGGAATATTCCATTGAGGATATCTCTTGCATGCAAAAGGAATTCATTCCTTGAGGATTTCACAGTTATTTCTAAGTTTTGATCAGTGTGCAATGTGGGAATTCACACAGGTGGCAACATTGGACCCCAGGAGAAACTACACATGGAAATAAGAGTCTTGGAGGATTGGAGGAAGGCATATGTTGTGTCTATTCAGGCTATGAGCATAATTGAGGGATTGTACTAAGAGCTAGATAGCTTGAGAGCTAAAGCTTTGTGTAATCCAGACATACTTCCACGTGTATGATAATACAGAGATTAGGGTTTCTAGTTGAGGTTTTCCCAGAGTATTCTTCTATTTTCATGTGTGATTATTTTCTCATTCTCTCTTACATGTGTTCTATTTGATCTTGCTCAAAATCTATTAAGCTTCGTAAGTTTGTTTGTAGAAGTAGATCAAGTATTTTGCGTTAGGATATTGCATAATCTGTTGATCTACAGTGGGAAATTCTACATGGTATCAGAGCAAAGGTGATCAAAGTGAAGAACAATATACAAAGAAGGGAGAAGTTCCAAGTTTGAAGTTCCTGATTATAGAATTCAAATTCTTATCACATCTCAAATTTCACCAATGGCGTTCAATGGTTTGAGACTCAATTATTCCCTTGGTGGCAACTCAAATTATATAGCCTGGAAGGATCGTATGGTAGCAGTATTAGAGGACAATGGTTTGAAGGACTTCATTGATCAAGAAGTCCCCAAGCCAGCAGCTGCTAATGCCCAAGAATTGGCGGAATGGAAGAAATGTGTGGCTAGAGCGAGGAGAATCCTTCTGGAGGGAGTTAGAGACCACATAGTCTCGAGTCTCCATGGGAAGGTGACAGTGTTTTCAATGTCGAAAACATTGAAGGATCTATATTAGAACAACAGTGATCAGAGGAAGCTGGCGCTGAAAGACAAGATTTGGAAAATCAAGTGTGAAAATGGTGACACGATCTCTACATATCATAACAAGCTCACCACCTGTAGGGATGAGCTTGGAAGTGTAGGGATCACGACAGCCGATGATGACATCTCCTCGGTCTTCATAAGAGCTGGCATAGCTACCAAGACTCGGTAGATGGAAGAGAGAAACTGCCAAATTGGGAACGACTTTGGTCAGATCTGATGCAGGAGGAGATAAGAAGAAGCACCAGAGATGGATCTTCACCAAAGCAAGATGATGAAAAAAATCTAGCCTTAGTGAGTAAGGCGAGGAAAGGGAAAGGGAAGGCATCCCATTCCAAATCTAGTTCTTCCCATGGTGGGAAGAAGTTTGACAAATCGAAAGTGAGATGCTTTCATTGTCATGAGGTGGGCCATTATGCTATGAATTGTCCACAGAAGAAATCTAAGAAGGGATCCTCGAAGGGATCAAATGCTGATGCACTAGCCTCACAGTTCGAATTGGATTTCACCCTCATTGCATGTATGGTTTCATCAATGGTGGGGTGTGTTTGGTACCTGGACATTGGACCTTCATTCCACGTGACCGGCGACAAGAATCTTTTCAGTACCTTGGAGGAGAAGGATCTCCAGATATGGATCTAGATGGGCGATGATGGAAAGTATTGTGTTTCAAGTGATGGTACGGTTGTGTTTCAGAGGGAGCATGGAGCTCCTCTCACCCTAACTGATGTAAAGTATGTACCGGGTCTGAAGAAGAATCTTTTGTCTGTCGCTATGCTGGAAGACAAAGGCTATGATGTAGTCTTCAGTAAAGGAAAGGCATTCCTGAGGCATATCGGCACTGGATAGACCAAGAGGATTGGGATTCAAGTTAAGAATCTCTACAAGCTGGAGGTAGACGACTGTGCTTCATTGAGATCCAAAGCAGAGTTGGTGTAGAGCCAAGATGTTGGCGAGCTATGGCATAGAAGATTGGGCCACTTGCACCATGAGGCCTTCAAGATCATGAAATAGATTTCTACTGGACTTCCCAAGGGAAAACTGGAGCAAATGGATAAATGGAAAGGTTGTACCTTGGGTAAGTATGCAAAATCTTCCTTTCAGGATCGAGATAGTAGAGCTTCAGAAATCTTTAGCGAGTTCATACAGATTTGTGTGGACCATTCTCTACTGCCTCCACCGCTAAACAAAGGTACTATGTTATTTTTATTGATGATTTCTCTTATAGATGTTGGATATACTTTATGTAGAAGAAGGATCAAACCTTCTCAAGGTTTTGTGAGTTTAAAGCCTTGGCAGAGAAAGAATTTGGAAAGAAAATAAGACCCTTGCGTAGCGACAATGGTGGAGAGTATGTCTCCCAACATTTCAAGGACTTCTGCATAGCAAAATGATTTAAATGGGAGTTGACGGCACCCCATAACCCACAGTAGATTGGGGTGGACGAAAGGAAGAACAGATCAATTGTGGGAGTAGATCGAGCGATGTTGCATGACCAAAGCCTACCACTTCATTTGTGGGCTGAGGCATGAAATACAGTAGTATACTTATAGAATAGAAGCCTGCATCGTATACTAGGAATGAAGACACCAATGGAAGCCTTTTCCAGGAGGAGACTAGATGTGAGTCACTTCAGGATATTTGGATCATTGGTTTATTGCCATGTGACCAAAGATGCCCGGACGAAGCTAGATCCAACAACTGAGTTGTGGATACTTGTGGGGTACACTGGTACACCCCACAACTATCGAGTGTTCTTGCCTACCAGTCAGAGGACAGTGGTATGTAGAGATCTGAACTTCGACAAGCAGAAAGCCATGCGAGTATCACTTGAGAGGGAGCTCAAGTTGCATGTAGAGGAGGAACTTTCAATTCCTAAGGAGGAGGAGCCTCAGACTAATGCAGAGCAGCCGCATGCAGAGGATCTTCATGTGGAGACATCCACTCATGCTGAGTCTTCCAAATATGGGTGGAAACGCTCAAGGGAAGCTGACAGGTTGATGCTAGATGTGAGAGAGAATGTGGGACAACCATATTCTCAACGCAGACAGAGGAGGTCACCCGAGCGGTACAGTGGTTACATGGCCCTGGCTGGGGAGTATGTAGAGATCGAACCTTCTTCATTCGAGGAAGAAGTGAAGTAAGCAGTCTAGGTTGATGCTATGGTGGAGGAGTACGACTCCATTGTTCAGAACTATGTTTGGGATGTTGCCCCAAGACCTCAAGACAAGTCAGTGGTGAGTTCCTAATGGCTTTACAAGGTAACACAGGTAGCTGATGGCAATGTTGAGAAACATAAGGCAAGGTTTGTTGCCCGTGGTTTCTCACGAGTCGAGGGGATTGACTACGCTGAGACCTTTTCTCCTATAGCAAGGTACTCATCTATCATATCAATGTTGGCACTATCAGCTCAGATGGGTTGGAAGATCCATTAGATGGATGTGAAGACTGCATTCCTCAATGAGAAGATTGAGGAAGAGGTGTACATTGATCAGCCAAAAGGTTTTGACACCTTCGATCATGAGTCGCATGTGTGCCAACTCAAGAGGGATTTGTATGGGTTGAAGCAAGCACCTCGTGCTTGGTACACCAGGATCGACAACAATTTCACCGGGTTGGGCTTCACCAAGAGTGAAGTAGATGTGAACCTTTACCACATCACGGTAGAAGGTAAGCCATTGATCATTGTTCTTTATATTGATGATCTGATATTGAAAGGTGATGATCAGTTGATCAAGTCTTGCAAGGATGAACTTGCAAGAGAGTTCGAGATGAAAGACATGGGTCTTATGCACTACTTTCTAGGCATGGAAGTGTGGAAAAAGGATGGAGAAGTGTTTGTGTCTCAAGGCAAGTATGCCAATGAGATACTCAGGCAATTTCACATGGAGAAGTGCAAGCCCACGCAGACTCCTCTAGCTGGTAACTGGAGGAAGGAGGATGCTACTTCAGGTGAGGTAGTAGTTGCTATTGTTTATTGGCAACTTGTGGGTTCATTGATGTATCTAGTGAACACATGACCAGATTTGTGCTTTACGGTGAACCAGCTGAGTCAAGCTATGGTTCAACCTACCAAGCTATTTTGGAAGGCAATGAAGCATGTGTTGAGATACCTCAAAGGCACATCTTAGTATGGATTGGGGTACAAACAAACAGAAGGAGTGAAGCTTTGGGGCTTCACAGATGCAGATTGGGCAAGGAGTCCATCAAACTAGAAGAGCACTTCTAGAGGAATTTTCAACCTTGGTTCAGCTGTAGTTTCCTGGTACAATAGGAAACAGAGGTTAGTTGCACTTATCTCAGCATAGGCTAAATACATGGCTGGCAGTCAGGCAGCATGTGAGGCCATTTGGATGTGGAAGATTCTAGTGGGATTGTTTGGTCAGCGGATGGATCCAACTATGATCTATTGCGATAATTATAGTTGTATCAAACTCTCTGAGAATCCAGTATTTCATGACAGGTCCAAGAACATATATATTCAATATCATCATCTTCGAGACTGTGTGGTGAAAATGATCATGTTGTTGCTATATGTTTCGATCGAGGAACAGAATGCAGATATTTTGACTAAGGCATTGTCAAAATGCAAGTTCGAGTTCCACAGAGACAGGATTGGGGTGACTGATAAACCCTTTCTTGTTGAGAGGGAGTGTTGAAAATAGCAACAAGAAATGCTAAATATAGATGTGCTATAAATAACATTTCGGGATACATTTCAATTTTAGTTAGTCCCTAAACTAAAATTGAGAGTTAAAATTCGAATTTGATCTTAGCAGCTGTTTGTAAAATAATTAATTAATTCATCTTGAGGTAATTAGTTGGATAAAATCAAACATGAAGTCTATAAGAAGACATGCAACAATTTTCCCTTTGATTGAGGAAGTTATCCCTTGATTAAAGTGATCAGGATGAGTTGTACTTTTAGTTGTAATTAGTTAGCTCAGTTAACTGAGTTAAGTCCAGTTATATTAGTTCCAACTGTTTGTTGAACTGATTGTGAGTTCAGTTAGTTAATGCATGCAGGCACGTAACTACTACACTTCAAATAACTTAATAGTCTCTCATAAATAACTCATGCATGTCAGTTTAGTCAAAGACCCAGTTGAGATTAGATGATGGGACCGTGTACTATCAGTTGTAGGAATATTTCATTGAGGATATCTCTTGCATGCAGAAGGAATTCATTCCTTGAGGATTGTGCAGCTATTTCTGAGTTTTGATGAGTGTGTGATGTGGGAATTCACACAGGTGGTGGAATTGGACTCTAGGAGAAATTGTGCAAGGAAATAGGAGGCTTGGAGGATTGGAGGAAGGCATATGTTATGTCTATTCAATCCATGAGCTGCATTGAGGGATTGTACTAAGAGCTGGATAGCTTGTGAGCTAAAGCTTTGTGTAATACGGACATATTTCCACTTGTATGATAATACAGAAATCGGGGTTTGTAGCTGAGGCTTTCCCCAATGTATTCTTCTGTGTTCATGTGTGATTGCTTTCTCATTCTCTGTTATATGTGTTCTATTTGATCTTGCTCAAAATCGATTAAGCTTCTGCAAGTTTGTTTGTAGAAGTAGATCAAGTATTTTTCTTTAGTATATTGCATAGTCTGTTGATCTACAATAGGAAATTCTACATTTTCGTCTATTCCATTTTCGTAAGGTCACCTAGGAGGTTGAATCATATCATAGTATCCTCTCGTCGCATGTTTACCCCGGTTGGTCGATTACTTGGGTAGATGTGGAAGAGGGTGTTACAGTTCCTGCTCTTAGATCATTTGAATCAACTAGCATGTCCTTACAAGTTTCTTAATTAATATGGGACTCATTTCTATCATGTATATCATTTCTAAAGGGGTATAAACATGCATGATCAAGATTTCTAAAAATGAATTTATCTTCAATCCACTTCCAACCCCAACATTGGATTGTCATGAGCCATAACATTACATGGATTGTCCCTGCATTTGTTGCATAAATAACAACGTAGTGAAGTTTGAATATTTCTTTTCATGGTATCCATATGAGTTTATAAATTAGATAGCTACACCTTTCTAGTTTTACAAAGATTATTGTTTTTCGGCTAACACATACCACTTGAGCATTGTTCCCCATAAAGTACATTTGAATACAGTCCATTTTATCAACAAGTGGGTTTCCTTCTCTACTCCCTATTTAGGTATTGTGAGTAAATAGATGGTCTAGAACACCTCATATCTCATCAAATGTAGAGAACATGAAAAGGTTGGCTTTATGTTTATCTAATTTTTCTCTACCCAGTAAAATTCCTTCTACAAATCCATAAATAGGTTACAATTTTTGCAATAGATTTATGGGATTTGGTAGATATAATTCCTTAAGAGAATCATGTACTTCCCCATGGTCATGTCTATAATATCCCAATATTTTATCTTCCTCGGTTCCACATGTTGAAGTTTGTTTTAATCCTTTTCGAAATCTTTCCAATTCATGAAATTTACATCCACAATTTGACTAGGGTTATCATTTTTGTTCTTTTTAGGTGAGATTAGAAGTTAATACTTTTCTTCTCTTAAGCCTCCCCACAAAACCCTTCGTATAATTCACCACTGATAAAATTCATATTGTAAAGTCCACGTAAATTTGAAATCCTCTAGATATTTGATTTCAAAATAACTCCAACTTATAAAACAAAAAACACTAAAAATCTTTAATCAAGCAAATCAATTTAACACTAAAAATTAACCTTAAACATATCCCATCACACATAATTCAAAGCAATAATATATTCATTTTCATTAATGACCAAAATAATGATTTCACTTAACATATAAAATAAAAAAATAAAAAAGATATATATTTAAACTACTTAAGTAAACACATCAATTAAAGACATATTGACAACATAAATCGTAACAAATTCATCCACTGTAATGACACCAACGTTTACACTATTAAAAAAATAGAAAAATAAAATTGATTAGAATGATTGCAAAAATATATATATATATATATATTTTGCAATGAAGTGCAATAATGATTAAAAAATAAAAATATTTAATATATTATCTTTATCCACATTTACGCCCTGTGCGATAATGATTACAAAAATAAAAATATTTAATATACTATCTTTATCAACACTTACGCCCTATCCGAATAGATATTAAACTTTTTTCAAATACTTATTCTATAATATAATAATATATTGAGTGATGTTGATTCTTACATAGTTAACTCGATTTTCTTAATCTGTATAACTTAGTCCGAGGTGTATTCACACTTAACGGTGTTTATCACAAATTTAATTGAAAAAAACCCCGTAAAGACCATATATTTGACTTTAAACACTTTAAAAGGCCCATTAATTAAGAGATCAAAACAAACAAGATTTGTATGTATTAACACTCCAGCAAAATCCACTTAAATTATCAAACAAAACAAATATAATATTAGCAAATATACAAGGTCCAAGGTCCATTTGATGGGAAACTAACAAAAACTACATTAAGGGCATTTATAGGATTAGAGGAAAACCATACAATGAATATTTCATGTATAATATTATTGTACATTTTAAATAATTATAATGTTACTGTACGTTTTAAATAATTGAAATAAATTTTTATTATTATTTAATTTTTATTTTTATTTGTGAAATAAGAGATTTATTTTTGTCTAGTGATTTAATTGTTAAATTTATACGTATTTATATTCTATTTTTTAGTTTTGAACTTGTCACTTTTAAAAAAAACACATATTCTTAATCATTAAACTCACTCAATAAAACTCATATATATTAATCAGCAAAAATAAAAATAAGTTACTATTTAATATTAATAATTATTTTTAATGACTATGATTTATTTATTGTTTTTCTTTATAATGTCATCTTAGGGAACCATCTTGAAGTCTCATAGCTTATAGAGCTTAGGTCAAGGTAATAGTGTATATTTCTGAGAATTTGTAATATTAAAGGAAAAGTGGGTTGTTATAGTTATATAGAAAAATGTTTTTTTAATGATACTAAAAATTTTGGGCTTGAATTGTTAAATTTATTATTTTAAATATTTAAGAAGCTCACCATGTTAAAAATTTGAACTTCACCGAATAAAAAGAATTATTGTGTATGACTACGTTATGAATTTATAGTATGCGAAGGAACATATTTTAGTTTGTTGGTGTGTCCACAAGAGTCTTCTGTAACATTAATGGATATAACCTGATTAAGAATTGACAAGTTTGTTAAGCTAAGAACCTTCCATGAATTAATGATATTTGTTGGACAATGGGTAGCTTTGCGTGAAAGCCAACGCTGCCTGAAGTGACGATGGTCATGATGATAGAGGGCACTTTACGTGCACAGAAAGGAGGACGGCTGCCGACAGTGGATGATGGGCCTGGTTTCTGCTGTTATAAAAGCAGTTGTCTATAACGCGATTTTTTGAAAGTTTTTTTAGCGGTTTTTCCGGTCAAAATGCTGTAGGAATTTATTGGAATCGCAAATTTGATAGCTAGTTTCTGCACAATGAAAGCGTCCCAGAGGTTTTTCAGGGTGCTGAATCCAAATATGCAGTTAACAATTTTAACTGCAACAAATCAAGATTTAACCTCAATTTCTTCCGCGAATTCAATCAACTAAATCTCCAAAAAGTCACATTATAGACAACTCCTTTATAAAACCCTAGACACAGTCCTCATCTGATGATGTGGAAGCCATTGATAAACGCATTGGTGGTTGTTGTCAAGTATGACTTGAATTATCTTTGCAATATGAACTATTTATTGGATTTAGTTTGATGATGCTTCTTGTCTGGAAATACTGCTTTTAGAGAATTGCATGATATGTTCTGTACTTCAGTCTCAACAGATTGATCAGGAGTTGCATTCATTGAATTTACGGTATTGGGCACTCAATATAAATGTAGAACATAGTGTATAATGATTGTATTCTTGACTCATTATGTGTGGCGTAGGTGCAGCAAACAGAATCCATGTCTGCAATGGCGGAAATTGGTGTGCAGTTGGAAATTGGAGACCTTCATGTATGCCTCTCTTCATACACAAAGTTCAAATTCTGGAGCACTGTTTTTTATTATATTATATGTATATATATATAGCTGAGAAAAGAGGGATCTTTGAACTTCTGAGATGAACGTTTGCTTATGATCACAAATTGAAATGGTTCTATATTACTGATGTATAACCGATTTTTAGAATAATGACCAGAAGTTTACAGAAAGTTAGACTGTGGAAGTAGCATCTCCCAAGATAGTTATTTGCTTTTTAGAGTGGCCCTCACTGATAAAAGAAATATTTATGTCGCACAGGTTGTAATGGACAACGGTATTCTGAAGGTTACTTTGTCTAAACCGGAGGGAATTGTAACCGGGATTGAATATGGTGGACTGGATAATATGTTAGAAATTCTCAACCAGGAAGACAATAGAGGGTATGCCAATTATACAACAATATTATGATTTCTTGTTTTTATGGTTATAGTTTAGTTTTATGGTAACATCTCCGTTTTTATTGTTATATTTTAGTTTTATGGTAACATGTATCATTTTTTTATTAAATTTTAGTTTTATGGTAACATGTATCATTTTTTTATTAAGATTATGTTAGTTTTAATGTTGAATGGAAGAATAATTTTTTTAATTGGAAGATGTTGTTATTTTGTATTAGTTTATATTTGTATTTTCAGTGAGGAAGGTTTTATCTATGGTTATGGTCCTCATTCTTTCTTCATTTCATCATATCAAAATTTATAAAATCTAAGCATGAGCATCCTTATGCCATTTGCAGATTTCAAGAATATAGCAGCCAGGTTCATTGTTTGATCTAGCTGTTGTTCGTTGGATCCGGAGATATTTCTGAAATCTGTGATAGTATAAGTTCAGCAGCATGGCATAGAGTAAATTATTAAATTATGACCATATTAGTAATTAGGACTTTTTGGGGTATAATCATCCTAAGACTTTTTTAGTTCAAGTGTACTTAAGTGCCTCACAATCAAGTCTACTTAGCTTGCTACCCCATTTGCAAAACCTTAGCAACTATTCAGTTAGAGTTACCTTCAACCTTTTCATTTCATTTAGGATTTTTCATGATGCAACTTATTAAATACTATTTTTAGAATTAACTAAGTAGAATAAGTCATTAAACTATGGTTACATGCATGAGTATTAATCTACCAAACTTTTCATGATTTCAAATAGTCCACATATCACTCATTGCATAACACGTTGATGATTGATACTATGTAATTTAGTAACAGAAATTATGAGAGATTTTATCACTTAAAACTAATACTCATAAATATGACTATAACTTAATGATTTTATGCAATTAACCTTTAAAATAATCTATAAAATTTAATGACATTAAGAATAGTGTAGTGTGAATAATAAAAAAAAAAAGTCATTTTTAAAATATAAATAATTAAAAAATATAAAACATTAAATCTTTACAAATTCAACCCTTCAAAATTCTCATATATTATATATATATATAGATATATAATTATGTTTTTCATTCCATATAATTAAATTTAAAATATAATAATATAAAATTATCTAAATATTTAACAACTTGATTTCATTAAATAAATTTATATTAAACCTTTTATCATTCATTAAATTAACATTTAATTAACCATTATCATAATTATATTAAATATAAAAATTAATCATTTAAATTTTTAATTAAAAAAAAAGTTATATTTTTAATATTTTGAATTAAAAAATAATAATAATACCATATGTCTTTACATTCGTAAAAATCCAAATTGTAAAACACTTCACTATATATGCATAAGAGCAGGCTCTAACCACAATTTCCGTTGAAAAAAAAGAACACCTCACTCCTTGGGACAAAGAAAGCAATGGAAATACACATTGAATGAAAGTATGAGATGATAATATTATTACTGATGGATGGATGTAGTGCAGGTATTGGGATCTTGTCTGGAACCAACCAGGAGGACCTGGTATCTTTGACGTGTGAGAAATCTTACAGAGATCATTTACCGTCTTAAGTTTTCATAAGGCCATCTGTACTTCAAACTTTAACATACAAAAAAAAAATGTTTACAGGATTAAGGGTACCGGGTTTACTGTGCTACAAGCCGATGAAAACCAGGCGATATTTTCCTTCACTAGGACATGGGATCCTTCTCTCAAGGGCTCCTTGGTTCCTCTGAACATAGACAAAAGGTATTCATGCTTGATCTGGGCGTTTCTTCCATTTTCTCTGCTAGTTTTAGGGCAGAAATATTAATATGAATGAGCTGTATTGCAGGTTTATTCTGCTTCGGGGTTGTTCGGGTTTCTACACCTACGCCATTTACGAGCGCCCTGCAGGATGGCCCGATTTCGATCTCAGCGAAACTCGTATTGCATTCAAACTACGCAAGGACAGGTAATGGATTTGAACGAGCATTCTTAGTCTCGATAGTAGATTTAGGTTTTTTTTTATGTATAGTAGATTTTGGAAAATAAATAGGTATTCTTTTATATGTATGGTAGATTTTGGAAAAAAAGTTTAGGTATTTTTAATGTGGATAGTAGATTTTAGAAATATTTGGGAATCTATGAGCAGAAGGGTTATTTTTCTTCTTTGGAGACTTTCAAATTCCAAAATATTCTTGATAGTATACCATCAATATAAGTTCAGAAAGAAGTGAAGAGTCAGATTTGAGCGAATCTAACATTGCAGAGGACAGGATTTATGGAGTGTATTTGAAATTCACCGGGTGTTTTCCATTGCGGGTTCCATTATATGGCCATTTCAGATAATAGACAGAGGATCATGCCACTGCCCGATGATCGCTTGCCCAGCAGGAGTCAGCAGTTAGCGTACCCTGAAGATGTTATCCTCACTAATCCTGTAAACAAGGATCTGCAAGGCGAGGTAACGTAGGCACCCAGAACCTATATTCAAGTACTTTACTGGATTCATGGAATTGTCACCTGAGCATTAGATTATGATATCAAACAAACCGTACTATGAGTAATGCACATTCACATCAAAATGATATGTTGGAGTAAATCACAATCCAATTTGGTCTCACTTCATTCATGCTCCATCTTCAACTGGGGTGCCTAAGGCGTAGAAAATTAGTAACCATCTCAGCCAATTAACTTGAAACAAATGAACGTTCATCCCCCTAGGCTTTCAGTGCAATGATTATGTGCCCTCATGGATGGATTTTCAATTATGGCGCTGAACCAACTGCATTATCGAACAAGTTGTTTCAATTATGATTGTGTCGAAACAAATAAACGTACGAATAAGTTTTATTCACTTAAATGTACATTATATTCCAGGGATTCATATATATGCACATGTTTATATGCATGTATGGATTATGGAGGGTGGTTTGGGACGAGCCAAGTAGGTGATTAAGTGGAAGGGAGTGGGGCGGGTTGTAATTAAGGCAATGGATTGACGAGGGCAATAAAAATAATTAAGGCAAGGCAGTGAATTTAGGTGGATGTAATATAATTAGTTTTTAGTGGGAGTCAGAGGAAATTAAGGTACTCAATCAATGAAACAGGGCAACAGGATAAGGCACCCCATTTTTATGAACTTTTAACTATTTAAATGACGTTATTAAACTCTTCTAACTCATCTTTCATATAAACATATAAACATAAATTTTAGTTGTGATGAACGTATTTTCATATTATTGATAAATTAATATCTAAATCTTATTTTTGTGAAGTCTTATTTTTACATATCTAACATAATTTAGTATCGTAACTATATGTTTATGTATTAGAGGCCATAGACTCAAATTTAGAGGGAAGTAGAGCATGTACACCTCTATGTATTTTAGCAGTAAAATTATTATTTAGAGGCAAGTTCCTTATCCCAGAAACAAGGGGGTCTAATATAACAATTTGGTGTCTAGCTTAATTGTGACCTTAAAATTAGACACTTATTATTATATAAGTATGATTAAATGTAAACTTAGAGTTATGTTGAACATATTCTTCATTATATATTTACATCCTCTACATCATAATTTCTCCACATAAAATATTGGACAAACATCCACATGATACCTAATGATACTCTTCATTCCCTTTACCTGTATTGATTATATTAAATTTTATGAGTGAAAAATTCTAACCTTATAAAATTTGTAACCTTTATATCACTAGTAGAATTTTTTAATACTTTGAAATAAAAAACTACAACTAGTTTCCTACATATATTTACATATGTTATATCACAATAACTCCACATTAGACACAAAACAAATATCCACATCTCCATGCATAACCTAATCATACAATGCCTCATTTTTTATTTTTTTTGTAAAGTTCGACCAAAATTTCTACTGATATTCAAAATAAGATGAAGTTACAACTAGTATTCTTTAACACATTATGGTGAGCTTGTCAACCATATCAAAAAATTGTTGACATCATAAGCCCCAGATTTATTGACAATTCCTCCAAAAAGCTATAATATATTGCACTGATAAAATTGAGAATTGACAAGACATACAAAAACCAAGATACTGACAATTATTTATATCCACTATGTAGCGAAACACCATGAGTACAAAAACATAAATATAAGATGATAGAAAACACCCACGCAGAAGTAACCCAATAACATAAGGTCAACTTTGGGGAGCAGAAAGGAAGATAAGAAATCAGTCATCTAGAATGGTCACTAGTTGGTCTAAGAGGAATTTGAACTCACCATGTTTATTGGAGTCGCATTGATAACCCCTTCTCCTAATTTGAACTTAAACAGGAAACAGAATATCACTTCATTTCATTAATATCAGATACTAAAATATGCTTACAAACAAAATGGAAATCAACTAGCTTGGGTGATGGTAGCTTATCTCTCAGAAGAGATATGGCGGTACATTCCTCTGAACTATTTTACAATAACGCTGAAGGGCCTATTTACTATTGAAAAATAAGGGAAAACCCTAAACAACCAAAACCCTAACCCTAGGAGATGGAACGCCAAGAGTTTGTGGACCCTGTTGGGGTTAGTTAGGCAGCCAACTTTCCAGGGTTGTAACTTGGTCATATTATCTCCATTTGGTGCATATGATACCTTGTTGGAAATATATCTCCAAGTACTACATGATTTGTGGCAGTGGTTTGCCTAAGGCTATGAGTGTGTTGCAGACATCAAATAAATTCTATTTAGGGGGTCAAAATTGCTCTGGGAGTTCAAGACCCAAAAATTTGCTAAAAATAGTAAATGTTACAATAGATAAAGAAACAGATGAAACTGACTCGAAGTATAGGTGGAATAGGCGGGTGGCCACTAATATCCACTTGGATCAATCCTCCCTTCTTAGGAAGCAATGGTCCCCATTGCATGCAGAGCCTCCATGACGTGAAGAATTTTTTGTTCAACTTGGTCCCTGGCGAACCACTTGCCCTAGTGAAGGAGTTGGCCTATTTTGACAACTTGATATAGTTGGATCATTTGCTGGCGAGTGTTCTTGATCTCTATGTCCATGATCTAATCAGTTGTGTTTTTTTCCATGCAGTCTCGGCTTAGCTCTGTTGGTATGAGTTGTTCTGCAATGTGAGATGTGTCCAACAATGATGGAAAGTATGGCCAAAGGAGCTCTACATTGAACACTAGGTGTAGACCAAGGAACGGTGAAATGGTGAGCTCGAAGGCATTGTCCTATACAACCTTGGTGACGATGTATGGCCCATTTCGGAGTGAGTGAATCTTGTAGTGGGGTACCGCGAGGTGCTCCTTCTACAAATGTAGCCAAACTTTGTCACCCACCTGGAACTTGTGCAGCACCTGATGTTGATCATGGTGCTTCTTGTACTTAGCATTGGCTCTATCCAATATATCATCGACATGCTGGCAAATGTGTTAAATTCCCTCAATGAATTTGTTATCCCTGTCGACTTGGTACTGGACATAAGCCAAATATGCCTGAGTAACTGCAAATGGTATGACCACATTAATGGGACATAATGGCTGAAATCCCAACCCTACTTGAAAGTGGTTGTGGCCCATTGAGTTATGGATAGCTTTTTTGTAGTTGTGATGGACATAGGGGAGGCTTTCATTCGATGTGCATGGATGCTTCGAGTTGTACATGAGCAGAATGTGTACGATCATCATGTTCACAACCTCTATTTGGCCATCAGTTTGGGGGTGGAAAGTCATGGACTTAGTAAGTTTGGTATTCAACATCGACAAGAGACTTGACCAAAATGCACTTAGAAATCAGGTACCCTGATTTGAGACAATGAATTGTAGGATCCCAAAGTGTACCCGCACTTGCTCAAACAAGAGCTTAGTATTGGCCTCCATTGTGACACTCTTCTTGCATGATGCCATAATGGCCATCTTAAAGAATCTGTCGACGACCATGAAAACGCAGTTGGTGTCGTGCCTAGTAGAAGGGAGGCCCGACATGTAATCCATGAAAATGGATTCTCAATGTCAACTAGGAGTAGCAGAGAAGTATATAGGCCTTGCTTCTTGATGGTTGGTTTGGCAATGATGTAGGCAGTGCACGATCTAATGTACTTCCCAACATCCTGACGAAGGTTTGGCCAATAAAAATACTTCTGCAATATTGCCACTATTTTCTCTACTCTGAAATGGCCAGCAACCCGATTGTAGTGCACCTCCCAAATCATCTTGGCATGCTCACTTAAAGGAAGACAGATGTGTCCTAGGTGGAATAACAATGCATCCTTAAGGTGAACATTTGGAACTTTCTTACCTTCCAGGAGTTTCTAGTATGTTTTTCCAAATTCTGGATCGCTCTTGTAAATATGCGGCCACCCCGAGGTCTCGTAGCCACAAGATTTGAGCACAGTGATCAGTGCCATGACTGGTGATCAGTGAGGCAGTCTACAACATTATTGGTGTTACCCTTCTATTACTTAATGTTCAAATGAAACTGTTGCAGGTATGTGGACCCTTTCTGATGGTGATAGTTCTGCAACTTCCCTTGTGTTTGTATGAACTGCAGGGGCTGGTGGTTTGTGTGGATGATCATTTCCTTCCCCATAATGTAATGCTTCCATTGACGACAAACCTACATAGTGGAATCCATTTCTTTGTCATATGTTGGATACTTTCGGACTGTGTCTGAAAGTGTCTCACTATTGTAAGCCACTAGATGCCCCTACTAAGTAAGAAATGCACCAATAACATAGTCGGAGGCATTTGTCTCAATCTCAAATGGCTGCTAAAGGTTTGGTAATGTGAGAACTTGTGTAGAGCAGAGGCGATTATTAAACTCAAAAAATGACTTATGTTGGGTTTTAGACCAAAAGAAATTTTATTTCGCTCCACCCTTGGTGACTTGACTTAAAATCCAAGTCATATGAGAGAACCCCAACACAAACCTACGGTATAAATTCGCAAGACCTAGAAAGATATGGATCTCTATTAGAGTGGTTAGGGTTGGCCAATCCCAAATAACTTGTATCTTTGTTGGGTCCACATGCACACCCTGCTCATCAATGATGTACCCCAGATATTGAGCCTAGGTCATGCCAAAAGTGAATTTTTCAAAATTGGCACATAGCTTGTGTTGTCACAGGGTTTAGAGGACCTGTCGAATATGGTGGAGGTGCTCTTCCCAACTCTGGTCAAGATCAAGATGTCATCCAAATACACCACTATGAATGCATTAGTGAAGGGTCACAAGATGTCGTCCATCAATCTCATGAACGTTACGGGGGCATTCCTCAACCCAAAAGGCATGACCAACCATTTGAAAAGGCCCTCCTTGGATTTGAAGGAAGTCTTCCATGCATCGAGGGTTCGATAGGAACCTAGTGATAACCAGACTTCAAGTCAATCTTGCTGAAATATTTGGCCCCCTTGAGGTGGTCTAGAAGGTCATCAATCTGTGGAATTGGGTACCTATTCTACATAGTGATCATGTTCAATGCCCAATAGTCAATACAGATTCTTCAAGTCCCATCCTTCTTCTGTACCAATACAATCGAGCTCCCACAAGGTTATGATTTGGGCCTAATGTGCCCTTTATGCAACAGCTCCTGGATTTTCCTATTGATCTCATAATTCTCCATAAGAGAGCATTGATAGATCGGTCTATTGGGTAGCGGAATGCTCGGGGTTAGATCGATGCAGTGCTTGACCTAACAATGCATAGGTACCCCATAGGTTAGGCAAAAATGTCTTTGTACTCCTCTAAAACTTTGTCCATCCAATGCTACTATGTGGAGGCGCCCTGTCTAGAATTCATGGCCACAATATTCTTCTTTCGTTGAGGGAAAAGCATAAGGAAAAAAAATTCTTGGCTTGTGAAATGATCTTACTGCATTTCTTTATAGAGATCAAAGACATGGCAGTAGGTGGGGCTACCTCCGGTATCATGTACAACTTATTTCCCAAAGTAATAATCACAGAGCGAGATCTAGACTCATATACCGCATGTCACTTCCATAAGTATGGTTTCCCTAATAATACATCACAAACTTCAAGAGGAGAAACATCACACAGTACCTCATCCATGAAGGGCTTGATGTTGTAGGGAAGGTGACATTGTTGGCTCACATGGAGATCTTGTCCTTGGTGAAGCCACCCAATGGTGTACGACTGCGAATGTGCTATAGTTGGTAGTCCCAACCGCTTCACAATATCTATTTAAATGAGGTTCTTTTAGCTCCTGCTATCAATAATGAACTGCAGCGGAGAACCCTTCACCCACATCAGTGAATGGAAGAGGTGTTCCCCTTCCTCTGGATCTTTAAGCTCATTTTTTTAGATCTTTGTAGTGGCCACAGTGGCATTGGGCTATGTGTCAATGATCTAATTCCCTTTGTCATTCCCCTTGTTGGGTTTTGATGCGGAGTTAGAACATGTGTCTGATTCGGAAGCCTTCATCTCACCACCAACGACTGCTTGACCTGACACTCACTAGTGTTGTGAGTGGAGCTCTCATGGAACTCACACCATTTTCTTGTGTCCTTCTTTCTCTTCGTGGTGTTTTTCTTTGTTTGCGGCCTCAGCGGGTTGTCCTGGGTCGCCTTGCCTTGGCTTTGTCCTTTGCTCTATGGTTTGGGGGTGCCTTTCCCTTGTTTTAGATTCACAAATCTAAAGTATCATTCCTTCTGTTTAAACTTCTGCTCAATCTTGACAGCGTATTGATACGTCATACCGAGTGAGGTGATGTCCAAGAACTCCATCTCATCCTGGATGTACCTATGTAGGCAGTTGCAGTACTTGAGTAACAAATGTCACTTAGAATCCTTGATACCCAACCTCGTGCAAAGGGTATGAAAATCATTAGTATACTCCAACACGTCTTTGTGCCTTCCTTGCCACAACATTTTCCACTTTATGTATTTATCTTCATATCTCCTGACAGGGTGGTACTACTTCTTGATGGGATCCCGAATGAATTCCAAGTGGGTACGACTGAAAACAATTAGGGTGTACTTTCGTCCTTCTTCTCACAGTAGGTTTCTCACTAGTACTTTACATGGGGGCGACTTTGAGAAGTGCAAAAGTAATATTTTCCTAGCTGGAAAAATCATGAACATGAAAATATCTATCGAGCATATTTAACCATTTATCTACGACGTATGCATCTATCGAACCTTCAAATATGGGGATGTCAAAGTTAACGTGTACCTTAAAGGGTGTGGCACTTCCAAAGTGGCTGCTAGAAGTATATGTGTCGCCTTTGAGTAGTCGCTGAAGGATCTGGGAAATTTTTTCCATCATCGCGATGCTCTGTCACTCGAGGCCTTCTTCGAGAAATATTTTCAAAAGATCTCCTGCCCCCTCATCTTTCTTCTCTTCTTCCATGGGAGGCCATCAATATTTGTGAGGCTAGTCTTGAAAAGTTTCGACAAATTCCAACCCTAACTCCTTATATCCCGACCTCATTGGTTAGTCGCTGAAGGATCTAGGAAAATTTTTCATCATCGCGTTCCTCTGTCGCTCAAGGCCTTCTTCGAGCAAGATTTTGAAAGGATCTCTGGCCCCCTCGTCTTTCTTCTCTTCTACCATGGGAGGCCATTGGGATTTTCGAGGTTGGCCTTGCAAAGGTTCAACCAATTTGAGCCCTAACTCCTTATATCCTGACCTCATTGGGGACATGCAAATGAAAACAGGGAAAGAACAAACTTCTCTGATACCGTTAATCGGAACTTAAACAGGAACGCAACAAATTTCACATATAACAATAAATACAGAGATGAAACAGAAATAACACTTCATTTCATTAATATAAAATACTGAAAAATGCTTACAAAAAGAATGGAAATAAACTAGCTCGGGCGATGGTAGCTTATCTCTAAGAAGAGATGTGGTAGCTACATGCCTCTGAACTATGTTACAATGAGACTCAAAGGCCTATTTATTATTCAAAGACAAAGGAAAACCCTAAGTAACCAAAACCATAACCCCAGGAGATGGAACACCAAGATTTTGTGGGCCTCGATGTGGTTAGTTAGGCAGCCAACTTCCTAGGGTCGTAACTTGGTCATATTATCTTCATTTGGCGTGTACAATACCTTATTGTAAATATCTCTCCAAGTAATATAGGATTTTTTTCAGGCCCCTATCTATGGTTATAGGCCTATTACGTACCTCAAAAAAAAGTCCTTTAAGGGGTCAAAATTGCTTCGGAAGTTCAAGACCTGAAAAAATGCTAAAAACAGTAAATGCTACAATAAACAAGGAAACATATGAAATCAACTGGAGGACTAGGTGTAATATGTGGGTGGCCACCAATATCCACCTGGATCATCTCCATTCTAAGATGCAATTGAATCAGTGTCTGAATCTAAAGCTATGTAGTGCTCTATTTTATTCAGGTGCACTGCAATGTCATCCATGTCATACTGAATATCCATCATAATTATTTTATTTTCTTCTTGACAAACAAAGAGCTTGTAATTATCCATTTTTTTATCTCATAATACCATGTGGAGTAGGTTATCCATCTGTGTGTGTTAAATATAGAATGCAGAAATTAAAGCCTTTATTTCCTCCATTTGCTTGGGTCTCGTACCCATTTGATCTTTGCCAATATAAACTTCTGAATCAAAATGGTACATTATGTCACCAAATTATCTTGCCTCAAAAGTGTGGCTCTACTTTCAAATATCAAAATGCACAACATCGAAGAAATTAGCCTCTGACTGACAACCAAAAAGATAGTGTTTTCTTAAGGAGGAAGCTATTGATGAGCCTCCCCTGCAACTAATTAAATGTTTACACAATGCCATAGAAAACACTAATGTCACTACAAACTTTACCAAGGACCTTTGGGATTGGCTCCTAAAAGCCTTGGGATGGAAAAATGGAGATGAACAAACCATGTTTTTCTAAAATCTCTCAAACAAAGCAACTGAATTTTGTGAGGATGGTTGTATAGACACAAGACTAACATAATACAAGAAACAATGGTAGTATACCTTGAAACCTAAATGAATATACCGCCACTTGAGTTGCACAAGGAGTGAGAAGTTTACCTCCTGAGATGACAGATGAAATCCCTGAAAGTTTCATATGAAAACTTCCCTAAAACTATATAGAGAGTGAACTGGTATACCATGTGCCTGACACAAAGTCTAGACAGTTAAAAAATATACCTGAAGGTTCTGAAGATTGTAAATCAATAGAGGTGAGTACCACGACCAACTCAATTAATGACCATGTTGATGAATTGTACACGAAACACACAAAAAACATTTGTTGCCCTCACTTGACCCAATAACCCTACCAAAAAAAAAAATTGTGGGAGAATTATAAGGGATAGAAAATCCAATTATATAACTCTCTACTGAGACACAACCCAAAAACAAGGATTGGGACAAACAAGCTTGCCAAGAATTTAAGACGATGATACCCAGTGTAACTTCAAGCATGCATGACTGATTACCTGAACACTCCAGAGAAAAATGAACAAACACATATCCAAGAGTAGTTGGACCTTGGTAAATGCATAACCAAAACCCAAACTATGACGCACAAGGAACATGGCCTCAGAAATTTGGACCAGAAAACAACAAGGTACTTATTCTGGTAGAGAAACTGATGGTTTTAAGAAAAACAAAGTTACATTGAATGAAACAAGGATCTAGAATATACCACGCAAGATTAGTAGCTGGAAGACACCACCATAAAACAATTACATCTCTATGCCACCCTTGTTCACCATGCAAGCTTATATATAATGTTGTTAAGGAAACCATGCATTTCTCTATGTCAGAAAAAACTCGGAACCAAATACCCATCATATGCCAAGTGTTAGACCTCCCTCTGTGTTTCTCTTGCCTGAGAAACCTCGTGATATGGCTATCATAAATTTTCCCCAATAGATTGTCAGGAAAACTCCACCCTTCCTCCAGTCGTCCCCCTACTTGCTTCTCCATGCTTATGTCGAAATCACCTAAAAGAATGTACAACAATGTTACCGATCCCATGCAATGCAACAATTACATCAGATAACATATATAACTTCTAAAGTAAACTCAATATCATGTTACACCTAATGATATCCATTTACTTTACTCATATTGATTATATTAAACACCATACATAAAATAAAATGCATGCCTGTCCAATCTTACCAATTTGTAACCTTTATGTTTGTTATGAAACCAGCTCAAGAAAAGATAGAAAAGATAAATCCACGCCTTAGAATTCAGCCTCTTCGAGGGGGCAACCTCCTTTACATTACATAAATGAACAATTCTTGGATGATACAAATGACAAAACCTCCTTTCTATATATAGGAGTCTAAGGAGTCACAATATAATCCAGCCGACCTAACAATAATAATATAAAGCCATAAAAATAACAATAGAGGGATTCTAAGGGGCACAGAAATAACAATATGGGGGTAATAGGGGCACAACAATATAAATAAGGGGTATAACTACAATAGTAATGGGGTAATCACTAGTATTATAGGGACCCAACATGCCCCTCTCCTTCAAAAAAGTGTTGTCCTCAACGCTTGAGCAGTTCTGGATACTTCTGCATAAAATTCTCATCCTCCCATGTGGAATCTTCAGCGGATAAGTTCTTCCACTTGATAAGATACTCTGAAATTGATCGATTTCGTAGCTGTCGAGTTCTTGTTTCTGTGACTGCTTCCGGTTCCAATATAATTTTTCCTTCCTCGTCAAGTTCTGGCAATATTGTTTGAACTGGGAGCTTGTCGCCTATAACCTTCTTTAAACATGAAACATGGAAAACTGGGTGCAATCGAGAAGCTGTAGGAAGCTCCAATTTGTATGCCATAGTACCAATCTTTTCCAACACCTTGTACGGACCATAATACTTTGGTGATAATTTATTATCCTTCTTAGCTTGCTTTAGGGACATTTGCTTATATGATTGTAGCCGTAGGAATACCCAATCACCTACATCAAAACTTCTTTCACTGCGATGTTGATCTGCCTGTTGTTTCATTCTATTTTGTGCCAACACGAGGTTATCCTTTAAGAGTTGGAGGACTTGTTGTTGATGTTCGATGTGGTGTTCCACTGCCTGAACCTTAGAATTTTCTCTTAAATATGATGTGATTGATGGTGGTTGGTACCCATAAAGTGCCATAAATGGGGTCATTTTTGTTGCTGTATGGAAGGAAGTGTTATACCACCATTCAGCCAGAGGCAACCATTTGACCCATTGTGTATGTTTATCAGATACAAAGCAACGAAGATATCCTTCCAAACATTTGTTTACTATCTCAATTTGCCCATCAGATTGACGATGATAAGATGAGCTATGAGCTAACTGAGTACCAAGACAAGAAAATAATTCTGTCCAAAAATTTCCAGTGAAAATGGGATCTCTGTCACTTACAATAATCTTTGGGTTTCCATGTAGCTTTTGAACTGTTTCCATAAATGCAGTAGAAACTGTACTGGCTTTAAATGGATGTGATAATGCACAAAAGTGTGCATACTTGGTAAGTCTGTCAACTACCACCATGATGACACTCTTTCCCTTAGACTTGGGTAAACCTGTGATAAAATCCATTGAAACCTCCTCCCAACGTTGGCTTGGAATGGATAAAGGTTGTAATAGACCCGGTGTCTTAATTGTTTCAACTTTATTTTGTTGGAAAACCAAACATTCCGCCACAAAATTTTGAATATCTGATTTAAGGCCATCCCAAAAAAATTCCTTCTTAACCCTGTGGTAAGTTTTTAAAAATCCCGAGTGCCCTCCTAAGGGAGAAGTGTGCAATTCCATAAGAATCTTTTGTTTTAGCTGGGAATTCTTACAGAGGTATAAGCGATCTTTGTACCATAACGAATCATTTTGCCAGCTAAATGTATCAGAAGTACTGGAATCTTGTTGTAGCTTTCGAATAAGTGCCCACACTTCTTCATCATTCTTCCATTCCTCCTTTGCTTCGTTTATCCAATCTGGTTGGATAATAGAGATGGCACACAACAATGCTTCCATATCCTCATCCTTTCTTGAGAGTGCATCTGCCACCACATTTTGCTTCCCTTTTTTGTAGATGATTTCAAAGTCATAACCCAACATCTTTGTGACCCACTTTTGTTGCTCTTCAGAGGATAATCTTTGTTCTAAAAAGTATTTAAGGCTATCATGATTCGTTTTTACCTTGAAGTGTCTTCCCATTAGGTAGGGTCGCCATTTCTTAAGTGCATGGAGTATTGCCAACATTTCCTTCTCATAAATAGCTTTGCTTAAAAACTTTCCCTTGATTGGACGACTTTCAAAAGCAATGGGTCTTTCATCTTGCATTAAAACAACACCAATTCCATTTCCTGAAGCATCACATTCCACAATAAAGGTTTTTGTGAAGTCCGGTGTAGCTAAGACCGGTGCTTGGCACATTGCCTCTTTAAGATGTTTAAAGGCCTTTGTTGCTTTCGGAGTCCATGAAAATGAATCTTTCTTCAATAATGTTGTTAGAGGTGCTGCTATTCTCCCATAATTCTTAACGAACTTGCGATAATACCCTGTCAACCCAAGAAATCCTCGCAGATGCTTTATGGATGTGGGAATTTTCCATTCCTTAATGGCTTTAATTTTGCTAGGGTCTACCTTAACTCCTTCATGAGATACAATATGACCCAAATATTCCACCTCCTGGACTCCAAAGAAACATTTGGATCTTTTTGCATATAATTGTTTCTCCTCCAATAGTTGTAGCACCTTGTCAACATGTTCAACATGATCCTTCCAAGACTTGTTGTAGATTAGTATATCATCAAAAAATACTAACACAAATTTTCTAAGGAATGGTTTGAAAATTGAATTCATCAAACCTTGAAATGTTGAAGGTGCATTGGTAAGGCCAAAAGGCATGACCAAAAATTCATAATGACCCTCATGAGTTCTAAATGCAGTTTTCGGAATGTCTTCAATCTTCATTCTAATTTGATGATATCCCGAACGAAGATCCAACTTGGTGAAGTAAATTGATCCATGCAATTCATCCAGTAATTCATCAATGACAGGAATGGGGAACTTATATTTAATAGTGAGCTTGTTGAGCCCCCTATAATCTGGACACATGCGCCATGATCCATCCTTCTTGTGCACCAATACTACTGGAGCTGAGAAAGAACTTTGACTCGGTTGAATTATACCAGCCTCTAGCATTTCTGCAACCATACGTTCAATTTCACTTTTTTGGACATATGGATATCTGTACGGCCTGATGTTTGGAGGAACACTTCCCGGAATCAGATGAATAGCATGATCATGATCACGCATAGGTGGAAGACCTTTGGGAGTCTCAAATACCTTGGAATGATTGTCCAGGACTTTTTGGAGATCTGGAGAAATAGATGATTCCAATGTGGAAACATCTAGCGAACATAATTGTGCAATGACACCTCTTTGCTCCTTTTTTAGAAGCTTTGTCATGCCATTAGAGTTGATTATCTTTCCTGGTTTCCCTGCAATACCCCTTAATTCAACTTCCTTTCCTTCCACAGAAAATTTCATGAAAAGTTCTTGAAAATTAAAAGCTATTGTACCCAAGGATTGTAGCCATTGGACTCCTAGTACAACATCAGCACCTCCCATTGGAATGGAAAGCATTGGGTTAGTCAATACATATTCTCCCATGGATAGCTTGATATTATGGCACTTTCTAGAACAATTTATTGTTCCTCCATTTGCAATCATCACTTGACACTCTGGTGCTGGATATAGGAAGCAATTCAATTCTTTTGCTACCCTACAATGAATAAAATTGTGGGTGCTTCCTAAATCAATCAACACTATTACCTTTTTCTTCTTGATTTGTCCTTCTATCTTGATGGTTTGAGGAGTGGTAATTCCCGCCAATGCATTACAAGATATGGTCGGATTTATTTGTCCTTCATATAGGCTTTGTTCTTGGAATATATCCTCTTCTTTTGACCTTTCTTTCTCCTTTTCTTCTTCCTCTTCACAATCTATGTAGAATAATTTCTTCTCAGCACACTGATGACCTTTTGTGTATTTGCTATCACAATTGTAACAAAGCCCTTTTGCTCTTTTTTCTTCCAATTGTTGCGGTGTCAACCTTGTAGGTTGTGGAAGACTATGGGCAACAACACTTCCGTCTTTATAGTTGTGAATGGTATGCTTCCTAGTTACCATAATTTTGCTTTCCATTTTTCTTGCTAACCTGAATGCCTTCTCTAATGAATCAGGTTCCCAAAGGCGCACATCATGTTGGATATTATCCTTTAAAGACCCTATGAACACATCAATCCTATGCTCCTCTAGAATATCTTTTACCCTTATGTTCAATTTTTGGAACTCCTCAATGTGCTACATTATTGAACCCTTTTGTTTGAGACTTATCAATTGGCTAAAAAAAGTGTTGCTTTTTGTATCCTCATAATGTGCTATCAATTCTTCCGTAAAAATTGCCCAAGTGATAAATTGTTTACGAGAACAAAGCCATTGATACCATACAAACTGATTTGGTTCCAAATATAAAGTTGCCATACGTACCTTTTGTGTGTTTTGCACATTATTGAGATCAAAGAATTGCTCCATTTGTAATATCCATGTGGCGGGATCCTTGCCATCAAACTTCCTCATATCGATTTTTGGAACATGGTGATTCTTTGATCCAACATTAGCGTCTATGGTATCATGATTAACATTTCTTTTGTTCTCATCATGAGTTTCCTTTACTACCTTTTCACCATTAGTGACACTTTCTTGTCGCAACTTCTTCAATTCTTCCATATCTGTCTTCAAATCTATCTTCAAATCTGCCATGTCTCTCTTCAAACCTGTCTTCGAAACATCCATCTTAGCTTCCATGCCCTTTATCTTAGATTCCACGCCACTTATATTAGCTTCTGTTAACTTTTGTGAGCGTGACATTTGTTGCACTTGTTCTTGTAATTTTGATATATCACGTAGCATTTCTTCTTCTTCTTCATGAGTCATGCTAGAGCTTTTAGGTTCCTTACTAGGTGTTTGCATTTTCTTTCTTCGGGGCATCAGTTACCGATAATAATGCTTTACTATTCCCTTTGAATTCCGTTAAACCAAGCTTACACAAAAATTTAAAAAAAAAACTACACACCTTTTTTCACTTTATAGAAGCCTGATATTTAATCTGATGTATCTCTGTAATTTCGAATCATCCAGTTCTAAAATTGCTACCTGCAGTAGCCTTTTGCGTCCTCTTTCCAATGCCACAAGTCTGAGCCAAATTGGATTCTCCAAGGAAGAGTTATGTGAAATCTCCCACGATGACTTGCTTTTAGACGGGTTTAGTAGAGCAAACTTGTATGACGTGCCACGAGTCACTGTTTCAACCTTTGAATCTGAAACACACATAAAAGAAACTACAGTCCGTCCTCTTTCTGTACATTTTTACGAAATTTCAATCCGATTCTCAGAGAGAGAGTTATGACGATTTTACCCAGGTCACTTGTTTTTAATGTAATTCAGGAGTCTGCAAAAAGGCCAACTTCCTCAGATTATATCTCCGAAAATATCACGCTAAAAGCTCTGAAATTTGGACCCAAGGTTTAGCGCCAATTCTTCTCAAATGGGTATTTTTTGCGACTTTTGAAATATCACAGAAAAAAATTTATAGCGAAAATTCCACGATGACCTGTTTGGAGCAGCGAAACCCTAGAATCCAAAGCTCTGATACCAAATGTTATGAAACCAGCTCAAGAAAAGATAGAAAAGATAAATCCACGCCTTAGAATTCAGCCTCTTCGAGGGGTCAACCTCCTTTACATTACATAAATGAACAATTCTTGGATGATACAAATGACAAAACCTCCTTTCTATATATAAGAGTCTAAGGAGTCACAATATAATCCAGCCGACCTAACAATAATAATATAAAGCCATAAAAATAACAATAGAGGGATTCTAAGGGTCACAGAAATAACAATATGGGGGTAATAGGGGCACAACAATATAAATAAGGGGTATATCTACAATAGCAATGGGGTAATCACTAGTATTATAGGGACCCAACAATGTTGCTAGTAGGATTTCAATACTTCGAAATTGTATCTAGATCTATAGTTAGTTAGTTTCCTAAAATATCATATTGCAAAATTTTTGGAATGAAAATACAAATATTGTATTCCAAGTCCTTTGATTTTGTGAAATGGGTTAAACATTATTGTATCTAGAGCTATAGTTAGTTTCCTAAAATATTATATTGCAACTATTTTCGAATGAAAATACAAATATTGTATTCCAAGTCCTTTGACCTTGTGAAATGGGTTGCACCTTATTTTTTAAATAGATATTATAGTTATTAGTTCTACATTGGTTTGTTAAATGTTCCAATTTCTTAGACATGATAATATTTCCAAAGTGTTTTACTCTTTCCATGCCATTAGCGCATGTCGACCACTACATTCACTCCAATATTAACTCATGCGTCCATGCCCACTAATTATGCCTTCACTGCAAGTATCAAATAAAAAGTGAAACTATTTCTTTTTCAACTTTAACAACCTAGAAAGAAAAAATAACTTTTGAAATCATATTAGTATACCTAAGTTACCCTAAAACAATACCAATAATTTATAATGGAAATATGATAAGTGAGGACAGTTGACCTATAAATTATTATGAATATTTTAATGTTACATCATAAATTTTGTTATGAAGTGTTTATTTAAGGTTAGAATTTAATATTGTTAACTTATTATTTAGAATATTTAAATAAGTTGGGAATGAAATAGAATAAGTTAAAACAATACCATAGGATTTAAACAAACAAAAAATACAAGATTATTTTACATGAACACGAGATATACTCTTGGAAATCTACAAAAAAAAAAATGAAAACCAACTAGAAGGTGAGGATTATGCTTTTCTTTTTTCTTTTGGATATGAAATGAAAATAAAAAGAAAAATCAAGTATTGAGTTTCCATTGAAATTGTTGTCTATGTGGCTACTATAGGGTCTTTTGTTTCCTCAATTATGAACTTAACATCCCACTCCCTTACTCTAGTTAGTTATATAATAGTAAATCTATACAACAAGAATGGAACCTCTTCTTTTCATAGTGGATTGGTATTTAATATGTCCTAATAGTATTCTAGGGTGAGGAATAGGGTGTTTGCATACATCAACACCTTATCAGGGTTAGTGTTTTGAAATTCCTAAATTCTTCTTAAAATTTCATGTATGACTAGCTCCAAATGTGTGAGTAATTGGCAATGATGTAGCATCTACTTGGTACCATGGTGGTCAAGAATATAGGTCAAATTGGAAATGTTATGGCATTTTATTGGTACCGTGGTGGTAAAAAATATAGGTTGAATTATGAGAGGTGTGACTTCCTCATATGAACTCCCACTAAGTTGATGTTCATGCAATTGGATAATCTCAATTTGTAGAATAATGACAAGGGGATTAGGAATATGTAATCAAAATTTTAAGCTCAAAAAGGTCATTTAATGCCCCAAATGGGCTTTAGAAGTTTTGGTACCCCTAACCTTACCTTGAAACGGTACCCACAAGCTAATAGTTTCACTCTTTCTAACCAAAAAAGTACCAAAATAGATGAAAAATTATGTAGTGATCCGTTTTGAATAATATCCTCCCATTTTAGGGGACATTTGGTCCCCAACATTAGGGGAATTTTGAGGTATAAAATGGGTCTCCTAAGGAAATTGTATAATAATAGTGGAAATAATAAAATAATATTAGATTACATCAAATTTTAGAGGGAAAAAAGAAAAAACTATTTTTTCAACTCGTAATTTCAACTTATCTCCCTATGGGTTTACTCAAATTTCGAGCGACAAAACTCATTGGATGCATAATTTTACTTCTCATACATGAATTAACCATGTTTCATACTTTCAATGGACCCTATTACATAAAAAATGAGAAATACACGAAAAAACACAATTGCAATCATGTTTTTTTATGTATTTCTCATTTTTCGTGTAGCAGGGTCCATCAAAAGTATGCAACATGGGTACTCCTTGGATGAGAAATTAAACTTTTCATCCAATGAGTACCCCCGCTTGAAATTTTAGTAAAACCTTAGGGATATAAGTTGAAAATACAAGTTGAAATGTAGTTTTATTATTTTTTTATTTTTTTATCTTTTTACTTTTTTACTCAAAAAATGGTGAATCATCCCCCATGGTTGACATCATCATCTTCAATCCTATTGGTTCTTATCAAGTTTATTTTGGTTGTACATTTTTCTTAGGAGGCCCATTTTAGACCTCAAAATTCCCCTAATGAAGCTTTCATTGGAAGACATGAGGAAATTTTTCCTTTGCCTTCTCCTTAGAGTATCATTTAGCCTTGAGTGAAAGTTTTCCTTTCAAATCAACCTATCTGAGTTCATGGTACCCCTATGAAGTTGTTCTATATTTATTCTACAAAATTGAGTCCTTTGCTAACTCTATGTAATATCATAGAGCTAAGTCCTCTATGGTGATTAACACTTAATGTTAGTTTACTAGTCCAACGTTAAAGGCTCATATAGTTTCATATTTTCCACATTAATTATTGAGTAAATGTACATATATGGAGGTAGACTAAGTCTATAGGCCTTTTCACCAAGTCGCTCCAAAATGTTAGAAGGATGACACAATATAGTATTAATCTTCTTATGAAGACCTTATAGTTTTTCTTTGTTTAGATGCATCTCTACTCAATCTCTTACATTGTATGTCTTCACATTTCTATCTTATTTGTGCCAAGACTTGTAATTTTCCTATGACTTCCTCAATATCTCATGTACTTGCAAATGGATCTACATAATATTATCCATGAATATTTTATCCTTCAGTACTTCACGTATGGTGTCTTCTCTAACTCTTTTTGTTGGCTTGTTGGGGCCTAACCCAAGTTTAGAGGTGATTTAGCCAAAAACATCTTGATACTACTGGCCCTTTCAGCAACAGTCCATGGACTGAAGACTGAGGTCTCATCCAAAGTAATATGGGAGGGTGCTAGAACTAGGTTTCTGCATCCTGGAGATGTCTGATGAGTTCATGTGGTACGCGGTTCGACCCTATGCGCACGTCGCTATGCACACTTACTCCTACCTCGCAGCCTAATATGCTACCTTCACGCAGCCCTACTTGGGGGTCCAATGCTATTATTACCCAAGTCCTTACTAGTATTCCATTGTTAGTTGATTAACTTAGCTTATTTTCATGCGTAAAGTATACTTAGCAATATAAATCATTCATACAATTGTGTGCAATAAACAGTATAATTGCAATTCATATCAAATAGGTAATAACCCAAGAATAGGTATACGAAATTAAGATAAAAATTCTCTTTATTATTATCTTCCTTCAGTTAGAGACTCGACTCCACCTTGCACACTCAACTGCCAGGGTCCGCGCACACATCTGCGGACTACTAGGCCTCTGTGCACTCAATTGCAAAGCCTTCTCCTACCCTACAACCCAAGACACACTTAGACACTTAGACTCTTGCTCTTCACCTCTACTTTTCCATCTATTACTTCGCTACTTTTACACTTAGAGCCTTGCTCTATTTATACAATCCCATGGTCCGTGGACCATGGGTAGGCCGACATTACCTTTACAAGACTAGGGAGGACAACCCTGTGACTCTAACATACTTCTGCACCAGCAATTCAGGGGGTTTACAACATCATTCAGTCAAAACATGGGCTTTGAGCCACAAAACATGCCTCAAGGGGGATTCCATGCCCAACAGGCCCCCAACACAAACATCGTGACTCCCCCTCGAGTCACTCTATCGACGCAGCGATCTTGGCATGGAGTTGCCTCAACTGTCCTCGAACTGTGCTGATGTCGGAAACGCATTGCACCACTGCTTGTTGAATTTGTTGCATCCTCTATTCTTATATTATTGTGTCTGAATTGTTTCCATACCTGTGTACTGGTATCTTCTGCATATGTTTATAGTCCCGTGCCTTGGTCTAGCTCCTCGGAGTGCGAAGACTATGCCTATGCAAGCTAGTCAGATAGCCCGCCCACCTGTGTAGGGCTTCAAGAAGCTGTCATTCACTTTGCCTGGGAAGGGTTCTCCATTTAGTTTGACTAGATAGACCGCGCCTCCGTCTGTGACCTCCTTAGCCATGTATGGTCCCAGCCAATGCATTCTAAATTTTCCCATAAATTTTTGAAACTTACTGTCGTACAACAACACTAAGTCATCTATCTTGAAGGTGTGCAACTTGATATGGTGGTCATGCCAGGCCTTTTCACACTGCTTTTGTACTTGTTGATGAAATCCAGCTAAGAACCATTCCTCCTCAAGTTCTTCTAATTGCGCGAACCTGTCCTCCAGAGCTTCGTAGTGTGTCATCCCTATGAACACTGCTATGCACAGACCAGGTATGATATATTCCATCGGTAAGATAGCTTCCACGCTATAAACTAACCAGAAAGGTGTTTGGCCCATCAATTTCTTGCACGTTGTCCTGTAAGCCCATAGCACTGTAGGTACGCGTAACTCCCAATTGCTTCACTTCGTGTTGCACACTTTGGTCAGCGCAATCTCCAGTATTTTATTGAATGCTTCTACAGTCCCATTGGTTTGTGGTTGATACGGTGTAATTTTCTGATGATACACCTGGAATTCTTCTGTGAGTGCGTTGATGTTTTCGTTCATGAAATGTGTTTTGCGATCACTCATTAAGATTTTTGGACAGCCAAATCGGGTCAACACATTTTCAAACAATAAATTTGAAGTCGTAGCAGCCGTGCAGTCTTTGACCAATTGCGCTTTTGCCCATCGTGTCAGGTACTCCATCGCAATGATGATGTAGCGTGTGCCCATCTTTCCCTGAGGTTTGATAGGTCCCAGAAAGTCAATTGACCATTTCTTGAACGACTACAATGTCATTTGTGGATTCAACGGTATCTCGTCCCTCCACGATGGTTTTCCGATCCTTTGACATATATCGTAGGCCTTACAGTATGCTTTTGAATCCTAGTGAAGGGTTGGCCACCACAACCCTGCACGAAGAATATTTTGTGCAGTCGTGCGTCCTGCATAGTGTCCTCCTGCAGTGCCCCCATGTGCTTCCACGAGGATCTAACTTCATTCAAATTCAAGTATGTATCTTCAAATATCTCATCATTTCCTATTTTGTATAGGTTCCCTGCAATGACAGAAAAATCTGCTGCGCACACCACCAATCCCTTCTTTCATTGGACATAGTATTCATTTGGCACAATCCCTATTGTCAAAAAGTGGATTATATCTTCGAAGTGCCCATCCGTGACACGCACCGCAAAGATTTTTGCATCCGGTAATCCTTCCTCCAAACTAGTAGGTTCCTCGCCTATCTCAATATGTGACAAGTGATCCAGTCCTGCGTTCAAGAATCTAGGTTTGACCATGACCTCAAAGTCATATTCTTGGAACAATAAGAGCCAACTAGATATGCGCCCCCCCAACACAAGCTTATTGACTAAGTACTTTAGCACAGAATGGTTAGTATACATCTTGAAATGTCCTCCTAGCAAATATTGTCGGTATTTTTGGAGCGTGTACACCATCGCCAAACTCTCATGCTTGGTTGTGGAATAGTTCTTCTCGGCTTTGGATAGTCTATGTCTAGAAAACACGATAGGATGATCCAAGCCCTCTCCACCCTCTTGTGTGAGCATTGCTCCCAACACGATACATGACGCATCAACATGGACATGAAACTCCACCTCCCATTTTAGGTAGATCAGGATTGGAGCAGAGGCCAATTTCCCCTTTATGACATCCAGGTTCTTCATGCAATCATCATTCCAGCAAAATGTGACATCCTTTTTCAATAGTTTCTCCATCGGTGCGGTGATATGGGCATAGCTTTTAATGAACTTCCTGTAGTACCCTGTGTGTCCCAAGGTAGCGCGCAACTATTTAACACTTCGCAGTGCTTCCAAATTTAGAATCACGGAAATCTTCGTGGGATCCACCATCAACCCCTATTTGAAGACCACATGTCCCAACAGGGTCCCAAAGGGAACGAGGAATGTGCATTTCTTAAGGTTCAGTGCAATCTGGTGTTGTCGACAAGTATCCAGCATCAAGTGTAAGCTTGCTACATTGTGCTTAACCAATCCAAAGACAGTCCAATCATCCAGATAGACCTCCAAGAACTCGTGTATGTATTCTTTGAATGCAGCAACAACAATGCGCGAAAATATGGATGGCGCATTCTTCAAGCCAAACGGCATAACAGTGTATTGAAAGCATCCCCATTCCATCACGAAGGTCATCTTGCTCTTGTCTTCCGGTGTGATTTTGATTTGGTGGCACCTTGAGAACCCATCCATGAATGAGTATGCTTCTTATCCACCAACATTTTCCAATACTTCATCTTTGAACGGTGTCAGGAATAGATCGTATACACAGGCGTCATTCAGCTTCCCGAGGTCCACGCATATTCTTATTTCACCCTTCTACTTTTTCTCCTGCACTACCATCGAGCTCACCTAGTCAAATTCTTCCACCGGTTCAATAATTTCGGCTAAGAGAATTTTGTCCAATTCTACACGGACCTTTTCCTTATACTTCGAATTCAAGTGGTAAGGCCTCTCCTTAACTGACTTTGCGTCAGGTTTTAGGGTGATCTTCATGATCCATAAGTCGCCAATGATCCATTTTAAATCCATAATTTTTGTCGGGAATAAGTCTTAGTATTCGCTGAGTAACTCAGCAACCTTATCCACCATGGCATCATCCTAATAGTTGTCGAGCATTTCATACTTTGGTTCCACCTCCGTCCCAATATTTACCTGCTTCGTTTTTAGCGGCGCAGTGATGTCAGGATCCTCAATCAATGGTCCTCGAACCTCACGATAGCCTTCAGTTTCTAGAACGTTAACATTCTATGGATCCTCATCATCCTCCTCAATATTTATATTGTAACACTCCAGTGTGCAGCTCAACTGGGTCGCCCATTCTGATTGAAGTTGTTCTGTTAACTCCTGTGGTATTTTGAAGATAGTTGCTTTTACTGCTTGTAGCGCATCATCAAGAGTATCCCACCAATGATCTTCAAACGTGAAGGTTAACAAGAATCCTTCGCGCAAGATGTCCCATTCGCTCGTGCCATGGCGGAGCTCTATTTCAGTATACCAATTCATGTGTATGGCGTCCAAGGTATGACAGAACAAATGCACCCATTTAGGTTGTGGCTCTTCCTTGTAGACCTTGGTCCATTTCGCAAGGTGTGCACATGGATCATCTCATCCGTCATACTTGACTATTAGCTGCGTCTTCATTTTCCCAAATCGTAGGCACATCATCCTTCTTCATCCTCGCCAGTCCTTAAAATTCCGCTGGTACGTACCCCACCACCTCGCAGGCATAGTGCACAGTACCCATTTCAAAGCATCGAAACACTGTTGTTTTGGCACCTCTCTTTCAAATTTGGTTAGGAAATCATCCACTTAACAAAACCCATCATGCATAGGTAGATCCCTTACCTCTGTTTTCATGCAGTGCAATGATCTTACCATCATGTTGCAATTAGGTGTGGTTACCTCGTGTAACCAGTACTTCCATCGTTTTATTTCTTCGTCTGAATCTGATGTGCAGGAGCTTTCGCGTTCCTGCGAAATATTGTCATCCACTGTAGGATTCACCTAATCTTGTTCCTGAGTGGTTATCTTCTAGATACAGTCTAGATCGTCATCAATCTCGTCACTGCGCACTGGCTCTGTGTAGCACGATCCTTCGGCAAGGTCTAAAGGTACCACTATGCGTAGTGAATTTTTCTCAAAAATCATCTTGTGCTTCTTTATATTTATCATTCCATTCATTACAGTGGCCCAATCTATTCCGAGTAGCGCGGGATAGGGATTGTTGTCATCGACAATCTCTATCGCTTCGAAATCTGCAAGTGCACTCACACCTTCGATATCTACCATTATTCCCCGCAACCTTCCCATCAGTAGGATCTTCTGTTGGTTCACCATTCGTAATTGAATAGGGGACCATTGCAATACGGGCCTACCCATGTGCTCCCATGTCTGCTTTGGCAGTATGTTTGTGTTCGATCCTAAATCCATAATCACTTGATTCATTTCATATTCCCTGATTTGCGCAGTCAATCTCATCTCCCTTCCTATTCGCGTTGTGCACTTCCTGAGCTTCCGGACTACGCATGGTTCTCCTGACCCAGTGCACCTAGTGATCAGTTCTTGTAGTCCCTTTACTACCTTGCTGTCAAGCAGCAGCTTCATGTATGTCTCCAGAAAGTTAGTAAGCATTGATGGGTCCATCTCTGGTTCTGGTTTGTCATTACTACCTGAAGTGGAGGCCTCCGTGAAGCTCTTCTTAGCTTCCATGAATGTCTCCTTTGCATGCTCCAAGTTGAACTCTGGTTCCTTTATTGTAGCCTTGCGAACCCAAGCAATCTCTTCTAGCTGCTTTTCCTTGCCATCTCCTATTGTGATACTACTTTGGAGCATGATGTTTACATTCGAGTCCTCTTTGCGCAACTCAGACCTCATCATTTTCAGGTTCTGAGTTGGGGGAGGCTGGAGCATTCCTTTATCGCACAACCTTGCTATCAGTGTAGGGCAGTCCTCTGTCTCATGATCAAACTGGGTACAATATAAAAATGATGCCATCGTTCGATTTGTACAATCACAGGGATAATTCCCTTACCCTCCGCAATTGTAACAAATCAGTTGTCCACGACCCCTTCCTAGTCCCATTCGACCTTGACCTTGTTCGCGCACCTGAAATCCAGTGCGTACCATCCCCACATTTTGATCAAGGGATCGCATTTCGGCCTAAACTCTGTAGGTAGGGGTTCGATCCATCATCAATTCATAACTTCTATAGGTGTGCTCATCATAGCCTGCTGATCTATAGAAGTTACAGAACAACTGTTGGGATGTCTGCATATACTTCTGTAATAGATGGAAATTATCTTTAGCATCCTTTCCTCCTATCTGACAAATCATGCACCATAATGCAGGCAACGCGCTCGATCCTGCTTGTGCCTCTAGTCTCAATGGCATTGGCCCTCTTCTCGCCATGTAATTCATGAAGAGTGGACAATGGTCCTTGTCATGTCCCTAACCTTTGCACTTTATGCACCATACCTCCTTGCGCGCCTCTAGGCAAGTTGTCCTATCCTATTTCAAACTCTGCATTTCCAGACACAGGTTTTTCAACTGCACGTGGATCTGTTAGACTCCCAGACTGGGATCTTGTATTGGGGTCTCGTGCAGTCTCATTGCAATCTCCAAAGCTTCGGCATGAGTGGATAGCTTCTGTTGTGACAACACAATCCTTAGTTGCAGCATTAGTGATGCTACAAACCATGCACGATGCTGCCCATCTGTCAAGGTCATTTTTGCTTCATGAATCATAGCCTTTAGTCTCTAATCCAGCTCCCAGGGGGTTTCACTTGCAAGCATCGCGATTTTCTTAAACCCGATAGTCGACTGTGTCTCTGATTTTGGCCTGCTAAATTCCATGTTTAACGCAGTTTGGATATCTGCGATCCTGACGTTTGGATTGTCATTAGAATGCTTAATGTACCACATTAGTGCGCAATCCTGCAACATGCTTACTAGCGTTGCCTTCTTTATATTGTCATCCACGACTACTTGTGCTTCCCATACTGCCTCTACCATGAACCATAATTGGTTCAGATCTTCATTCCCTACTCCTTTGAACACCGGAAACTTTATTGCTCTCGCCATATTGAACTGTGGTGGTGGCGGAGGTGGTGTGGGCAGAGATGGGGGTGAGGATGGTGAAACTGGTGGTGGTGTAGGTGGAGGTGGTATGCGCAGAATTCGCTGCATTATCAGACTGCTCGCACTTCTTAGTGAAACCTTCTCAAGCTCTTCCTCACTTTCTCACTGAGGTGAAATGAAGGGGCTAGTTTCTATCTCTGCGCTACCTTCATTTCTATAGATCCTCCCACTTTGCATAGCCCCAAACATCAATTTATTCGCATAACCCACTTTTCACACAGTAGCATTTTAATCCAAGTGTTCAAATATTTAACGTACTTACCTCACGGTCCTTTGAGGAAGCGTTGTTCCGCCTCGCTGTAGCTGACTGACGTGTCTACTGTGAACTTGGTGATACACCCTCCTATAATTCAATTGAGCCAATCGTCCAAAACGCTTGCGATCTTATCTTCTGATGCCTCTAGTCTGCGTACCAACTATGGAGTCCACGAAATAGGTTTGTCGAGCCGATACCTTCCTTGACTGTCTAATAGCTTCGCAATCCACTCATACAACTCAAAGGGGAATGATGCAAAGAAAATTTCATGGATTTCCGTATATAAGTAGCACTCTAACAACTGTTCCTTCGATACTCGTAGATTCCTGTTTTCCTACACCACGAACTCATGAATGTTTATGTCCATCCACTCTTCAATTTCTTTCTTTGTCGAATTCCAGTGACATGACATCAAACATCTCTCATGAAGATCCTAGTCCTGACAACAGAACCATTTGTTGGCTTGTTGGGTCCTGACCCAGGTTCAGAGGTGATTTAGCCAAACAAATCCTGGTACTACTGACCCTTTCGGCAACAGTCCGTGGAGTGCGGACTGAGGTCTCTCCCAAAGTAGTATGGGAGGGTGCTAGAACCAGTTTTTCGCACCCTAGAGATGTTTGATGAGTTCAAGTGGTCTGTGGTTCAACCCTGTGCGCATGTCGCTATGCGCAATTACTCGTACCTCGCAACTTGAGATGTTACCTTCATGCAGCCCTACTAGGGGGCAAAATTCTGTTATTACCCAAGTCCTTACTAGTATTCCACTGTTAGTTGATTAACTTAGCTTATTTGCATGCATAAAGTATACTTAGAAATATAAATCATTCATACAAGTGTGCACAGTAAATAAACAATATAATTTCAATTCATATGAAATAGGTAATAACCCAAGAATAGCTATACGGAATTAAGATAAAACTTCTCTTTATTATTATCTTCCTTTGGTTACAGACTCAACTCCACCCTATGCACTTAGCTGCAGGGGTCCGCGCAATCAGTTGCGGACTACTAGGCCTATGCGCACTTAGTTGCAGAGCCTTCTCCTACCCTATGACCCAAGACATAGTTAGACACTTAGAATTTTGCTCTTCACCTCTACTTTTCCATCTATTACTTCACTACTTTTACACTTACAACCTCGCTCTATTTATACAATACCATGGTCCACGGACCATGGGTAGGCCAACATTACCTATACAAGACTAGGACGGACAACCCTGTGACTCTAACATACTTCCATGCCCACAATTCACGGGGCTTTACAATATCATTCAGTCAAAACAAGCACTCTGAACCCCAAAACATGCCTCGAGGTGGATTCCATGCTAGCACTTTTTTACTTTTCACATACAACATCTAACTGTAAAGGTGTAAAATAACTAAATAAAGTTTCAAAAAGGAACTTATAATTTGGTGGAAGTGATGGATGCTCTACTATAAGAGCACTAAATATAGATCATTTTTTCGTCATGGGTCCTTCGATTATTAAAATTGTAACCCCTCAAAAATTGAACCAATGTCATATTCACTACTTATGTTTTCACATATATCAATGGATGGAAAGTTGTATATCTCTTAAACTCAATGTTAATTTTCTCTGAAAGTGTTGTAACACACCCTAAACTCACTTTGGTTGTATGCCACTATAGTTCAACATCTATTCACTGTGAATTTTTAATTTATCTTTGGACTGGATTGTTAGGTCCCTATAATACTATTGATGCCCCCATTAATATTGTAGTTGTATCCCTTATTAATATTGTTGTACCCTATTGCCCCATATTGTTGTTACTGTGCCCCATAGAATCCCTCTATTGTTATTTTTGTGCGCTTATATTATTATTGTTAGGTCGGCTTTGTTATATTGTGGCCCCCTAGACTCCTATATATAGAAAGGAGGTTTTGTCATTTGAATCATCCAAGAATTTTTCATTTATGTAATTTAAAGGAGGTTTCCCCCTCGAAGAGCTGAATTCTAAGGAGTTGATCTATCTTTTCTATCTTTTTGTAAGCTGGTTTCATACCATTTGGTATTAGAGCTTTGGATTCTAGGGTTTCGCTGCTCCAAATAGGTCATCGTGGCATTTTCACTATAACTTTTTTTCTGCGAAGTTTCAGAAGCGAAAAGAAATAACCATTAGTGAATAAATCTCACTGAACGTTGGTTCCGAATTTCAAATCTTTTCGCCCTATATTTGCGGAGATATGATCTAAGGAAGTTGTTCTTTCTGTAGACTCCTGAATAACATTCCAAACAGGTGACCTGGGGAAAATCGTCATAAGTTTATCTCTGAGCATCGGATTGAAATTTTGTAAGAAGGTATAGAAAGAGGATGGAATTTAGTTTCTTGTATATATTTTTCAGAGCCAAAGGTCGAAACAGTGACACGTGGCACTTCATACAAGCTCGCTCTTCTGGAAGTGTCTATAATCAGGTCATCTTGGTAGATTGTGCATAATGCTTCCTTAGAGAATCCAATTTGGATCAAATTGGTGGCATTGGAAAGAGGATGCAGATGGCTACTACAGGTCACAATTTCAGAACTGGATGATCCGAAATTACAAAGATACAATAGATTCAATATCAAGCCCCTACAAAGTGAAAAAAGGTGTGTAGTTTTTTTTAAATTTTTACATAAGCTTGGTTTGAAAAATTAGTTTGAATGAATTCAAAGGGCATTATAAAGAATTATTATCAGTAATTGATGCCTTGAGGAAAGAAAATAAAAACACCTAGTAAGAAACCTGAAATCTCTAGCATGACTCATGAAGAAGAGGAAGAAATGCAACATGATATATCAAAATTATGAGACAAAGTGCAACAAGTGTCACTTGCACAAAATGTAACAGAATCTAAGATGGATGGTTTAAAGAAAGATGTAGAAGCTAAGATGGATGGTTTAAAGAAAGGTGTAGAAGCTAAGATGGATTGTTTAAAGAAAGGTGTAGAAGCTAAGATGGATGGCATGGAAGCTAACATGAATGGCATGGATGCTAAAATAGATGGCATGGATGATAAGATGGAAGAATTGAAGATAAATATGAATAAGTTGCTACAGGAAATGGTCACTAATGGTGAAACGGTAGTAAAGGAAACTCATGATGAAAACAAAAGAAATGTTATCATGATTCCATAGACTCTAATGTTGGATCGAAGACCCACCATATTACAAAAATAGATATGAGGAAGTTTGATGGCAAGGATCCCGCAACATGGTTATTACAGATGGAGCAATTTTTCGATCTCAATAATGTGCAAAACACACAAAAGGTACGTATTGCAACTTTATATTTGGAACCAAATTATTTTGTATGGTATTAATGGCTTTGCTCTCGTAAACAAATTGTCACTTGGGCAATTTTTACGAAAGAATTGATAGCACATTATGAGGATACAAAAAGCAACACTTTTTTTAGCCAATTGATAAGTCTCAAACAAAAGGGTTCAATAATGGAGCACATTGAGGAGTTCCAAAAATGGAACATAAGGGTAAAAAATATTCTAGAGGAGCATAGGATTGATGTGTTCATAGGGACTTTAAAGGATAATATCCAACATGATGTTCGCCTTTGGGAACTTGATTAATTAGAGAAGGAATTCAGGTTAGCAAGGAAAATGGAAGGCAAAATTATGGCAACCAGGAAGCATACCACTCACAAATATAAAGATGGAAGTGTTGTTTCCCCTAGCCTTCCACAACCTATAAGGTTGACACCACAACAATTGGAAGAAAAAAGAGCAAAACGGATTTGTTATAGTTGTGATAGCAAATACACTAAAGGTCATAAGTGTGCTGAGAAGAAATTATTCTACATAGACTGTGAATAGGAAGAAGAAAAGGAGCAAGAAAGGTCAAAAGAAGAGGATATACTCCAGGAACAAAGCCTAGATAAAGAAGAAATGAATCCGACCATATCTTGTAATGTGTTGGCTGGAATTAACACTCCTCAAACCATCAAGATGGAAGGACAAATCAAGAAGAAAAAGGAAATAGTGTTGATTGATTCAGGAAGTACCCACAATTTTATTCATTGTAAGATAGTAAAATAATTGAATTGCTTCCTATATCCAGCACCAGAGTGTCAAGTAATGGTTGCAAATGGAGGAATGATAAATTGCTCTAGAAAGTGTCATAATATCAAGCTATCCATGGGAGAATATGTATTGAAAAGCCCAATGCTTTCCATTCCAATGGGAGGTGTTGATATTGTACTAGGAGTCCAATGGCTATAGTCCTTGGGTACAATAGCTTTTAACTTTCAAGAAATTTTCATGAAATTTTATGTGGAAGGAAAGGAAGTTGAATTAAGGGGTATTGCAGGGAAACCGAGAAAGATAATAAGCTCCAATGGTATGACAAAGCTTCTAAAAAAGGAACAACAAGGTGTAATTGCACAATCATGTTCGCTAGATGTTTCCACATCGAATTCATCTATTGCTCCAAATCTCCAAAAAGTCTTGGACAATCATTCCAAGGTATTTGAGACTCCCAAAGGTCTCCCACCTATTCGTTATCATGATCATGCTATTCATTTGATTCCAGGAAGTGTTCCTCCAAACATCAAGCCATACAGATATCCATATGCCCAAAAGAGCGAAATTGAACGTATGGTTGCAGAAATGATTGAAGTTGGTATAATTCAACCTAGCCAAAGTTCTTTCTCTACTCTAGTAGTATTGGTGCACAAGAAGGATGGATCATGGTGCATGTGTCCGGATTACAGGGAGCTCAACAAGCTCACTATTAAAGATAATTTTCCCATTCCCGTCATTGATGAATTATTGGATCAATTGCATGGATCAATTTACTTCACCAAGTTAGATCTTCGTTCAGGATATCGTCAAATCAAAACGAAGACTCAAGACATTCCGAAAACAACATTTAGAACTCATGAGGGTCACTATGAGTTTTTGGGCATGTCTTTTGGGCTTACCAATGCACCTTCTGCATTTCAAGGTTTGATGAATTCCATTTTCAAACCCTTCCTTAGAAAATTTGTGTTAGTATTTTTTGATGATATACTAATCTACAGCAAGTCTTGGAAGGATCATGTTGAACATGTTGACAAGGTGCTACAACTATTGGTGGAGAAACAATTATATGCAAAAAGATCCAAATGTTTCTTTGGAGTACAAGAGGTGGAATATCTAGGTCATATTGTATCTCATGAAGGAGTTAAGGTAGACCCTATAAAAATTAAAGCCATTAAGGAATGGGAAATCCCCACATCCATAAAGCATTTGCGAGGATTTCTCGGGTTGACAAGGTATTATCACAAGTTTGTTAAGAATTATGTGAAAATAGCAGCACCTCTAACAACATTGTTGAAGAAAGATGCATTTTCATGGACTCCAGAAGAAAAAAAGGCCCTCGAAGATCTTAAAGAGGCAATGTGCCAAGCACCGGTCTTAGCTACACCAGACTTCACAAAAACCTTTATTGTGGAATGTGATGCTTCTGGAAATGGAATTGGTGTTGTTTTAATGCAAGATGAAAGACCCATTACTTTCGAAAGTCGTCCAATCAAGGGAAAGTATTTACATAAAGCTAATTATGAGACAGAAATGTTGGTAATACTACATGCACTTAAGAAATGGCGACCCTACCTAATGGGAAGACACTTCAAGGTAAAAATGGATGATGATAGCCTTAAATACTTTTTAGAACAAAGATTATCCTCATAAGAACAACAAAAATGGGTCACAAAGATGTTGGGTTATGACTTTGAAATCATATACAAAAAGGGGAAGCAAAATGTTGTGGCCACTACACTCTCAAGAAAGGATGAGGATGTGGAAGCATTGTTGTGTTCCATTTCTATTATCCAACCAGATTGGATAAACGAAGCAAGGGAGGAATGGAAGAATGATGAAGAAGTGTGGGAACTTATTCGAAAGTTACAACAAGATTCCAATACATCTGATACATTTAGCTGGAAAAATGATTTGTTATGGTACAAAGATCATTTATACCTCTGTAAGAATTACCAACTCAAACAAAAGATTCTTCTGGAATTGCATGCTTCTCCCTTAGGAGGGTACTCAAGATTTTTAAAAACTTACCACAGGGTTAAGAAGGAATTTTTTGGGATGGCCTTAAATTGGCTATTCAAAATTTTGTGGCGGAATGTTTGGTATGCCAAAAAAATAAAGTTGAAACAATTAAGACACCAGGTCTATTACAACCTTTATCCATTCCAAGCCAACGTTGGGAGGAGAGTTCAATGGATTTTATCACAAGTTTACCCAAGTCTGAGGGAAAGAGTGTCATCATGGTGGTAGTTTACAGACTTACCAAGCATGCACACTTTTGTGCATTATCACATCCATTTAAAGCCAATACAGTTTCTACGACATTTATGGAAACAATTCAAAAGCTACATGGAAACCCAAAAATTATTGTAAGTGCAGAGATCCCATTTTTACAGGAAAGTTTTGGAAAAAATTATTTTCTTGCCTTGGTACTCAGTTAGCTCATAGCTCATCTTATCATCCTCAATCTGATGGGCAAACGGAGATAGTAAACAAATGTTTGGAAGGATATCTTCGTTGCTTTGTATCTGATAAACAGATACAATGTGTCAAATGGTTACCTCTGGCTGAATGGTGGTATAACACTTCCTTCCATACTGCAACAAAAATGACCCCATTTATGGCACTTTATGGATATCAGCCACCATCCATCACATCATATTTAAGACAAAGTTATAAGGTTTAAGTAGTGGAACATCACATCGAGCATCAACAACAAGTTCTCCAACTCTTAAAGGATAACCTTGTGTTGGCGCAGAATAGAATGAAACAACAGGCAAATCAACATCGCAGTGAAAAAAGTTTTGATGTAGGTGATTGGGTATTCCTATGGCTACAACCATATAAACAAATGTCCCTCGAGCAAGCTAAGAAGGATAACAAATTGTCACCAAAGTATTATGGTCTGTACAGGGTGTTGCAAAAGGTTGGTATTATGGCATACAATTTGGAGCTTCCTGCATCTTCTCGAGTGCACCTAGTTTTCCATGTTTCATGTTTAAAGAAGGTTATAGGCGACAAGCTCCGAGTTCAAACAATATTGCCAGAACTTGACGAGGAAGGAAAAATTATATTGGAACCGGAAGCAGTCATAGAAACAATAGATCGACAACTACGAAATCGATCCATTTCAGAGTATCTCATCAAGTGGAAGAACTTATCCGCTGAAGATTCCACATGGGAGGATGAGAATTTTATACAGAAGCATCCGGAACTACGCAAGCATTGAGGACAACACTTTTTTGAAGGAGAGGGGCATTTTGTCCTTATAATGCTAGTGATGCCCCCATTAATATTGTAGTTGTATCCCTTATTAATATTGTTGTGCCCTATTGTCCCCATATTGTTATTATTGTGCCCATAGAATCAGTCTATTGTTATTTTTGTGCCCTTATATTATTATTTTTAGGTTGGCTTGGTTATATTGTGACCCCTTAGATTCCTATATATAGAAAGGAAGTTTTGTCATTTGAATCATCCAATAATTTTTCATTTATGTAATGTAAAGGAGGTTGCCCCCTCGAAGAGGCAGAATTCTAAGGCGTTGATCTATATTTTCTATCTTTTTGTGAGCTGGTTTCATACCATGGATCCTAATTATTTTGATACCATGACTAATTACATCCACAAGGTCACCAATTCCAACTATGATACTCATAAATTCTATGAAGCCGTGTCTCAGTCCCCATACCTGTCAGTGTCGATATCTTCATCCCTCCATCAAGTGATCAAAATTCTCTTGTTGCATTGCATTTTTGGTGTCTCATCCAATCAACTGCATTCCATTAGGATCATGGATCATCTGATGGTAGTGGCATATTATAAATTTTCCCTCATGGTCTTTACCTCCTGGCCCATTTTCATACATTCAGGTCATTTACAGTCATTTTTGTCTTTACATCTGCAAAAGTCATTTTTAGGGTTTTAGGTCTCATTAGGTCTAGGTTTTTGTCATCTAAGACTTGTAAAAGCTCAATAATGGTCAGTAGGCACATGAGGAGGTCAAATAAAGTCTCGGCAGCAAAAATTTCAATAATCACATGCTTAGTGATTGATTTTTCCTCAAAACCCTGTTTTGAGGAAAAACAAAGTTTTATTGTTTTATGTCTATAAATTTCATGTAATTTCATTTTTCCTATATGTAATAATTCTGAGAAGAAGCCCTGCTCACCTTGCCAAGATCTTGCACTATAGCTCCTACAAAAGAGTCAAAAAATCAAAGCATTTAGTCCATCGAAGGCCAAAAGCAAGTCAAACTGCCAAAACAGAGTTTTAAAAAGCAAGTGAAAAGCAAACTTTAGAAAAGTGGGCTTTTGTAAATAAAAATTAATGTCCAAGGATATATAAAGTGTTTCTTATGTTCAAGAGTTCATTTGTCTGCCAAAGAAGAGAAAAACAAGAGCCAAATCGGGTTTGAGGCCGAACGAGTGGTTGCAGCAAAACTGTGAAAGTTCTTGAGGCGTGGCGCACCTGGGTTGAGGCACAACGCATGCAGCACAAGTTTAGCACTGATATTGTAATGGTTGTGATGCACCAGTGGGACGCGGTGCACCTGTTAGTGGGCGTGGCGCAATGGTCTTCTGAGCCCAAACTTCATTCAAATCACCTCCTCCAAGCTCTGAATTGTGCCAACCTCATTTCACAAGTATTTTTAACATTCCTAAGTGCGATTGCAAGGGCTTTAGTCAATTTTCATGGTGTTTCAATAGGTGAGAAATAAAACCCTAGTTCCTTGTACAGTCAAATTGAATGCTGCCTAGGGTTTGCAAGGTTGCAATTTTCACTGTCTTATCTCTACCACTTTCACATCCCCTCACTACATTTCACTCATCTCATTTCCCGTTCCATCTTTTATTTACACTCATCTATCCCCCTATCCCCAAAACTAAAAACCCTAATACCCAATTCCTACTATCCCAAACCCTAATCTAGATACCCTAACCCTATCACTTCACAAAAAACCCTACAGTTAGCAGCAAACTCCCACATTCACAGTCCCCACTCATCAATCCCTTTCATTGAACAGAAAACACCTATTGTTCATATAAAATCTCTTCATACTCATCACTTCAACCCAAACAGTGGCAAACATGGAGACAAATTCACCTTATGAAAGAGATGATGAAACAAAAATTGATTCCTCCCAAGAAATTCATGCACCTAGAAAACCTCACAAGGGAGGAAAACACATCCGGGAGGAGCCCACTACACTTACTGAGCTATTGGCTTGCCCTCTTGCAGTAGATTGTTTCAAACATCAATCTTGTTACCAGTTTTGTGAGATGGTGAAAAGAGTCAAATACCATCATGAACTTGCCAGACTTTTTGTTCTCCATCTTCACAATGGCCATGGTCAATTTGGAAAGTGTTACATTCACTTTGACACCTAAAACTTTAGCTGAAGCAACAAGATTTCCGAATGTGGGTGAATAATGGAACAAGGGACAGTTGGTGGAAAAAGAACATTATGAGCCTTATATCAAGGCTAGCTATCAGAAGTAGATTAGTAGGGTCTTCCCTTTCAGATACCTACATGACACATATGCTCCCCTTATGAAACTTATAATCAAATACTTCAGCTGTGAAGGCAGATTTTCTCGCCTGTACAGTTATCATGTCAGAATATTGATGCATTTCACTAGAGTGAGGACGATGAACATCCCCTATTTCATGTGCTGGAATATTAAGAAAATGACCACATTGGTGCAAAGGAAACCTCCTCATCAGTAGTACAACAACATTTATCATTTTGCATTGATCAAGATCATTGTTTTGCATCTGTTGAGTCTGCTCAATGTTTCATGGGATGATTTCATTTCACATGAGGTTTTCACAAGTCCTCAAGTGACCCCATCAATTTTTCATGAGGCAAGAGGGCCTTCACATTAGCAAGAGGTGCATGAGACTCAAACCACCAGTGTGCCAGTATTTATCACTTATCAAAAGGGCACAAGGAGGTTATTTGCAGCAGCCAAACGAGTACTATCTCCACCCAGGGTGGAAGGGGTCTCATTCCCTTCAACAGCAAAGCATGTATAGAACAAATGTAAATAGCCATTGCATGATGAGGGACCTTGTGAAGGTCAAGAGAGGGAGTTCATTCTCATTTAGGATGATGACATTGATTTGGGCTCCCAAAGCTCAAAGCTGAAGGAGATCATCCAGGAACAATAAGCTAACATTCATGACTTGTCTCTCAACTTGTAAAGAGCCAAGTGGGTAATAAACTATCTTGAGCAAAGGAACAAGCAATTGGAAGGCCAACAAACTATCATGGAGCTGCAAAACATAAAAGAAAAACAAGTAGCAAAGAGAAGAAAAATCAAGTTGACACCGCTAGAGCAAGAGATTGAAGTTGATCGCAAATCTTGGCTTGAGAGGGCAAACATGCACTTGGAGAAGATGCTGGAGAAGGACATAAAAGAGAAAAAAAAGTTGAGGCACATGGCCTATCACTATTTGGCAAGAAACAAAAGTTGCAAAGCAAGGATAAGGACCTTGAAGACCAAGTTGAGGAAAACTTTGAGGAGGAAGAAAGAGAAAGAAAAGCTCAATATTTTGGTTGAGGCTTCCTTAGCCCAACATAGCACTTGATGTAGGTCACTCAGCCCAAATTTCAAGAAATTTGTCACACTTTTTGTCAATTTTTAATTTTTGAAGCAAAACACATATTTTTCTACGTGGTGCGTACTGCCACCTAGCGCTCGCTTTTTCTAGGGACCTCCTCTGGAGGAAAAATCAACATTTTTGGATTCCTCATGCAAAATTATGAATGAAAAAAAATGGCTAGAAAGTTTTGTCGAGTTTTGAGCTTCCAAAATGGTCAAAAACACCTCAAAAATGCCCTTTCTGCCCCTTTTTGGCCACACAGGAAGCAGTGTTGGGAGAACTCACTTTTGGTGGGGCAAATGGACATGAAATTCAGAAATTCCACCTGTTCTGGAAAGTAGATAGATATACCTTTCCAAAAATACCACTTGAAGAAAATTGGTGCATGGGAAGGACTCCAAAATCAGTTTCAAAAAGACGCTACGCACAAGGACAGTGGCTCGGTGCACAGGATGAAAAATTGTCATTTTTCCAAAAAACTCTGTTTTTTGCCTAGTTTTTTCTTAGTTTGACTTTTCTCTCTCTCATGGTCAAAATACTGATGTAAATTGATGTAAATTGATGGAATTTTATGTAAAAATGTTAAAAATTCACTCATGGAGGTAGATACATCATGGAAAGGTAGTTTTGAAATAATGAATCAGTTTCCTAGGTTTTAGAGGAAAGTTGTTCCACTACCTGCTTTTTAGTTCTTAGTTTAGATCTTGTTGAAATAGCTCCTAAACTCATGAATTCGACCCATAAATCCTAGCATGAGTTGTTTTTGCCTATATCTAGTAATTTTTCAGTCATTTGTAAAGGTTGGACTCTTGTGAATGCTTTGAGCATTATTGTACATTCATCTCTGCAGTTTGGAAAAGGAATAGACCAGGGTTTGCAGCATTTTGTGGGATTCTTGTGGCAACTTGATTTGGTATTGTTTTTCCTTCTGTAATGCAAGTTTACATGTGTTTATGTATGCCATCATCTCTCTCTGTTTAGCTTAACTAAATGAATCAAGGTTAAATGTAGAATTCATTGATGTTGCAGTGCTCTACCTAGGGTTTGTTTAGTTATTCATGTTTTCAACTGTTTGAAGAGGATCCCTGAGACTTTCATGCCCTCTCCAACTCCTCACTAGTCTTAAGACTCTCCATCTCACTTATTTCAAAGTACTAAACCATTTTCCTACCTCACCCCACAGAAACCTCTACAAGACTGTGTCCATTCCCGAGACCCAAATCTGCCTTTCACATTTGAGCCAACAAACCAACATTAAATTCAATCAAACTCCTCTGAGCATATACCTAGCCTAAAATTAGTCTTTACATCAGTCATCTCAAACCTCACTGATCATATTTTCCTAGGATTGACAAGGAGAGAGCCCCTTACCCAACTTTGTAGGGCTAGCTACCAGGTTAAGCGTGGTTTGATGTTACCCTAGATCCTACCTTTCTCAACCTGAGGTAGATATAGGCACTAACATATTGGCGACCGCTCTAGGGAAGAAGAGTTTGTTATCATTGTTTTGCTTTGTAGACTACAAACAGAGCCTGAAGTTAGCCAAGTAGCCTTCGAAATGCTCTTGCTTTTCATTAGCAAAAGTAAATGAATGCTGGTTCAGTCAATCTCCGATCTAGTTTATAAAGTGAACATCTGATCTAAACGATTACCCCAGTTTCATAAAGCAATTCTATACTTTGGATGATGAGTTTAGAATTTTATAGGCTGAACAAGTTGATAATGTCCGTTTGATTTTTGGGAATAATTCAACACATTGGCTTCCAGACGATACACCAGGGCCAATACTAATATTGATCCTCCTCCTGTGTATGAGAACCCAAATCTCATCCCAAGAATTCTCCAACAAGAAAGCTTTTTGATTCCCATGTTCAGATCTCATTCATGTCCAATTGTTTTTGAATATCTTGAAGATCTTGAGTTTGATGAGCATTTTGATCTATCGTTGTTTGAGACTAAATATGAAAGTGATGTTGGTTCTACTGTCCTAAATCCGGAGTTTGTCAAAGATCTTGAAACTGAAAGGGCCAATAGGTCAATTGGCGATTACATCTTGAATATTCAAACTTAAATTGTGGCTACAAACATTCCCGAGTTCTTAGAATCTGCATCTACAACTCTTGGTTCATCTGCTATTGCATCTGGTTCAGAAATTCCTACTGAACCTCCTTTCATTCCCACCATTCCCATGCAGCCCACCATATCTGATCAGAGACCTCCTGTCTCTTCTCCCCCATCAACCCCTCAAACATCTCATATTTCCTCTCCTCCCTTTACACCTCATAGACCAATTACATCAGTTGCTATCATTGTTCCAACTCCTCCTACATCCCCAAGGCCAATTGCAAATCCACCTAGAGCAATGGCTGCCCGATATGCACCTCTTGTGTTGCCTCAAAACTTGGATGTCATGCCCACTGGTTACCAAAGGAAACTTCCATTATTTGATGGCACCCCCCAAGGTATAATAGCTTAGCAGCATGTGGAAAAGATGACCAATTTGTTTGACCTTCATGAGATTGATGAAGAAAATGTGACTATGAGACTATTTGTGCAAACTTTTGGAGGTGAAGTGCAGAATTGGTTCAGAGCTTTGCCGACTGCAAGTATCACTACATTGGCTGTTATTCAGAGACAATTCTTGGATCTCTAGGAGGTAAAGAAAAATCCTCTTCAAATTCTTTCTGAATATGAAAACACAAAGAGCAATGTTGGTGAGAGTTTCCAAGATTATTGTGTTAGATTCAATACTATTTACAATGCAATTCCTGTTGATATAAAGCCACCTATGGGGCTAGCTTTGATTAAATTTCTCGATGGCTTCAATCCCGACATGGCATATCAATTGAGAGAAAGAGATCTAGCCACATTGGAGGACATGTAGAAAATTACATTCAGCATGGAGTAAAATCTGCTTGCTAAGAGAGTTAGAGCAAAGGCCGAAAATAAGGTAACCGTAAAGGGGGAAGCTTCTTCCTCAGATCATTTGCTTCGCAAGATCTTGAAAATGTTTGATAGACTCACAATTGCTGATAATCCTGAAATGTTGGCATTATGGCATTATGGACATGTGTTGAACTTGATGGCAACCCTCTTACAGACAGACATTTCTCTTATATACATCTTGATGGGGACAAGAAGAGCCAAGAGGAGAGAAGAGGGGCCATTTACATATGTTTATCAGAACCATTGAGCCATTGGGAGCTGTTATAGCTCCAAATCTCACTCTTATGGTTTGTGATGTTGCACTCATGGCCTAGGGCAACCCCTCCTTCCAGACCTGGTAAAAAAAATTTAAAAAACAGTGTTTTATCCCTTATACGTGACATTGCCCTGAGTTAAACGCATGTACACGCGGGTCTGTGTATACCCAACCCGCGTGTATGTATTAAAACACTTAAAAAAATAAATAATTCCTTATTTTCGGGCGGAGATCGCGGGTTTTACCTGCTGATCACCTGTTAGTTCCCGTGGCCCAACTTTTCCCAACCAACTCCTAACTAAAAAACTACTTTGGAGATGGTATAAAAAGATATCAAAGGGAAGACCTAAGAGAGAGAGAAAGGAGAGCAAGATTATTATGCTGAGATTTTCCCCTTAGACCAGGTCTGAAGTCCCTGGTGCCTTCTGCACTTCCCCCATTTTGCATAGGAAACCCTTGTTTCCATGTGTATTGGTGATCATTCATCCTTTATATCACCATTGAGTAAGACTTGGAAGGAGCTCTTGTTGGAGGCTTGAGGTTGGAACGAATCCGGGAGGAAGCTTTGCTTGGAGCCTGCTGAAGGTGTTTCAGGTGAAATCTTTCCGTTATATGTACTTTACTTGCCTTTATATAAAGAAACACGTCTTGGTTCCCGAAACAATCTTTCTTTGTGCTTATGAGATTCTTGTTTTGAATTCTTATGCAAGTAGTTACTTAAAGATTTTTATAACTAACTTTATAGCATGAAGATGGTTTATGTATAAGTATTTGTCCATGTACTGCTGTGTTCTTTGATTTGTTTGTTTTACAGGTCAAAGGAGAAGAAGGGAACTCCAAGAAGGGTTTGGACCCTAAAGGCCTTCTCGAACATAGGACCTTAGGTACGTACCCTCAACATTAGAATTTGCTTACAGTAAAGATAATGGCTGTGTGTGTGTTTCTTTGAATAAGCAATTTTCAGTCTGGTAGAGTCTTAACCCAAAGGACCCTAGGGGTACTTTCCCCTCAACCAGAATTGGCGACTCCGCTGGGGAACAACACTCTTGTTGTTCCTAGTTTGGGTAGTCTTCAAGCCAATCAAGGCTCAGCCCCTCTGTTTGCTGGCTCTGACTGTCTGATCTGTTCTTGAACTCTAAGCTTTTCCAGTTTTTTCAGTCTGTATTTTTTATTTTTCTTGAAAATCTTTAGATACGCTGTTTTGCTGGATTACAGAAGCGTATATACGCAAGCTTAACTAAGTAAACCCACGTATACGCAGGTTTCCTCAGTTACAGTCGCGTGTACACGCACTCTGCACATCACTGCAGGCGCGTATATTATATAATTTTCAAGATTTATAAATTTTCTTTTTGCTAAATGTTTGTCTGGTGGTTTGGGTCAGTTTGAAGCAGTCATTTTCCAGTAACAGTCCTCTGTGTAACAGGGGGCATCTTGTTCTGAACTCTCTCGAGTTATAAGGAGTATTAATCTTGTTTTCGTTGATTGCAAGCGTCATTGTTTTTTGACACACAAGATTTCTGGTTAAGAATCTTGACTGCTCTGTTTTGGCAGAGTAGGAAGATTGGATTCAATCTTTGTGTTCATTTTGTTTTGGTGACCCTTTTGTTTGCTTAACGAAACCATTTTTGTGACCATTTGCTCCTTCGTTTCGGGAAAGTTGTTTGTTACCATTTTCTTGAAACTTGTATTTTGATCTTTTGGACTTTCATTGCTGCTTTTGATTGTCAAGAACGATTTCAAACGCATTTATTTTTGTTGGGTTTTCATCATTTGAAAGGTGTCAATTCACAAAAGTGTTTGGTTGCCTATTCATCAATCATTGGTGTCAGTATTTTTGAGAGCATTCTTTGAAAAAGACTTCTTGGCTTGATTAAAAGAAAATCTTTTGAAAGTTTTGAGTTTCGCTTTCTTAAACTTGCTTTTCATTTGATTTCCTTTTTTGCGAAGTGAAAGTGCTTTGTGTTTGTCTTAGAACTTGTTTTTATTGTTTGGACGAAATGATTGGTAACACATCATCTTCTATCTAAGCATTTTAGTGGCAAGACAAATTTGATAAGGAAGCAACTTTCCTTCTTTGTTTTTAGAGTAGTCTTTAAATCTTGCATCCACATATAGTTCTTGCATTAGGATAGATTTGCATCTCTTTTCAGGCATATATAGTTTTGTTAGTTTTTGTGAGTGTGGAGTCTGAAAAGAAAAGGAAAATTTGTTTATATTAGAAGTACCTCTGAACCTCATAGAAATTGCTCTTCATCGAAAACAAAAAGTGCATGTGCATGTAGTTAAGTTTTATTAATTTCTTTTGCGTCCATAAAAACACCACAAGTTTCATCTCCATTACCTTGTGACTTAAAGAACGGCCTAATAAAATCAAGCGCTAATTAAAATGCACTAGAATTTTTTGTTTTAGTCAGTTACACCAACAAGTTTTGGATTTTAGGGCCTTGGATTAGGCGAGTGGAGAGTTAACTCTCCAAGGCCACATAAAACGTCAAACATAAGAGTCTGAATAACGAGAGAAAATCCAATAGCGTTAGGAAGACCAGGAAAGCTCCGGATCTGGGAGTTAAGCACGAGGGTCTGTGAAGACAGGGAAGAGAGATACCCCCTCTCCTACTTGTCCGAACTTACCTCACGACTGTTCCGCCTGGCTTCTGCGACGAGTTGGTACCCATAGTTGCCTCTCCTAGGGATCTACACAGGTGGCTGCAGAGGGGAATCCCGTGGCACCTGAGGTTGACGTTGTATCACTCTCGACAGTACTACTGGAGGGCACCCTTGCGAAGCTTGGGGGCTTGCACCAGCGCAGGCTGTTGTTAGGAGGTCAGCGTAACTTCCTCTGATACCTTCGCTGATAGGACTGGGCCCTCATCATCCCAGACTATCTTCTGAAGGCCCCTTGATTCACTTTCTCATATTTTGGTGTCCGGTCCTAATCACCCGGAGCGGAAATACTTGGAAGTTGTTTGACTGGTTGTATCTTTACGGACTTTATAGTGTGTGCTCTGTGCTCCTAGTTGGCCTAGCTTTTAATTTTTTGAGTCTTTAGTTAGATCATAACAAAAAATTCAAAGTGGTTGACCGATCTCCTAGACGGTCTCGAAGACTTCGTGGTCTTTCGCCGCCAAGTTTAGAACCTTCTCCTAGAAGGCGCAGAGGCAATACTACCGGTGGGTTCCGTCCCACGCCGGTTGACGCATCGGGGATTGATCCTCCTCTCGGGGACATTAGCGGCCAAGCAAGGCCTGGCACTTTTGAGCAAGAGAGGGACACTCCAGTCCTTTCTCGAGTTCGCTTTCAAGTGGAGGATAACATAGAGGTAGAAGAACTTTCAGAGTCATTAGTGACTCCAAATTCTCCACTACCATCTAGTCATCCAGACGTATTACAATACGTCGGGACTCCGACGCATAGACTGTCAAGTCCAGGTTACGCTACGCGCTTACCATTCATGACCACTACTAGAAGCATGGCTTCTACAAGTGCTACGACTATGCAAACCCCAACATCGGTGCAAGGGGGAGGAACTATTTCCATCCCCTCCGCTTCCTTGTTCGGATCTTTTGCTAGCACATCTTTAGTTGGGTCTACCTCCATTCCGTCCACGAGTGGAAATGCCCAAACCAATGCTTTTGGTACTGGACTCTTCCCTTTTGGCACCCAATCACAGGGTATTCCATCGGTTTCGTTTAGTGCCGCTACGTCCATGATGGGCGGATCGGCTTCATTCCAGGGTTTTCCTTTCGGAAGTGGTCATATACCACATTCCAACCCCACGGTAGGATCCATGCCTTTTTCTTCTGTAGGACAAAGCAACAATCCTTTACAAGGTTGGAATAACCCTGGGGTTAGTAGCGCGGGAACTGGGAATTCGTTTAACGGCCAACAAGGGAATAGGGCGTACTCCACGGTTAGCATGTTTCAAAGTATTCCTCCCCTTGCTTCGGCTTGGAATCCATATCAGGGGTTATCAACTCCCTACAATCCTTTAGGAGGAAACTTTGCTGGTTATGGAGGTTATACGGCAGGAGTTGGTCAAACTCCGAATTTTGCTGGACCACAAGGCTTGCCTTTTGGTTCATCCGGTTCTACTGGTTACTTTAGGCAGCCTGGTGCCTCACAAATTCCATGACAATATTTTCAGAACTTTGGGAGTTCCACCCAGTCTAGGTGGAATCCCCAAGGTCCTCCCAGACTTCCATTTTTGGCAACGTTAAATTTTCCAGATCTCACAAAGTTAACAAACAACCCAATTAAATACAATCCGGCCTAGCCTCCGATCCCAACCAAACTCCCTTTGGATATTCCAAAATTCGAAGGGAAGAGTGGTGAGGACCCAGGCGACCACGTAACCACATTCCATCTATGGTGCTCATCCAACTCCCTCATCGATGATTCGATTAGGTTGAGACTCTTTCAGTGCACCTTGACTAGTAATGCGGCCAAGTGGTATATAGAGTTGCCAGGGGGCAGCTTCACATCCTTCACCGACTTAGCCAACATCTTCTTAAATCACTTTCAGTTGCCTGTCCGCTATGACGCCGAAACTGAACTTCTGGCCACCTTTCGTCAGGATAAGGCTACTCACATTTCCTATCATATTCAGGAATGGAGACGGAGAAAGAGACTCATTAAAGCCGAAATTCCTCTGGAATACCGTCTCGAGTGGTTTTTGAAATCTTTACAACCTGAGATCTCCAAAGATGTCTCCATGTCTGGGGTCTATTCTGAGGAGCAAGCTATTTTTAGGGCCCAGCAATTAGAATTGATTTACTCTCAGTCTGGGATCCTACAAAAGTACTTGCCAGATGCTCCTGGATCTAAGGTTGATTTAGCTAAGCCGAAGCCAGGTCCGCACGCGGATGGTATCGTTGGGTCAGTAGACACAACTACAGTGAACTTGTTGAATCAATTGCAGAAGTTGTCTTTGCAAACTGCTTCTAACAACCAAGTCACATTGTCTAATCCTCCCGCTTCCCAAACTTCTTCAATTAATGTCGTCCAATCCAATAACCCCAAAGGAAATCAAAGTTACAATGGGAAAAAGAAAGGACGTGGTAAGAAGAAGAACTCAGATGGGAAGCCCGATGCAAATAAATCCGGTAACAACGTTGGTGGTGGTAAAGGTGAGTCGAGAAAGAAATTTAAGTTTCCTTGCAAGTTATGCAGTGGAGACCATCTAACTCACCTCTGCCCCAAGATTCAAGACGCTCAGCACTTGTTAGGACAGCAAGGGACTTCTAGTTCGCAAGCTGTGTTAACTAACCCGTTTCCCCAAGGGCAACAACTTCTTGCTGGCGCGAGTTCGAACCCTGGGACCTCGTCAGGGGGAAACCAGGAAGGGGACAAGTCGTCAAATGTTTTCATGATGGGTGCTCACGCTAATGTGACCACACGGTCATGTGATTATGGTGAAGGTGAAACTTCCAAGGGTAAATCAGTTCCCGAAACTAACAACCCGCTTCATATTGAGCGACCTTCTGACGAGACTATACCTCGGGTACCGAAAGGTTCCGCAAAGCGCGTGACTATCAACCCTAATATTAGGGCAGCCCAGAATTACTCCATTGTTGAGGATCTGGCTCAGAGTCCATGTGCTATGTCCGCGTTGGAGGTTCTCCAGTCATGTCCTGCTCAACGGAGCGCCTTACTATCGGCAATGGGGGCAGTAGATCCAAGTAATTCCTTAGCTCTCACTTTTGATATGAGTAATGTCAAAAAGAGACTTCCTCATCACATGGCTTTCCAGATAAAGTCTACCTACCAGAAAACGAATATTTTTCGGACGGTAGTAGATGAGGGAGCTTCCACGTGTGTCATGTCTATGTCATGCTGGAAGGCCATTGGGTCACCGTCAGTTGTTCCTTCACCTACCCTATTGACAACATTTGATGGTCACTCTCATAGGCCATATGGGATTATCCCGACCTTTCCTATATGTGTTGGAGGAAAGGTCGTTAATATTGAAGTGGAGGTCATAGATGTTAACCTAGACTATAATCTCCTCTTAGGAAGGAACTGGGTATACGAGATGGATGCCGTGGTTTCGACTCTGTTTCGTGTCATTTGCTTTCCTCATGAGGGGAAAATCGTTAAGGTTGACTAATTGGACTATTGTCCAGTTGATCCTCAAGCAAACTCTGACTCTACTATTCCTCTAGTGGGTAACCCCCGTCCGCCTACCGAGAGTCTAGGAGTCGGGATGTACTCTTCATTGATGGGTACGTTTAATCTTCCCCCTCCTACAGCTGGTATAGATACAATTTCATCCTCCAGGGATCCTTTACGGAGAGAGTTTGTCCAAACTCCTTATTAATCGAATCTTGGAACCTTAGCTTCATCTGCGACCACATTAGGTGACGACAAGGTGGGTGGAATAGAATCCCTTATATCTACAGTAGAACCTAGATGTGAATCTATCGATAACTCTGTAGATAACCATTCTACTATTTCCTCTGGGAAAGAAATAAATGGTGATGTGGCTCATTTTCGGACCCTTGATTCCACCTCTGCATTGGATTGCTCGGATATTGTTTTTCCATCGGATGAAGCGGTATTCGAAGCAATGACGGCTGTAGATCGACCTTTGGAAGATTTACATCGTCGGTTACACTTTCATTCCCCTGTGCATGAAGTAGAATCTCGGTCCTCCAATTCGACTAGTGATGTTTGTACGGTCCCTTTGGCTCCAACACATTCATTTGCCAAAGAGAGTATATTGATTGGTTCGATCGTCGTACCTATAAACATCCCTAGGAGTAAGTTGGCGGAGCCCCCTGACGGGCTCTACCTCAGGAAGTACTTTGCTTAGTTCAGGCTGGGCAATGACTTCTTTGTACTTTATGTATATTTATACATATATCGTCGAGCGTTTTCTGATATCAGTGCTTTTTGGTCTGCTGTGGCAGGTGCTAATGGATGATTTGGTCTATTTTGGGTTCGCCGATGGTGCTAGTCGACACACTCGGAATCTTGCTTCCGCAGCTTGGGTACTTTATTATCCAACTGGTCAATTGATGGTATCGAGAGGCGTGTGTATCGGTCCTGCTTCAAACAATATGGCCAAGTATACAGCTGTTATCAATTTATTATCCAAGGCAATGTCTTATGGGATCGACTCGTTGGTAGTATATCTTGATTCTCAATTGATAGTGTCTCAATTAAATAAAATTTATCGGGTTAGGGATCCATTATTATATCGCCAATATTTAAGGGTGAGGTTGTTGCAAAGATCATTTATTTACATTAATTATTTGCACATTCCAAGATCTCAAAATTGGTTAGTTGATTCTATCGCTAATCAAGCATTAGACTGGCATATCAATCATTCATCATCATAAAATCATGCATCAAAAAGTTAAACTGTATATATATATATATATATATATATATCATAAAGCGCCTCGAGTGTACATATGTGTGTCCAAAAATATACAAAATTGGGACTCAAATGCCCATAATCATGTCAGGCATATCTAATGCCTCGGCTCAAGATGAGCGTCTAAGTATGTCACTATAGCATTGGCCACGCGCCGAAAGACGCGAACCCAATCACGTGGCATGCCAACCACATGACGCTGCATATCCGGAGGAAGGTCCTCTATGGCGGCCATCGGTACTCAGCAGCTCAATCTCGCCAAGTGTCGCTGGACGTTGTTTAGGGTCCGTTCCGTATCAGTAGCCACCTCTTCGGCTCCTCGGCCATGCCATCCATGCCGCGGGAATCCATCTGGTCGTACAAGCCCAATGTCTGGAACATGATCATCATATTAGTCATTTGAATCTCATCAAAAAAAAAAAAAATTCAAAATTCAAAATTCATCACTATATTTGAAAAATCCAAAAAATCATAAAATCAAGAAAAAATTCTTACCAATCTCGCCCCATGCTGCATCCGGTGGTAACACTAGATCAGGATCTCCTCAGAAATCCAGCCCAGCATAGGGGTAGTCATCCACGGCGATGATTTGCTGCTCCCACCAGGTAAAGAAGTCATTGTCAAATGCATTCCTTGGGACCTCCCCACCCCAGACGTTTCATCAAGTCAGCCCACCGGCCCATGCGTGGATCACATGGGCTACTGATGGAAACTGCTACCCTAGGGCGGAGTGCGGGAACCTTCTCAAAGAAGAAAGTGCACAAGATGGTTCCGAACCCAAAGTTCTTGGTACGTCCCCTCCTGATAGAAGTGAGTTGTTCCTTCATGTTGGCCAGAAGAGGAGTACACCAGTCAAACACAGTAGTGAGACAGTCCACTGCCACGCTCATGGTTACCCGTGACGCCTGATGTAGTGAGGATGATCCATTCACTCCAGCTATGGTGAACAAGATTATCCTGAGTGACAAACTCGCCACATGCGGGATAGAGATCTGGCTCCCGACCTTCTGATGACCCAGGCAGTAAATCTGTACATAGTCATCTACACTGAGGCTATTCTGTGTCCTGCCCCGGGAATGTACTACCTCTCCCCTTCGGGAAAGGCCCGTGATAAAATATATGTCTTCCACTTCTATCCTAAGTGGCATCTGATCAATCATGAATGCTTCCTCATCGACATCCCAATAATCAATGAGCCTCTCGAGCAGACGCGTGTTCGCTTTCATATTTGGCAATTTGAAGAATTTAAGCAACCCGCATCCCCGTAGGGCACCTAATGCTTCATCATTGCCCATAACTTCATTATCCACGGCTGCGTGCTCTCTTTGACGCCATGTGATAGTCATCCTGGAAGAAAAAAATCATTTTCATCCGTTAGTTTTGTTTATAAAAATAGTTCGCTGCACACACGCGGGTTCCTATATACACAGTTGCGTGTAGGGCCCTCGTATACGCGAGTTCAATATTGCCAACCCGCGTGTACGCCGCGAAGGAATTTTTTGCAAAAATCCAACGGTAAAACATCAACTAAAATTCCTAAAAACTATCACAATTAATTGCAAGACAAGTTTAAGGCTTACCTGGAAGTTTTCGGCAAGTTTGAACGGTTGAATTGGTCACAGGGAAGTTTGCTCCTTTTGCTCCACAATTTTTGCTCTCCAAGTCAAATGGTGAAAATGGTGAGTCCAAAGTGCCTTTTATAAGTTTTGAAAATACTAAATTTTTTCAAAATGTTATTTTGTTTGGCCTCATGTGACTTTTAACTTGGGAGCTTGGAATGCCGAGTTTGGTTTGTTTTTCAGGACATTTTGGACATTTTTCGACAGTTCGAGACGGTTCCATCACCGTTGACCCGTCATGGCAGGTATCGTGTTTTCACTGGCATATAGGTTAGGGACACCATTTTTCCGTTGCATTATGCATATTAGCCTCCATGTGACCGATACATCTGCCGTAGGGTCCACCCCATCGTGTTATGGTTCGTAAGCCATTTTTACTCGCCGATTCTTTAAATCATGACACGATGGTAGAGCCATCCCTTTACATGGGCATCGTAGTTAGCACCTCACTGACATTTGTTGCCCATGCTGCTTCGTTTTGAGTAGGCTCAGGAGTCCTCTGTAGTCCCGCCATGACTTATGCGTTGAAGACTCATTCCTCTTTGCTTCTTCGCTTCGTTCTGGCCTTATACCCTAGAGGCTCCTATGTGTGTCGAGTTGTACTTCTGCATTGCATGTTGACCATTTGCACCTTTTGGCCTAGAGCCGGCTTCACTTGGACTCGTGTTTAAGCCAACTTTTGACCATGACGTCTGCAAAATCAACCTTGCATACCTTTGACTTCTGCAGCTTGACATACCCTGATCCGTGGAAGGAACATACCTCTGAGTGTCACTGACCAGTTTTCACCTCCCTGCATTGAGCATAGGAACGTTCCTTTCCCAGGAACTAGATCATCTGTTTCACCGACACTCGTTCTTTCCACTGTACCATAGCATTCTTTTATTCTTTTTCCGGCTTAACAGAAAAAGACAAAAAAATTAAATATTCCAAAAAAGAGCGGGAACAGGGACATTATTTCCATTTATTGTTGGCAGCTATAGTCAGTCGCGTCGCCCTTGAACAAAGCACTCAAAACAAAGTCTCCTCCCCATGGTGGGATTTAGTTTGACTTAGGTATGCCATAACCTTGTTATTGAGTCAGTTCTCCCCCAATTGGTTATCTCTTCCAATCATATGGAGGGTTCGTTCGTGCCTCCTGCATGGCGAACTTATACAGAGTCATCATATGCTGCCACATAGTCACATTGAGTCGTGCTTTTGTTCAAGGGAAGTTAGCCTGTGTCGGCCTCTCTGCGGTGTCTCTTGACTCATTTTTCAGTTGGCCATCCCTGGTTGTCAGTATCATGTCTATCATCACATCAGCTATATTGGTCCTTTACTCGTGCCGGTTTGAGAAGGTCCCCATTGACTTCTTGCTGGCAGGTCTTGTCCTTATCGACGACGACACCTTGCTCTGAGGATAGGCCTAGAGCCGCACCCTGGCCCTATTTTCATTATTGATAGGTCACCTTGTGCTCATCATCGATCAGTATCATGGGTCTTTGACTGAGTGGTTTCCCTTGTGTTCGACATCAGCATACATTATCACACATTGGGATTCGTGCAGTACCTTGGTTTCCATTTGACCCTATTGGTGGATACCTCACCTCTGTGTCAGCTTTCATTATTGGTTGGTTCAGAGGGTTTCTGCTGTGCGCTAGCCACATCTTGTGTACGCCGAAAACATACTTCGGTTGGGTTACTACATCTTTTTCGTCCGATTCCTTCCACATTATTGGCCTACGGGTTACACTCGCGATAGATTGATGGCGGATGCCTTAATTCCTTCCTTCTAGTAGATCTTTCCCTATCGACTCCGACTCATTGCTCTGGGGCAAAGATCTAGAGTCCATTTGGCAGTACCTTGGGGTTTGCAGTCATTAGTGGCAGATCCTTCGCTATCGACAGTGGGAAATCATCATTGTCTCCTGATCGATAGATTCTTACAGGTGTTCGACTACAGCTCATCTACTCACACTTGTTAGATTGTACTGGGTACCTTGACGCTCATTATCATTATCGGTGAGTAGTCTCGTGTTTGTTAACGGTATACATCAATGACCGGTAATCAAACGATTTCTCACATGGTCGACTTCAGATCATTTATTCCCATGGTGTAGAAATGTACCACGGCGGTCGGTGAAGACCTCAAGTTGTATCAGCATTCATTGGTTCACTTGACAGTTGCTCCTGTTGCTGCTAGTTGATACCACTCCACCTTATATGTTGCAGTCAGTCATGGCGACATTCTATATGCTGGCACTTGAGTTTGCAGTGTAGTACCATCCTATTCCATCATGTTCACTTGGTACCTTTCGGGATCAGTCTTTGATATCAGTGATCCGTTGCACCTTTCAGTATCATTGACAGTCTTATATGTGATATTCAGACATGTACTTGCTCATTATGATCAGATGATCCATTATGTATCTTCCAGTCATTTATACTTGTATACTTAGTGGATCCACTTGTACTTGATATGCGGACATGCTTTACTTTTTCTGAGTATGGGTATGCCCGCCTCAGACAGTGTTTCTTTCTGATCTCCTTTTGGTGGCTTGGCAGGCTAAATTCTGGTGAAGTCCTCCTCGGTTTCTCGACAGACTTCCTTTCCATGTACTTACATAATATATTTTGGCCACCATGTTCCCCTTCTGACCTCATATATTAGGGGGCATCTTTTATAGCTCCAAATCTCACTCTTATGGTTTGTGATGCTGCACTCATGGCCTAGGGCAACCCCTCCTTCCAGACCTGGTCCTAAAATTTAAAAAACAGTGTTTTATCCCTTATACGCGACATTGCCCTGAGTTAAACGCGTGTACACGTGGGTCTGTGTATACCCAACCCACGTGTATGTATTAAAACACTTAAAAAAATAAATAATTCCTTATTTTCAGGCGGAGATCGCGGGTTTTACCTGCTGATCACCTGTTAGTGCCCGTGGCCCAACTGTTCCCAACCAACTCCTAACTAAAAAACTACTTTGGAGATGGTATAAAAAGATATCAAAGGGAAGGCCTAAGAGAGAGAGAAAGGAGAGCAAGATTATTATGCTGAGATTTTCCCCTTAGACCAGGTCTGAAGTCCTTGGTGCCTTCTGCACTTCCCCCATTTCGCATAGGAAACCCTTGTTTCCATGTGTATTGGTGATCATTCATCCTTTATATCACCATTGAGTAAGACTTGGAAGGAGATCTTGTTGGAGGCTTGAGGCTGGAACGAATCCGGGAGGAAGCTTTTCTTGGAACCTGTTGAAGGTGTTTCAAGTGAAATCTTTCCGTTATATGTACTTTACTTGCCTTTATATAAAGAAACACGTCTTGGTTCCCGAAACAATCTTTCTTTGTGCTTATGAGATTCTTGTTTTGAATTCTTATGCAAGTAGTTACTTAAAGATTTTTATAACTAACTTTATAGCATGAAGATGGTTTATGTATAAGTATTTGTCCATGTACTGTTGTGTTCTTTGATTTGTTTGTTTTACAGGTCAAAGGAGAAGAAGGGAACTCCAAGAAGGGTTTGGACCCTAAAGGCCTTCTCGAACGTAGGACCTTAGGTACGTACCCTCAACATTAGAATTTGCTTACAGTAAAGATAATGGCTGTGTGTGTGTTTCTTTGAATAAGCAATTTTCAGTCTGGTAGAGTCTTAACCCAAAGGACCCTAGGGGTACTTTCCCCTCAACTAGGAGCTTATCGGAGCAATAGAGGCTCACTATCATATATATGCTCATTGGGAGGTATCGGGCTTATTAAAACCCATATATGTATGCATTAATATTATCAGGAGCGGTTTGGGTTCGTAAAACACATACACATATGCTTTATTCAATAAGAAATAGCCTTTCGGCAGACATATCCCAGTTACATGAGTGTTAATACATGTGTTTCGGCATATCGGCATCAGGGGCTTGTCCACCCGATTGCATTGGACCCGATGGCATTTCAAATATGGTTTATAATAATATCGCATCCGTTGTATATCGCAAGGTATATAGGGTCGCCCACCTCAAAACCTCTGATTGCAAGCGGACCCGATGGGGCATTAAATTTGGTGTATAATAATATCGCGTCCGACATATATCGCAGTGTCGCTGATCGGGGGTTCCGCTATGTGACACCGCTGAAACCTCTGATTGCGATCGGACCCGATGGTGGCATTAAAACTTGGTGTATAACAATATCGCATCCGCAATGCATAAAGGGTCACCCACCCCAATCCTCCGATTGCGATAAGAAGTGGCAGACCCGATGGGAACTTTAAAGGGACTTTATAATATATCGCATCCATTGCATAGTTTATAAAAGCCTCCCTCTTCAAGTCGCCGATAGCATTGAAAAGAGCGGACCCGATATATATAAAAAAGAGGGTTCATGGGCATGTCGCATCTAATCCATCGGATCGGAAGTCGGGAATAAGACATGACACGGGCATGCGTTGTTAGCGATGAGGAGCGGACCTGATATATATATATATATATAGGCTGGTTAACGGGGCATGTCGCATCCAATCTATCAGATCGACCATCGACAAATAGACAATGATAAGGAGCGGACCCGATATATTATTGTTATGGGTGCATAATGCTTAAAGTCTGCCTTTTGTTGTTTGGACTTGTTTTCTCCCTATCATCGGTCAAAGCAAGCGAGCCTCGGGATTTCGGATCCTCTGGTTTTGACTCATGGTTTTGTCAAAAGCATGACTATATAAGAAGAAAAGAGATCCTTTGGCAAGGCATCGATCATGGATGGAAGATCTCAAGGGAGAATTGATTATTTGATTGGCATTCTTGTGACCGATAAAGGAGCAATTACTGAATCTGAATGCGCGCAGAACAGAGAAAAGGATCGCAGGATTAAAGTTCAGACATTTTCTTCGAGAGGAATCACATTGCTTCAGGTGTATTGCAGTTCAGGTTTTGGGTGTGCATATTGGGTTTGTTTTGTGTCTAACCTCCTGGTGCACTATTATATGTATATCCTCTACATTGTAAAAAACCTCTGTTATTAAGAGGTGACCAAATCAGATATTTGTTTATATTTTGATCTAGTGCTCGGGTGGCGCTTGGGTGATTTTGAAAGATCTGTTGTATAAAGAATATATATGTTGATATGATGCCTGGGTAATTCTGAAGATTTGTTTATACTTGATGACCATTCGATCTTCTTGGATCTAGTCTGAAAATTAATGAAACGTGGTCCTTGAACGAAGTAGGGGGTTGTAGATCCCTTCCACAAGAGACTGGAAAATGAGATAGGGTTGTAGCCCTCTGCAGGTTGCAGCCTGCGTACTGGTAAAGGACTGCACCAATACAAATTCATTGTAAAATAAATTCTATTTGAAATAAGATAAAGACATATTGCAGCAGGTGGTTTTCACCCACATTGGGTTTCCACCTTATATCTGGGGTTCCATTGTGTGACAATCTGTTTTTTAACTGTTCTTGTTCATCATTTTATGGTACTGACATACAAGTTAATTATCAATTTCGGAAGAATAATTTAAAGCATGAATCTGGATAATTTATTGAAAAGAAATTAATAATACTGATTCACCCCCCCCTCTCAGTATTATTTCCAACAATTGGTATCAGAGCAAGTCCTTCTAAAGAAGCTTGATCACTTGAAGGAGATCGTTCATCATGAGAAACTATGAGAGGGAAGCATCAATCAGGCCACCAATTTTTGATGGGACAAACTTCGTATATTGGAAGGTAAGATTTACTGCCTATCTTCAATCTCTGGGTACAGACATTTGGGACATCATAGAAACAGGGTATACTTTTCCATTAGCTACTCCTACAGGTCCAGCTGAGAAGAAGAAATATGAAACAAATGCTAAGGCATTCAATACTCATCTAGGATGTCTATCTCAATCAGAATTCATGAAAGTTATGCAGTTAAAATCAGCAAAATAAATATGGGACAAGATTGTCCTAAGCTATGAAGGAGATGATCAGGTAAAACGAGAAAAACTTCAAACCCTCAGGATTGAGTATGAAAATTTCAAGATGTATAATGATGATAGTGTGGAACTATTTACTTTGTGTAGATGAGATTGTTAATTGTATGAAAAACTTGGGAGAAGAAATAAAAGAGGCTGTTGTGGTTGAAAAAGTTCTAAGATCCTTGTCACCTAGGTTTGAATCTAAAGTTTCTGCAATAGAAGAAAAGGAGAATCTACAAAGTCTTAAAATGTCACAGCTGCACGGAATTATTACATCTTATGAAATGAGGAAAGGAGCTCCATCAGACAGGAGAGAAGCTGCCTTCAAGGCTTCAGGCAAAGGAGAATACTATGAATCAGGACATGTGTCAGAAGAAGAGGAAGAATCAAATTTTGTCAAAAATCTCCAACGAGGCGCTAGACGATTCCGAGGTAAGTTACCTTTCAAATGCTTTGCATGTGGAAGAGTGGGTCACTATGCTGCCAAATGTTGTCATAAAGGAAAGAATGACAAGGGAAAGGAACCTGTTAGATGGAACAAGAAACATAATAGTAACAGGAAAAGCTATTACACTCATGAAGATAGTGATGGACTCTCAAATAGTGATGAAGATGAACGCTGTAATGACTATAAAATCTTAATGGCTTTTGAGGATGATGACTACATGGATGCTATAGATGAAGAGGGTTTTTATGAAGAAATGTCTAATCTCAAAATTTGCTTAGAAGAGAAAAATGTGATTATTGAATCTCTACAATGTCAACTAGCTGAAAGAGAAAAACATCTTAAAAAATTGGAATGTGAAATTATTGGCCTTAGAAAAGAGATTGAGAAGACAAAAGCTCTTAATCTTAAATTTGTTAAAGGATCTGAAACTCTAGATGAGATCATCAATGCTTAGCGTTCTCCATTAATCAAGACAGGTCTGGGATATAATGGAGAAGCATCTCAAGCATCCACCTCCAAAAGTTATCTTGATGCAGCAAGAAGGAGCGAGCAAAGGCCTAATAGAAATCATGAAGTAAATCAGGGACAGTTTATCTCAAGAACGAACAAAAACTATCAAGAAGATCGGAGGCAAGCTACAAACAAAAGCTACAAACAGCCACAGGTAAAATCTTCCCAATTTGCCTCAAGAATGGATGTTGGTAGAAACTACAATCGGTTGGATGACAGATTTGATAATCGCAGAAGTTTCTTCAATGGGCAATGTTTCTCTTGCCATAACTTTGGTCACAAAGTAGCTCAATCTGTTGCCTATAAGACAATCATGACTAGAGAAGCTCATAAACAAAGAAGTATGTCTGGAATCAAGAAAAGTACCTATAACAATTTTTCTGCCCTTGAAAGTGAAATTGAATGTTCTATTTGTAATAACTTCAGTCATGAAGAATCTGAATGCAGGAGCAGGTTTCACAAGACAACTCAGAAGGAACAAAGCCCGAATGCCAGAACTTGGAGAATGAAGGAATCACAACCAGAAAGATGTGGAATAGCCTTTTATGCAGAAGGACAAGAAAATTTATGGTTTATCGACAGCGGATGTTCAAAGCACATGACAGGTGATAAAGAAAAACTTGAATCATATACTACTCTAGAAAAGGGAAAGAAGGTTTCTTTTGGAAATGATACTCCTGCGGCCATAAAAGGAAAGTCACTGCTCAGTTGAAAGAAAAGCTCAAGGCTAGAAATGTTTTGTATGTTGATGGCTTGAAGCATAATCTATTAAGTGTCAGTCAGATGTGCGATCAAGGAACAGAGGTAATATTTCAATCAAATGGATGTAGTGTTCGTAATCTAGATACAGGAAAAATAGTGATCAAAGGCAGAAGAACTCCAAATAATTTATACATATTTGAAGAAGGACAACAACAATGCTATTTGAGCAAGGACAATGAACATTGGTTATGGCACCGGAGGTTGGGGCCAGGGAAAATTTTAAGAAAGCCCCCTAAATTTACATGAATAATAAATGGGCGAATCTCCATGGTATATAGGAAAAATGTAAGGCGATTTTATCAATAATATGATATGTATATATAATTTTTTGGTGAATCTCTCACCAGGAATGGCGAATATTTTATTCAATTATAAAATCTTGTATTTATTGAATACACAAATGAAATCATTGCATTTCTTTAAAATATCTTTTGAAATCAAAATTACCGAAATTACATATCGATAACCTAGTGGGTGTAGGACAAAATTCACCCGTTCCATTCATAGAAAGCATGAGAAAAAACCTAATACTCTATATAAAACCAAGAAAAATTCAAATTCATCACTTCTAGGGACCTCGTAACCACCCTGCCAATACACAAGTATGTTCCTATTTGCAATTAGAAAAATTACCCAAATTACAATCTGTTTACTCCACTTCCAGGGACCTCGTAACCACCCTGGCAATACACAAGTATGTCCCGTTTGCAATTAGAAAAATTACCCAAATTACAATCTGTTTACTCCAGCATATGTTGGAAAGTTATAGAAGGATGACTAGTGCAATCAATCCATTCCTTTTAGCCATGGATTTGTTTCAGTTTAAAACAGAAGTATACAAATATACTTGTCCAATGTCTATGCTTTAACCATTCACCTTAAGATGTTTTTACAATATAATTTCCTAAGTCTATTTAATATCTTCATTATCATAAAAACCAACCTATATCCTTCTTAACTGCACATCTACCACTCTTAGGGGGATGAAATCTATTTATCCCTCTGAGCACTTGGTAGACCCAAAATTAAGATGGATCTAAGATAGAATTTCCTCTTTAAATAGGCTATGCTCACATGAATACCATGGGTCAATACCATGGCTTATCATAAACCTGGAGCTTAAAAATTACTATTAGTAATTTATAAAAATTAATAAAATTAGTAGTTGATTTTTATTTTATTTTTATTTTAACCAAGCTAAAATGTTTAACATACATTAAATTACAACATCCATTTTTACTCTTAATCGGATCAAATATTTTTTCACTCTATGCTAGTTTTCATATCACGATATTTGATACCTCTCGGGGGTTAGTAGATCCAGAGTAAAGATGGATCTATGCTGGTTTAATTCCCCCATTTAAATAGGCTACATTCCAAGTGAATACCATGGGTCAATACCATGTGCCATTTTTATTTTTATTAATACTAATATTAAGGTTAATAATGTTTTTTTGCATGGTATTAATAACAATCTAGTCCATGGTATTTGTCCCATAGTATAAATATAACGTAACTTATGGAGTAAATATAAAAAAAATGTTTTATTTGTTTACCATACCTCTTGTTTATTTATATTTTTATTAATTTACCATACCATTCCTAAAATACAAGGTGACTTATGGAGTAAATATAAAAAAATGTTTTATTTTTTTTTTTTCCAAGGAAAAAACGAACTTCTTTATAAGTAATAAAAAAGTTACAATGCTTATGAGTTAACATTCTGTAAAAAACTGCCTGTTTAGGAGCTACAACTCCTCTGATATGATCATTAGCGCCCCTGCAGAGCACTAACAACATCTTCTGTACTCGGCTTTACCAGCCACATCCAAGAAAACAGCTAAAAAACCACAGTACCGCCTGGGCCTCCTCTCATGAGGAAAACAGCCCAGGAAATAACCATATATGTTACCGTATCACAGTCCGCTCTTTAAACCAGAGCTTAACAGAAAAGAGTGTAAAAAACATTGTTTGACATATGCCACCATTATCTAAATAACCAGATAAACCAGTGCATATGAATGGAAAGGCAAAAAAGAAAAGTTATATGTTTGGAGGGAGATCCGATAGACGGATCTGATCATGGTCCTGTTCAGTTACTCTCCAAGAGCCCACAGCTTGCTGCAGGCCTTCTTTAGATAGTCGATCCGCTTCATCATTGAATTCCCTGTAGATGTGATCAATAGTAAAAACATTAAACTGTTGTTTTAAAATTTGAATCTCTTCAAGTAACGGCATCAACATATAGTGCTGGCATCTATGTTTTTCCATAACCCAATTTACAACATTCATCGAATCACCAAAAATCTGAACTGTGAGGATATGATTGTGAACAAGCCAACAGAGGAGCAACTTAAGAGCAGTAAGTTCAGCAAAATTATTTGACCCCCTTCCTATTCCCACTGAGGCTTTTAGAGAATGTGAAACGCTAAGATGTATGCACAAACCGGCACCCGTGTAATCGTTTTGTGCTGCCCCGTCAAAGAAGGCCCACGGAATCCCTTCTCTGATACGAGGTTCCTTCCGCGGGGCAACATTTGCCGATTCCTCCTTTACAGGAATGCTTTCAAGAATGGCGCTACTTTGAATGGCAATAGCGGTCCCCGGGGTCGCCTGTTCTCGAAAAATGCTACGGTTCCTTGCGATCCAGATACCCCAACAGATGATGGGTGGTAAATTCCTCAAATTCCTCTCTTGAAAGTGGTTCCACCAATATTCCCAGGCTGTGGCCAAACAGTCTCCTTCCCATCTTACTTTAACATTTATAAGTCTTTCCGCTTCAGCCCAAACCTGTTTTGTAAAGGAAAAAAAAAAAATGTTTTATTTGTTTACCATACCTCTCGCTTATTTATATTTGTATTAGTTTACCATACCTCTTTTACAAAAATGGTATTTGGCCCACAGGATTCACTTAAATAAAACCTCTTTCTTGAGCCTTCATAAATAGAATGAGGGTTATGGATTAAATATAAAAAGAGGTTTTATTTATTTACCATGCGTCTAGTTTATTTATATTTTTATTTATTTACCATACCTTTTGAGTAAATATAAAAAGACGTTTTATTTATTTACCATACCTGCACTTTACTTATATTTTTATTTGTTTACACCCTTGCATGTATATAAGGTGACTTATGGAGTAAATATAAAAAATGCTTTATTTATTTACCATACCTCTCATTTATTTATATTTTTATTAATTTACCATACCTCTTTTATAAATATGGTATTTGGGCCTTTGGCCCATAGGATTCACTTAAATAAAACCTATTCTTGAAAATGGGCGAATGGATTCACTTAAATAAAACTTGTTCTTGAAAATGGGCGAATGGAAGGTTGTAACTCCTAACAAGGGTTAAATTTACCTTTCTTACCCTCTCCCTTAAAATAAGGTGGGCTATTTGAGGTGATTTATAAAAATGTACTATGATACAAAATATTTTCCCACTAAAAATTTAAAACCCCTTAATTTCGCCAAAGGGCGAACGTTTGCCCCTAAAATCACCCTTAGTTGGGGCACCTAAGCTTTTCACAAATAAGGAAAACATGCAAATACCAGGCAGTCCGTGGTCTTCAAGACATCAAAATTCTAGACAACACAATATGAAAATCATGTCAGTTTGGTAAGCAAACCAGAACTAACTTTCCTGAAAAGGAAGGATCAGCTAGCATGCCTCTTGAGCTGGTACATACAGATGTATGTGGTCCATTTAGGACAAGGTCACCTCGAGGAGAAGAATATTTTATATTATTCATTGATGACTTCTCTATGATGGTTTGGTTAGGACTTATGAAGCACAAAGATAAAGCATTCAAAAAGTTAAAGTCTTTCAAAGCCTTGGTTGAAAATGAATCAGATTACAAAATTAAGTGCCTCAGGTCTGACAGAGGAGGGGAATTTACCTCAAATGAGTTTTTCGATTTCTGTGAAGAACCTGGAATAAGAAGGGAATTCTCTACAGCTAGGACTCCTCAGCAGAATGGAGTTGTGGAAAGGATGAACAGAACAATCCAACAAATGGCTCATGCTATGCTTGATGAGTCTAGAACTCCTGCAACCTTCTGGGGTGAAGCTGCATTTGCTGCGGTTGTTATTCTCAACAAAGCAAATGTTCGAGTGAACAACACTCAAACTCTGCATGAGCTCTGGTATGGTGAAACTCCTTCGGTAAAGCACTTCAAAATTTTTGGGAGCAAATGCTATATTAAGAATACTGATGAACAGTTTGGCAAACTTGAGCCTAGAGCAGACAAAGGCATTCTCCTTGGTTATTCTCCTCACAGTAAAGCATATAAGTGTTACAATAAAAGACTTGGAAGAATTGTTGACAGCATTGATGTAGTGGTTGATGAAAAGGGATACATTCCTAGGCAAGTAAGGTATGAAAATATCGAAGAAGATGAAGACTACCCTCCAAATCAGACCAATGATGAAGAAAAAGAACCTCAAGAGGCACTCGAAGAACAGATAATGATAGAAGAGAAGACTCCATCTAGGTATGTACAGAATAATCATCCAAAATCTCAAATTTTGGGACAAAAAGAGGCAGGCGTACAAACAAGAAGATCAATTGCAGAAGCTTCAAGCTATTTGGCATTACTCTCCTCCACTGAACCACAAAATGTAAGAGAGGCATGCAAGGATGAATGTTGGGTCAAGGCAATGGATGAAGAACTTGAACAGATCGAAAATAATAACACTTGGGAGTTGGTTCTTAGACCAAAGGATAAGAATGTCATAGGAACAAAATGGATTTTCAAAAATAAGTTGAACGAAAATGGGGAGGTAATTAGAAACAAGGCAAGACTGGTGTGTAAAGGGTATGCCCAATAAGAAGGAATAGATTTTTAAGAAACTTTTGCTCCTGTTGCAAGACTTGAGGCCATCTGAATGTTCCTTGCTCTCTCAAGCTTTCAAAAGTTCAAAGTATTTCAAATGGATGTGAAATCAGCTTTTCTAAATGGAGACTTAGAAGAAGAAGAAGTATACATTGAGAAGCCAGATGGTTTCATTCTTGGGAATGATCCAAATCTTGTATGCAGATTGAAAAAGGCTCTCTATGGTCTTAAACATTCTACAAGGGCTTGGTACTACCGTTTGGACAAATATCTTCATCAACAAGGTTGCTAATACTTGTTGTGTATGTAGATGATATTATCTTTGGTAGCAATGAAGAAGCTATGAGTCAAAGCTTTGCCTTGGTAATACAGAAAGAATTCGAAATGTCCCTGCTAGGAGAACTGAAAAACTTCCTTGGATTGAAAATCCAACAAAATGAAGACGGTATCTTCTTGTCTCAAACAAAGTACCTCAAGCATATTTTGAAGAAGTATGGCATGGAAGATTCAAAACCAGTATGTACCCCCATGGTTACAGGATGCAGTCTTAGTGCGAATGATGAATCATCAGTAGTTCATCAACCAACCTACAGATCTATGATTGGAAGTCTACTTTATTTGACAGGTACCCGACCGGACATCATGCATGTAGTGGGAATAGTTGGAAGATTTCATGCCAATCCTAAGGAAACTCATCTTCAGGCAGTTAAGAGAATATTCAAATATCTTCAAGGTACTCAAAACTATGGCTTATGGTACCCTAGAAACACAGATCTCACACTCCATGCTTACACAGATGCAGATTGGGCCAAAAGTTTGGATGACAGGAAGAGCACAAGTGGTGGTGCTTTCTTTATGGGTTCCAGACTAGTATCATGGTTCAGCAAGAAACAGAGTTCAATTGCCTTATCTACAGCCGAAGCAGAATATGTGGCTGCTGCATCTTGTTGCACTCAACTTCTTTGGATGATGCAGACCTTGCAGGATTTTCAAATCACTTGTACTCCACCTATCTCCATATTATGTGATAATACAAGTGCAATCAGCATTTCAAAGAACCCAGTCATGCATTCAAAAACCAAGCACATACCGATCAAGTATCATTTTCTCAAGGAACAAGTGCTTGAACAAAAGGTCAAGTTGGAATATGTTTCTTCTAAGGAACAAGTGGCTGATATATTTACCAAACCATTGCCCAGGGAGACTTTTGAATACCTCAAGCAAAATATGGGGGTTGTCGACGCATCATCTTGTTGTTAATTCTCATATTGGTGCTTGTACATGAGGTTCTTATGGGTATACGCGTACAAGGCTCAGGGGGAGCATATCTAATCCATTGTTGGCATTATAGTATTGCACCATAGCGGATGGAGGTCCTCGGTAAGTTCTTGTTTTTTAAAGGTGCCGAATTCGATTAGCAGCACAAGTGGAAGGGAAAACAGGGCGGTCTCTGTATTATAAGAATCCAGTAGCTAGAATAGCTGTGGAGTGGAATGTTACCTTAAAAATCTGAAGTTGATTTTGCTTTTATAATCTGGTTCATAATCAGGAGGAGCAGATTCTCAGGGGGAGGTATAGTCAGGAGGTGCAGGTCTGGGCAGCCAAATATATATATCAAGGACAGAGTATGTGTTGATCCGCCCTTTGCCCTTGATGTCAAAGGGGGAGAGTGATTTCGGTGGTGTTGCCATCAAGTCCAAAGGGGGACATTGTTGGCATTATGGCATTATGGACATGTGTTGAACTTGATGGCAACCCTCTTACAGACGAACATTTCTCTTATATACATCTTGATGGGGACAAGAAAAGCCAAGAGGAGAGAAGAGGGGCCATTTACATATGTTTATCGGAACCATTGAGCCATTGGGAGCTTATCGGAGCAATAGAGGCTCACTATCATATATATGCTCATCAGGAGGTATCGGGCTTATTAAAACCAATATATGCATGCATTAATATTATCGGGAGCAGTTTGGGTGCGTAAAACCCATATACATATGCTTTATTCGATAAGAAATAGATGTATGCATTTCCCCTTTTGACGGATATATCCCAGTTACATGAGTATTAATGCATGTGTTTCGGCATATCGGCATCGGGGGCTTGTCGACCCGATTGCATTGGACCCGATGGAATTTCAAATATGATTTACAATAATATCGCATCCGCTGTATATCGCAAGGCATATAGGGTTGCCCACCTCAAAACCTCCGATTGCAAGTGGACCCAATGGGGCATTAAATATGGTGTATAATAATATCGCACCTGACATATATCGCAGTGTCGCTGATCGGGGGTTCCGATATGTGACACCGCTGAAACCTCTGATTGCGATTGACCTAATGGTGGCATTAAAACATGGTGTATAACAATATCGCATCCGCAATGCATAAAGGGTCGCCCACCCCAATCCTCTGATTGCGATAAGAAGTGGCGGACCCGATGGGAACTTTAAAGGGACTTTATAATATATCGCATCCATCGCACAGTTTATAAAAGCCTCCCTCTTCAAATCGCCGATAGCAATGAAAAGAGCGGACCCGATATATATAAAAAAGAGGGTTAATGGGCATGTCGCATCTGATCCATCGGATCGGAAGTCGGGAATAAGCCATGACACGGGCATGCGTTGTTAGCGATGAGGAGCGGACCCGATATATATATATATATAGGCTGGTTAATGGGGCATGTCGCATCCGATCTATCGGATCGGCCATCAGTAAATAGACAATGATAAGGAGTGGACCCGATATATTTATAAAGCATGGTTAATGGCCATATCGCATCCGATCCATCGGATCGGCCATCGGAAAATAGACGATGTTATACAACGATAAGGAGCGGACCCGATATATTATTTTTATGGGTGCATAATTTTTATAGTTCGCCTTTTGTTGTTTGGACTAGCTTTCCCGCTATCATCGGTCAAATCAAGCGAGCCTCAAGATTTCAAATCCTCTGGTTTTGACTCATGGTTTTGTCAAAACATGACTATATAAGAAGAAAAGAGATCCTTTGGCAAGGCATCAATCACGGATGGAGGATCTCAAGGTAGAATTGATTATTTGATTGGCATTCTTGTGATCGGTAAAGGAGCAATTACTGAATCTGAATGCGTGCAGAACAGAGAAAAGGATCGCAGGCTTAAAGTTCAGGCATTTTCTTCGAAAGAAATCACATTGCTTCGGGTGTATTGCAGTTCAGGTTTTGGGTGCAGATATTGGGTTTGTTTTGTGTCTAGCCTCCTGGTGCACTGTTATATGTATATCCTCTGCATTGTAAACAACCTCTGTTATTAATAGGTGACCAGATCGGATATTTGTTTATATTTTGATCTAGTGCTCAGGTGGCGCTTGGGTGATTTTGAAAGATCTGTTGTATAAAGAATATATATGTTGATCTGATGCCTGGGTAATTCTGAAGATTTGTTTATACTTGATGACCATTTGATCTTCTTGGATCTAGTTTGAAAACTAATGAAACGTGGTCCTTGAACGAAGTAGGGGGTTGTAGCTCCCTTCCAGGAGAGACTGGAAAATGAGAGATGGTTGTAGCCCTCTGCAGGTTGCAGCCTCCGTGCTGGTAAAGGACTGCACCAGTACAAATTCATTGTAAAAGAAATTCTATTTGAAAGAAGATAGAGACATATTGCAGCAAGTGGTTTTCACCCACATTAGGTTTCCACCTTCTATTTGGTGTTCTGTTGTGTGACAATCTATTTTTTAACTATTCTTGTTCATCATTTTATGGTACTGACATACAAGTTAATTATCAATTTCGGAAAAATAATTTAAAGCATAAATCTGGATAATTTATTGAAAAGAAATTAATAATACTGATTCACCCCCCCCCCCCCTCTCAGTATTATTTCCAACATGAAACACAAGTCAGAAATCCAAACTTCCGTGGTTAGCAACAACCACAATTCAGAATCAAGCAACGAGAACAAAGAACACAAAACCAAGCAACACAACAACAAGTGAAGACACCCTTATAGCAGAATTTTGTACATGTTCTGGAATTAGCTGATTATGAGAACATAATATGTGAGGAGAATCATTTCTTTACACTTGATGATCTGCCCTTTTATATCACCGAGGATGTAGAGAATTCAGAAAGCCCAGCTGTAAAAAAGGATGAAGATTTCATCTTGGCAAATGAAACAATTCTTGAAGAAGAATCCGATGAATATCAGAGGGGATACATGAATGCCTTGATAGCCCAGCAATGACAATATTCACTTAGGAGTAGAGATTTACCCATCAATCAAATCCAGAAGAGGAAGGAAATGACATCGCCAAAGAACAGTTCTCCAATTGTGCAGAAAAAGGAAAGGAGACAGCTGATCCTACCACCATCAAAACACAATCAGCAAATGAAAGATCAAATCACCCAATTGTATCAGAGGAGAACACTGAAAAGAAGGATGCTCCAGTCAAAGAGGTAGAAAAAACATTAGCCTTTAGCTTAGAAAATGAAATTGCTAAGTTAAAAGTGTCAATACCTTTGACTTAATTAATGAAGAATAGCAGCTATAAAGGTCATGTGTCAAAGATTTTGAATTTAGATCTGTTATCTGATATGGTAAATGTGGAGGATGACCAACCTGAGCTTATCTTTGGTCTGGCATTAGAAGGTCAATCTGAGGATAGTGATGTAGCTCCTTCTTACATTAGCCTTAGATTGCATGATTATGTATTGCACAACGCCATGTTTGATTCAAGAGCCTCTCATAATCTCATGCCTAAGGCAATTATGGAACAATTGGGTTTAGATATCACTCGCAAGTACCATGATCTATATTCCTTTGATTCTGGTAGGGTCAGATGCATTGGTCTTATTAAATATTTGGTTGTCACTTTAGATCATATTCCGATGAAGAATGTTTTGATGGATGTGGTTGTGGCTGATATTCCTCCTAGATTTGGCATGCTTCTTTCCAGATCTTGGGGAGCAAAACTCAAAGGGACATTGCAGCTTGATTTCTCCTATGCTAATATTCTCGTGTTTGGTCAGTTGAGGAAATTATACCGAGAGAAAAAGATGAATTGCATGATCACTAGCAAGGAGAAACCTCTAAATCATCCAATCAATTATGTACATATTGATTTAGAATATTTTGTGCTATATTCTGATAGTTTTAATGATGTAAATAGTCAACTAGTTGAAGTAAAATATATTCCAGAGATCACTGAAAATTTCAGAGCTGTACTAGAACAAGAAAGACAAAGGCTTGATAGTACCATTGAGTAATCAACCTTCCGACAACAGCAAAAGGAGAAGAGTAAACAGAATTTCAGCATTTGGAGGACGAAGCCAATTTGTGGAGCATGGATTTTGATGGTGCAGTAGGTAAGGAAGGTGTTGTAATTGGCATTTGGATAAAAAGCCCTGCATTTCTTCCAAACAAAGTTCCAGGTAATGTAAGGGTTTGTTCGTATAAATTGGCTTTTGATTGTTCAAATAATGAGGCTGAATATGAGGCTTTAATTGCTGGTTTGAAAATCCTCAAGAATTTAAATGCAAAAAGAATTTCAGTATATGGCGACTCCGAGTTAGTTATCAATCAAGTGAAAGGTGAATACCAAGCTAAGCATCCTCGCATGTGGGCTTACTGTAATGTGGTATTAGATATTTTGAGATTGTTTCCATATTACACTTTAACATGTGTCCCTCGTTTACAAATGTTATTGCAGATTCTCTTGCAACAACAGCAAGTAATTTGAAAATTCCAATGAATTCAAACAATAAGTTTGAAATTCATGTGAAACATCACCCATCTATCCTTGATAATGAAAGATACTGGTAGGTGTTTCAAGATGATAAAGAAATCGAAGAATTTCTGAAAAATGAACACAAGTACAAAGATACTTCTATCGATGGAGAGCATGATGATGACAAAGTGGACATGGAGGTAAATCATATGGAAGTTTTGCAGCTCAAGGACAATGTCATTCCTAAAGGTCTAATACCTTTAGAGGAGTTGTTTGATCAAGATGATGTAGCCCGGAAACCGAGCTTGGTACCAACCGAGAAGGGAGTTGAGGATGTAAACATTGGATCAGCAGACAATCCAAAAATGGTGAAGTTATCAAGAGCGTTGCCTCCACAGGTAAAGGCAAAATACATTAGTTTATTGTCTTCATTTACTGATGTATTTGCATGGGACTATTCAGATTTGAAGGCATATGATAAGAGTATAATTCAGCACATCATTCCAATCAAGCCAAATCAAAAGCTATTTCGACAGAAGCTAAGAAGGATAAATCCAAAATTGTTGCCCTCAATAGAGAAGGAAGTGAATTGATAGTACAAAGCTAGTATAATCGTTCCCATAAGATTTTCAGATTGGATTTCCAACTTGGTGCCCGTGTGCAAGAAAACAAGTGAGATTCAATTGTGTATTGATTTCAAAAATCTGAATAAGGTGTCTTTGAAAGATAACTATCCATTTCCCAAGATGGATCACATACTTTAAAGAGTAGTTGGAGCATCTTGTATGTTGCTACTCGATGGTTATTCCGGCTATAACCAAATTCTGGTCCATGAGGATGACAAGCACAAAATAGTGTTCACTACTCCATGGGGAACTTTCCATTATGCCAAGATGCCATTTGGATTGACGAATGTTAGTGCAACCTTTCAGCAAGATATGGATATTGCATTTGCAGATGAGAAAGATGTATTTTTAGTTGTTTATCTTGATGATTTGACAGTTTTTTCTAATTCAGATGAAAAGAACCTTTATCATTTGAAGATTGTATTTGAGTGGTGTAGAAAGTATGGCATATCACTTAATCTAAAGAAGGGCTTGTTTGCCATGGATGAAGGCAAGCTTCTTGGCACATCATATCAAAGGACGACATCTGCATCGAACCATCTCGAGTGGAAGACATTTAGAAAATTAATTTTCCACGAAGTAAAAAGGAGATCCAAGCATTTAACGGTAAGATGAATTTCTTACATCGTTTTGTGCCAAATCTAGCAGAACATTTAAGGGAAATCACAAACATGTTAAAGGAAGATAGTGTAGTGAAGTGGACTGAGGAAGCCATCAAGTATTTCAATTTGGTAAAGCTGGCCCTTTCTTCAGCTCCAATTTTGATCAGCCCGGATTATTGCCAAGATTTCATTTTGTTTTCATTTGCTTCGGATCATACTATGGCAGTGGTCTTAATGCAGAAAAGAGACCAACTTGAGAAGCCAACTGCTTTTTTCAGTAGAACCATAAAAGATGCAGCATTAAAATACAATATTATTGAATAGCAAGCTCTTGCCTTGGTAAAAGCATTGAAAGATTTTCGACTCATATCCTTGCTTATGTCCCTAACGCTGTCGTTAAAGATGTATTAGTGCAAATAGATCCAGAAGGGAGACGAGGCAAATGGATCACAGCTTTGTTAGAATATGATGTGGAGATCAAACCAACAAAGCTCGTTAAGGGGCAAGGGTTGGAAAAACTGATAGCGGAATCTAATTTTCATGCCTTGGACATAAATCTAATTGCTGCTATGTCCAAAGAAGATGAATAAAGTTCACTTGTTCAGGTATCTGAAATGTTTCTTATTTCTCCTTGGTATTCTAATATTGTCTATGTGCTCCAACATCTTTCACCACCACTTGGAATGGCTAGGAACAAAAGTAGGACTCTGAAATTAAAGGTTGCCAAGTTTTGTATAATGAATAATGCACTCTATTGGAAAGATCCCGGCGATGTCTTGCTGAATTGTTTAGTTGAGGATGAAGCAAAATAGGTCATGGATGATTTTCATAAGGGAGATTGTGGAGGTCATCTATTTTGGAAGAAAACATCCAATAAGATTGTGAGAGTGGGATATTATTGGCCAACCCTCTTTTCTGATGTGTACAAAACTGTTACAAGCTGCCACGAATGTCCGATTTTTCAAGGTAGAAGAAAATTATAGCCTTTGCAACTCAAGCCGGTGGAAGTAAGTGCTTTGTTTCAGCAGTGGGGTTTAGATTTCATTGGCGAGATCCATCCTACTTCTTCAGCATAGCACAAGTTGATCCTCACAGTGGCAGACTTTTTTACTAAATGGATTGAGTCGATTCCCACTCGGCAGGCCACTGATTCGGTAATAATTTAGTTTCTTGAAAACAACATTTTGTCACGTTTTGGCTGTCCTCACAAGCTAATTACAGATAATGCAGCAACTTTCAAATCTAAGAAGATGTTTGATTTTTGTAATAAATATCAAACTACCTTGGGGAACTCAACTGCATACTATCCACAAGGTAATGGATTGGCGGAATCCTCAAATAAATCATTGGTCAACATTATCAAAAAGCTGCTGGAGACAAACAAGAAGACCTGGCACAAGAAATTGGTCAATGCACTATGGGAAGATAGAGTAAGTCAGAAGAAATCAGTAGGCATGTCTCCTTTCGAGATCGTGTATGGTGTTGACACGGTGTTCCCTACATCTCTCGCAGTCTCGCTTGTTAAACTTCTACAGGAAACTGGCAGTGCGGAAGATCATTTGCAGCAAAGAATCAAACAAATGATCCATTTAAAGTAGATGAGAGAGGAGGTTTTTCAGAATGCCTTCAGGCTACAAGAGAGAATCAAGAAAATATATGATCGAAAGGAAAAGGCAGACAACTTTCAGATTGAAGAGATAGTGCTGAAATGGGATGCTAGAAACGAAGACAAAGACAAGCATGGCAAGTTCGAGAATCTGTGGAAGGGACCTTTCATAATTGTTGCATATCGGGGTCAAAATGCTTTCCTCCTAAAAGAGAAGATTGTCCAGGTGGGCCAGTCAATGGTCAGCTACTGAAACGGTACAATCTTTGAAATGTTTTCCGTTGTCATATGTATCACTGTACATACCATTTTATTTCATTCATTGCAAGTGTGTACTGTCATCATTCATTCAGTTTGGGGCCTGAAGTGAAGGCTATAAAACTAAAGGTTTGATTTCAATTTTGGTGTGGATTGTTTGTGTCAATTTTCAGTCAATTTTAGTGTTGAAATTGAGTCAGTTTTCAGTCGATTTCAGTCTTGAAATTGAGTCAGTCTTGAGTCAAGATATTGGTTTTGGTTTGTCGAAGTTATTGACTCCATAGCCCAATGGAAGAAGGAACTATCTTCTTTCCAGAGATTTGTATTTCTTGGCACCTCCAAGGAGCTACCATCCCCATTGGAGCCAATGTTAGTGTCGGTATCTTCATCCCTCCATCAGTGATCAAAATTCTCTTATTGCATTGCATTTTAGGTGTCTCATCTAATCAGCTGCATTCCATTAGGATCATGGATCATCTGATGGTAGTGGCATATTATAAATGTTCCCTCATGGTCTTTACCTGCTAGCCCATTTTCATACATTCAGGTCATTTACAGTCATTTTTGTCTTTACATCTACAAAAGTCATTTTTACGGTTTTAGGTCTCGTTAGGTCTAGGGTTTTGTCATTTAAGAATTGTAAAAACTCAATAATGGTCAGCAGGCACATGAGGAGGTCAAATAAAGTCTCAGCAACAAAAATTTCAATAATCACATGATCAGTGATTGATTTTTCCTCAAAACCATGTTTTGAGGAAAAACAAAGTTTTTTGTTTTATGTCTATAAATTTCATGTAATTTCATTTTTCCTATATGTAATAATTCCAAGATGCAGCCCTGGTCACCTTGCTAAGCTCTTGCACTCCAGCTCCTGAAAAACAGTCAAAAATTCAAAGCATTTAGTCCATCAAAGGCAAAAAGCAAGTCAAACTGCCAAAACAGAGTTTTAAAAAGCAAGTGAAAAGCAAACTTTAGAAAAGTGGGTTTTTGTAAATAAAGATTAAGTCCAAGGATATATAAAGTGTTTCTTATGTTCAAGAGTTCATTTGTGTGCCAAAGAAGAGAAAAACAAGATCCAAATCGTGTTTGAGGCCGAAGGAGTGAATTTGCAGCAAAACTGCAAAAGTTCTTGAGGCACAGCACACCTGGTCGGCGCGGTACACGCAGTGCAGGTTTAGCACTAAAATTGTAACGGGTGCGACACACCAGTGGGGTGCAACGCACCAATCTTCTGAGCCCAAAATTCACTCAAATCACCTCCTCCAAGCTCCAAATCGTTCCAACTTCATTTCACAAGTAATTTTAACATTCCTAAGTGCCATTGCAAGGGTTTTAGTCAGCTTTTATGGTGTTTCAATAGGTGAGAAATAAAATCCTAGTTCCTTGCACAGTCAAATTGAAAAGATGCCTAGGGTTTTCAAGGTTGCAATTTTTGTTGTCTTATTCCCCTCTACCACTTTCACATCCCTTCGCTACATTTCACTCATCTCATTTCCCCTTCCCTCTTTTATTTACACTGACCTATCCCCCTATCCCCAAAACTAAAAACCCTAATACCCAATTCCTACTATCCCAAACCCTAATCTATATACCCTAACCCTATCAGTTCCCAAAAACCCTACAGTCAGCAGCAAACTACCATATTCACAGTCCCCACTCATCAATCCCTTTCATTGAACATCAAACACCTATTGTTCATATAAAATCTCTTCATACTCATCACTACAACCCAAATAGTGGCAAACATGGAGACAGATTCACCTTATGAAAGAGATGAAAAAATAGTAAGTGACTCCTCCCAAGAAATTTATGCACCTAGAAAACCTCACAAGGGAGGAAAACACATCCGGGAGGAGCCCACTACACTTACTGAGCTATTGGCTTTCCCTCTTGTAGTAGCTTGTTTCAAACATCAATCTCGCTACCAATTTTGTGAGATGGTGGAAAGAGTCAAATACCATCATGAGCTTGACAGAATTTTTGTTCTCCATCTTCACAATGGCCAAGTAAATTTGGCAGGTGTTACATTCTCTTTCACACCTGAAACTATAGCTGAAGCAATAGGAATTCCGAATGTGGGTGAAAAATGGAACAAGGGAAAGTTGGTGGATAAAAAAAATTATGAGCCTTATATCAAGGTTGGCTATCAGAAGCAGATCAGTCGGGTCTTCCCTACTAATCTCTGACGATGAACCACACTAGATGGTTCAAAACGCGTCGACATAAGTTTTTCTATGTGATTTACGCCGAAGATTCTTCAAAAAAAAGGTCTTCCCTTTCAGATACAAACAGGACACATATGCTCCCCTTATGAAACTCATAATCAAATACTTCAGCTGTGAAGGCAGATTTTCTCGCCTGTACACTTATCATGTCAGAATATTGATGCATTTCACTAGAGTGAGGATGATGAACATCCCTTATTTGATGTGCCGGAATATTGAGAAAATGACCACATTAGTGCAAAGAAAACCTCCTCATCAGCAATACAACAACATTTATCATTTTGCATTGATCAAGATCATTGTTTTGCATCAGCTGAGCCTGCTCAATGTTTCATGGGATGATTTCATTTCACATGAGGTTTTCACAAGTCCTCAAGTGACCCCATCATTTTTTCATGAGGTAGGAGGGTCTTCACATTAGCAAGAGGTGCATGAGACTCAAACCACCAATGTGCCAATATTTATCACTTATCAGAAGGGCAAAAGGAGGTTATTTACAACAGCCAAATGAGTATTATCTCCACCCGAGGTGGAAGGGGTCTCGTTTCCTTCAACAACAAAGCAGGTATAGGACAAAGGTAAACAACCATTGCATGATGAGGGACCTTCTGAAGGTCAAGAGAGGGAGTTCATTCTGATTTAGGATGATGACATTGATTTGGGCTCCCAAAGCTCAAAGCTCAAGGAGATCATCCAGGAACAAAAGGCTGACATTCATGACTTGCCTCTCAACCTAGAAAGAGCCAAGTGGGTAATAAACTATATTGAGGAAAGGAACAAGAAATTGGAAGACCAAAAGACTATCATGGAGCTGCAAAACATAAAGGGAAACTGGCAAACTGCAAAGAGGGCAAAAGTAAAGTTGACATTGCTAGAGCAAAAGATTGAAGCTGATCGTGAATATTGGCTTGAGAGGGCAAACATGCACTTGGAGAAGATGCTGGAGAAGGCCAAAAAAGAGAAAAATATGTTGACGAACATGGCCTATCACTATTTGGCAAGAAACAAAAGTTGCAAAGCAAGGATAAGGACCTTGAAGACCAAGTTGAGGAAAACTTTGAGGAGGAAGAAAGAGTAAGACAAGCTCAAGATTTTGGCTGAGGCTTCCTTAGCCCAAAATAGCACTTTATGCATGTCACTCAGCCCAAATTTCAAGAAATTTGGCACACTTTTTGTCAATTTTGAATTTTTGAAGCAAAACACAAATTTTTCTGCCGGGTGCATAGCACCACCTGGCGATCGCTTTTGATAGGGACCTCCTATAGAGGAAAACTCAACATTTTTGGATTCCTCGTGCAAAATTATGAATGCCTAGAAATGGCTAGAATTTTTTTTCAAGTTTTGAGCTTCCAAAAGGGTCAAAAACACCTAAAAAATGCCCTTTCTGCCCATTTTTGGCCACACAGGAAGTAGTGTTGGGAGAACTCACTTTTGGAGGGGCAATTGACACCAAATTCAGAAATTCCACCTATTCTGGAATGTACACAGATAGACCGTTTCAACAAGCCCACTTAGAGAAAATTTGGTGCATGGGAAGGCCTCCAAAATAGGCTGTAAAAAGGTGTTATGCACAGGGACAGTGGCGCGATGCACAGGATGAAAATTTGTCATTTTGCCCAAAAAACTTTGTTTTTCGCATAGTTTTTTCTTAGTTTGACTTTTTTCTCTCTCATGGTCAAACTCTTGATGTAAATTGATGTAACTTGATGGAATTTGATGTAAAAAGGTTAAAAATTCACTCATGGAGGTAGATATATCATGAAAAGGTAGTTTTGAACTAAATTAATCAGTTTCCTAGGTTTTAGAGGCAAGCTGTTCCACTGCCTATTTTTTAGTTCTTAGTTTAGATCTTGTTGAAACAGCTCCTAAACTCATGAATTCGACCCCTAAAGCCTATCATGAGTTTTTTTTGGCCTATATCTATTAGTTTTTCAGTCATTTGTAAAGGTTGGACTCTTGTGAATGCTTTGAGCATTATTGTACATTCATCTTTGTAGTTTGGCAAAGGAATAGACCAGGGTTTGCAGCATTTTGTGGGATTCTTGTGGCAACTTGATTTGGTATTGTTTTTCCTTCTGTAATGAAAGTTTACATGTGTTTATGTATGCCATCATCTCTCTCTATTTAGCTTAACTAAATGAGTCAAGGATAAAGGTAGAATTCATTGATGTTGCAGTGCTCTACCTAGGGTTTGTTTAGTTATTCATGTTTTCAACTATTTGAAGAGGTTCCCTGAGACTTTCATGCCCTCTCCAACTCCTTACTAGTCTTAAGACTCTCCATCTCACTTATTTCGAAGTACTAAACCATTTGCCTACCTCGCCCCACAGAAACCTCTACAAGACTGTGTCCATTCCCCGGACCCAAATCTCCCTTTCAAATTTGAGCCAGCAAACCAACATTAAATTCAATAAAACTCCTCTGAGCATATACCTAGCCTAAAATTAGTCTTTACATCAATCATCTCAAACCTCACTGATCATATTTTCCTGAGATTGACAAGGAGAGAGCCCTCTCCTGACCTGGTAGGGCTAGCTACCAGGTTAAGCGTGGTTTGATGTTACCCTAGATCCTGCCTTTGTCAGCCTGAGGTAGATATAGGCACTATCAATACCATACCCAAATCCTTCATTAAAGTACCCCTAGTACCATATTTATGCCTTGTCATGCATGTATAATGCACACTACCATGGAATGCACCATAGAACATGATAATAACAAAAAAATATGCATGCATAATTCATAAATTAAATCAATAACATATGTACATCTGAAAGCATCATTAGAACACTTATGTTTTAGAAATCATAGCAACCAATTGGAGAATTCAAATGTTCCACCTAACCATATACCTCACTACTCCAATACTCTTAGTACCAAGTCACCATTGAGATAGGATGTGACTCGACCAAGGAAAAGGCTCACCTAAAACCCAACTATGGCCATGCATTCAACATGAAACAAGTATAAGACAAGGTAATAAAATCCAATAATTCTCCAACCTATAGTCCATCATTCCCCATCAGCCTATATCACCCAAGGTAGTGCACCCCTTTCTCTATCTCTATAATCCCTTAATCCATTCCAATACCCTTCCAAGGCTCCAACATAGGTTAGTTTAGAAGTCACATAGTCATATGGCTCCTTGAGTTCTAACTTCCCTCAAGAATCTCGAGGCTCCGTACAGGACTCGCACCAAGGAACATATCCCCTCACTTCTCCCTTTAGGTCTCTAGCCTTCCCTAAGGAAACCTAAGAAGTGTACACACCTATATCTACCAAGGATCCATAGGGTAACACAATGTCATAGGTTCACAACTCCTCTCAAAGAAAATACTACAGCCACAATGATCAATATCGATGAGAATGGTAGGAATTACTTAAAATCCCACTTTATATATGCATATTCTTAAATGACAAGTGGCACTCTAAGAATCCCCTTCCTAAACATTTGGAGATTCATTCCCCATCCTTGGGAATTTAGGATAAAAACACGTGAGTAATTACTTTAGAACCATTATTTCCTTAAGCCCACTTTCCTTAGCCCTTAGCCCCCTTTTCCACTTGCGAAGACTTAACACCCCCATATCTCTTTTCCAACTTGGTCTACAACCATAGCATATGTTATTAATATAAAAGTGTGATTACATATTTAAATTGCTAGGTTCATTGTTCTTTCACCACATAGTCTCTCTAGCATAAAATCACATAGACACTATGGTCTCACAACACATATACACATAGGCATGCAAGCCTAACACATCCTAACTCACCAACCTAATGAAAATATGTACAAGAAAATTAGGGGTCATCCTAGGGGTGTTACATTCCCATCCTCCTTATTTATGTACCATACTTATTCCATTTATACAATATACAATCAAAACTTTCCAAACTTTGAGGGTACTCCTCCCACATGACAACCTCATGCTCCCATTTAGAGTCCTCATGACTACAGTCTATAGAATCCACCTTTGTTGGGGTGATTGCTTGATTTTTGGAGTAACTTTATCTTCCTATATAAATTTCACACTAGATAGACCTCGAAGTCTCCCTTTTGCTCCACCTGAATGCCAGTCCAATCAATTACATGGTTAGCATCAGGCACATAAATTTCAAGTACAAATAAATGAAGAACACTATGGATATGCATGGATGTAAGGAATTCATGTCTATATATTATTGGAGAAACCATTTCCGGGATCTAAAATGGCCCATAATATATTCCTACCAATTTTAGGCAACTTCCTAATCTCAATGAACTTTTTTGGCTTTTACTTTCAAGAATTCAAGGTCTCCCACTCTAGAATTCTTATTTAACTTTCCTTTATCTACATAACTTTCCTTTTACTTGAGCAAGTACAACCCAATAATGGCATTATTAGTTGGGTTATACCAACTCACAGGCGCATTTCCTACCTGAAAATGCCTCAAATGGAGTAATCTTTAGATATGTTGGATACCCATTATTGTATGAAAACTCCATAAAATGTAAGTACTCCTCAAATACATCCTCTATATATCCTTACTCACCTAATTAATTCTCTCCATTTCCCATATAATTATGGGTGATATGATCTATTTGTTAGAAAATCATAAAGCTAGAAAGATTTTCTTATCATGATAACTACTTGTGATATATAGTTATCTTCTTAAGGTGTTCTTTAATTTATTTATGTCTTCTTTATCTTCTTATCATCAAGCAACTATCAAAACATGAACATGAATATCAAGGACATAGGATGTAGACTCTTAACCAGGGAAAAACCCCTCTCTTAGCGGAAAACCAAGAATTCTCTTCTCTTCTTTTAGAACCAAATAAATGAGTCTAACCAAGACCCTTTGACCAAGAAAATACCTCCTCCAATCCACCAAGTCAGTTAGCTAGCTATTCTTTCTTAATCAAGATGAATATGCCCAAATCAACAAGCCTTTTAGCCAAGCAACGTCATCACAAGTCAAGGTAATTCTACTTCAAAACAAAGTCTCGACCTTCTTTCATTTCTCTACAATTTCAGCCTGCACCTTCAACCCTGCAACTCACATTGCGGCTTCAGATTCCTTCGCACGTGTGGCAGAAACTAGGCAGAATTTCAGTTCCTTTCTTCTTTTCTTGAATTTCCTCTTTCTTGCAATGTTAAGACCTTCTTTCCTTAGCTTTCTTGCACTTCTTTTTCACCTCATATTTCAAATCAAACTTATTAGTTGCTTGAATGATAAAATAGGTCAAATTTCACTTCTTTATATACCCTTTTAGTGTGGTTGAATTCCCTTTATAAGGCCAACTTGAAGTAAGGGCATGACGACTGGGTGGAGGAGGCTCACATGGCTAAAATACATCAAAATATTTTTTCTTCCTTTGACACAAAAATCCCAAGAAGGGTTTATTACATGAGACAAAGGAAATGACTGATGACCTAAACCGTAGAAGTACACAATGGGTGCTTTTACCTAGAAATATAATAAATTGAGCATGAAACCCCTGCTTATAAAAATAATTTTATTTTGATTTTTACAATAATTTTTCTTTTTATTTCTCTTAAAAAATACATAAGAATTACATCATGTCATGAGCTAGACAACAATTATGAATACCAATACTAGTTACATTTCTCAACACTCCCTCTTAACTAGGGAGGTAATCATAATTGCTCAACTGGTACAAGGTTGACATCAATTTGAAATGTTCCAAGAAGAGTACAACAACATACACAATGCTAGGGATACAAAAATTGCCAAGGTATCCTACCAACAAGGACTAAGGTGTCATCAAGGAAACTTGCCACTATAGGCACCATCAGGTTACAACCTTAGTATCAATCCAACTGGATATAGATACCATCTAGACCTCCATGTTAAGGCACTAACCCTCATAGGGATCTAGGTATCATCAAGGTCAAACACTAAAACAAATCTCCATATGACCAAGATACCCTCCCACACCGAGATCAAGACATCATCAAGGCCAAACTATATTTGAGATATCAACACTAACTAGGCCAATATTTCCTCCCAAGTACCATGATATGAGCAGCTTATGGTACTCATCTCTCCCTCTCAACCAAATTAGATATATCCACCAATACAAGCATGCTTATCAAATATTCAAACTTCTCAGGAAGAGATCAACACATCAACTACTTTTTAATTCATCAAAACATATTATAGCCTCACGATCCTAATCACTTCCAATATATTGGTTCTTTATTATCAATATGCTAGCATAATCCCCAAGTTCCTCAACCATCATGATGCTACTTAGTTGATCACAATCTCCAAACAAATCTCGACGGAAGCTTCTTTCTCCAACTTCTCCAACAACACCATACTTAGGTTCAACACTTTTCAAAACAATTGCATCTTATTCATGACACATCAATACCTACCACAAACAGTGCCTTAAATATTATCTAATATAATCATCTCCTTACTATATGTATGGCTTACATCATTTCCTCCCTCTTAGTTATGGAGGATATACACTTTTCTTCATCCAAGCTCCCTTTCAACTTAGGGATATAAGTCCATTATCACAACCTTTATTATTCTAGCTACACAGGATCTTTATTTTACATCATCATGTCATTGGATAACTACAATCTTCAGAAACATCATTCCTTTTATATTCATATGTAAATAAGGTCATCTTTCAATCACTAATGTAAACTTCAATGTCATCAGGCTTCTTACAGCTCCCTCTTTCCATCATGCTCAACATTGTCATCAAGTATGACATAGGTAACCTCTTAAAAACTATGTACCTACAAATCTCAAGTACAACCAAGCACAAATATATATGTGCAAGAGCATGAAATTAACTTATTGATCTAGACTTATCATGTTATATAAAAACGTAGATCATAGACCTAGTTAGCAATCAACTAGGGTAGCACTTTCATGCCTTAGACTCTTACAACAACCTTTGATATGGTTTTGTTACAAACCCTAGATATCGTCAATAATATTGAACTTTAGATATCCAAATAGTAAACCATGTTAGGGTTTTAACCATAGTCAAAACATTTATACCTAGGGTTTCATTTTCATACCTTAGGATCTTATATAAACTTCTACAACGGTTTCATTATAAACCCTAAATATTATTATCAAACCCTGAAAATCTTGGGTTTTATTTTATGTTCTATATCTCATCAACAAACCCTAAAATCAAAAGGCTATGGTTTTACCAAAAAGAACAAATAGAAAAATATAGTATAACAAGGGATGATTTAATCTACAGATTAATCACCCTAACAATATAAGAATATTTATGATTCTATAGCAAACCCTAGATATGAGAGAGTTAAAAAATAAAAGTGATTGTATCTTCTTATATGATGGAGACATGCTACAAATATTGTAATCGTAAACATACCTTGATTTGATTTTTTTTAACAAACCTTATAGGGCTTCTTATTGAGGGCATTCTTTGCAACAAAGTTTCTTACAAGTCTCCCTTTTGGAGACTCCCTCTCAATCTAGACACAATCCTTTATTTCATATAAATTCTTTAGAATATACCTTCCAAGGAAAATGCAAGGAAAAGAATTATAATCGAGCAACGATAATAAAGCTAGATATATAAATAAATTAGAAATAATGAAAGAGATAAAGAATACTTATATTTTGTAAGAAGGTGGAAGCTTCCTCTTAAAGAGATTCCTCTTGCATAAGATCAATATTTATTTATGTACCTGCAACATTTACTTGACGAGTACCACCAAAAGTATACAAGTACAAGAGTATAATTACAAACTAGGGATTTCATAAACTCTTTAGGAAGGGAGAAATTCCTAGGATTTTCATATCCAAACCTTAAATTTCTAGATGTTACCTTTCAAAACATCAATCCTAGGGTTTGAATTTCAAAACCAACTCTATCCTTACTAAGGTTTCCCATTTTTCCTTGGGCTACCTACAAAACCTAGAGACCAAAAGATAGGGTTTCTACAAGGGAAAAAAATTGGGTTTTCTCAATTGAGGCTTACAAGAAATTAGATGCCGTAAACCTTCCACATTATGAAGGCTACAAACTCTAGAACCAAAAAAATGAGATTTAAAAACCTTAATCTAATGTGGATTAGACCTTATATGGATAATTAAAAAATTGTACATACCTCAAGGACTACTTACATTAGTCCTTCATGATCTCAAGAAGTATGTTGCAACATTTTCTCTAAGATGTCATGATTTTCTTGTTGCTTAAAAGATACAATGGTCAAAAGCTGGCTTCAAAAGTATATGTCAATATTTTCTCAAGAGTAATGTTGTATACAAGGTGATATTTTAGTTGTAGCTTCATAATTATTCAATCTTGATACCAATTTCTTCCATACTTTCTTCACTTATGAAACCTTATTTTGAATTGTAATAAGGGTAACTTTTCTACTCATGAATTATATGGCAACCCTTTATTATAGAACAGGGATTTTCCCAACTTGTTGGAAGGTTTAGCTTTGGTAATATTTGAAGAATATTTTGGTCTTTTCAAAAGAGATCGTGTCACATTTCTTGTTTTACTCAGAGTGAGGAGGGTTGACATTAATTCACATCATATATGGATAGAAGAACTTAGATCGTGTGGTGAAAATTGTTTGTCGTATGGTCTAATTGTTGTACAAAAATTCTAAATATAAATTGATGTCAAAACATTGTTTTCACCTATGCAAGGTAAGGTCACATTCATGTTTGGGTAACTTGTACTACTGCAGTAAACTTTTAAAGGAAACAACTTCTAAATCAGTGACATTTTGTAGCCAACTTCAAATTCTACAGTAAAAGAAAAAGATATCAAATTCCAAAGAGATATGTGACAAGGTATGAAAATAGGATGTGAGATTATCTTTCATTTAAGAACATTATATTTATGAACTCATCGAATGATTATGATACATATCTTATAAAAATTGAGCAAACTTTAGACCTTGTAACACTCCCTATAATCATAATCTTATGTTGTCATCATATCTCTATCTGTCACATCAAAATATCTCCATTCTTTACAAAATCACCTAAATTCTAACAATCCTATAAAAATGGATCTAAGGATCTTGACAATTATTTATACAAGAGAAGAAATTTTATTATGAATTAAACACCACCATAAGTGATCTATTTCACTTTCACCTAACTTTAACCACCATCAACCCATTTGGCCTTATCAACCTCGCCTCCATCACCCTTGTCAACAGAAGCAATTCAAGATCGAAACTCCTCCTTCACCATGGGTGTCATCATCATATTAGAGCCCAATGGAGTTAAAATTCTACAAGCATATCTGCAGGTCAAATATCTGTCGCAGAAAGTGGCTTGGCTTGATTTCTTTGAGAATTTTGATAAGAATAAGGGAGAGGTTACAAAGGTGTTTGCATGGGTGTTTAATGGAGTAGAGGTGGAGGTTGGAAACATTAACCTCATAATTACATAATACATAATGGTAGAGGCAACAAGCTTACCCATAAACGAAGAAAGTTGTTTCAAAAACAAGAAAATCAAAGAAAAAGAATGGATAATATTCCTCTGAAACCCAAGTATGGATATTTCTATCTTCAAGAAATAGATACAAATAACTACATTAAATTCAAGTGGATAAATCTATTGTTAGTCATTCCAAAAATTCTAACATGTGAGGGATGATATGGCACAATGTTTTTCTACCATCCTTGGCTCTTAATGCGCTTCATTGATGGAAATGAGTTAAATTTACCATACTTTCTACTTTGTAGTCTCAAGAAAATGGCTTCTAGTGTACAACAAGATTCTAAAACCCTTGACAATTCCTCGTATGAAAATGCATTAATTAAAATTATTATTGAAGCACATTTTAGGACTAAGAGAGACAATTGGAAAAGATTTTAGTCTGAAACCATTTTGTAGAAGCTCCAAAAGAATAAGTAATAACAAAAACTAAAAGAATCTAGTGCAGAATAGTTTCAAACCCTAACCCTGAGGCCGTCAATGAAGATGAGGGTTAGATAATCAATGAAGAAGAACAGGTGGAAGCTTCACTAGAGGAATTAGAGGACAACACCCCCCTTTGGAATTTTCTAGAGAAAATTGAGAAACAAAATGAGAAATAAAGTGTTAGAAGAAGAAATCCAACTCAAGCATTAAGCAATCGTAAGAAATAAAAGAAGCAGAGGTAGTAGACAAAGAATAGGGGAAAAGGAGCAAGCTATGTAATAAGAGAAAGAATATCAAAAAGACAGAGGAAACAAAATTGAAGATGAGGAGTAAACACATTTCTTGTTGAAAATGGCAACAAGAAATGCTAAAAATAGTATTTCTATAAATAGCATTTCAAGATATACTCCAACTCTGTTGGAAATAGCAAAAAATAGAAATGCTAAAAATAGAATTGCTATAAATAGCATTCCAGGATATATTCCAATTTTAATTAGTCCCTGAATTAAAATTGAGAATTAAAATTCGAATATAGTCTCACTAGTTGTTTGAAAAATAATTAATTAACTCATCTCCAGTTAATTAGTTGGAGAAAATCAAACATGAAGTCTTTGTGAAGACATGCAACAGTTATCCCTTTGATTGAGGAAGTTATCCCTTAATTGAGGAGATAAGGATGAATTATAATTAGTTAGCTCAGTTAACTGAGTTCAGTTCAGTTAAATTAGTTCCAAACAGTTGGAGGAACTAATTGTGAGTTCAGTCAGTTAATGCATGCATGCATGCAACTAGTGTTCTCCAGATAACTGAATATTCTCTCATAAATAACTCATGCATGTCAGTTCAGAGAAAGACCTAGTTGAGATTAAAGGAAGGGACAATGTGCTATCAGTTGGAGGAATTTTCCTATAAAGGAAACTCATCCATGCAGAAAGAATTAACAACTTCAGGATTGCGTAGTTATTTCAGAGGTCAGTGTTGTGTGTAAGGTGAGAATCACACAAGTTGCCGCTGGAGGACCCAGGAGAAACTGCACAAGGAAATAGGAGGCTTGGAGGACTAAAGGAAGGCATATGTGTTGTCTATTCTATCTATGAGCAGCAGTGAGGGATTGTACTAAGAGCTGGATAGCTTGAGAGCTAAAGCTTTATGTAATCCTGAGATATTTCCACTTGTATGATAATACAAAGATCGAGTTTCTTAGCTGAGGCTTTCCCCAGAGTATTCTTCTTTGTTTCATGTGTGATTGATTCTAGTTCTCTGTTATAAGTGTTCTATTTGATCTTGCTCAAAATCAATTAAGCTTCCGCAAGTTTGATTGTAGAAGTAGATTAAGTATTTTGCTTTAGTACATTGTATAATCAGTTTAATCTATGGTGAAATTTCTACATGGCATGACAGCTAGGTTTTGTAGAAAAAGTTCTACATGGTATCAGAGCCAAGTTTATCGGAGCAAAGGTGATCAAAGCAGAGAATAGTATACGAAGAAGAGAATTCGAAGTAAGAAAAAAAAATTGTGCCGCGAGTTGGCAGAGTAGATATGAAACTTTTTCTGTAAAGTTTCAGAAAAAAATAGCAGATATGGATTCCTTGCGAAAAATACCAAAATTCAAAAAAACATTCAGCAGAATTGGAGTTTGAATGAGGGAGATATCGCTGATTTAAAATCTACTCTTTTTCTAGAATATTTCATGACCGCGGAAAAGATGAAACAGATTGGTGTTGCATGCACAACCTTGAGGAGCAAGGAAAATGTTAGAGACTTTGTGGTTGAGAGGGAGAGTACATTACCTCTCAACATGCAGCACTAGAAGAAGTCTTAGACAATTGTGGAGGAGACACAATTGGTGAAGCAGTTTCAAGAGGTTGTGGAGCAGCCACAACTGGAGAAGCCAAGAGGAGACCGAGTGGAGGCATCCACTCATGCAGAGGCCTCCGGTAGGGGGAAATTTTGAGCCAAGTGGGCAGAGGGATCACACGCAGCCATATCTCTAGGTGGAGGGTGGGGTGATGTGAAGTGATAGTCCCAAGAAGGCTGAAATAGGGGCAGGATCCTTGAGGTACCCAACCTCTTTGATTAGACCTTGCTACGAGAGCCTTGACGGGGAGTAGCAGCACTGGAAAACTAGGTAGAGACAAATGCGGATGGACCGGCAAAGGAAGCTTCAGCATCAGAGGGTGTTTCTAGCCCAATAGGGAGGTCAGTTGGGAGATCAGTTACTTACTTCTCAGTAACTGAGTTGCAGTGCAGCAGTGGGCAGCATGATGCAACATGATGAGAGGAGGTGCAGTGCAGATGCAGTGCTGGGAGATAGGACCAACAACAACACAAATGCAGTAGGAGGAATCAGTGTGATTGATGCAATCAGAGATCAAAGTGACAGAGGCTAGAGTAGTCAAATACTGAAGGGCATAGAGGTGCAGAGTTTTTAGTCGACAGAGGCAATAGCAGTCAAAGACTTTGATCACAGAGGCATCATTCTGATTCAGGTTGGATATTTTTTGTTTTTGGAGTTGCTGGAGCAACAACACTTGAGAGAAGTGTTGCATGCAAAACATTCCAAAGGTTCAGGATCGGGTTCGAGTTGAATGCCTTTCTTGTTGAGAGGGAGTGTTTAAAATGGCAACAAGAAATGCTAAAAATAGCATTGCCATAAATAGCATTTCAGGATATACTCCAAATCTGTTGGAAATAACAAAAAATAACATTGCTATAAATAGCATTTCGGGATATATTCCAATTTTAATAGTCCCTGAATTAAAATTGAGAATTAAAATTCAAATTTAGTCTCACTAGTTGTTTGAAAAATAATTAATTAATTCATATTGAGTTAATTAGTTGGAGAAAATCGAACATGAAGTCTTTGTGAAGACATGCAACAGTTATCCCTTTGATTGAGGAAGTTATCCCTTAATTAAGGAGATAAGGATGAGTTGTATTTGAGTTGTAATTAGTTAGCTCAGTTATCTGAGTTAAGTCCAGTTAAATTAGTTCCAAACAGTTGGAGGAACTAATTATGAGTTTAGTCAATTATTGCATGCATGCATACAACTAGTGTTGTCCAGATAACTAAATATTCTCTCATAAATAACTCATGCATGTCAGTTCAGAGAAAGACCCAATTGATATTGAAGGAAGGGACATTGTACTATCAGTTGGAGGAATTTTCCTATAAAGGGAACTGATCCATGCAGAAGGAATTAACTCCTTCAGGATTGCGTAGTTATTTAAGAGGTCAGTGTTGTGTGTGAGGTGAGAATCACACAGGCTACAGCTGAAGGACCCAGGTGAAACTGCACAAGGAAATAGGAGGCTTGGAGGACTGAAGGAAGGCACATGTGTTGTCTATTCTATCTATGAGCAGCAATGAGGGATTTTACTGAGAGTTGGATAGCTTGAGAGCTAAAGCTTTATGTAATCCTGAGATATTTCCACTTGTATGATAATACAGAGATAGGGGTTTTTAGTTGAGGCTTTCCCCAGAGTATTCTTCTGTGTTTCATGTGTGATTGATTCTACTTATCTGTTATATGTGTTCTATTTTATCTTGCTCAAAATCGATTAAGCTTCTGCAAGTTTGATTGTAGAAGTAGATTAAGTATTTTGATTTAGTACATTGCATAATCAATTTAATCTACGGTGAAATTTCTACATTTCTAACTATTTAAACATATAACCACCTAAAGTAGTTGACCTCGAGGAGTAATATCATAGCAAGAATGAAGAGGAAAGAGAATCACCATTTTATCAAACAACAAGTCCAACCAGGAAGACACCTGAACTCGATCCCATCCAACAACAGATCTATGACTATGTGGAAACATGAGCAAAGAGCACAAGAAAAGGTAAATTCTCCTCCACAAAGTGAATATGTAAAAACTTTTAATGAAAAGGTTCCCTTCACTAATGACATTCTTAAAAAAGGACACAATATTGAAGATTCTTTGAAGCAAGATATATACGAGTTGAAAATATTAAACTAGCTTCTTTAAGAACAAAATGAGGCAATAAAAATACAAAATGAAATTTTGAGGACTCAAGATGATAGAATGTTGTTGAATTTGTGCCACTGGTAAATTAAAAACAAGAAATTTAAGACCAACAATAGGATTCTCAGAAGAAAAAAAATTCAGAGGATTGCAGAGCAAGATCATAATGAGGAAACCAAGACTAGCACATAATGTTAAGAGATGAAAAGGAGGGACTAGTTTGGATGTTCTAACCCAAGCTTCAGAAATAATGCAGTGAACATAAAACTTTGAACATTTTGAAGTTTTGATGCATGAGTGCATGCAAAATCCTTAGTGTGGGGGAATGTTGAAGTCCTAAATTGTCTTCTTTTTTATATCCTCTTACTTTCATTTCCATCCTTTTCGGGGAAATTTTGCTACATTTTCAAGTTGAAAGGTCACTTCAAATATGCTTAGACATAATGAAAGGTATCATTCATTCATGGCTTATATTCTATTTTTTCTTTATGAAATTTAATCAAAATATTTCTATAGCTACCAAAATGCACTCATTCTACCTTTAACCAAATATTTCGAAGCTATATCCATCGTTAGACAGTTTCTACTACATTTGAGGAAGAATAAAGGATATAAGTAGATGAAAAATGGTTAACATATGGACATCCACCTATTACGTTGATATAGAAACTCACGGGGTTTGATAAATTTGATGGTCAAACCATAAGTCAACTCTGGCTATAATACTTCAACCTTGTGCAAAATTTGAAGTAAGATTGTGGCATCATCAAACGAGTGTGGGATTGAACGAGAAAAGTTTGGAATCAAAGACTACGATATGTCAAATCAAAATATTCTCATGATCTTCTTTTCTCGCAGCAAATCATGAGAAGAACTATTCCTATTTTGATTTAATTACTTAGTTGTTAAGTATAAACTAGTTTCTCAGCTTACAACTCTTCAAACCGTTATTTAAAAGAGGATTATATATAGCCTTGGAGGGAGGAAATGGATATATTTAAGTTTTGTAACCATTTGATATCGAATACTTCTGGTTTTAATATAATTACTCAGTTCCTTTGGTGATTAAATGCATGGGTGAATAGCTTGTTAATTGAAGTCCTTTGATGCTTATGCTCAAGAGGAGGCCCCCCTAGAGAGTTGTAAGTTAGTTTAGTTGTTGATTAATTTCATGAGTAGTCTCTTTCCCATTACAAATACGTAGATTCTCTCCACTAACACTGTTGGGTCCCTATAATACTAGTGATTACCCCATTAATATTGTAGTTATACCCCTTATTTATATTTTTGTGCCCCTATTACCCCCCATATTGTTATTTTTGTGCCCCATAGAAGCCCCCTATTGTTATTTGTGTGGCTTTATATTATTATTGTTAGGTCGGCTGGATTATATTGTGACTCCTTAGACTCCTATATATAGAAAGGAGGTTTTGTCATTTGTATCATCCAAGAATTGTTCATTTATGTAATGTAAAGGAGGTTTCCCCCTCGAAGAGGCTGAATTCTAAGGCGTGGATCTCTCTTTTCTATCTTTTTGTGAGCTGGTTTCATAACATTTGGTATCAGAGCTTTGGATTCTAGGGTTTCGCTGCTCCAAACAGGTCATCGTGGCATTTTTGCTATAACTTTTTTTCTGTGACGTTTCAGAAGTCGCAAAAAAAAACCCATTTGAGAAGAATTGGCGCTGAACCTTGGGTCCGAATTTCAGAGCTTTTCGCGCGATATTTTCAGAGATATGATCTGATGAAGTTGGCCTTTCTGCAGACTCCTGAATTACATTCAAAACAGGTGACCTGGGGAAAATTGTCATAACTCTCTCTCTGAGGATCGGATTGAAATTTCGTAAAAAGGTACAGAAAGAGAACGGACTGTAGTTTCTTGTATGTGTGTTTCAGATTCAAAGGTTGAAACAGTGACTCGTGGCACGTCGTACAAGTTCGCTCTACTGAACCAGTCTAAAAGCAAGTCACTGTGGGAGATTTCACATAACTCTTACTTGGAGAATCCAATTTGGCTCAGACTTCTGGCATTGGAAAGAGGACGCAGGAGGCTACTACAGGTAGCAATTTCAGAACTGGATGATCCGAAATTACAGAGATACATCAGATTCAATATCAGGCTTCTATAAAGTGAAAAAAGGTGTGTAGTTTTTTTTTAAATTTTTATGTAAGCTTGGTTTAACGGAATTCAAAGGGCATAGTAAAGCATTATTATCGGTAACTAATGCCCCGAGGAAAGAAAATGAAAACACCTAGTAAGGAACCTGAAAGCTCTAGCATGACTCATGAAGAAGAGGAAGAAATGCTACATGATATATCAAAATTACAAGAACAAGTGCAACAAATGTCACGCTCAGAAAAGCTAACAGAAGCTAAGATAAGTGGCGTGGAATCTAAGATAAATGGCGTGGAATCTAAGATAAATGGTGTGGAATCTAAGATAAAGGGCATGGAAACTAAGGTGGAGGATTCGATGGTAAATTTGAAGATAGATTTGAAGACAGACATGGAAGAATTGAAGAACTTGCTACAAGAAAGGGTCACTAATGGTGAAAAGGTAGTAAAGGAAACTCATGATGAGAACAAAAGAAATGTTAATCATGATTCCATAGACTCTAATGTTGGATCGAAGACTCACCATGTTCCAAAAATCGATATGAGGAAGTTTGATGGCAAGGATCCCGCCACATGGATATTACAGATGGAGCAATTCTTCGATCTCAATAATGTGCAAAACACACAAAAGGTACGTATGGAAACTTTATATTTGGAACCAAATCAGTTTGTATGGTATCAATGGCTTTGTTCTCGTAAACAATTTATCACTTGGGCAATTTTTACGGAAGAATTGATAGCACATTATGAGGATACAAAAAGCAACACTTTTTTTTAGCCAATTGATAAGTCTCAAACAAAAGGGTTCAATAATGGAGCACATTGAGGAGTTCCGAAAATTGAACATAAGGGTAAAAGATATTCCAGAGGAGCATAGGATTGATGTGTTCATAGGGTCTTTAAAGGATAATATCCAACATGATGTGCGCCTTTGGGAACCTGATTCATTAGAGAAGGCATTCAGGTTAGCAAGAAAAATGGAAAGCAAAATTATGGCAACTAGGAAGCATACCACTCACAACTATAAAGATGGAAGTGTTGTTGCCCATAGTCTTCCACAACCTACAAGGTTGACACCACAACAATTGGAAGAAAAAAGAGCAAAAGGGCTTTGTTACAATTGTGATAGCAAATACACAAAAGGTCATAAGTGTGCTGAGAAGAAATTATTCTACATAGATTGTGAAGAGGAAGAAGAAAAGGAGCAAGAAAGGTCAAAAGAAGAGGATATATTCCAGGAACAAAGCCTAGATGAAGAACAAATAAATCCGACCATATCTTGTAATGCATTGGCGGGAATTACCACTCCTCAAACCATCAAGATAGAAGGACAAATCAAGAAGAAAAAGGTAATAGTGTTGATTGATTCAGGAAGCACCCACAATTTTATTCATTGTAGGGTAGCAAAAGAATTGAATTGCTTCCTATATCCAGCACCAGAGTGTCAAGTGATGATTGCAAATGGAGGAACAATAAATTGCTCTGGAAAGTGCCATAATATCAAGCTATCCATGGGAGAATATGTATTGACTAGCCCAATGCTTTCCATTCCAATGGGAGGTGCGGATGTTGTACTAGGAGTCCAATGGCTACAATCCTTGGGTACAATAGCTTTTAATTTTCAAGAACTTTTCATCAAATTTTCTTCGGAAGGAAAGAAAGTTGAATTAAGGGGTATTGCAGGGAAACCAGGAAAGATAATCAGCTCTAATGGTATGACAAAGCTTCTAAAAAGGAGCAAAGAGGTGTAATTGCACAATTATGTTCGCTAGATGTTTCCACATTGGAATCATCTATTTCTCCAGATCTCCAAAAAGTCTTGGACAATCATTCCAAGGTATTTGAGACTCCCAAGGTCTCCCACCTATGCGTGATCATGATCATGCTATTCATCTGATTCCAGGAAGTGTTCCTCCAAACATCAGGCCGTACAGATATCCCTATGTCCAAAAAAGTGAAATTGAACGTATGGTTGCAGAAATGCTAGAGGCTGGTATAATTCAACCGAGTCAAAGTTCTTTCTCAGCTCCAGTAGTATTGGTGCACAAGAAGGATGGATCATGGCGCATGTGTCCAGATTATAGGGAGCTCAACAAGCTCACTATTAAAGATAAGTTCCCCATTCCTGTTATTGATGAATTACTGGATGAATTGCATGGATCAATTTACTTCACCAAGTTGGATCTTCGTTCGGGATATCATCAAATCAGAATGAAGATTGAAGACATTCCAAAAACGGCATTTAGAACTCATGAGGGTCATTATGAATTTTTGGTCATGCCTTTTGGCCTTACCAATGCACCTTCAACATTTCAAGGTTTGATGAATTCAATTTTCAAACCATTCCTTAGAAAATTTGTGTTAGTATTTTTTGATGATATACTAATCTACAGCAAGTCTTGGAAGGATCATGTTGAACATGTTGACAGGGTGCTACAACTATTGGAGGAGAAACAATTATATGCAAAAAGATCCAAATGTTTCTTTGGAGTCCAGGAGGTGGAATATTTGGGTCATATTGTATCTCATGAAGGAGTTAAGGTAGACCCTAGCAAAATTAAAGCCATTAAGGAATGGAAAATCCCCACATCCATAAAGCATCTGCGAGGATTTCTTGGGTTGACAGGGTATTATCGCAAGTTTGTTAAGAATTATGGGAGAATAGCAGCACCTCTAACAACATTATTGAAGAAAGATTCATTTTCATGGACTCCGGAAGCAACAAAGGCCTTTGAACATCTTAAAGAGGCAATGTGCCAAGCACCGGTCTTAGCTACACCGGACTTCACAAAAACCTTTATTGTGGAATGTGATGCTTCAGGAAATGGAATTGGTGCTGTTCTAATGCAAGATGAAAGACCCATTGCTTTTGAAAGTCGTCCAATCAAGGGAAAGTTTTTAAGCAAAGCTATTTATGAGAAGGAAATGTTGGCAATACTCCATGCACTTAAGAAATGGCGACCCTACCTAATGGGAAGACACTTCAAGGTAAAAACGGATCATGATAGCCTTAAATACTTTTTAGAACAAAGATTATCCTCTGAAGAGCAACAAAAGTGGGTCACAAAGATGTTGGGTTATGACTTTGAAATCATCTACAAAAAAGGGAAGCAAAATGTGGTGGCAGATGCACTCTCAAGAAAGGATGAGGATGTGGAAGCATTGTTGTGTGCCATTTCTATTATCCAACCAGATTGGATAAACGAAGCAAGGGAGGAATGGAAGAATGATGAAGAAGTGTGGGCACTTATTCGAAAGCTACAACAAGATTCCAGTACTTCTGATACATTTAGCTGGAAAAATGATTCGTTATGGTACAAAGATCGCTTATACCTCTGTAAGAATTCCCAGCTAAAACAAAAGATTCTTATGGAATTGCACACTTCTCCCTTAGGAGGGCACTCAGGATTTTTAAAAACTTACCACAGGGTTAAGAAGGAATTTTTTTGGGATGGCCTTAAATCAGATATTCAAAAGTTTGTGGCGGAATGTTTGGTTTGCCAACAAAATAAAGTTGAAACAATTAAGACACCGGGTCTATTACAACCTTTATCCATTCCAAGCCAACGTTGGGAGGAGGTTTCAATGGATTTTATCACAGGTTTACCCAAGTCTGAGGGAAAGAGTGTCATCATGGTGGTAGTTGACAGACTTACCAAGTATGCACACTTTTGTGCATTATCACATCCATTTAAAGCCAGTACAGTTTCTACTGCATTTATGGAAACAGTTCAAAAGCTACATGGAAACCCAAAGATTATTGTAAGTGACAGAGATCCCATTTTCACTGGAAATTTTTGGACAGAATTATTTTCTTGTCTTGGTACTCAGTTAGCTCATAGCTCATCTTATCATCCTCAATCTGATGGGCAAACTGAGATAGTAAACAAATGTTTGGAAGGATATCTTCGTTGCTTTGTATCTGATAAACAGACACAATGGGTCAAATGGTTGCCTCTGGCTGAATGGTGGTATAACACTTCCTTCCATACAGCAACAAAAATGACCCCATTTATGGCACTTTATGGGTATCAACCACCATCCATCACATCATATTTAAGAGAAAATTCTAAGGTTCAGGCAGTGGAACATCACATCGAACATCAACAACAAGTCCTCCAACTCTTAAAGGATAACCTCGTGTTGGCACAAAATAGAATGAAACAACAGGCAGATCAACATCGCAGTGAAAGAAGTTTTGATGTAGGTGATTGGGTATTCCTACGGCTACAACCATATAAGCAAATGTCCCTAAAGCAAGCTAAGAAGGATAATAAATTATCACCAAAGTATTATGGTCCGTACAAGGTGTTGCAAAAGATTGGTACTATGGCATACAAATTGGAGCTTCCTGCAGCTTCTCGATTGCACCCAGTTTTCCATGTTTCATGTTTAAAGAAGGTTATAGGTGACAAGCTCCCAATTCAAACAATATTGCCAGAACTTGATGAGGAAGGAAAAATTATATTGGAACCGGAAGCAGTCATAGAAACAAGAACTCGACAGCTACGAAATCGATCAATTTCAGAGTATCTTATCAAGTGGAAGAACTTATCCGCTGAAGATTCCACATGGGAGGATGAGAATTTTATGCAGAAGTATCCAGAACTACTCAAGCGTTGAGGACAACACTTTTTTGAAGGAGAGGGGCATGTTGGGTCCCTATAATACTAGTGATTACCCCATTACTATTGTAGTTATACCCCTTATTTATATTGTTGTGCCCCTATTACCCCCATATTGTTATTTTTGTGCCCCATAGAATCCCCTATTGTTATTTTTGTGGCTTTATATTATTATTGTTAGGTCGGCTGGATTATATTGTGACTCCTTAGACTCCTATATATAGAAAGGAGGTTTTGTCATTTGTATCATCCAAGAATTGTTCATTTATGTAATGTAAAGGAGGTTGCCCCCTCGAAGAGGCTGAATTCTAAGGCGTGGATCTCTCTTTTCTATCTTTTTGTGAGCTGGTTTCATAACAAATACTTTTTTTTTCATGATTTTACATTGATTGGTTTGCACAAGTCGAGGAGTCACATATGCTAAAAAGATAAAAAATATTTCCTTTCTTAATTTGCTTACCTCAATTGTTTTGTTTTAGATTTATGATTTAATGACCAGATCGATTCTAGTCATAATTGCACACACTAGTAGTTCCTCAGAATTTTATTTTGGATCATCACTTTCAAGTTCTATTTCTTGATATAATTTTGAAGCACTTAGATTAAATTTTTTCTTTCTCTTGAATAAAGTAGTGACTTTAATTTTCAGCAGTTAGAATATCATTTCAATTCACTGCAAGTATAATAAGATTTAAACTCTGTTCATTAGAATAATATTTTCAATTCAGTTCAATAGAGTAAATTTTAGTTCTTGTCAAGTAGAATAAGTTTCAATTCAGCTTGATAGTATAGAACTTTCAATTGATTTTTCCTTTAAGACTATTTTTCTTTCAAAAGAAAAATTTTGATGGAAAGAACATGTGCGTAGTAAATGATTTGATTTAATCTAGTTACACTTTGCTTCAATAGAAATTACATTTTAGTTTCACCTTTCAATAAAAAATAGAACTCCTAGCATATATTGTGCACATGCACTTCACAATTACATGAACCTTGGTTGACAATTAATGAAGTAATTTAACCACCAATTAAATTAGCCAATAATTTTTGTCAAATATATATATATATATATATATATATATATATATATATATATACATACATATAGATATATATATATATATATAGATATGCTCTTATGTTTTAAAAAACAGAGACATTTTTCTAAGCCCAATTTTATAGTTTTACTCTCCTTTTTTCCATAATAAACATAGGATTTTAGCCATTCTTTTCAATTACGACAATATTGCTTATAGTTTATGCATAATTATGAATCCATCATGATGCAGTGGGCCAACAACAAAACCCTCATGCAAATATTAAGACACATATATGGACTTCATGCAAATGTTAGAAGACAATTTGGACTTGCATAAGACCATGGGAGGAAAAAATATATTTTTTACAACTGAAAGCAGTTAAAAACACCCAAGGATAGAACTTAGGCTTGCATTTTGGTCAACTAATCAAGTATTTCACATTTAGAAGGTAACTTTCTAGTGTATTTACATAGTAGGATTTTCTAAATCCAAAATTAGAAAACAAAAATTAAATGAATGTGTCAAATTAAAAGAAAAATCATTTCCTATCGAAATCAATAGAAAATACTCAAGAATGGGGGTTGGGCATGTATTTTACTAAACTAGTCAAATTCAATTCAAGCTGAGATATACTAGTTTTGAGAATATTGCTATAGGCAACTTAGAACGAGTTTCAAAATTCAGAAGGAGGTATTGGTCATATATATATATATATATATATATATATATATATATATATATATATATATATATATATATATATATATATATATATATATATATATATATAGATATATATATATATATGTACCTCCAAGTATATGATATTATATTTAAAAAAATGCTTTTATAAATATCACGAAGGACATTTTTATAAGCCCTTTTTTATAGTTTTAAGACATATCTATTATGTTATGGACTTCATGCAAATGTTATAAGACAAATCTAGACTTGATTAAGACCATGGAGGAAGAAACAAATTCTCTACAAATAAAAGCACTTAAAAATACCCAATGATAGAACTCAAGCTTGCATTTTGGTCAACTAAGCGGACATTTTACATTTAGAAGCTAACCTTGTAATGTATTTACACAACAGGGTTTTTTAAATCCAAAATTAGGAAATTGTAAGTAAACAAATGTGTCAAATTAAAAGAAAAAGCATTTCCCACTCAGATCATTAAAAAATACCCAAGAATGAGGGTTGGGTGTGCATTTTTTTTCTAATTTAGGCTAATTCTATTACTGAAAAAATATATTACGCTGAGGCCTAAGCCTGTGCCTATCCATGCCTGAGTGATGGCAAAAACTAGTAGAGACAAAATCTGGACTGCCCATAATGGGAAACCAGTCTGAATCAAAAAACGATTTCAAAATTTAACTTTTTGCCCTTGCAGGGGAAACTAGAAAATGCGCACAGTTTTTTATCAGTTTTCATGGTGAAACAGAAACCAACCAAGGAACCTAAAATCAACAGTTTTTTTTCCCCGGAATTTCAAATAAATAAAGAAAAAAACTAGTCATCAAAGTTCCAAAAACTTGAGAAAAAACACGTGGTAGGCTGTATGGAAAACACGTGGCGAGTTGTGTGGTAGACACGCGGCAAGCAAAGTGGTTGACTAGAAGAGAGGCGGAGACGACGAGTGTTCCTCCACGATGAAGCACCTGTAATCCTCCATGTCGCCACCTGCCTATTGCGAGGCCTCCGTGTTTCCTGCTTGCTGTGCCGGATGTTCCTCCTCGATGAAGCAATGATAAGGGTCCATGACTTCTTCTGCGTGCGGGTTCTTGTCCGTCTGCTTCCCCGCTTGTCCCTTCTCCCTCTCAGCTTGCCTTTTCCCTGCTCTGTGGGTGCTCATCTGAGCCATGTCTGGTTTTGCTTTGGTGTGGCCACCACCTTCAGTGGCCTGCTCCTCAATTGCTCTGGTGCGACCACCACCTGCAGTGGCTTGTCCCTCAATTGCTTGCTCCGTCTCATGAAAGAAAATGGAGATAGTGGCAGTGATGATGGGCCTGTTCAGGGATGAACGAAATGTGAATTGGGCATTTTTGGGATGTAGCTGTGGATTGGAAGGAGTGCCTCCGAGAGACGAGGCTGAAATGGAAGGAAAGTCGCTAGGAGGCGAGGCAGGGGGCGTTGAATGGAGGCAGTATGATTGAGAGTGGCCTCTTCCACTACGGGTGTTTGGGTAGCACCTAGTAGTTTGCTCGGCCAGAGAGGAAATGGAATCAGAATCTGGAGAATGATGGGGACAAGTCAGGCTTCCTATGCTTCCGCCCCTGCGACTGCGCATACGATGACGCATACTCGGCATATTGGCTTTAGAAGTTTGAGAATTCCTTCCAGGATTAGGCTCAGAGTGGTGCAGAGGTTAAATTGAATTTGCAGGCTGCTTAGCAGAGGGACTGGCAAAAGAGGCCGAGTAGAAGACGAAATGGCAATCCAGGCTCTGGGTGAAGTGAATTCCCAGGCCGAAACTAATGCAGCAGAGGAGGTGGCAGCATCTCCCGGTGGTTATGTAGGAGCTGGGTGCTGCAGTGGCTTGAGGGAAAAGGCATTGCAGTGGCAGAGGATGATGGATAGGTGCAGTGGTAAGATTATCCCTGGAATTCATGTTTGCGCAGAGCCGAAGTGGGTGGTTCCTTACAAGTTGGAGACGGTGCCCCCTTAAATGGCATTTATGGTTGTTGTTAATGCCAATTTTAGACCACTGTGCCAGACTACGGAAGGCCATGTGGTCTAGCCACATGCCATTCCATTCATCCACCACCTCATTGTCCTTGTTGGTCACCCACATCCGGGAGGTTGGGTGTGCATTTTAATGAACTACTCAAATTCAATTAAAAACTAAGGAATACCAATTTAGAGAACACTCGTGCAAAGAACTTAGAATAATTTTGAAAAAGTTAAAGGATGTGTTTTTCACATATCTATCTATATATATATATATATATATATATATATATATATATATATATATATATATATATATGCTCTTATGTTTAAAAAATGTTTTTATAAAGCTCTTGGAGGACACTTTTTAAGCCCATTTTTATAGTTTTACTCTCTGTTTTTTCATAATCAAGATACTATTTTAGCCATTCCTTTCAATTATGCTAGTGTTGCTTATAGTCTATACATAAGTATGAATCCATCATGCTGCAGTGGGACTGTTACAAAATGCGCATGCAACTGTTAAAACACATATATGGACTTCATTCAAATGTTATAAGAGAAATTTGGAGTTGTATAAGACCATGGGAGGAAAAAACATATTTTCTACAACTAAAAATAGTTAAATATACCCAAGGATAAAACTGAAGCTTGCATTTTCGTCAACTCAGCAAGTATTTCACATCTAGAAGGTAACCTTGTAATGTATTTACACAGCTGAATTTTTTAAATCTAAAATTAGAAAACTAAATGTAAATGAATGTGTCAAATTAAAAGAAAAATAATTTCCTATCAAAATCACTTGAAAATACTCAAGAATGAGGATTGGGCATGCATTTTACTGAACTAGTCAAATTTAGTTAAAAACTGAGAAATACCAATTTTGAGGACATTGTTGCAAACAACTTAAAATGAGTTTCAAATTTTTGAAGAAGGTTTTTGTCATATATATATATATTCTCTTATGTTTTAGAAAATTCCTCCATAAAGCTTATGTTAGACGTTTTTCTAAGCCCAATTTTATAGCCATAAGACAAATATATAAATCTATGAACTTCATGCAAATGTTATAATACAAATCTAGACATGTTTAAGACCACGGGAGGAAGAAACATATTCTCTACCTGAAAACCTAAAAGCACTTAAAAATACCCAAGGATTGAACTAAAGTTTGCATTTTGGTCAACTAAGCGGGCATTTTACATTTAGAAGGTAACCTTATAGTGTATTTACACACAATTATTTTTAAATCCAAAATTAAAGAAATACAATTAAAATAATGTTTCAAATTAAAATAAAAATCATTTCCCATTGGGATCACTCAAAAATACTCAAGAATGAGGGTTGGGTGTGCATTATACTGAACTAGTCAAATTTAGTTTAAAATTGAGAGATACCAATTTTGAGAACAATTATGCACACAACTGAGAATGATTTTCAAAATTCTAAAAGAGGTTTTTGTCAAATATATATATACCTCCATGTATATGCATTTATGTTTTAAAAAAATTCTTTATAAAGCTCTTGGCGGACATTTTCTAAGCCCATTTTTTATATTTTTACTCATTTTTTGTAATAAACATAAGGTTTTAGCCATTATTTTCAATTGTGACAATGTTGTTGGTAGTTTATGCAAAATTATGAATCCATCATGATGTAGTGGGACTAGTACAAAATCCTCATGTAACTATTAAGACACATCTATGGACTTCATGCAAATGTTATAAGACAAACATGAACTTGTATAATACCATGGGAGGAAAAAACACATGTTCTACAACCAAAACAAGTTAAAAACACTCGAGGATAAAATTCACGCTTGTATTTGGTCAACTAAGCACGTATTTCACATTTAGAAGGTAACCTTGTAGTGTATTTACACAACGAGAATTTTTAAATCCAAAACTAGAAAACTAGAAGTAAACTAATGTGTCAAATAAAAATAAAAATCACATCCTATTAAAGTCACTCAAAAATACTCAAGAATGACAGTTGGGGTGCATTTTACTAGACTAGTCAAATTCAACTATAGATTGAGAAATACCAATTCTAAGAACATTGTTGCATACAACTTTGAAACAGTTTCAAAATTATGAAGGAGCTTTTTGTCAAATATATATGCCTCCAAGTATATGCTCTTATGTTTTAAAAAATACCTCTATAGAGCTCATGGAAGACATTTCTCTAAGCCCATTTTTATAGTTGTAAGATAGGTCTATAAATTTATCAACTTCATGCAAATGCTATAAGAAAAAAATGGACTTGTTTAAGAGCATGGGAGGAAGAAACATATTCTCTACGATTGAAGAAACTTAAAAATATCAACGATAGAAATTAGGCTTGCATTTTGGTCAGCGAAGTAGGCATTTCACATTTAGAAGGTAACCTTATAGTGTATTACACATCTGGATTTTTTAAATCCAAAATTAGAAAACTAGAAGTAAATGGTTGTGTCCTATTAAAAAAAAATCATTTCCCACTGGGATCACTCAAAAATACTCAAAAATGAGGGCTAGACACGCATTTGACTAAACTAGTCAAATTCAATTAAAAGCTAAAATATACTAATTTATAGAACACTCCGGCAGACAACTTAGAATGATTTTGAAAATTCTAAAAAAGGTTTTTGTCAAATATATATACCTCAAAGTACATATTCTTATATTTTAAAAATGCCTCTATAAAGCTCATAACAAACATTTTTCTAAACTCATTTTTATAGTTTATTCTATATTTTTTCATAATAAACATAGGATTTTAGCCACATTTTTCTAAACTCATTTTTATAGTTTATTATATGTTTTTTCATAATAAACAGAGGATTTTAGCCATTCTTTTCAATTATGGCAATATTGCTTATAATTATTCATAAGTATGAAACATCATGATGCATTGAGACGGCTACAAAATCATCATGCAATTGTTATAGACTTCATGCAAATGTTATAAGACAAATCTAGACTTATTTGACAAAAGCCTTTATATATTAAATGAGAGTTTTTTTATATTTTAACTCTAAGATTGAAGATTTAATGTACTGGGAATATGCTTCGTCTAAATAACTATCTTCGACTAGAATTTATACAACAAGGTGGAGTGGACTTAATGAGATTTCGGGTGTTTGGGCCTCGACTACACCAACAACTCTGAGATGTCACGTACGAAACACGACATATAGGTATAATGTTTGTTTATTATTACGCTAGATATTAAAAATCCATCATCTTATATTATTATAGAATTTTTATCAATCGACCAAGTTTGTAAATGTTTTTGAATAAAGATTTTTGTTTTTGAATTTTGGTATTATTTAATAGTTTTAATTTCAAAATGTGTATAATAGTATATTTTTTATAAATTAAAATATTAAAATTATATATAATTATAAAAAATTATTTTCTATTTTAGCAGTTATAAAATTATTTATTTTTAAAATTAATTAAATTTTAAATATTAGATAAAATTATTTTTTTTACAACCATTAGTATAAATTAAAATTTATATATAATAAAAATATTAAACTAAAAATTTCTTATTTAAATATAAATATAAATATTATATATCTCATAAATTAATAATAGTTTTAATTATTAAATATTTTTTCTTTATCTTTCAAAACATTGTATAAGATAATTTTTTTAATACTAAATTGTATTTGATATCGAGGGATCTCATATGAGACCACATGTTAATTATTTAATATTGAAATTAATTAATTAATTAAAAATTTAAAATAATGTTATAATAATTTATATTTTGTACCATCCATATTCAAATGGACATTATTTTATGTAGCATTTTTTTTTTTTTGTTATTTATGTTCTTAAAAAAATGAGGGCTCAAACCTTTTTTTGTTTGTCTTTTCCAAAAATGATCAAGGATGCAGATAAGTTATTTGCAGACACTTATTTTCATTTTATTTTATGAAAAGATAAAAAGTGCGGAGATAAAGATTATATTTTATATACCTTGGTTTATTATATTTATCTTAGGGTTAATCATAGACTTTTTCTCAATATGAAAATCAATCATGGTCAACCATGGATCAGTGTCACATTGTGACAAAGATTATCTCAATATGAAAATCAACCATGGTCAAGCGTGGTCGAACATTAGATTGTGACAAAGAATGTCTCGACATTAAAATCAATCATAGTCAACTATGGTCCAATGTTGCATTGTGACAAGGATCGTCTCAATATGAAAATCACCCATGTTTCATTGTCGCATTATGAAAAATATTGTCTCAATATCGAAATTAACCTTGCTCAACCATGGTAAATCATGGTCAATCATGGTTAGCCTTGGTCAAAAACCAAGGTCACATTGTGACAAAGATTGTCTCTTCGTCCAACGCGACATTGTGACAACCATGGTCATCCATGGTCCAACGTCACATTATGACAAAGATTGCCTCAATATGAAAATCAACCATGGTCAATCATGGTTCAACGTCGCATTGTGACAAAAATTGTCTCGACATTAAAATCAATCATGGTCAACCATGGTCCAATGTCGCATTGTGATGCAGCCCAGGCCGCTCCCAGGCCACTTCTACCAGGATCCTTCCTACGCAACTCGAGCTCTTCAAGAAATTCTTAAAAGAAACATATTAAAATTGGACTTACGCACAAATTAAGAACGGCCATGCGCATGCATAATGCATCAAACTCATACGGTGCTCTTCATGAAATCCTAAAAGAACATACTGAGAAGGTCACACCAAATCCTCCCCTCAACGCTGGTTACTGGCTGCCCTCATTCAAAACAAAGGCTCTTGTCTTCCTTGGATAAGCGCATATAGAACCATGGGAATGCCTACCTCCTTGTCTATCAACGATAACCACAAACTTCCCTTTGCCATAAACAATGGCTTATAAGCCACGGACTCTATACCAAACTGGGCTTCCGTCTATTACATATACGCTGAGAGAGAATTACCATCATCATCTGACATTTCTGTAAACCCAGCGGACCAGTTATAATTTAATTATCAGTCAGTTAAATTATGATTATAGTCCAATAGGCCCTCTCGGCACTTTTATTATCAACAGAGCTCTTACCAAAGACAACAGTTCATATGCCATGGACCGACGGCTATGCATGCTTCAGCACTTTATAGTGTTTGGATCGATATATCTACAAGTCGCCATGTATCTCTGCAGGACCGACAGCATCGTTTCCTCGGACCACTCGGATCACAAAGATCCGCCGACCTCAATTGGCACGCACATTGTTTTATTGCTCATCAACCCTGCACAATGATTACTAACATATCAACGCAATAAACCCATCGTTGTATAGCAGCTCGTCTCAGACTGGGCAATTCATGCCTTTCTTCTCTATCAGCTCTCCATTACCAGAAATCACTCTTAGTGCAGTTGACTTGCCTCTGTTACAATACATTGCTGTAACTCAAGAATATACATAGAAACGCAGAGACATGTTCATAGCGTATAAACATGAAATGAAAGGGGAATTGACCCAGTCATTCAACACAGTAATTGCGCATTGTGAAAAAATAGAACCATATCATGCTTATAAAAATATAACCATATCATGCCAAGAATTCAATTATACTGTGAATTAATTGGAAAAGAAACGACTCCCATGGTTAACCTGGAACCAGTGAAACGCTTCCGCCTCTCAACGAAAAGAATAATAACTACATACGTAGATTTTTAATAAGCATTAACTAGAATTGCCAGAGATAAATTTTACAGTAATACTTCTGGCAACTCGCCCACACCTTTATTCCATAATCTTATTAATATATATATACACAGAGGCATGAATAAAATTCACGCAGAGCGCATAGATTTTAAAGTATGCTCAGGCGCGCTCTTTCCTCTCTCTCCTTGAGAGATTTTCTAGCTTTTTGTTTTATAATCAAAGATAGGCATTTTTTTATCTTTATCTTTTACAAAAGCCAGATTTTCCCTTTTTCCCATAATGATTTAAGGCATAAAGCTTTATTCTCCCTCTTATCCTAATTTTAGCTGAAAACATAAAAACTCTATCCTATTTCCCTCATATCCTTTTAGAAAAAGAATATTTACATAATCTGCTTTATTAAAATAACAAAATACTAAATTTATTGCGCCCCCCTTTTCATGGTCTTGATGCTCCCGCATCAGACACCCAACCTTAAAATTAATCATGATCTCCTGATCATGTGTTTGGATCTGTGGATGCCTGGATCCCATATCTTGTGCTGCAAGTCATCATGTGCTATTGCTTGCTGTCTTTCTCCAGGTTTCCATATCTTATGATGCCTTGCTCCGCTAGTTGCACTCTCACAATCTTCTGCTGTCTTCCTCTTGCTGCTCCTCTTTTGTTTCACCGCTGTTGGTCTCTTCTGGAATTCCTTCATCATCATCCGCCTCATCATTTCAATTTCTTTGTCCAGAAGATTTTCTCCAGCTTCTTCAGTAAGACCTGTACTCACAAAACAATTGTTAGAATAAAAAATATAAGGCATCAGTGCCTCTTTTGCTGCTACATGTTGCAGAGCTCTACATGTTGCTCTCGCTGTCACTATGAATGGTGCTGCCTCCCAAACTTCCTGTCCCTCTGCAACATTTATTTGCTTGTCACCTGTACTTTCATCTACAATTTCATCTGCAACCTTTTCCTCAGCTTCCGCTGGCAACACTTCAATATGTTGCTCTGAGTTTCTTCCCAGCTTTTCTGTCAGCACATCAGTATGCTGATTTGCATTCACCATGAGACTGTCAGCTAGTCTCGCCTTCTTATCATCTATCTCCAGGATGTCTTTCTGCTCTCGTTCACTGTACTGAACTCTTTCTTCTGCAATCTCCCTGTCATATCTTGGATTTTCCAACCAGTACTCTATCAATGCAATTTCTCTATAGCATTGTTGCAGCATCTCATCATCACTTACATTCATACGAACTTCCTCTTGTTCTGTAACAGTTGCACAAGGTTGCACATCCTCCTCAGTAAAACCTCCACTAGTGTTTGGCCAATCATCAGCTGGTCCTTCTTTTTCTGCATCAACATCCTGATTAGGCTCCTTCTTCTCCATCTGCTTCTGAGATCTTGCTAAATCATTATCGATCTGAACAGCTTTCAGGTTCAACTCTTCTTGCACAAACTTTAAAGCTTGTTTATCTTCCTGTTCTGTACCTGCAAACATGCGCAACTCATTAGTTTTAAAACCACAAGACTTTTCAGTCTTGACTGCTTCCTTCAACATTTTCCTTTTAATATATCTGCATGTGGGAATTTCAAACTCCAACTCTGGTGCAAGAACTCTAAGTCCCTTTTTCAACAAGGCAATCACAATTTGCTTCAACCTTCTCTACAACTGTCGCCAAATCACTCTCTTTCCCTTCAGTGGAAAGATCCATTTTCCATTTTGATCTTTCTGCTCTTGCAGCGATTCTTCCAGTACCTGCAATTGTACCTTCATTACTGAAATCTCTCTTTCTCGAACTCCTGCAGTCATCTCATCAGCTAATTGTCTTTCACCTGCAAACATCCAAAAATTGTCAGATTTAAAACCATATGACCCTTTGGTCTTACTTGAAGTTTCAGTCTTCAAGCCTTCATCTTCACTATCTCCCAGAAATTCTCCTTGTTCTGGTTCACAAATGTATTCTTCCACTTCAACTTCCTTTGGACTCATCTTCTTGCCATTTACCTTGGCATCCCCTTTCTTATGTCCTCTACCGTGGCTTTTTCCTGAACCTCTGCTATGACTATCAGTAGTCATCTCCTTCGCCATAAGTTCCTCACCTATGAGTTGCATGAAGCTTCTACCACAGCAAGCTCTCTTACTACCACTTACCTCACCAATCCTTCCCTCCGGATCTGGTCTTTTGGTATTCATTGGTCCTCTGCTGGAACCTTTCGAGCATCCTCTACTGCTCCTGTAAGCTTCTCTCATCTGCAACTTTATTCAACCTCTGTTGAATCTTCTTTGCAACAAGCCTCTGCAACAGCTAGTCCTCTTGGCTACAATCTTACCTCACTAAGCTCTCCTCACTTAGTCTTTTGGTAAGCACGGTCCTTTGTCTAGAACCTTCTCTTGAACAACACCTTTGCTCCCTCTAGGCTTCTGCAATCTACTCCTTTCTCCTGAGAACACTTCAGTTGTCCCCTTTATCCAATTCCTTATTGGATTCTTCAGGTTCACTGCCACTTTCTGCAACCATAAACTTCAATTCACAATTTTCAAATCAGAAAATAATCTTACCTTTAAGATCTTGCATGATCTTGTCCTCCCTTTGTTTCTGCAATCCTGTTCACTTGTGGAGTTTGCATATCAGAAAAAACCATTCATCACTCATTCAAAAAAACATACTTTAGTTTTCAACTGCACTCATGAAAAAAACAAACTTTCTTCAACAAAATATTCCTGCTCTGATACCACCTGATGCAGCCCAGGCCGCTCCCAGGCCACTTCTACCAGGATCCTTCCTACGCAACTCGAGCTCTTCAAGAAATTCTTAAAAGAAACATATTAAAAATGGACTTACGCACAAATTAAGAACGGCCATGTGCATGCGTAATGCATCAACCTCATACGGTGCTCTTCATGGAATCCTAAAAGAACATACTAAGAAGGTCACACCAAATCCTCCCCTCAACGCTGGTTACTGGCTGCCCTCATTCAAAACAAAGGCTCTTGTCTTCCTTGGATAAGCGCATATAGAACCGTGGGAATGCCTACCTCCTTGTCTATCAACGATAACCACAAAGTTCCCTTTGCCATAAACAATGGCTTATAAGCCACGGACTCTATACCAAACTGGGCTTCCGTCTATTACATATACGTTGAGAGAGCATTACCATCATCATCTGACATTTCTGTAAACCCAGCGGACCAGTTATAATTTAATTATCAGTCAGTTAAATTATGATTATAGTCCAATAGGCCCTCTCGGCACTTTTATTATCAACAGAGCTCTTACCAAAGACAACAGCTCATATGTCATGGACCGACGGCTATGCATGCTTCAGCACTTTATAGTGTTTGGATCGATATATCTACAAGTCACCATGTATCTCTGCAGGACCGACAGCACTGTTTCCTCGGACCACTCAGATCACAAAGATCCGCCGACCTGAATTGGCGCGCACAATGTTTTATTGCTCATCAACCCTGCACAATGATTACTAACATATCAACGCAATAAACCCATCGTTGTATAGCAGCTCGTCTCAGACTGGGCAATTCATGCCTTTCTTCTCTATCAGCTCTCCATTACCAGAAATCACTCTTAGTGCAGTTGACTTGCCTCTGTTACAATACATTGATGTAACTCAAGAATATATATAGAAACGCAGAGACATGTTCATAGCGTATAAACATGAAATGAAAGGGGAATTGACCCAGTCATTCAACACAGTAATTGCGCATTATGAAAAAATAGAACCATATCATGCTTATAAAAATATAACCATATCATGCCAAGAATTCAATTATACTATGAATTAATTGGAAAAGAAACAACTCCCATGGTTAACCTGGAACCAGTGAAACGCTTCCGCCTCTCAACGAAAAGAATAATAACTACATACGCAGATTTTTAATAAGCATTAACTAGAATTGCTAGAGATAAATTTTACAGTAATACTTCTGGCATCTCGCTCATGCCTTTATTCCATAATCTTATTAATATATATATACACAGAGGCATGAATAAAATTCACGCAGAGCGCATAGATTTTAAAGTATGCTCAGGCGCGCTCTTTCCTCTCTCTCCTTGAGATATTTTCTAGCTTTTTGTTTTATAATCAAAGATAGGCATTTTTTTATCTTTATCTTTTACAAAAGCCAGATTTTCCCTTTTTCCCATAATGATTTAAGGCATAAAGCTTTATTCTCCCTCTTATCCTAATTTTAGCTGAAAACATAAAAATTCTATCTTATTTCCCTCATATCCTTTTAGAAAAAGAATATTTACATAATCTGCTTTATTAAAATAACAAAATACTAAATTTATTACACCCCCCTTTTCATGGTCTTGATGCTCCCGCATCACATTGTCACAAGGATTGTTTCAATATGAAAATCAACCATGTTCAATGTCGCATTGTGACAAAGATTGTCTCAATATGAAAATCAATCATGGTAAACCATGGTCAATCATTGTCAATAATGATGGTCATATTGTGACAAATATTGCTTCTTGGTCCAACGTCATAGTGTGACAGCCATGGCCAACCATGGTCCAACATTGTATTGTGACAAATATTGTCTCAATATGAAAATCAACCATGGTCAACGATGGTAGACCATTGTCGAACGTCGCAGTGTCACAAAGATTGCCTCAATATGAAAATAAATCATGGTTAACCATAGTCCAATGTTGCATTGTGAAAACATTGTCTCAATATGAAAATTAATCGTGGTTGACCATGGTCATACATGTTTATAATATTTATCTTAGGGTTTTTATACCTTGGGTTTGTAATATTTATCCTAGGGTTTTTATACATTGGTTTTATAATATTTATCCCTTGGGTTTAATATTATTCCCTTGGGTTTATAATCCCTTGGATTTATAATCCCTTGGATTTTTAATATTAATCCCTTGGGTTTATAATATCTATGTTAGTGTTTATATGCGTTTTCTTTTGTGTCTTTTCCAAAAATGATCAAGCATGCGGATAAGGTATTTGTGGATGCTTGTTTTCCTTTTATTTTACAAAAAGATAAAAAGTGTGGAGATAAAGTTTACATTTTATAGTTTATTATACCTTGGTTTATAATATTTATCTTAGGTTTTATCATACGATTTTCTCAATATGAAAATCAATCATGGTCAACCATGGTCCAATGTCACATTGTGACGAAGATTGTCTCAATATGAAAATCAACCTTGCTTAAGCATGGTCGAACATGAGATTGTGAAAAAAAAATTCTCGACATTAAAATCAATCATGGTCAACCATGGTCAATCATGGTCCAATGTCACATTGTGACAACCATGGTCCAATATCACATTGTGACAAAGATTGTCTCAATATGAAAATCAACCATGGTCAACCATGTTCCAATGTCACGTTGTTACAAAAATTGTCTTGACATTAAAATCAGTCATGGTCAACCATGGTCCAAAGTCGCTTTGTGACAAGGATAGTCGCAATATTAATATCAACCATGGTCAACCATGTTCTAATGTCGCATTGTGACAAAGATTGTATCAATATTAAAATCAACCGTGGTCCAACATCGCATTGTGACAAAGATTGTCTCAATATGAAAATCAACCATGGTAAACCATTGTCCAATGTCGCATTGCCACAAAGGTTGTCTCAATATGAAAATCAATCTTGGTCAACCATAGTTAAATGTCACATTGTGGAAAGATTATCTCAATATGAAAATCAACCATGGTCGACCATGGTCAACCATGTTTATAATATTTATCTTAGGGTTTTTATATCTTGGGTTTATAATAGTCATACCTTGGGTTTAATATTATTCCATTGGGTTTTTAGTATTAATCCCTTAGGTTTGTAATATTTATCTTAGTGTTTATATACATTTTCTTTTGTGCCTTTTCCAAAAATGATCAAGCATGCAGATAAGGTATTTGTGGATGCTCGTTTTCCTTTTATTTTATGAAAAGATAAAAAGTGTGGAGATAAAGTTTACATTTTATATACCTTGGTTTAAAATATTTATCTTAGGGTTTATTTTAGGATTTTTTCAGTATGAAAATCAATCATGGTCCACCATGAACAATGTAAACTTTGAAACGGGAACTGATACTGTTACCCGTTTCGTAGAGATAGCAAAAAAATGACCCGATTTTCAAAAGTGGTGATGCAGAATACACATGTTTTTTTTAGAACATGGTTTTTGGAAATTTAATTTTTTTTCATGTTCAAGGATGAAATCAAGTTTTAGAATGGTAGTGATTTTCATGCTGATTTTAAAAAGTGAGTATTCTGCATCACACCCTTTTTTTAAAAGACCTATTTTTTGACTTTTAATTTTCTAGTGTGTGAAATGTAAAAAATTATTTTCTAAATTTGATAGTTTTTGAAGTCATCATTTTATTCATATTTTCTTGTTCTCTATCTTATTTTTTTTATTTTTTTTTTGGGGGGGTTTTATTGTTTTGCGTTTTTAAATTAGAAAGTCGATAGTTTGAATTTTAGATAATCTACATATTTATACATCCTTAATTAATTTTTCAATCCACATGAAATAATTGTTTCTAAAAAACAACATTTTTTAACAATGGACATAAAAATAACCATTTTTAACATAAATATAACAAAAAAACTAAACGTTTTGATAATTTTTTGCTAGAATTAACATGTCAAAATCACAATTTTTATACAAAAATATTAACTAAAAATGGTCAAATAATAGTTTTTTTTATGAATTTCATGTCAAAAAAATAATAATAACAACCTTTTTTTTCAAAAAATAATAATTAACTTAAAAATCAATGCAAAAATCACAGTTGTGCTCTCTCTTTCTTTCACATACGAGACTCTTGATGGAAATTTCACCTCTTTTGAACTTTTCCAATCTGAGATTAGCTTCTTATCACTGAAAGCACTTGAAATATTTGTAGGCACGAGCTCAGGTGGAGTTCGTTCACCAATGTTTTTTGAAGATACACCTTTAAGACTCTTTGGTCCAGAAAGATTCACAGAAATTTTCCTTGATGCCATTTTCCTAAAAAAAACACATAAATTAGTAAATAAAAAAAAACATATTAACTTAAATTAACAACAAAAATATACCATAAATTTTTTATTTGTATAATCAGAATTGCCCAGCCACCTCTAACGCGCAGGCGGGTCGATGGGCGAGCGGGAGGTCAGGTGAGGGATAATGAGACTAAGTGCACAATTAGGCAAGTATGGGCGAGCCCCTACGCATGCGCCCCCCACAACCCCCTGACGACTACATTGAAGCCCCAGCCCCATTAACTTATTCCTCTCACGAGAGATCTCTTGTCTGGATTCACTACACATTAATAATTAAAGTAACACGCCTGATCCAATCTCCGAAAATGATGATGATGACAAATCCCTCTATATGATTACCAAGTTATTGTACTCCTTGCATCCATCAAATCTGTGTTTTCTCTTTGTTTCGGTCGCCAACTCTGTATTTCTTCGTGGTCCATCTTTTGCATGCCATGCTAGATGTTTGTTTTGAGCTGAATTTTCTGTTTGAACGAAGCTTCCTAAGCTTCCCCCCCTCCCCGGCCCCCCTCCTCTTCCTTCACCCTATCCCCTACCGTCCCCCCACACTCCCGCGCCCCATCCCCCCTCGCCCCCGCCCCCGCCCCCGCCCCCCTCCATCCCCCCAAACCCCCCCCCCCCCCCCCCCCCCCCCCCCCCCCCCCAACCCCCTACACCCCCCAACCCCTCCCCGAGGGAGTAAACTTGTTTGAATAACAATAGAAAAGGTGTTTGGTTTTTTCAATGCATGGATAGAGAGTGATTTGTTGTTGATATTTAAGTAACAATATTTTGTTTATGATTGAATTTCAACTTAATCTTTAGGTCTTCCGTTGTGATAAGAACACACATGTTTGACATCATATTCTAGTGTAAAAATGTTGTTTCTACATTGATACATAGCTTAATCTCAAGTCTTTTACAAGTAGTTAAAGTGCCAAAAGGCACATGCAAGGGAGGTTGTGGGCTATTAGCTATAGAGCAATGAATACTACCATAGAGGGACACAACAATCACAAAAGGAGTCATTTGTGAGGAGATAATTGAGACTTAAATAAATATGGATAAGTAGGTGGCAATCTAAAACAACTTAACATATCTTCCTTATTGTGTAGAAATCAATTTTAGTAATGTGATTGCGTGCATAAAATGAGTAAATATTTCCTTCAAACTTAAATCATTTAAACATCAAGCTTTGCATAGATGGTTTGTTTATTGAGTTATCAACATGAATAGTTCATGGTTTATTACCTTTTGCAAAGATTGGCCTTTGAAGAAATTTTGTATGAAATGTTTTGACAACATTTATCCTTCTATTAAAAATGTAAATATTAGAAGATATACTTCCATTATTTTGGAGTTCCACCTAGGTTTCCATTGTGTCTTTTCTAAGCCATTTTTCCTTCAGTGTAAGCATGTGTACAAATTCATTTATTTATTTATTAGAAAAAGTCAGAACAACAATTAGAAGCCCCGCTTCACTCTAACAGTGATAATCGTAATAATTAGAAAATATGATGGTATTCAACCTTGACTCAGGAATCCCCATGTATGGTCCATGTATTAGATATAGAATATGGATATGCAAGCATTGAGAAACATTTCTTGGAATTTGAATTGCTCAACTTTTCATTCCTTTTGAGCATGACCTTTTTTTTTAAATTTTTTCAATTGCACTCAGGAATGCTAAAGTAACAGTGTTTTCTCAAATTTCAAATATAAAATGTTATCCTTTGCTAGACATTCATATGCATACATCAAATTCACATACTAACAATTAAATGCATTTTTTCCAACACATAAATGTAAAGACCTTATTTTTAAACATGTGTTTTATTTAATATTATCCTCACATTGATGAGTAGGGAGCCATGTAACATTAATTCGATGTGATTATTCAACAAGAGTAAACACATCATTTGCTTTATAAATCGTTATTAAAAGAAAAATGGCATAATGTCACTACTTTTGGGATTGTGTTAATCGATGAGACACAACTCTATAGTATTGTTTCAAGGTTTCAGATAGAGTATATAAATAATTGCTTCTCCAATCCACTAATAAGTATGCCTTTCTTATTTATGTAATGCTATGATTTTCATATATGAATGTTCAACTATGTTGCCATTATTATTTGAGTTAAATAAATTACATATAGCCAAACATTATTTCCATTGATACCAATAACCATTTTAAAATGCTAAAATCTCAAGTTTTTGTAGTTATAATTTAAGCCCATTGTGAAATCTCATATATTTTTCCACAAACAATACTGATCATTCTCCAAAGTTAGTTCTCTCAACTCCATCGGCAAACTTTTGGTGATAGGCTTGCTGCCTTACCTTTTCCTCTCATTCCCTATGTTGTAAAACAAATTCTATGACTGTCAGTGTTCCACATTTAACTTGCTTTCCTAAAAATGCCCATTAAAATTAGTTGGATATGCCTAAAATAAGAGTTAAGAGTAAAGGATTGGTAGATTAATGGATGAAACAATATGTATTAGCTCATGTAATAGGAAGGAAAATCCTTTAAACTTCTGTGAAAATGTCCATAATGAGACAAATAACTCTATAACATCGTTTCAAGGTTTCAGATTAAGTATATAAATTAATTTGATTATCCAATCCACTAAGAAGTACACCTTTCTTAATTTATGTAATGCTTTGATTTTCATATGTGAATATTAACAGATGATTAGGATAATCAAAGAGTATTCATTCACTGAAACAAGACTTAACTTATTATATTACAGTTTAGAAAATTAAAATTTTAAGTCTTTCAGTTTTCACAGATTTCATATTACTTTAATAATCTATAAAATTATGTCTGAATCAAAATTATTATTAATAATAACTTTTATCCTAATACAAATATGGAAAAAAATATATATATAAAAATGATCAGCTACCCCTTCTCCTCCTTAAAAATAAATAAAGTGAAACTGCTGATTCCGAAACCAGGAGCAGCAACTACCTCATTTAATGGATGATTAGGGTAATCAAAAAGTATTTCCTTTACTGAAACAGCACTCATTATGTTAACCATTTAAGAGATTTAAATTTTAGTTTTTCAGTTTTCGCAAATTTTATATTACTGAAATAGTCTATAAAATTATTTTTAAATCAAAATTATTATTATTATTATTAATTTTTATCCTCATACAAATATGAAAAAAAAAATTATAAAAATGATCAGCTACCACTCCTTTTTAAAAATAAATAAAGTGAAACTGCTGATTCCAAAAGAAGGACCAGCAACAACCTCATATAACCGATGATGAGGATAATCAAAGAGTATTTCCTTTACTGAAACAGGACTCCGCAGTTCGCTCTCATTATTTTTTTGAGTTGTGTTTAAATATTGTGCACATAATGGTGAGAATCCTTTCTGTATATACAGAGATGGAGAATTCAACCTGAAATAGCTATGTGCCGAAGTCAAATTAACGTTGGATATGGAATCATATTTTCAGTTTTTAAGGTATATACGTTCGAATCTTTTCGCATTATTTTTCTTTTCATCAAAGTTTTTATTACTGAATTCAAATTTAATAACTATGCATCAACTACTAAATTCCCCACCATTTGAAGAGAGAATGAAGGGCCATGGCCGGGCGGTCGATTCCGGGAATCGACCGGTCGGGTGGCGCTGCTCTTTGGTTCACTCGAATCACAATATCATTTCCAGCTTGCATATTTCTTCGTAAAAGTCATGAAAATTTTGTTGTATATTAGTTGAAGGGTAGCAATTAATGGCGGCCCGGGGTGGATCACAATTGCTACCATTGCCAACGGAGCAGCGCCACCCGACCGGTCGATTCCCGGAATCGACCGCCCCGCCCCGTCGATTCCCATTCATACAATTATTTTGTGATGAATCTATTTGCAAAATCTTTTGCAAACATAGAGACTCAGGTTCATGCTTTATATTGTTCGAAAATACGACTAAATTGTTCTAAAACATATTTATGAAAGAATGCAGCCAAAATTTAGAATTTGTGGTAACCTTGATACGATTATCTTTCCCTAATAATATTTCACTTCCTAAAGAAACCATTTTCTATAAAACTATATTATTTTAATTATCTTTACACCAAAAATATAAAAATTAACTTATATAGAAGTAGTTTGATGTTTTAATTTTAAAAAATAAATAAACGTTTTATTTTGTTCTCATCACTAATATACCATATATATTATTAACATTATACAATAATAAATTTGATATACAATATGTGTCATTAACATCCTACAATAATAAGTTGATTGGTCTCATCAATAAGAACTCTATCTCTTTTTCAAATTTTCCATTTCGGTCCACCCAACTTTGTTCCGAAAACAAAGATCCTCGTTATATTTTGTTTTGAAGCATTCATGATGTGATGCTTATGTAGTTGCAACAGAGTTCCAGTATTGCTATCGACTTACGACTGTGTTCAATATATCCAATCAATAGATTTCTAGGTTCTAGGGCTTGAGAAATGTTTTTCCAATTGTTCCCCATATGGATTCTATTGATAAAATTCTATTATGGGATATAGACCTAATGTCTTAACCTATTAAGCATTTTGAAATTTGTTGACGAATATTTTCATTTTATTTATTTTCAAACATCAAAATCTCTATTTTGATATAATATGCTTCCAAATCATTATAACACTTACAGCACAGGGTTCTCATTATATGGTTGTTTAGTTTATCTCGCTGACTTGATGACGGATTTATCCCTTCCTACTTTCCTATTTACACAATTCCCTTCCCTTTTGAACCTGACAATACAAGGTCAGATTCGAGAGAGAGATCAGTTTCTGCGTAAGAAAACCCTTTTTTTTTAAATTCAACAATAAAGGATCCAGAATCAATAGTAAGTAACTGTATTTGCGATTACCGAATCAGGGTGGATTTTTCCCTTAATAAGGCTTTGAAGCGGTTTGAAAGCTAAATAAACTCTGCGACACTACACTGCAGATGCCCGATGGCCAATATTAATAGTGAATTCCGATACCCGATGCGGGGCGGTTGATTCCGCGAATCGACCGGTCGAGTGGCGCTGCTCCGTTGGCAATGGTAGCAATTGTGATCCACCCCGGGCCGCCATTAATTGCTACCCTTCAATTAATATACAACAAACTTTTCATGACTTTTACGAAGAAATATGCAAGCTGGAAATGATATTGTGATTTGAGTGAACCAAAGAGCAGCGCCACCCGACCTGTCGATTCCCGGAATCGACCGCCCCGCCATGGCCCTTCATTCTCTCTTCAAATGGTTGGGAATTTAGTAGTTGATGCATAGTTATTAAATTTGAATTCAGTAATAAAAACTTTGATGAAAAGAAAAATAATGCAAAAAGATTCGAACGTATATACCTTAAAAACTGAAAATATGATTCCATATCCAACGTTAATTTGACTTCGGCACATAGCTATTTCAGGTTGAATTCTCCATCTCTGTATATACAGAAAGGCTTCTCACCATTATGTGCACAATATTTACACACAACTCAGAAAAAATAATGAGAGCCGACTGCGGAGTCCTGTTTCAGTAAAGGAAATACTCTTTGATTATCCTCATCATCGGTTATATGAGGTTGTTGCTGGTCCTTGTTTTGGAATCAGCAGTTTCACTTTATTTATTTTTAAAAAGGAGTGGTAGCTGATCATTTTTATAATTTTTTTTTCATATTTGTATGAGGATAAAAGTTATTAATAATAATAATTTTGATTTAAAAATAATTTTATAGACTATTCCAGTAATATAAAATTTGCGAAAACTGAAAAACTAAAATTTAAATCTCCTAAATGGTTAACATAATGAGTCCTGTTTCAGTAAAGGAAATATTTTTTCATTACCCTAATCATCCATTAAATGAGGTAGTTGCTGCTCCTGGTTTCGGAATCAGCAGTTTCACTTTATTTATTTTTAAGGAGGAGAAGGGGTAGCTGATCATTTTTATATATATTTTTTTTTTCATATTTGTATTAGGATAAAAGTTATTATTAATAATAATTTTGATTCAGACATAATTTTATAGGTTATTAAAGTAATATGAAATCTGTGAAAACTGAAAGACTTAAAATTTTAATTTTCTAAACTGTAATATAATAAGTTAAGTCTTGTTTCAGTGAATGAATACTCTTTGATTATCCTAATCATCTGTTAATATTCACATATGAAAATCAAAGCATTACATAAATTAAGAAAGGTCTACTTCTTAGTGGATTGGATAATCAAATTAATTTACATACTTAATCTGAAACCTTGAAACGATGTTATAGAGTTATTTGTCTCATTGTGGACATTTTCACAGAAGTTTAAAGGATTTTCCCTCCTATTACATGAGCTAATACATATTGTTTCATCCATTAATCTACCAATCCTTTACTCTTAACTCTTATTTTAGGCATATCCAACTAATTTTAATGGGCATTTTTAGGAAAGCAAGTTAAATGTGGAACACTAACAGTCATAGAATTTGTTTTACAACATAGGGAATGAGAGGAAAAGGTAAGGCAGCAAGCCTATCACCAAAAGTTTGCCGATGGAGTTGAGAGAACTAACTTTGGAGAATGATCAGTATTGTTTGTGGAAAAATATATGAGATTTCACAATGGGCTTAAATTATAACTACAAAAACTTGAGATTTTAGCATTTTAAAATGGTTACTGGTATCAATGGAAATAATGTTTGGCTATATGTAATTGATTTAACCCAAATAATAATGGCAACATAGTTGAACATTCATATATGAAAATCATAGCATTACATAAATAAGAAAGGCATACTTATTAGTGGATTGGAGAAGCAATTATTTATATACTCTATCTGAAACCTTGAAACAATACTATAGAGTTGTGTCTCATCGATTAACACAATCCCAAGAGTAGTGACATTATGCCATTTTTCTTTTAATAACAATTTATAAAGCAAATGATGTGTTTACTCTTGTTGAATAATCACATCGGAATTAATGTTACATGGCTCCCTACTCATCAATGTGAGGATAATATTAAATAAAACACATGTTTAAAAATAAGGTCTTTACATTTATGTGTTGGAAAAAATGCATTTATTTGTTAGTATGTGAATTTGATGTATGCATATGAATGTCTAGCAAAGGATAACATTTTATATTTGAAATTTGAGAAAACACTGTTACTTTAGCATTCCTGAGTGCATTTGAAAAAATTTAAAAAAAAAGGGTCATGCTCAAAAGGAATGAAAAGTTGAGCAATTTAAATTCCAAGAAATGTTTCTCAATGCTTGCATATCCATATTCTATATCTAATACATGGACCATACATGGGGATTCCTCAATCAAGGTTGAATACCATCATATTTTCTAATTATTACGATTATCACTGTTAGAGTGAAGCGGGGCTTCTAATTATTGTTCTGACTTTTTCTAATAGATAAATAAATAAATTTGTACACATGCTTACACTGAAGGAAAAATGGCTTAGAAAAGACACAATGGAAACCTAGGTGGAACTCCAAAATAATGGACTTGTATATCTTCTAATATTTACATTTTTAATAGAAGGATAAATGTTGTCAAAACATTTCATACAAAATTTCTTCAAAGGCCAATCTTTGCAAATGGTAATAAACCATGCACTATTCATGTTGATAACTCAATAAACAAACCATCTATGCAAAGTTTGATGTTTAAATGATTTAAGTTTGAAGGAAATATTTACTCATTTTATGCACGCAATCACATTATTAAAATTGATTTCTACACAATAAGGAAGATATGTTAAGTTGTTTTAGATTGCCACCTACTTATCCATATTTATTTAAGTCTCAATTATCTCCTCACAAATGACTCCTTTTGCGATTGTTGTGTCCCTCTATGGTAGTATTCATTGCTCTATAGCTAATAGCCCACAACCTCCCTTGCATGTGCCTTTTGGCACTTTAACTACTTGTAAAAGACTTGAGATTAAGCTATGTATCAATGTAGAAACAACATTTTTACACTAGAATATGATGTCAAACATGGGTAAGGGGGGTGCAGGGGAGGTGGGGGGGGAGGGGGGTAGGGTAGGGGGTTGGGGGGGGGGAAGGTAGTGGTTGGGGGTGGCGGGGGGTAGGGGTTGGGGGGGGGGGGGGGGTAAGGGTAGGGGGGTGGCGGGGGGTGGGGGGTAAGGTAAGGGTGGGGGGTGGGGGAAGGTAGGGGGTAGGGGTAAGGGTAGGGTGGAGGGGGGTAGGGCGCGAGGCCCATGGGGCCGGCGTTAAGGAAGGGGGGGAGGAGTTGAGATTGGAGGGGAATGGGAGTTAGGGGGTGGGCTTATGGGGAGGAGAGTTGTGGGGTAGGGAAGGAAGAGTTGGGGAAATGGTGCATGGGTGGGTGAGTTGGGGGTAGCAAGGGCTGGCGCATGGGTAGGGCAGAAGGGGGAAGAGGGCATGGGTGAATGGGAAATATCGGTAATGGGTTGGGGGAAGGGGGCATGACGACGACCTACCCTCGGTTATTGGGTGATTGAGTTTGAATAATTGTTTAAGACAATTTATATAACTGATGTATGCATCGTATCTTCAAATAAAATTAATGTTTTCCATATTTTGTTAAATGAGAAGTTATGAAGCATTTTTATGTTGTTGGATTATGTCTTAAGTATGATAAATTTTATTGTTTAAATATCTACAATGCAATATCAAATTAGAGATATAATGTCTGTTTTATTCAGTATACAAATAAAGACTTTTGAATTCATTCAGTGATATAATTTGTTCATAATGTCATGTTTTTTTAGTTTTATAGTTGAAAAAATTTCAATTTCTTTTGTATCTAGCATGTTGTGGTTGAAAACATGTTAAATTTATACTTAGGAAAGAAAAATGATATTCTACCAGAAACATTAATGTGTTTTTTCCTTAAAATTTAACTTTGTTTGAGACATAAAAAAATTGGTTTTATTAGCATTTTTTAAAAAGTTTGAAAATTGACCCTAAAAGAAAACCATTATTCCAGTATCAACACTTTCATTTTGAAGCTATATTTTGCACGAAAATTTCGTAGTAAATTTCGTAGTCACTGCCATTTTTAAAACACGTTCAAAATTGACACCTAAAAAAAAACATCATTCCAGTATACACACTTTTCGTTTTTAGCACTGTTTTTGATGTTTTTTTGGGGTTTTTTGGCCAGAGTTCCCGTTTTGAGTTTATAGTTCCCGTTTCAAAGTTTACATTGTTCATGATCAACCATGAAGCAATGTCACATTATGACAAATATTGTCTCAATATGAAAATCAACCATGGTCATCCATGGTCTGACATCGGACTGTGATAAAGAATGTCTCGACATTAAAATCAATCATGGTCAACCATGGTCAACTGTGGTCCAATGTCGCATTGTGACAAGGATTGTCTCAATATGAAAATCAAACATGGTCAACCATGTTTCAATGCTACATTATGAAAGAGATTGTCTCAATATGGAAATCAATCGTGCTTAACCACGGTCACATTGTGATGAAGATTGTCTCTTCATCTAATGTCACATTGTGACAACCATGGTCATCTATGATCAACCATGGTGCAACATTGCATTGTGACAAACATTGTCTCAATATGAAAATCAACCATGGTCAACAATGATCCAACGTCGCATTATGAAAAAAAATTTCTCGACATTAAAATCAATCATGGTCAGCCATGGTCCACTATTGCACTGTGATAATGATCATTTCAATATGAAAATCAACCATGGTCAACCATGTTCCAACATCACAATGTGACAAAGATTGTCTCAATATCAAAACCAACCTTGGTTAGTCATGGTCAACGTGGTCCATAACCATAGTCATATTGTGACAAAGATTGTCTCTTGGTCCAACACCTAATTGTGACAACCATGGTCCAACATCGCATTGTGACAAATACTGTCTCAATATGAAAATCAACCATGGTAAACGATTTCCCAACATCGCATTGCCACAAAGATTATCTCAATATAAAAATCAATCATCGTCAATCATAGTCCAACATCGCATTGTACAAATATTGTCTCAATATGAAAATCAATTGTGGTCAACCATGGTCAACCATATTTATAATATTTATCTTGGGTTCATAATATTTATCCCTTGGGTTTAATATTATTCTCTTGGGTTTATAATCCCTTAGGTTTTTTGTATTAATCCATTGGGTTTATTATTCCCTTGAGTTTATAGTATTTATCTTAGTGTTTATATATCTTGGACTTATAATATTAATCCCTTGGCCAACCATGTTAATTTTAGGATTTATAATATTTATCTTGGGGTTTATAATCCCTTGGGTTTAGTATTAATCCCTTGGATTTTTAGCATTAATCCCTTGGGTTTAATACTATTCCCTTGGGTTTATAATATTAATTCCTTGGGTTTAATATTGTTCCCTTGGGTTTATAATACCTTGGGTTTTAGTATAAATCCCTTGGGTTTATTATTTCCTTGGGTTTATAATATTGATTCCTTGGTTTTATGGATCTAAGGGTTCATATTCGTAAGATATAATATCATTCATAGGGTTTTTAATATTAGTCCTTGGGTTAAATAAAATATTATTGATTAAAAACTATTAATATAAACTATTTAAGAAACCAATATTTATTAATATTATTTTATTAATAAATATTGTTAATTAATATTAATAATTTTCTTTTACTAAACCCAAGGGATTTATGCTAAAAACCCAAGGTATTTTAGCATGAATATTTCAATAGTCTATAATTTGATGAGTTTGAATACTTCTGGTAAACTATGTGTTGTCATTGATATGTCCAACATTTCCAATGAACATTTCACCCATCTTCAAGGACATTAAGTTTTTCTGGTGAAGTTAAGAGTGCTAGACTTGGTTAAATAAATGATGAAGTTATAAAAACCCTAAGATAAATATTATATTATAAATATTTATATATTTTTAATATAAATATTTATAAAAATAATATTATATACCTTGGTATTAATATTGTTTCCTTAGGTTTAATAAAATAATATTATTAATATTAATTAACAATAATCATAATAATCATATTTATACATCTTCAACAAATATCAACCACATTTACTAATGTGTTTGTGTTAGTATAAGAGTATGGGACGAAAAAACATATTTTTTACAATTGAAAGCAGTTAAAAACACCCATGGATAGAACTCAAGCTTGTATTTTGGTCAACTAAGTAGGTATTTCACATTTAGAAGGTAACCTTGTAGTGTATTTATACAACAATATTTTTTAAATCCAAAATCAGAAAACTAAAAGTAAACGAATGTGTCAAATTAAAAGAAAATTTATCTTCAATTGAAATCACTCAAAGCTACTCAAGAATGATGGTTGGATGTGCATTTTACTGAACTAGTCGAATTCAATTAAAAACATAGAAATACCAATTTTGAGAACATTGTTGCAGAAAACTTAGAATGAGTTTCAAAATTCTAAGGGAGGTTTTTGACAAATATATATATATATATATATACACCTCCAAGCATATGTTGTTATGCTTTAAAAAATGCTTCTATAAAGCTCCTAACGAACATTGTTATAAGCTCAATTTTATAGTTTTACTCTATTTTTCCATAATAAACATAGGATTTTAGCCATTCTTTTCAATTATGACAATTTTTCTTATAGTTTATGCATAACTATGAATGCATCATGATGCATTGGGTTTGCTACAAAATCCTCATGCAATTGTTAAGACACATAAATGGACTTCATGCTAATGTTATAAGACAAATATGGACTTGTATAAGACCATGGGAGGGAAAAACATACTTTCTGTAACTAAAAGAAATTAAAAATACCCAAGGATAGAACTCAAGCTTGCATTTTGGTCAGCTAAGCGGGTATTTCACATTTAGAAGGTAATCGTGTAAATAACAAGATTTTTGAAATCCAAAAATAGAAAACTAAAAGTAAACCAATGTGTCAAATTAAAAGAAAAATCATTTCCTATCAAAATCACTCAAAAATACTCAAGAATGAGGGTTCGACGTGCATTTGGTTGTGTTAATCAAACTCATAACTAAGGAATACCAATATAGAGAACATTGTTGTAAACATCTTAGAATGATTTTCAAAATTTTGAACGATGTTTTTGTCAAACATATATATGCCTTCGAGTATATGCTCTAATATTTAAAAAAAATCCTTTATAAATCTCCCGATGGACTTTTTTCTAAGCCCATTTTTATAGTTTTACACTATGTTTTCATAATGAACATAGGATTTTAGCCATTCTTTTCAATTATGACAATGTTTCTTATAGTTTATGCATAAGTAGATGAATAACACATATAGTATGCTCGTTTTGAAGGGAGTGAATGGCTAGGAATCAAAGACAAAGGGATGCTTATCGATAACGAGGAAATTACCAGCTAAAAGTCACCACAAAAATCAGATGGAGAATTTTTAGTGAAAATTTGTTAAACCCAAAGAATATTATATGAATACGAGAACAAATTACCATTCTTTTAAAATTGAAGTTGATGTCACTTTTCCAATTTTTGAGCCCAATTATGGTTTGGATTTGCCTTTGAACTGGTAGCTACAATCTATCTAGGCATAGCTTCAAAAATTTCTTTTAGATGACTTGGCTCATGAGCTTAAAAAAAGGGAAGGAATGTTTTCTGTTTTTTTATCACGTTACTAGCTTAAATCCATCCATCAATGAAATTATTGAATTTAACTACCATATGATAGATAATGAATGATTGCATGATCAATAAAATTTCTTGATTTCATGTCTAGGTATTGGTTAATAACTGTCCCGCCCTATTCTTAGCTATTATATCAATTAAATATATTTTTGTTGTCATTTTTTCTCTTGGAAGAGTGTGCCCACCAAAGGATATTTATTTCAATTTCGACTTTTTGCTGGCTTAACTCAACATGGGTTAAGAATTTTGTTTGGATAACTCATGTTCAACCTATTTGTTGGGGAAAACATGAATCTTTTTTTGCAATATTTTCCTAGAAATTTTATCTAATTGTATTTTCTAGCTAAACCATGTTCGATGAATTAATCAAAACACAATATTAAAAATACAAAATAATACTTTTTAATCCCTATAAGTAATCCTAACCAATCAAATAAAGCATCTTTTGACAAGGAAAAAATGTTTTGAAAAAGAAAAACATCTTTTGCATATCTATGATTAAGAAATAGGATACATGCTAGTGTTAGCAATGTTATGTAAGTAGGTGGGCATTTGGTGTGCTCTAAATTCCTTTTAGAATAACAAGTGGGGGCACTATTTTCCCTATATTCTTGAAAGGTAAAGCAGGTGGAGATACTTTAGGGTTTGGGTTCATGTAGTAATTGATTGAGTGGAGCACTATGTGTTATGGATTCCATGAAGTGTTTTTTGGGTGGAGACGGTGTGTGCTATGGACTCCTGGGTGTCAGGTGGAGGAACTATGTACTCTGGGTTTCCATGCGATTTTTTAACTAGACTAGTGTGAAATTCCCTTGAGAACTTTACTCTTGACGTTTTAAAACTAGATCGATGTTGGTTAACTGTAAGAAGGAATAACATTGTGGTTGACCTATGGTTTGGACGAGAGTCAAAGTTCCTCTCTCAATTGCCAAACATTAATTTATTTAGATAAATTGCTTACTTATATATCTATGAATTATGAACAACGATTAATGTTTCTTATGAATATGGGTGTATCAATGATATTAATTAGAAATATGTATTTATGTGTGTTGTAATGAAAGGGATGAGTGATTACTCTCATGTGTGGGGGACTTGTAGATCCTTGTAGTGGTTGATATGTTCCTTTCTTGTAGATATTTTTGTATGAGTATGTGTGGTTGCATAATTTACTTAGTTCACTGCTAAATTGGGTAAATTTCATTGTTTTGGCATGCCGTGGATATTATAAATGTTAAACTGTTAAGACTAATGATTTTGATTGCACAGTATAATGCATCATTTGATTTTGATACAATGATTTTGACTCCATTCCATGGTTTAAGGAACTGATGTTGAGCATTTCCCAACACCAAGAAAGGCTTGAGAAAACCATTGAAGCCCTTAAGTCTTCTAATCTTGGTCATCACAAATAAATAGGCTTGTATTTATGGGCAAGAAGACTTGTTGGACTTGTAAAAGCATTAAGAGAATTTAAAATGAGCAGAGGCATTAACTTAATCTATGCGCTTCACCATTAATATTATGATTTATTGTTAATGGTGGTTGTTAACATTAATTTGCACCACACCTAGTGTTAAGAGTGTTATATATGGAGATAACTAAGGAGTTGATGGAGAACGTGAGATGGAAATGTTCCTCTTACCAGACGTGAAATTTCACATTGCATTGTGCCACTTTTTCCATATGGTTTGATTATGTCCTAGTGCTTTGGTGTAGTGGTGATGTGGTGTGGTGGCAGGATGGAAAATATATACCCTGGGAGATAGAGAAAAAATGGAAATAGATGAAGGAAACCCCAACTTGACACAAAATTTGTATAATGAAAAATTGTTGATTTGCACGAAGGTTTAGGACCTAGTGGGACTGAAGACTTAGGCTGAGGTGGAAGACGCTACACATACTGGGTATGGATACATGGATGTCACATGGAATTCAAGATGACGTGAATCGATGATGTGGCAAGGTTGTTAATGTGGCACACTTCCAACGTGACATTTGGTAGGGCAAAATGGCCTTTTCAGATGTCCAAGGGGGCTAGTTTTTGATGATATGTGGCACCTTTGGAAGATGTTACGTGATAGGCTGATGTCACGATAATGTTAGTAAGACATCAAAAAGGCATGAACTTTCTATTTGATATGCCTGATAGAAGGTGTGACATCAAAATTAGTGTCAAAGGATGGGAAGATTCCCATTCATGATTTTTGTTTAACAACAAGAATTATTGTGATGCTTTAGGGGATTGGATGTGCATTTTTGTGCAAATATCCCCCATTTCCTAATCTTCTAGAAAAGGGGGAGATGTGCGTTGTTTAGGCGTGTAAGCGACCGCTAATGTGTTTAGAGGTGTGTGACCTTTGTCACGTTGAGTGGGAAAGAAATGCGAGGTTTAACATGGATTCTTGTAAAATGGATATAATGTAAAACATTAGGTTTACATGCTAAGGGCTAGGCTCGTGGGGCCCATAGGCTAGGTGATGTGGCAGGTACTACATTGACCCAACCATGACGACGTTGGTGTTAATAGTGATGTGGAACCACCTGGGTGAGGTGGGGGTGCCACATGGAAGGTCCTTACCTATGTGGTAGGGATTAAATAACTAAAATTTAAATGGCTATAGATTTTGATCTAGGCATTGGATTGAGATAATATTTATATCGTTGAAAACATCTTGATGAGATGAACACAATGGTGTTATCCAAATTCAATTTCACTAACTTTGAGAAAGGAGGATCTTTATACCCTCATCTTCATAAGGAGACCCTAGAGGATAGGTTAGTTAAAAATAACACCAACCACTCAACCTAGAAGACTCCAAAGGGGTGCGTGGGAAAGAAAAAATGTGGTGTGAGAAAGATTTAGTGGCTAAAAGAAAATTAAGTTATTATAATAAGGTCATCAACCCCACCGTAGAAGATCAAAAGTATCTCTCTATTTTAACTAGCTCAACAAAGAAAATTAATATAGCAAAGATTAGAATGAATTCTCATGAGCTCCATAGTGAAACAGGTCGTTGGGCAGTTCCTAAAACGCCATGGATGGAAAGGATCTACCATATATAGGAACATCGAGGATGAAAACCACTTCCTCTTAGAATGCCCCACGTACAACCACATTAGATCTCAGTTTCACAATCTTTGTTACAATACTGACCTTACTAGCCTTTTACAATGTCAAAATTATAGTGAGCTCGGGAGGCTTCTCTCCAAGCTTTTTGAGCATAGGAATAAACTCTTAAATCAAAATAAATAATTTGTTTCTTTAGGTCTGATAGACCAATGTTTGGTCTCAGCGGACGTTAACCATCATCATCATCATCATCATCATATATATATCTACTTTTTAAATTTATTTCAATATAAGACTTAGATGGACTATTTAAATATACATTTTAATTGATATATTTGAAGATCAAGTTCATGTATATGTAGCTAGAGAGAAAGTTATATAGTTATATATATACATCTTAACCATAATAAAATATTTCAATTTCCAAAGAGAAAAAATAATTAAAAGTTTAAAAAAATCAATTAATTTATAATAAGAGGAAGATGTGTAATTCACTTCATTCTTAGTATAAAGTGATATATAGAATTTCAAAAAACTAATTGAATAAATAATAAATGTAAATTCTAAATAAAATATTTGAATACAGAAAATTAAGTAGTGTTGGCGTGTATTTAAAAATATATGAATTAAAAAATAATTTTAATGTGAGTATTGTGGTTTACAAATAAAATATTTTAATGCCAACTATGTATATATTAAATATCATTAAAAATTGTGTGTGTATATTATATAAATCAACAGAAAAAATAAATCCTTATGGTTAAAACATTTCAAGTAGACTCATTATTCTAAAGTTTGGCCATTTTTTGGGTATTTGTTTCTAGGCATATTTTTTTAAAACCAGTAAAAAATTGTTAAAAATGCAAGTTTTAGTTATGACAAAGGGATTTAAAAGGCACTAAATCCATTTATGCTTCAAAAATACAAAGTAAACAATGAAAATTAGACATTGTGTGTGTCTATAGTATATATTCATCTTAACTATGGATCTAGCAAGTGACAAGAGAGGTAAAAAAAACTTGAGGTGCAAAAAAATTTTCAATTTTTTCAATGTAAAATAGGTTTGCAAGTTTAAAAGATTTGATATATCTTTCTTGCTAGATCTGAATAAAATAGATGTATACCGCTTATATATATGATGCATAATAGTCTTATGTATGTATTGTATTGTAACAAATATTATATAATATAATATTTTAACAAGATAAAATGACATGCTATGTCATTGAAAGAGTTGTAAAAGGTTTTATTTAACTAGCATACAATCATATAAATTATATTGTTGCTAAATTCTTATAGGTATCAAAATGCTAACTCTGATAGGTATCAAAATAGATATCAAAGGATTGATACATTTCGCATTACCAAAATTTAAAAAAAAAATCATAAAAAAATAACTAAATTACCTCTTTATTTTAAATTATTAATACTACTATTAATTATAAAAAAAAATTGGTATATGATTTAAATATATATACATTTAAAAAAATATCTAGCAATATCTTTAGCCATGAAAATTCACCCCCTCTTTATCATGGAGATTATTAACATGTAAACAAGGTTTGTTGTAATACATTGGGCCAATACCATGGTTTACTAATCCCACATGCTCAAAAAACCATAACTCATGTCATATGGAATTCTTTTTAATTGATCAATTTAATTAAAAAGGAAGAAATGACATAACTACTTTTGAGATAAATCTCAAACTTTGGCCTCTTACTACTGATAAAAATATTCTAGAATATTCAATGAAGATTAAATCCCTACCATCCACCTACTAACTAGCACAGCCATAAATATGGATAGGCATCAATCCATAATAAAATTGATTGATAAATGTGGAATGAAGGTTAAATCCCTACCATCCACCTAACCATAAATATGGGTAGGCATCAATCCATAACAAAATTGATTGATAAATGTGGAATGAAGGTTAAATCCCTACCATCCACCTAACCATAAATATGGGTAGGCATCAATCCATAATAAAATTGATTGATAAATGTGGAATGAAGGTTAAATCCCTACCATCCACCTACTAACTGGCACAACCATAAATGTGGATAGGCATCAATCCATAATAAAATTAAATGATTGATAAATGTGGATTGATGCAAATGATTGATAAATGTGGATCGATGCAATTAAATGATTGATAAATGTGGATGAGCATCAATCCATAATAATTAAATTATTGATAAATGTGGATAGACATCAATCCATAATAATTATCGAAACACACACTTCATTATAACAATTTTTTAATATTTTTTTTTGCTAACCAACAAGGCCAATGGATAAAGCCCAACTTGTGCACTATGATGCCATGTCACTACCATGTCATTGCCTAATCATTATCATGTGTCATTCTACATAGCATCACTTGCTAAAAATATACCTACTATAAATAAATCACCTACTAAAAATAGACATACTACAAATAGTAGTCCTCTTAAACAATGAAAAAATATAAAAAAATGTAATGTGCAACAACACCTTCTTGGCACACTAATAAAACTAACATTTTATGATAATAAGAATATATATAATTAGTGTCATTTCAATTATATAAGAATGATATTTCCTATCTAAATATGGAAGAAAATATTATTCTTTCAAAAATATTTAATGCAAAAGCAAAACACAGACGAGCATTAAACTTAAGTGATAATGTCTAACCTTACCCCTTTATGCGGCCAAAGGAGGGTTTACATTTGATTTGCACATATAGGGATGCTTTTTAATATTCACTTTGAATTTCATTTGGTATAAATATGATTATGTTACATAGATTTTATAATATATATTTCGTAATAATTTAAAATGATGACCAAATTTTTATCAAATTACTTATTTGTGTACAGTAATAGAATTAGTTAATTCACTCTCCTATTTCATCAAATTCATCGATTAATAAAAATTTTAAAATATAATATTTATTTTTTAAATAATTACAAATCTAATTTAGATTAGATAATTTTAATCTTAATTTTAATATAAATTCCAATAAATATGATTATAACTCTAAAAACTATTTATTCTTTTATAACGTTTTTTAGAGAAAAAAATTATAAAAAAATTCAAAAAAAATTTATTTATTAATAAAAAATTAGTTATTTGTATCACAACCTTTCATTAAAGTTTTTAAAGGGTATAATATTGTAATGTGTTGCAATAACACTTTCCTTGCAATAAGGATCACAATATTACACAACAATGTATTAGGGTTTCCTTTAATATAACTTTAACAAATAAACAATATAGAAATATAATGAAAACCAAAAATTCTAATGCATAACCAAACAAAATGCAAGATTTCTGGGCGTTTTCTAAAAGAAATAACCCAAAACGTTTTAGGGAAACATCTTAATATAGAAATTGGAATTCATTGTATAATGTTATTTTCCAACAATCCAATTTTTTTTACAATATAATACATTTTCATTATATAAGAAATGAATAGGAAGTTAAATAATCATTGAAAAGAAAAAATAAAAACTGTTAATACTATTAAATATAAAATATAAAATATAAAATCTTAAAATTAAAAATAATATAGCTTATCCAATTTTTCCTCTAAAACATAAGTTTAGATGTTCCTTTCGAAGTAAAGTTATAATAATGTACTTCATATAAAAATTAAACTTCTGAAAGAAGCCGTGAACATTAAAAGAAAAATCATTCAAAACCAAAAAGGAAATGCTTTAAATGTATAATTTCTTTACTGAAACTTTAGATGTTCCTTTCCAAGTAAAGTTATAATAATGTACTTCATATAAAAAAAAAAAAACTTCTCAAAGAAGCCGTGAACATTTAAAAAAAATCATTCAAAACCAAAAAGGAAATGCTTTAAATGTATAATTTCTTTACTGAAACTTTAAAAAAAGTTTTAAGATATTACCAATAACTCCAATCTTAAAAACTAATAGAAAATATAAAACTATATAATATGGAAAAAAAATATATATATAAAAACTAAAGTTAATCAAATCAAAATTATTTGCCTATTATTATCAAATTTGAAATATAATTACCAATTTAAAAACAAAATATAATGAATTTTTTAACCACACTAAAACTAAACACAATAAACTCGGCACAAGCTTTTTTATACCATCAATATAAAATAATAAACTTGGGTACATTTTTTTTAATACAATCAATATAAAATTAACATTCACATGCCTCTATAAAGCTCTCGTCGGACCTTTTTTCTAAGCCTATTTTTATATTTTTACTCTGTTTTTCCATAATAAACGTAGGATTTTAGCCATTATTTAAAGTTATGATAATGTTGCTTATACTTTATTCATAAGTATGAATTCATTATGATGCAGTGAGATTGCTACAAAATCTTCATGCAATTGTTAAGTCCATGTTATTCTTATAACACAAATTTGGATTTGTATAAGATTATGGAGATGAAAAAGCATATTTTCTACATGGAAGGGAAAATATGGACTTGCATAGAAAATATGGACTGGTATAGAATTTATGTTTGTATTTTCGTTATTTAAGTAGGTATTTCACATTTAGAAAGTAATTTTATAGTGCATGTACACAACAGGATTTTTAAATCAAAAAATAGAAAAGTAAAAGTAAATGAATCTTTCAAATTAAAAGAAAAACATTTTCTATTGAAATCACTCAAAAATACTTAAGAATGAGGGTTCAACATGTATTTTACTAAACTAATCGAATTCAGTTAAAAACTAAGGAATACCAATTTAGAGAACACTCTTCCAAACAAATTAGAATGATTTTGAAAATTATGAGAGATGTTCTTGTCATATATATATATATATATATATATATATATAAAACTCAAAGAATTTGTTGTTATGTTTTAAAAATTTTCTCTATAAAGCTTACGGTAGACATTTTGCTAAGCCCATTTTTCTAGTTTTATCCTTTTTTTTTTCATAGTAAACCTAGAATTGTAGCCATTCTTTTCAATTATGACAATGTTGCTTATAGTTTATGCCTAAGTACATGAATACCACATATAGTATGATCAATTTAAAGGGAGTGAATAGCTAGGGATCAAAGACAAAGGGATGTCTATCAATAATGAGGAAATTACCCACGAAAAGTCACCACAAAAATCAGACAAAGAATTCCTAGTGAAAATTTGTTAAACCCAATGAATATTATATGAGTACGAGAACAAATTACCAGTCTTTTAAAATCAAAGTTTATATCACGTTTCCAATTTTTGAGCCTAGTTATGGTTTGGATTTGCTTTTGAACTAGTAGCTACAATCTATCCGAGCATATCTTTAGCAATTTCTTTGAGATGATTTGGCATGTGAGCTTTAAAAAAGGGAAAGAATACTTTCAATTTTTTTATCACATTACTAGCATAAATCCATCCATCAATGAAATTATTGAAGTTGACCGACATATGATAGATAATGAATGAATGCATAATTAATCAAATTTCTTGATTTTATGTCCAGGTACTCGTTGATAACAATGCCACCCTATTCTTAGCTACTATATCAATTAAATATATTTCTTCTTGTCAGTTTTTATCTTGGAGGAGTGTGCCCAACAATGAATATTCATTGCAATTTTGAGTTTTTGTTGGCTTAACTCAACAAGGGTTAAGAATTTCGTTTGGATAAGTCATGTTCAACCTGTTTGTTGGGGAAAACATGAAAGCCTTGAGAAAACCATCGAAGCCCTTAAGGTTTATAATCTTGTTCATCACAAAGAAATAGGATTGTATTCGTGGAGAAGAAGACTTTTTGGGCTTGTAAAAGCATTCGAAGAATTTACAATGAGTAGAGGATTTAACTTAATCTATGCACTTCACCACTAATCTTATGGTTAATCGTTAATGATGGTTATTAGCATTAATTTTCACCACACCTAGTGTTAAGAGTTTTATATATGGATATAACCAAGGAGTTGATGGAGAACGCGAGATGAGAATGTTCCCATTACCGGAAAAGAAATCTCAAATTTGCATTGTGCGATCTTTTCCATATGCTTTGACTATGTCCTAGTGCTTTGGTGTGGTGGCGATGTGGTGCAGTGGAGGGATGGAAAATATATATCTTGGGAGACAGAGAAAGGAATGGAAAGAGAAGAAGGAAACCCAAACATCACCCAAAATTTGTATAATGAAAAATTGTTGATTTCCATGAAGGTTTGGGACCCGATGGGACCCATGACTTAAGCTAAGGTGGAAGATGCTACGTATATTGGGTATGGGTATGTGGATGCTACGTGGAATGCTAGATGATGTGGATCGATGATGTGGAAAGACTGTTGATGTGACATGCTTCCAAGGTGACACTTGGTAGGAAAAAATAGCCTTTTTAGATGGCCAAGGGGCTAGTTTTAGATGATACGTGGCACCTTTGGAGGATACCACATGGTAGGTTGACGTCACCATGATGTGGGTAAGGCATCAGCAAGGCATGACCTTTCTGTTTGGTCTTCCTGACTGAAGGCGTGACATAAAAATTTGTGTCAAAGGACATGAAGATTCCCATTCATGTTTTTTGTCTAACATCAAGAATTATTGTAATAATTTAGGGAAATGGACATGCACTTTTGTGCACATATCCCCCCTTTCACGATCTTCTTCAAAAGGGGTAGATGTGTGTTGTTTAGTCCTGTAAGCGACAAAGTGTGGCAACCCCCCGGTTAATTATTGGAAGGCGGGGAGGGCCTCACATTTAATATTGACTGCTAATGTGGTTAGAGGTGTGCAACCTATGTCATGTTGAGCGGGAAACTAGTGTGAGGTTTAACATGGATTCTTATAAAATGGATATAATATAAAATGCTGGGTTTACATGCTAAAGGCTAGGCTCATGGGGCCCATAGGCTAGGTCATGTGGCATGTGCTACATTGAATCAGTCATGACCATGTTGGTTTAAAGTGTGATGTGGAACCACCTGGGTGAGGTGGGGGTACCACGTGGTAGGTCCTTACCTATGTGGCAAGAATTAAATGACTAAACTTTAAATGGGCATAACTTTTGATTTGGACATTGGATTGAGATAATATTTATATCGTTGAAAATCTCTTGATGAGCTGAACACATTGGTGTTATCCAAAGTTAATTTCACTAGCTTTGAGAGAGGAGGATCTTTATAACCCCATCTTAATAAGGAGACCATAGACATTATGTTAGTTAAAAGTAACACCTCCCATTCAATCTAGAAGACTCCAAAAGGGTGGGTGGGATATTCAATATAAGACTTAGATGGACTATTTAAATATCCATGTTGATTGATATATTTGAAGATTAATTTCATGTATATGTAACTAAAGAGAAAGTTATATAGTTATATGTATACATGTTAACCATAATAAAATATTTCAATTTGCAAAGGGAAAGAAGTAATTAAAAGTTAAATTTCTTGTAAGAGGGTGATGTGTAATTCACTTCATTCTTAGTATAAACTTGATACGTAGCATTTGAAAAAAATTAAATAAATAAATAAAAAATGTAAATTATAAATAAAATATTTCAATATAGAAACTTAAGTAATATTGATGTGCATATAAAAATATGTGAATTAAAAAAGAATTTTAATGTGAATATTGTAGTTTATAAATAAAATATTTTAATGCCAACTATGTATATATTATATATACTTAAAAAGACGTGTGTATATATTATATAAATTAATGGAAGAAATAAATTCTTATGGTTAAAATGTTTCAAGTAATCTCATTATTCTACATTTTGAGCTATGTCAAAAGGATTTAGAAGGAATTAAATCCATTTACTCTTTAAAAATACAAATTAAACAATAAAAATTACACATTATGTGTGTCTATAGGATAGATTCACGTTAACTACGGATCTAGCAAGTGGCGAGAAGGATAAAACAGCTTGAGTTGCAAACAATTTCTCAAGTTTTTCAATTTAAAGGTTTGCAGGGCTAAAAGATTTGATATCTCTTGGTTGCTAGATCTAAATAAAATGGATGTATAATGATTATATATATATGTTGAATAGTATTCTTATGTATGTATTATATTGTAACATATATTTTAAAATATAATATTTTAACCAGATCAAATGGCATGCTATGCCATTCAAAACGTCGTAAAAGATTTTATTTAACTAACATATAATCATATAAATTAAATCGTTGGTGAATGTATCAAAACACTGATACATGTCACATTTTATTTTTATTTTATTTTATTTTATTATTATTTCCTGAATTCAGGCTTTTGTGATCCATATTACATTAAGAAGAGTCTTTTCGGTAGAAATCACATAAGAGAAAATTACATATCACATTGCTAAGATTAAAAAAAAACAGAAAAATTAACTAAATTATATCTTTATTTTAAATTATTAATGCTGCTATTAATCATAAAAAGAATTAATATATGATTTAAACATATATACATTTAAAAAAAACATGTAACAAGATTTTTAGCCATGAAGATTCACCCCCTCTTCATCATAGATATTATTATCATGTAAAGAGATTTTGATATAATACAATGGGCCAATATCATGGTTTACTAATCCCACATGCCCAGAAAACCATAACTCATTTTCATATGACATTTTTTTAATTGATAAATTTAATTAAAAAGAAAAAAATGACATAACTACTTTTGAGATAAATCTCAATTTTTAATTTTTAATTACAACTAAAAATATTCTAAAATATTCAATGAAAATTAAATCCAAAGCAAAAAAATTACTTTAAACAAAAAAATTTCTTTACTAAAATTTCAAAATAATAATAATAATAGTAATTAAAATCTTAGTCTAACTCCAATCCTAAAAATTAATAAAAAATATAAAATTATATAATATGAAAATAAAGAAAATAATATAAAAAATAAAGTTAACCAATTCAAAAAAAATATTATTGGCCTATTACTACCAAATTTGATACATAATTTTTTCTTATACCATCAATATACTCTATTAATAAAAGCCTTTAGTAAATAAAATAAAATAAAATAAAGGATATACATCAATTCTTTAAAAAATAATAAAATAGAGTTTGAACATCAGCTGTATATTATGAAACGCAACGAATTTGTCATTTTACCGAAACATATTAAAATAAAAACAGAATATCGAGTTCACTCAAACAGAACAGTGTTGGCAGGAATATGAAAGCTCAATCGCATGAAAAAGCTGGGGTCCAGAAATATTTTTGAATACAGCTCAACGGTATTAGACGTGTTCTGTTCATTGTTTGAGACATTGATGCCTGATTTTATGTTGGAATTGTTTGGTATTGAAGCAGCGAGTTATATTGATTAATGATAAATTTTCATTCGTTGTGGTTGGAGTGCAAAGTTTCTGGCCAATCAATACATTGAAATTTCTTCGATTTCTTTAACCTATCTAGCATTCAAACTGACTACTATATATATATATATATATATATATATTTCTCCTTATAGAAGTAGTTCTTTCCCCTATTGAGAGCCTAGCTATGCTTAGGTTTCTGTTGTACAAGCACAAAATCAGTAACATAAACGATCATAGACTTCCTAAGCTAGCTTTAAATTCTAGCCAAAACCACCTAAGGCTCAATCGAGGGTGGCATAAAGACACAAGGGCCTGGTTAAACTATTGGGAGATCAACGAAAATGATGCATTGCAAAACATAAATAACATTAAATATATTGTTACTTCTAAGTTCAAAGAAAAAATGTGGTGTGAGAAAGACTTAGCGGCTAAAAGAAAATTAAGTTATTATAAGAAGGTCATCAACCCCACCCTAGAAGATCAAAAGTATCTCTCTATTTTAACTAGCTCAAAGAAGAAAATTAATATAGCAAAGATTAGAACGAATTCTCATGAGCTCCATAGTGAAACAGGTCGTTGGGCAGTTCCTAAAACGCCATGGACGGAAAGGATCTGCCATATATGTAAGAATAGGAACATCGAGGATGAAAACCACTTCCTCTTAGAGTGCCCCGCGTATAACCACATTAGATCTCAGTTTCACAATCTTTGTTACAATACTGACCTTCCTAGCCTTTTACAATGTCAAAATTATAGTGAGCTCGGGAGGCTTCTCTCCAAGCTTTTTGAGCATAGGAATAAAATCTTAAATCAAAATAGATAATTTGTTTCTTTAGGTTCGATAGACCATTATTTGGTCTCAACGGACGTTAACCATCATCATCATCATCATCATATATATTCTTTCACACACTCTCCATGTATTTTGCAATGAATGAATTTTAATTTGAATGGTTATTGTAGAGTTTTTCTTAAAAGAAATAAAGTTTTTATTTTTAAAGAAAGAAATATACATGTTAGGTTCAATCAGCCATTTATTTGGATTTTTTTTATAAAAAAATCGAGATATTATTCAATTATATATATATAAAAAAAAAAAAAAAAGATAATATGAAAAATTAAATATGATTATGTCTTCATAAAAACTATGGTGAGAAATTACACCATGATCAGAAAATTAAGATAGACATATCTTGCAATACAAGCAAACATCATAAATATAACCAAAATCCACATCTTGATGTCAAAACTTTGGTTATGGAGCCATCACAAATCTTTCAATAAATGAATGTTTGAAAGAGAACTCCAAAACTTCATTCAATAGTTTATATATTGTGGGTTGAGTTCTTTGACAATGGATTTAAAGAATGGTAAATCAAAACAATGAATAGATTTTGAATGATTTGTAGAAGTAGTCTAAGTCAAAGGCTCTGAATATTAATTTGAAAGATGGTCTATTTGGTTACTAGTTTAGAGTCACCAAAAATCTGGACTTCCTTAATAAAAAAATTCACTACCTCCAATAATGACCAAAGACTCAAAATTTTCACCTTATTATTAGTTGTTAGTTCTTTTGCCATGAAGATCTCTAATCTAGATTAAACGGATTTTTCTTTAAAAATGGCATCTCATTAACAAACACCATCGAAATACATCCATCGAACAATATAATCTATATTCACGATAACTCGCAATCTAGACTTTCTATATCTTAGAGTTAATAAGAAATTTCAACTTTTTGGCCTTTAACTTCAATTCATATTGTAATAAGTATGTCTTTTGGATTAATCACATCAATGTTATTTGGTGATGTTTGAACCAACTAATGTGGTTCACTTCATATTCCTTGGAGATTTTCAAAACTAATTATTATCTTATAGTTATAAATATTATTGATGGGATTCTTTTATATTTTTCAAATTTATTATTTTACGTGCTAATTTAATATTAAATTTTAATAGTTTAATAATGTAAATAAGAAAAGAAAGATATTTATAGCTAAGAGTAAAAAAATATCATTAATCGGGTTCTTTCCTATTTTTCAGATTTATTATTTTTCTTAGTGATTTTAGATTAAATTTTCATCTTTTAATAATGTAAGTAAGAATATGGAAATATATTTATATATCAGGAAAGGAAGATCTTTATATTTAAGAGTGAAAGAAATAAAAAAGAAATCTATATAATTTATATTTGATTTTTGGCCTCGCAGGACTTTATTACTGTGTTTGACAAATCCATTTAAAAGTGAAAGATTGGAAATGACATTTAGTCCAAATGAAATTGTTGTTTTCACCTGTGTATTTGGACAAACTATAAATTTTGTTAAAAATATATATTAATATAGTCTTATAAATTAAATGTTTGATAAATATTAATAGACATCAAAGAAAATAGATATAACCAAAATCTATATCTTGATGTCGAAACTTCGGTTATAGAGCCATCCCAAATTTCTCAATAACTGAGTGTTCCAACGGAGAGCTCCAAAAATTCCTTGGATAGTTTAACCGTTGTATGCTGAGTTCCATGACAATGGATTTAAAGGACAGTCAATCAAAACACTCCATATATTCTGAAAGATTTGTAAAATAAGTCTAAGTCAAATGCTTTCAATACTGATTTGAAAGATAGTTCATTTGGTTATTAGTTGAGAGTCACCAAAAATCTAGACTTACCTAATATCTTTTCTTTTTTTCTTTCACTACGTCGAGTAATGACCAAATTCCCAAATTTCCACTTATTGTTTTTTGTTAGTTCCTCTACCATGAAGATACTCCATGTGGAATAAATGAATTTTGCTTTAAAAATGGCACATTCTTAACAAGCACCATTGAAGTACACCCACTAGCAACATAATCTATATTTAGGATAATAGACCTTTTGTATCTTAGAGTTAATAAGTAATTTGAGCTTTTTGGTCTTTAACTTCACTTCATATTCATATTCCTTGGTCTTTTTTGCAAAATGAATTATTATCTTATAAATGTTATTGATGCGATTTTTTTCTATTTTTCAAATTTATTATTTTACTTGGTAATTTTAAATTAAATTCTAGTTTTCTAATAATGTAAATAAAAATGTGAAAAAAGAAAGAGAAAGAAATATATTTATAATTAAAAGTAAAAAATAAATATCATTAATTAAATTGTTTCATATTTTCTAGATTTATTATTTTACTTAGTGATTTTAGATTAAATTCTTATATTTTAATAATTTTTCCCTTGGAAAAATTTGGGCAAATCAATCTCAATGGGGGGAATAAGCCTGTCGACCAGACTACCATGGCTTAACCCCAAGGGCGTCAAGGAGAATTTATCGTGTGACCTCCTGATCAGCGAGATACTTAACAATAGGGATTCGACCAGTTGAGCTAACCCTTGGGGCTTTCTCGTGTTTTAATAATGTAAATAAGAATCTGGAAATATATATCACGAAAGGAAGATATAAATGAAATGTATATATTTTATATTTTTCTCGTATTTTAATAATGTAAATAAGAATGTGGAAATATATTTATATATCAGGAAAGGAAGATATAAATGAAATGTATATATTTTAGATTTTAAGTTTTGGGTCGCAAAGGACTCTAATATTGTATTTGACAATTTCATTTAAATGTGAAAGATCCTAAATGACATTTAGCCCAAATGAAATTGTAGTTTTTACCATGTATTTGGATAAACTATCAAATTTTGTTAAAAGCATATGCTATTATAGTTTAATAAATTATAAATTAAATGATTGATAAATATTAATAGACATCAATCCACAACCAATATTTAAAGATTTTATAATACATCTCATGGTATAAATTCATTTTAACCAAATATCTAGTAAGTAGGCTAGAAGGATAAAATCTCATGAGGCCCAAACCTGTTTTTTGGAATTCACACTACATTGTAATATCAACCTAGCATTGATGTTTTATATTACTTTTAATTAAAACTAATCAAATATGTATTTTCATTTTTGTTAAATTTTATATATTATTTTTTCATTTAGAGAATACTTTATTTTAATTTTAAAAGGAACATGTCTCAAATTTAGGTTGAGCACTAAGGGAATTATACAATTGTTCCTCTTGGAGAAAAAGACAATAGGAGAGGAGGGCTAGTAGGTAGCTTCTTCTCCAACAACGGCCTCTCATTGCACCCACCAACTTGACTTGACAAGTCTCAGTACTGCCACTTGCTTCCATGATTCAATGCAAGCCCCTACCTGACATACATCCACATTTTGGCTCCCATTTTGAGGGAAGAATGGGTTAATTCTAACCCTCCCAATCAATCAAAAATTCATCAAATCTAACCACATTTTATGATTAAAAGACAACTTTTAAGCTCCCCTGTAATGACCACAGAATACACGAGTCAGTGCTACATGCATTTTATGGTAAATATTTTTACTATCGAAGAAACACTAGTCGATTACTCAGAGGACCCACTAGAGGGTAAAACCATTTTCACCTCACTGACAACCAGTCCTCGAGGTGAGCAACAACCCTCCTTATGGCTAGGGAAAAATAGATTCATCGATAGCACACTTTCCTCTCCATGGTAGCATTTTGCATGGTCATTTTGTGACAGGAACAAACTCAAAAGAGCTAATTGAGGATGTTGTTGGATTGGTTCTTCCCTCAGAAACCTCAAACCTTGAAGGTGGTCAGCTCACAGTTCCCTTCCATGACTACTCTTATGGTAACACTAGATATACCTCCTTCTCTTATTTGTATGAAAGTGCAACTCCTTTCAAGAATTTTTCATGGTCAAAGTGTTTTTTCTTTGAAAAGCATGTTTTAATGGCTCCTAGTATCCTCAGTCATGTAGGCCACCCCTCGATCTGGTCCTTTTCAGAAGACACGTCGCTTGTGAAATTCTCTTCTCAGTGATCCCTATATCCCCTCTTCATTGATTCTAGAAATGCCCCTTTAATAATTTCTTAAAATCACCCAAGTTCATTGGTTATTAGCAAAATTTGATGCATAACATAACAAGTGACCAACATATTTATCTTATCACCAAAAAACCTATCGATGATCAATGAAATTTGATGAGTAGCATAATGTTCTACTCAAAATATTTCACCAGCCACTAACAAGCTTATCAACATTAGGAAAAATTCAATGGGAAACATAATGTGAAACCTAACATATTTCATCGATTTTTGTCACCCTTATCAATAATTGGAGAAATTTGATGAGTAGAAAAATATGTCACCCTTGAACGAAATTTGATGGGTAGCATAATGTGTGACACAATGCATTTCATCGATCACCAATAAGCCTATCAATGTAGGTATGAGAGTGTATCTCCATTTTGACTTCTCAATACATCCTCTTAAAATTCACTACAAAGAAAATTTAGGATACCACTTTGTTTTCTCAACTTCAACTTATCATCCCATTTATGTTTTCTAAGTAATCATCTTGTTGAAAATTTCGATGAATAATGTTTTCTATTGTTGAGATTCATTTGAAAAATATCCAAGAAATTTTGGAAAAACACAATCAACTTTAATAATTGCTTAAAATAACCCAAGTTCATTGACTATTAGCATAATTTAATACATAACATAACATGTGACCAGCATATTTATCTTATCACCAACAAACCTACCAATGATCAATGAAATTTGATGAGTAGCATAATGTGCCTCCCAGAATTTTTCACCAACCACTGAAAAGCCTATTAGCATTAGTAAAAATTCAATGGGAAACATAATGTGCAACCTAACATATCTCACCTATTTTTGACACCCCTATCAATGATTAGAGAAATTTGATGAGTAGCAAAATTTGTCATCCAAAATATTTCATTGACCTCCAACAGGCCTATCAGTGTTGAAAAATATTTCATGGGTAACATAATGTGTGACACAATGCATTTCATCTATCACCAATAATCCTATCAGTGATAATGAAACATTTTTGGTTGGACATGATGCAACTCAAAAGAATTCATTGATGGCTAACAAATCCTATAACTGTCTAGAAAAATGTGTTACCTAGAGGATGTTATTGATATCATAGAGGTTATCCATCACCAAAAGGTCAACAACATTCAATGACTTAATGGACATCAGTGAAATCCTAATGTTGATTTTCGATGTTAACCAAATCACTTAATAGGGCACTAATAATATTTCTCAACCATCCATTTAAAATATGAAGTTCAAATCGAGCCAGTTGATCTTGTCATCGATTAGGCCCAATGACATCAAACCATGTAATTCCATTTCACCGTTGGCACAATCAACGGAGATTTAACTTAAAAATGTTATTTGTGATGGTTCAAAATCAATAATTGATGGAATTTACCTAGTATAGCATCAGTGTAACCATAAGGAAACCATCAAAATTTGAAATACATATCAATAACTATCGATCCATTATGTCATCCACTAATGGGTAATCATTGACGAATGCATCCAAAATCTTTTTTAAATCGCCAAACAGAGGTTTCATGTGCTTCAAACATCATACCAGCCATCAATGTCGATTTCAACATACACTACTACATTAGGACTAGACAATTCATAAATTTTGTCATAAATAACATAGATTGGGCGCCCAGTGGTATTTAAATTCACCTAGAATCTTGTAATGGTTCATTCCATAAAAAAAATTCAAACAAGAGTCAAACCCAGCTGGGTTTAAATTCACCTAGAATCTTGTAATGTTTCATTCCATAGAAAAGAACACAAGTGAAACAATGAAGCAACTATTGTTTCAATACATGGTGAGATCACTTAGTTATGTTTGATTATTGTTTTATGATTAAGTGTCTTGAGATGCAACCTTCATATTTTACATTAGGTGAAATCATCCTTAGTTGAGAGTTATCCACGGTAATTTCCAAACATTTCCCATCCTTTCTCTTTTTCTATATAAAAATTTGGGATTTTTTTTTGCATGTAGGGTCAAACAAAGAAATGCTACAAAAAGGAGTTGTAGTGTAGAAATATCCAAAGAACACAAATATGAAGGCTAACGAAGCAGTGATAACATCTATCCATATGATGATACACGAGGAAGAATATAAAATAGGAAGATGATCGGATTTTGTTTCATTGTTGAAGAGAAATTTGGATATGAGGATTCTTTGTTTATGGATAGAAAAGAAAGCATATGATTTTTGATGATGATTATATCCTATAAAAACGTGTATAATATGTCCAAGAACTAATAACACACAAACTTCACACCATATTGTTAACAATACCAATGAAAGGTAGATGATTCTGTTTACAATTTTATCAAGAAATCAACTTTACATTTGGCAGTGGGAAGGGCATTAGCATTTCCAACGATAGAATTGATAAAATAGGTTATCAATCACACCAAGCTCAAAAGTGGTATGATCATTAGTGAAAAGGGAGAATGCATGGACAACTTCCTACCTCAAGATGTAAGAAAGTACTGTGAGTTTTCTCATTCCAATGAATTATTGAATAATGATTTTATGGTAAATTTCTATGATAAATATGATGTTTGGATTTTTTTATCATGCTAGGGGAAAGGAGACAAAATGTAACATCCCCATATTTTACCTTATTCCTTACAATAATAATTGTGACTGTAACACCCATAGAGATTTGGATTGACGGTGAATGGGTGCACTGTTAAGGTACTCCTTACGATAGGTCACTAGTTCAAATCCCCCGTGGGTTCTTACTTACAAAAAGAAAAAAGATCGGTAGATGTTGACCCAATATTAAAGGTCAAGTACCACTAGCACAATTCGCTGAGGGTGGGCCTCATTAGGAAGGCAACCCAGGATCAAACCTCACCGGGTGGGTTGTGCCTATGCTAGGGTAAGGAGACTTGCTAAAAAAATCAGTTAGCTTAGGGTTTGTGTGGTCTAGGCCTAGTGCAATCTCTGGATGACTTTGATGGATTAGATGCCCTTGGTTCATGGTTTCTCAAGCCATAGGTCAAGCTTGGAGGATCATAGACAAAGTGACAAAAAAAAATGTTACTGTAACACCAAAGTGGAGAACCATGATTGATTGAACCCAATGTAAGAATCTAACAATTATTATTTAAAATGAACCATTTAAAACAACTAAAGGTCAGATAAGTTTACAAAGAATTAGTATGAGGGGAAGTGTGCTTGCTAACCTATTTTGAAAAACCATTACCTATAATATTTTAGTATGATACAACTAGAGAAGAACTAGTTTGTTTCCTGTCATTAAGATATTAGATCGGGGTGATGCAAGCAGAGGGAGGTACCCACTATTTTCTCCTCTCATATATCAAGGAGACAATGGGAAGCATGACCCTTCAATAAAGTCGAGTATGAGCCAAGAAATGATTCAGAGAAAATTCACTAAAGAGACAAGTAGGGCTCTCCCAATTATGCAAATGGATGTAGATTACCTATATATACATGAATAGTGAAGGAACATGAGAGATGTTTAGACTTCATTTGGTTCTCTATCCCACTCGTCTTTCCTCTCTATCTCCCTAGCTCATAGTGGTTTCGTTTTCTATCAAAAGGTGTTTAAGGTTAATTATGGGTAATGTGTAGTTGTGGATCATGGTATCATTGACTGAGTAGTGCTAGAACTAATTATTGATATTATAACCTAGATTTGCAGCTCTATGACCTTGATTTTATGCTCTATGATCTTGGGTGTCAATCCCTGTGATTATGTTTGATACCATGGAACCCCTTGTCTAATATTGTGTTATGAAGTTTTTGATGGTGATGGACCCGCCAACATTTAGGGGATCTCCGTGATATGAAGTCTGAATTATACCTCACATCATTTAGTGTAGGAGTCCCATCCGGAATAAAGGCTTAGTTGCCAAATTCTTAAATATCTGTATTGGCTCTGACTGTTAGCAAGAGAGATGGGTGAAAATGTACTCTCTAGAAGACAGGGGGTGTCAAGAATCTTATACTGCGGGGAGGGGAAAATAAGCTAGCCTCTAAGAGAGAGGTAATAGTAACATTCAATAAGAGACACACATGAACCAAAGGATCTGTCTAACATCCAGTGGAATAGTCCACAGAGGATGCGATGGTTGTTACAACCAGCAAATGAGAAAGATCTACCTCATATCATGTAGAATAGTCCACAAGGATGGGACAAAAATAACAACCATTACAACACATTATCAATAAGATAAGTACTAAAATAACTGAGATAATTCAACTATCTTAGCATACATGAAAGAAAATATGAAATACAAATATCCACAAAATAGTCTTACAAACATTGATAGTCCATGCATGAAGAATGTGATGGCCTTGAAGGCTTATGTTATTAAGTAAAAGTTTCAAGACACATGTATATAATGAACATCACTAGCTTCAATAATGGAGGGTGGTATCCACTCCTTGCTTCACAAAACAACTAGCTTATCTCTCTAATGCTTTGTTTGTGTAGTCAAGGCGAAAAGTCCTTTGCTCATAGAATGAGGGAGTATATATAACCCAGGATGACCCTTTGACTACCCTCATGATTGTTTTACTTCCTATGATTTTCCAACTTACATGACTCTTTATTATACATTTTGAATACAACATACATGATCCACACTAGTTATGTGGCATGTGGTCGACCACTCATGACATGACACCACTAACATGGACTGCTTGATGATCTGGCAATGTTAAGCTAGTGTTACTGATGAGAGTTGAGTGTCTTCATGAAGAAGCTTTCCTTTTCACCTTCGCATGCCTTGGTGATAAGGAGTATTCAATGACCTTAAGTCTTGGATAGTGGTCGCAAACTAGTGTCCTTTTTCTTTCTCTTGATTGATTAGCTTGCAAGTTCAGCCACAAGAGTGTCTTTGAACATGATTCCCTCCTTCTTATCCTTCTCCATCCTCTTTCCATGACATGATAGGGTACCTATTCCTACAATTCAATCATGACAAGACGACACCAATTCGGAAATTCCTAGCCTATGATGATGCATTCTGATCCATAAACTAAGCAAGGAATAAGTGATATGCTAGGAAGACGGGCTCAGTTACTACACAATTGCACAGTTCAGACAGGTAAGGGGAAGCCTTGAGCCTTGAGATTGCGCACTGCACAGTTCAGGTAGGGCTGAGGAACAATATTGTGCAGTTTCTAGAGCTAGTGGGACAGGTTGAGGGGATGGACCTTGGGAGAGCATATACAGAAGCTACGCTTATATGAAAGATATGCACATATATGAAATATATGCATATATCATATTTGCACATATACAAAAGATATGCACATATACAGAAGCTATGCATATATGGAAGATACACATATATTGGAGAGGTGTGTATGTATGGAAGACATGCGCATATACGGTAGTTATGCATATATGAGGATATGTATCTCTTCAGATATCTGCATATCTTTCGTATATGCGTAACTTTTGTATATGTGTATCTTCCGTATATGTGCAGCTTCCGTATGTGCACATATCTTCCGTATATGTGCAACTTCTATATATGTGCAACTTCTGTATATGTGCATCTACTGTATATGTGCAACTTCTTGATATGCACATATATGGAAGAAGCACATAAACAAAAATTTGTGGATATTCAAAACACATGTGCATATATGAAGTCACGCAGCTTCTTTATATGAAAATATTTTGTTTCACATATCTTCTGTATATGCATGTGGTACCACCGTTGCTGGAATCTAGAATCTTTTGTATATGCATATGTCGAAGTTGTGCATATATGGGATATATACACATATATAGAAACTATGTGATGCAGGTCTAACCATAGGTCCTTCACTTATAAATAATCACATACCATAAAAAACTGGATTGAAACCCAATATCAAAATGGACATAAACTCTCAAATATAATTTATTAAAAACATAAAATATTTACAGAACTTCTCATACTTCACTCTCACACCTACTTACAAACCTCTACATACTTACATGCCTCATGGGCTCACGTGGATTTATTCAAATGGATTAGAACCCAGGTAGGTTCTAGATCCTAAACTAACTCCCAAAATACCTCTCATGATCCGTAAAACGTCTCATCTAATCCCTTATCCCTAGATATGAGCTAACAAGTCAAAAAAAAAATCAAACCTTCCAAAATACTCTTGAATCTTCTACTATTTACAAGAATTATCATATTTTCCTAAAACTATAGAAAAAATACATTAATTAATTAAATCCTAACTTTTTAAACCAACCCCCTTAGTAAACATTTGACCTAGGTTAGATTCATCTGCATCACTACCCATATACAAAAGTTGTGCATATACGAAATTTGCACATATACGGAAGTTGCGCATATACGAAAGATGCGTATATACAGATGATATGCATATACATAATATGTGTGCATGTACAAAATATATGCACATATATGGAAGTTGTGCATATATGTGTATCTTCCATATATGCGCAACTTCGGTATATGTGTATCTTATGTATATGCACAGCTTCTGTATATGTGAATCTACTGTATATTCACAACTTTTGTATATGTGCATCTATTGTATATGTAAAACTTATGTATATATTTCTCTCCATCATTATTTTTTTGTAGATAGACTAAGAGCTGCAACTACATATTGTTTTGGTGATGATGACCTAGTGTTATCAAGTAAGACATATAGAAGCTGCACATAAGCACTATAAAGTCCCAGTGTACAACAAATCTTATTGAAACAAAGCTTCTAGTGTATTATATTTCAAGGGTAAATCTTATGAAAGAATCAACACATTGTCATTGTCTTTAAACTAACTTAAAATAAGACATTTATATGCCCTATACTTAAATATTGCACGATGCACCTAAGGCATACTTCCATTATAATTATGATTTGGTGTTAGAATCTTTTTAAATATGGATAAACTAAATTTAGAATTATTTTTAATGATTTAAACCTTTGAGGAAAATGTCTTATTACTTTTTTAAATAGGAACTATTCTTTTTTGGAGAATAGGTAGCATCAATTAGATATGTTTCTATTACACCATATACAACTTTTTCATCAATTCTATACACTAGATACAACTACTTCATAAATGTACAAACATGCCAGTTACAACATGTCCATTGATACTTTAACTAATGAAACTTTGGAAACCAAATTTTCACCAAGCCACATGAGCTAAGGTGATTTCAATCTTTCATCCTCTCTTTGGGTGTAACCACAAGTTCAACCAGTGAAGGTGCCCCATGGGTCTAGGGAAGCCTCAATGGAATTGAACCTTTCCCAATGGTGAAAAACTCATATCTTTACACCATTGGAGTCCTTTAAAATTTTCCCTTTATATAAAACATTTTTAGAAGGAGATATTATCATTAGGACAAGGAGGATATTTTCAACATTCTCCTAACTTACAAGGCATTAAGGATGCACATTGTACAAATAGGTTGTCAAAAAAGGAGAAATGTGAATCTTAGTCAATAGCAAAGGGTTATTCCCAGTTACAAGGAATTAAATTTGTTGATATTTTTTCTCTCGTTCCTAAGTTTACTTCTATTATATTTCTTATATCTATTGTATTGTTTTTTATCTTGAAGTAGAACAAGTGGATTTGAACATAACATTCCTTTGTGGGGATCTAGAATAATAAAACTACATGAAGCAACTAGAAGGATTTGTTGTGAAAGGAAAGAAAGAATCGATATGCATGCTAAAAAATTCCTTATATGGGTTAAAGCAATCACCAATGATGTTGTATCAAGAATTTGATACTTATATATTGGGACTTGAAACATCCCCAATTTGCCCAATTGGGGTGATGCAACTGACACCGACACCATTCCCATAATCATAAAGTATAGATATACATAACATGCAATAAAAACCATAAAAGGTATAACATTGGCATGCATAAAATAAGTTTCAAATAATTATATATTAAAATATGTCGATCAGACTATGGAAGTTGGAATAACATTATTTTTATTAAACATTAATACAAGGTCATGGTCGGGCTTCGCTATCAAAATAGACAACTATGATCTGGCAAAGTTTCCTTGGGCAGGAAAGAAAGGAGCTTGAGCTCCTCACAAGAATTTTGAAAAGACACAACCCCCATCATATTGTTAAAGAGCATTGCAGGTATATGAAACTCTTATATCCATATGAACATTAGTCTCTCCCTAAGAACTCGTGTTCCAAGACATGCTCACATATGAAGAGCTATGGAACAAAATGCAACATAGAGAATATTATGACTTGCTTCCCATCCACTACCCCAAAATAAGGCAAAGGGAAAAACAAAGAAAGAAATTCCCTTCAAAAGTAGAGGCCCTTTGAAAGGCCATAAATGAAGAGAAAAGGCTTAAAGCCAAGGCCATTGAAAGGAAAATATTTCAAGCCGAAATGAGAGTAGAACAACAAAGGTTGGCTAAGACCAAAGCCTTCATTGTTGATCAAGTAACTCTTCATGACGATGAACGACAAACAAAGACAAATGTATCTAACCTTCCAAGATTCATACTTCACACAAATGTTCAACTATTAACACATTCATTATATGTAAGCATAGTTTTGTTTGTAGATTAAGGTTCCACCTACAATGCTCATGTTGGCTACCAATTTTTATATACACACATATATTAAAGTGCACATAGATGAAAGAAAAAATGTGTATGTGTGTGACTTTTGTAGTTGCAAACAAATATAAAAACATGCATATATAAAAGCCACACATGTATATATGGAAGTGCATATATAAAAATATTTATAAAAGCTTATTGTCATATTTGTTGTTCTCCTAATACTTCAAAATTTTATAGGTAATCTATAAAAGGGATCTCATGCAAAATGAGGCCATGCATTCCCACCACTTGTCATCGGTGAATGCGTTAGTTAAATGAAGGGTCAAAAACATTAGCATATTTTCACAAAATAAAAAAACAATTTTTTTTTAAAAATTCGAATTTCCTATATGAACTTTCATGTAGCACTTCAGTTATAGGGGCTTCAATCGAATCCATATGACCAAGTGCAGGGAGAAGAAATTTAATAGGTTGTTCACCTATTAATTTATATTTAGATCCAAGGTTAAACTTTAATACACTAAATTTCTATATACTCGAAGGCCAAAATAACCAAATAACCTATTACGCATCAAATCAAGACCATTTTTTAGAATGTCAACATTTTTTTTTTTTTTTTTATGAATTCATATCATGGATTCAATCTCATGTGCATGCTACCCACCTACCGTACACTATCGGATTCCTTCATGGCCTGGTATAGTCCTACTTGAAAAAATTAAAATAAAAGGAAAAATTATACCAAACCAATCCTGGCGCGAGTCCCGAGACTTCAGAAGTTGTCTTGTTGAAACTTTGAAAACCAACCAAAATTTTCCACTTGGTTCCCTTGCCATGTCATGTCTTCCATGTCACTGACACATTAAGAGTGCTCCAGGAAAACTCTAATTGTCCAAGAGTATGAGAGAGAGAGAGAATAGAAGAGAGCTCCACCAAAACCTATCAAAAGCTTGAGCAAAAGCTTGCCAACTGATCCTTAGAAGCCTATTTATCAATGAGGCCTATATTTTATTCAATTTCCATTATTTTCTTTCATTTTCCTCCTCACATGCAACTTGTGACATTTCACCTTCCTTTTCTCCTAATTTCCATCATTCATAAATAAAAGTGCCAAAAGTGCCATTTTTCCTTTCCAAAGCCTTTGTCATTGCCTTTTCCAATTTCCTTATCCATAATAAACTAAATGAACAACCACTAGGATTTTTTGTTGATCATTCAGCTTGGAATACATGTCCCATCATTTTGGTCTTATATACTTTTACATTAATTTTTAACCAGGGGTGTTACACTAAAAGTGCAAAAAATGAGTGTCACTTGTCATCACCTTTGGTTGTCATGTTGTCGTCCTCTACTAGCTATAGCCACCTTCCATGCCATCTATATCACCATTTCTGTTGGGATCCACATGTTGGCTAAGGCAAGGAAATCTAGATCTCATTGTTTGCTAAGGCTAAGGCAAGGAAATCTAGATCCAATAATGACCAAAGACTCAAAATTTTCACTTTATTGTTAGTTGTTAGTTCTTCTGCCATGAAGATCTCTAATCTAGATTAAATGATTTTTTCTTTAAAAATGGCATCTCATTAACAAACACCATCGAAATACACCCATCGAACAATATAATCTATATTCACGATAACTCGCAATCTAGACTTTCTATATCTTAGAGTTAATAAGAAATTTCAACTTTTTGGCCTTTAACTTCACTTCATATTGTAATAAGTATGTCTTTCGGATTAATCACATCAATGTTATTTGGTGACATTTGAAGCAACTAATGTGGTTCACTTCATATTCCTTGGATTTTTTCAAAACTAATTATTATCTTATAGTTATAAATATTATTGATGGGATTCATTTCTATTTTTCAAATTTATTATTTTACGTGCTAATTTTAGATTAAATTTTAATAGTTTAATAATGTAAATAAGAAAAGAAAGATATTTATAACTAAGAGTAAAAAAATAGCATTAATCAGGCTCTTTCCTATTTTTCAGATTTATTAGCTTTCTTAGTGATTTTAGATTAAATTTTAATCTTTTAATAATGTAAGTAAGAATATGGAAATATATTTATATATCAAGAAAGGAAGATCTTTATAATTAAGAGTGAAAGAAATAAAAAAGAAATCTATATAATTTATATTTGATTTTTGGCCTCGTACAGGGCTTTATTATTTTATTTGACAAATCCATTTAAAAGTGAAAGATTGGAAATGACATTTAGTCCAAATGAAATTGTAGTTTTCACTTTGTATTTGGACAAACTATCAAATTTTGTTAAAAATATATATTAATATAGTCTTATAAATTAAATGTTTGATAAATATTAATAGACATCAAACAAAATAGATATAACCAAACTCTATATCTTGATGTCAAAAACTTCGGTTATAGAGCCATCCCAAATTTCTCAATAACTGAATGTTCCAACAGAGAGCTCCAAAATTTCCTTGGATATTTTAACGGTTGTATGTTGAGTTCTTTGACAATGGATTTAAAGGATAGTCAATCAAAACACTCCATAGATTCTGAAATATTTGTAAAAGTAGTCTAAGTCAAATGCTCTCAATACTAATTTGAAAAATAGTCTATTTGGTTATTAGTTGAGAGTCAACAAAAATCTAGACTTACCTAATATCTTTTCTTTTTTTCTTTCACTACATCAAGTAATGACTGAATTCCCAAATGTCCACTTATTGTTACTTGTTAGCTCCTCTGTCATGAAGATCTCCCATGTGGAATAAATGAATTTTGCTTTAAAAATGGCACATTATTAACAAACACCATCAAAGTACACCCACTAGCAACATAATCTATATTTAGGATAACGGACTTTTTGTATCTTAGAGATAATAAGTAATTTGAGCTTTTTGGTCTTTAACTTCACTTCATATTCATATTCCTTGGTCTTTTTTAACTTCATTTCATATTCATATTCCTTGGTCTTTTTGCAAAATGAATTATTGTCTTATAAATATTATTGATGCGTTTCTTTTCTATTTTTCAAATTTATTATTTTACTTAGTAATTTTAAATTAAATTTTAGTTTTCTAATAATATAAATAAAAATGTGAAAAAAGAAAGAGAAAGAAATATATTTATAATTAAAAGTAAAAAATAAATATCATTAATTAAATTCTTTCATATTTTCTAGATTTATTATTTTACTTAGTGATTTTAGATTAAATTCTCGTATTTTAATCATTTTCCCTTGGAAAAATCTAGGCAGATCAATCGCGAAGGGGGGAATAAGCCCGTCGACCAGACTAGCATGGCCTAACCCCAAGGGCATCAAGGAGAATTTATCGTGTGACCTCCTGATCAGTGAGATACTTAACAATAGGGACTCAACCAGTTGAGCTAACCCTTGGGGATTCCTCGTGTTTTAATAATGTAAATAAGTTCATGTGGAAATATATATCACGAAAGGAAGATATAAATGAAACGTATATATTTTATATTTTTCTCGTATTTTAATAATGTAAATAAGAATGTGGAAATATATTTATATATTAGTAAAGGAAGATATAAATGAAATGTATATATTTTAGATTTTAAGTTTGGTGTTGCACAGGACTCTAATATTGTATTTGACGATTTCATTTAAATGTGAAAGATCCTAAATGACATTTAGCCCAAATGAAATTGTAGTTTTTACCATGTATTTGGATAAACTATTAAATTTTGTTAAAAGCATATGCTAATATAGTTTTATAAATTATAAATTAAATGATTGACAAATATTAATAGACATCAATCCAAAATAAGTATTTAAATATTTTATAATACATAATTCATTTTAACCAAAGATCTAGTAAGTAGGCTAGAAGGATCAAATCTCATGAGGCCCAAACCTGTTTTTTGGAATTCACACTACATTGTAATATCAACCTAGCATTGATGTTTTATATTACTTTTAATTAAAACTAATCAAATATGTATTTTCATTTTTGTTTTTTATATATTATTTTTTCGTTTAGAGAATACTTTATTTTAATTTTAAAAGGAACATTATCAACTTTAGGTTGAGCACTAAGGGAATTATACAATTCTTCCTCTTGGAGAGAAAACAATAGGAGAGGTGGACTAGTAGGTGGCTTCTTCTCCAACAACGGCCTCTGATGGCACCCACCAACTTGATCTAACAAGCCTCTATACTGCCACTTGCTTCAATGTTTCAATGCAAGCCCCTACCTGACATACATCCACATTTTGGTTCTCGTTTTGAGGGAAGAATGGGTTAATTCTAACCCTCCCAATCAATGAATAATTCATCAGAGCTAACCACATTCTATGATTAAAAGACAACTTTTAAGCTCCCCTATAATGACCACAGAATACAAGAGTCAGTGCTACATGCATTTTATGGTAAATATTTTTACTATCGAGGAAACACTAGTCGATTACTCGGAGGACCCACTAGAGGGTAAAACCATTTTCACCTCACCGACAACCAGTCCTCGAGGTAAGCAATAACCCTCCTTGTGGCTAGGAAAAAATAGATTCATCGATAACACACTTTCCTCTCCAATGTAGCATTTTGGATTGTCGTTTTTGTAGCGCGATAAAAATGTGTCTTTTAAACTCCTAATTACCTCACATTAATTGTCAACCCAGGGACGACTTTTTATTTCAAGAGTGTACTCAGTCTGAGGCGGCTATTTACTCAAGAGTAATGTTTAGTAGTACAGCGTTCAGAGAACACAAGAGTAGACGGGTGCTAAACTATGACTAAATTACTTCAAAAGGATAAAATCACACAAGACAGCTTATCAGTCAAGGGTGCGGAAGTGATAACCCATCCCTCTAGAAACTGATGGAAAGGAAATTAGAGCATGGACCATAGGTTTGGGAGCTAGGCAGCGACTGTTGAGGCTCACTACAGCCTTAGACCTTCTCTCACACCAAAGCAGTAAATGCAAATAAATGGAACGGCAGCAAGTACAATGGAATAGCAAAAGGAAATAGAACAGCAGTAAATGAAACAACAATCAAAAGAACTAAATCTCGCGAGTCAGAACTAAACTTACTCACACTCTGTTATGAAATAACACTCTTCACTCCTCAAGCAAACTGGATGGAATATACTTTATGGAACAGCAGGGATCAATCATATATACACGCAACACGCTAATATAGTAATCTGATCTTGGTAATCCACTTGTCAGTCTTAGTTACAAATAATACGATTGTCTTTTAGAATGTAATAGCAACGTTCATAGATTCAACAATCGCAAGGAAATATAATTTCTAAGATGAATTCAATAATACCAATGGTCAAATGTTACAACACAGTCATTCCATAATTGAATAGCAACGGTATCCTGTAAAAACCATTTATATCAGCACTTAAAGAAACAGCAATGCGTTGCAAAGTTAATATAACGGGTTCTGTCTTCAGAAATGATATTACTCAGTAAATCAAATGTAACGGAGCTGTGATGTAAAATAACATAACATATCAGATTACCAAATAAAACTGATAAGCAAACCACGCATAAAACAAAAGAATATAATATACAGTAGCAATTGTAAAGATATGATACACAACAGCAGTAGCGTACTCCACCAGAGGCTGGGCCCTTAGCCGCCAGCGGACGCTGCTGGGTTACTTCAGAAGGAAAAGAGTGAACAACAACGCCCAAATTATGTATTAATCATTAAATAGTGAAATCATTACAATAGTTGAAGCTTTGAGACTTACAACATAAAACAATCCTTCCTTCCTCCTATCCTATCATGAATCCTTGCTTCTGAATCTCTAATTCAAATCATCAATTCGCCATCATTCGAATCCCCAAAGTCATCCTGAAGTCTCCTTCCTCTCTCATCTTTGTTTTCATTTAAATAGAGAAAGATCAGAGAGCAGTTATAACATAGATAATTACAACATGATTTCTTTTACAAATTTGGGTTGATTCTAACCAGATGATCAACAAGAAAATATATTTTCTTTCATCTCTCAACAAAAGCAAGACGAATTTGGGTTTGCAGCTAAAGTTTGATGGACGGCCGCAACTGCAAATCTAAGAAAATCGTGCTCAAAGAACCCTACGTTTCTCTCTATACAATCCGAATTTGGGCAAACCGTTCTATTTCAAAGTTAATTGGGCCCGTTCTGGACAAAACCCATGTTCCGGATTTCTCAAATTCGTCTTCATTTGCTCCGAATCTCAACCGCAAAACTATCACTCCTTAAACTAGCTAATTTCTGAGTTGGCAGATTTAAAAATCAAATCTTCAATCTGGAAGTTACCTTGGAGGCTAAAAATGGTGAATAATGTTATAACCAACTTATTAGAACTATCATTGATAAAATAATGCATAATAATCAATTTATTAGAAATAAAGGAGAATAAATAATATTCATCCATGAGAGCATAAATCATTTATAAAATGGATTTAAATGATAAATTGTAATAGATGATATAATAGAGAAGAGTAAAAATGGATGAAATAAGTGTTACAAATTGGTCGTATTCATGGCCCAACATACCCCCACACTCAATATGTTGCATGTCCTCATGCAACGAAAACTGAATATATTGCATGTCTTCATGCAACCCAAAGACAAAAACCCATGTGTTAACCAAGCGATAAAAAATATGTTCATCTCAGCTCATGAAATGGATAGAACAAATGAATTCTTCCTTAATTAATGAATATTCACTTTTAGTAATCTTGATGAAGGCATAACAATTTTTACATTGACATTCAATTATATGTATATATGAAGTTGCAACAAAATATGATATAAGTAACAGCAAACTTCATTAACCATTTTCTCAAAAACTACAAACCAGCTTTTGTTGAAATTTGGCAAGTAAATTTATAATATATAAATGCCTTTATGATCCAAAAATCGGACTGTTTTGATGCACGGATCATGAGATATAAACAAAATGGCTGTAGGTGAGAGTGCATGATTTCCAAAATTTTTATGAACCAATTTATCTTGAAATTATCTAGGTATGTGTATTTTAATAGTATGTTTGTGTTTCCTAGAGATCACAAGAATTGAGTTCATAGTTTTTAAAAATATTATGGAAATCAATTTCTACACTGAAATTGTATGCCTTAAATGAGAAAGAAAATAGAAAACATCCATCATGTGTAGCAATTCCTCTCCCTCTCTGAAAAATTAGCATGTCCTCATGCGATGCTAGAAAACAAATAGAGGTGGTTGCTACCAGCTGTTGAATTCTATGCTTGGTGTAAAACAACATGGAATAAGGGAGGTGTTGAGAGTGAATAAGAATAGCAATGGATGATAAAGAATATGAATGGCGTGGTGATAAGAAAGAAAGGAATGAAAGGAACACTCCCCCACACTCGAAAATGACATGCTGCTGAAAAAGGGGAAGTGGTAAAGATGTGGAATGAAGGATGACAAATAATGCTCAAAATGGATTTTCATTAGATTCTCCTAAATTTATAATAAATTAGAAAACTATGCAATTTTACCTCCAAAAATGTGGAATGACATATATGGACTGGCAGTTGTTGAAGCTGATGTAGGCAGAGTTGGTGCTGAAAGTGATGCAAAAGGTGGAATCCAGGGAAGCACAGCATGTCTGAAGAATTGTTCACGTTCGCGAGCCTCTACTGTGAAGTGCAATAGTGTGGTCATGCTACGAATACAATTCTGCCCATACTTTTTGTTCGCTTGTAAACAAAGCACTATTTTGCATACAGTGTTCTTGAATCATAGTGTTAGTTTTGAATAGAAATAGATAAGATGCATGCAAAACTTTCAGTCAGAAAAACTTTTGTCAAATCAACAAGTTATGGTAGTGTGTAGTAATCATATAGCATGCAATTCCATAATGCAGACATTCCCCCCCCTCCAATTGGAAAATGAATTCCATGACCATAAAGCATATGAGAGGTGGTGTTGATGACAAGGCAAGGGAGTGAACAATACAATAGTAAATGAAGCAGAGTACACATATCAATGATAGGACGGAGAAAGTTATGGTTATATTGAGAGCAAAGTGTGTAAAGATAGTTATGAATAAGAGATACGACGCTTTGAATTGATGATAAGTGATGAAAAAGAGAAAAAGAACAACAATATGTAAATAAGATGCTTTACTGATAGTATTCTAGTTGAAAATGATGCGATTGATCATAAAACAATTTCTCATGCAGAAAGGTTCAAAACAGGGAAAAAGTTAAGGAAATAACTTCTCTGATAAAAAAAACAATAAGAAAAGGGTATTATAATAATTGACGATAAGATATAACTTCAATACCATAAGCAGAGTCGCTGCTACCAGCAGGCATCCATAGCCTCGGCAGGGTTGCTTTTTAACCCATATGAGCCAGGATCCTCAATTTATAAATGGAGAGTTACAGTGCTGTTCTACAGAAGAGATCAGTGTGCTGGCGTGGTAACCAGATAATCACACTGCCATTCACTGGGATGTAGCAAAAGTGATCAGGTCGGCTCGTGATGAGACCTCCTGTTCCAAGGATAATATGGCTATCCAATGGATCATAACCCTGGTGTGGTGGCCATAACGGGAATGTCACTCTGTTACAGCCTTATGAACATGGTAGGCTGGCTCGTAATGAGACCCCCTATCCCCCATCTGCGAACAAAATTTTGTTATTATTACACCTGTTGATGATAAAAAGAGGGAGGCTCAGTACTCCTTAAGAGTAGGGATGGTGGAAGAAGTTGAACATGTCAATAGAAAAAAAATATACCCATAATCTCATTTATTACAGACAGAGAAGATTATAACTAGGAAGGGTGGAACCAGCATGGTATTAAGATGGTCAATCAATATCATGTTTAACAGAAAACAATGCAGTAAAGTGATATATAAATAATTGTGTCCCTTCTGAAAAAAATCTATCATCAAGGAGCTGTCCGGTTAAAGATTATAACGTGAATGATATTAACTTTGCTTCAAAAGAACCCATAATTCTTGTCCTCATAAAAATAGTGTACTTCATGCCATGAAGGGGAATTAGTAAAATGTGGTTGAGATGGATTAGGAATAATCTCACAAGAAGAAAGAAGGGTTGCTCTTGAAAATAATCCCAAAGTGTTGCTCTTTTGCATGAACAGCAAAAACACTCAAAAAGTGGTGTTCCGTGTAGGAAACAGCAAAGAAAATGCACACCAAAAAAACAAAAATACACACAAAAAAAGCGTGAAAATGGAAATTTCGTTCCTTTGGAAAAAGGAATAGCAAAAACGCAAGTGCCGTTCCTTTGAAAAAGGAACAACAAATGCAAGTGTCGTTCCATTTCGAAAAGGAACAGCAAAAACATGAAAGTGCAAAAGTGTTGTTCCATTTCGAAAAGGAACAGCAGCTGTTCCATTTCGAAAAGGAACAGCAAAATGTGAAAGTGCAAAAGTGTTGTTCCATTTCGAAAAGGAACAGCAAAACGTGAAAGTGCAAAAGTGTTGTTCCATTTCGAAAAGGAACAACAGCTGTTCCATTTCGAAAAGGAACAACAAAATGAACTGTGAAAAAGGAACAGCAAAATGAATGGCTGAACCAAAAAGTGTTATTCCTTTAGAAAATAAATAGCAAAACGAAAATGATGTCCCTTTGAAAAAGGAACAGCAGGAACGACAAAAATGCACACAAATGTTGTCCCTTCAGAAAAGGAACAGCAAAATACACAACCATAAAATGCAAACACGCAAAGAATGAATTAGTTGTTCACTGCATTGATGCTGAGGATGAGTTGCACTTTGAATGAAGCAACACCTGAAACACAAAATATAAGAGAAATTAGAAAAAAACAACATTTTATTTAAAAACAATATGTAAATTAAGTTACAACAGCTATGATATTATGTAAAAAAAATGATCTTTTTGAAAAATGTTTTGGCAGCAGTGACAAGACATGAATCTTCAAATCGAAATCAATTCTTCATTTCTTCTATTATGAATCCATTGGGTAATGAGTTGGATGAAATTCCTTTGTTTTATTAAAATTTGTTTCAAGAATCACTCGTCCATAAATTGACCTTCTTTATTTTCCCAAGACCTGCAAAAAACGAGTATCTACCTGCAATAAAACATTAAATCATGGAGAAAGAGAGGTGCGCGGGCTCTCCTAATCCAAGAATTATGTAAAAAAACTAACAAGTAGTTACTCTCTAGAACAAATCCACAGAGAAAATAACAAAGTAAAATTTATTTGCTACCTGCGGGAGAGCAGTGGCCAATCATACTAACCTGCAGCGTTTTAATCACAACTTCTTTGCTTTTCGTCAAAATTGAGTGATTCCAAAGCCAAATGAGAGCTAATTCAAAGGTTTATCTCCAGTAGAAAGAGGTTTTAAAGATTCAATGATATGATATGTCAATTTTAGTTAGAAGAACCTGCATAATAGAGTCATTGTCGATTACCCGGCTTAGACCAACAGTTGATATTTCAAGCGTAACGTTTTCGCTTGATGTCGGATTCGAATGGTTCAAATTGGAAATAAAAATAGATTAATTTATTTATCTCCAATAGAAACATGTTTTGAAGACAAGAAGAATTGATAGGTCAAATACTGTAAGGAACAGCCAGAAAGACATAGTTTTAAGAGTGTTGATTTATGATAGACAGTCAGTATTTTGATCATAACTTCCCCATACGATATCGAAAATGAGTGATTCAAATTTCATTGTAAACTATATTCATAGGGGAATCTACCATAGAAACAGGTTTTAAAAATTCATTCATTTAGGCCTCCAAAAACTGACTGTCCCAACTCTATTCCTGAGCTGCCCGCTAGACATCCGGTCAATGTTTTGGCTCTAACTTTTTCGTTTCAAATCCAAATTGAGTGATTAAAATTGGGTTAGAAATTATACATCAATATCTACTTAGAGTAGAAACAGGTTTTAAAAATATGGTCATTTAGGCCTCCAAAAACGGACTGTCCCAACTCTGTTCCTGAGCTGCCCGCTAGACACCCTGTCAATGTTTTGGTTCTAACTTTTTCGTTTCAAATCCAAATTGAGTGATTCAAATTTGGTTAGAAAGTATACATCAAGGGATACTTAGGGTAGAAACAGGTTTTAAAAATATGGTCATTTAGGCCTCCAAAAACTAACTGTCCCAACTCTGTTCCTTAGCTGCCTGCTAGACACCCTGTCAATGTTTCGGTTCTAACTTTTTCGTTTCAAATCCAAATTGAGTGATTCAAATTGGATTGGAAAGTAGACACCAAGGTCTACCTATGGTAGAAACATGTTTTAAAAATATTCACTTTTGGTCCCTCAAAACATGACTGTCCCGATTGTTTTTCCAGAAATCTCATCAGGCCCGCAAGCCAAAAAAATGATATTCAACCATTTTTTCATATTGATGATAAAGATGAATATAAGTGTTTGTAGAATTGTTATTTCTATTATAAATCATCTACATACACAAATGAGTTGAAACATTTATCATCGATGTGAATTCAATAGCATGTTGCAACAAAAAACACTAATTTACATGGAAAAACAAAATGCATTTATTTATTCCCTTATTTATTTTATTTTCTACACTAACCTATTTTGATTTGAAAAATGAATATTACTACGTATATTAGTACTTCCAGTGAAGACATTTTCGAAGTAAGGCTTCACGTATGCACATACCCAAATTTGAAAAATGCATGTTAATGGATATTAGGGTATGAGAAGCCAACTTCCCTTCAAAAAATGGTATCAAAAATTGTTGAAGCATGGAGTGATGTTGCAAACAAATGATGGAGTGAAACCAATCTTCAATATATCCTTTACTTTTTTGATTTCGCATAGCCATCATGTCATGAAGTTCTTGAGCTTTTAAAATAGCTTGTTGATGCATAGTAAAAGAAACCTCATTTTCTTCCATAGCTTCTACAATTTTTGCATTTGAAACATTCTGAATCTCATTATAGGTTTTCTCTAATAACACATGTGAGATAGAATGGGTGGGAAGGGTGGGTAAATTTTCCAGTTCAACATTGTAAGTATGTTGTACTGGTTTATTGTGGTGAGGGTGTGGAATTAGTTGAGCAGGAAAATGTGTAAGGAATGGAGCATTGTGATGATGTGGTTGATTGGGTTGAGTGAATGAATTTGGTATGCAAGCAGGATGTTGTGGAAGAGCTGGTGAAAAATATGGAGAATATGTTTGTGCTACAAGATGAGGGAGAGTAGTCATGCCATCATAAGATGAACCATGCCCAACTTGTAAACAAGATAGGTGGTTATATTGAAATTGACATGGCTGCCCTAACACATTAGCATTCCATAATGGATTATGCAAGTATGACAATGGAAAAAAAGTGTTTTGAACCATACCTATAGGCCTTGTTGCAGCTTTCTTACCTCTTTGATATGCTACTTCCATCCTAGATAAGGAAGAGTGAGTATCTATGAGATGCTCCTTTCGGTCCTGAGGGTAAAACACTTCATCCAATTCTTGATTTTTATGAACCTGCAAAACATCCAATTTTTCATTTAGAGAGCTAATAAAATCAACTTTAAAATTTTCAAATAACACATTGATTTCAACTCTTATGTCTCCTATTCTTGTAGCAGATTTAGAAAATAAGGGACAAACTTCTCTATAATTCTTACCAGCCTTGGAGATTCCTCTTGAATACCTTATGCACAATTCACAAACATCATCATATGACAACTGAAAAACATCACCTTTTCCTATCAGATTTAAAAGTTCTAAAAATTTATCTTTAATTCCTCTAAGAATGAGTGTTTTTAAGATCTCTTTTTCCAAATGCTTATGCTTTGATTTTTGAAGGTTATAATGAAATCGATCTACATAATCCTCCAAACTTTCATCTTCCCCTTGTATCATACCGAAAATATCTTCATTGGATTTGCAATAGTCTTGGTACTTCTTCAAGAATATGTTCTCCATGTCCTCCCAGGATTGGATGCAATTCCCACCTAGGCTCATGAACCATCGGAGAGCTGCTCCTTTTAGAGTAAGAGGAAACACTTTCAATCTTTGATCATTAGTACAATAATCATATCCTCTACAAAGTATTTCGAACTCAAATAAAAATGTATCTGGATCTTCATTTGCTAAACCATGAAAATTTGGTAAAGATGGGGGAATTATGTGCATTTGTGTCACTTCTCCTAGATCTTTGATAGGAAATTCAGAAGTAGAAACGTGAGCCATTTCTTACCATAATATAAGATGTTCTTCATGTGTTTCTTCAAGGCTCCTTCTTCAAATGTTCCTGTCAATCGGTTAGTGAAATGGGTGGTGCTTACATCACCACTTGCGTGAGATCATGTGATTCATTTTTTAAAAATTTCTATCTTTTTCCTAATTATTCACACAAAAATTCAAACATCTATTTCTACTCTAGGTTCTTTAATAGTCCTGCTGGAAAGCGGACGGGGGAGCAGGGCTTTTACATGCTCCGTACGCAGGTTCTTACCTTCCGTTTTTAAGATCCAACTCTTCCCTAGCAGGCACTCATCAGATTCACACTACTCTTTAGAAATGGCTACACTCTCCCCGGCAACGGCGCCAAAATGTGGGGCGATAAAAAGGTGTCTTTTAAACTCCTAATTACCTCACATTAATTGTCAACCCAGGGACGACTTTTTATTTCAAGAGTGTACTCAGTCTGAGGCGGCTATTTACTCAAGAGTAATGTTTAGTAGTACAACGTTCAGAGAACACAAGAGTAGGCGGGTGCTAAACTATGACTAAATTACTTCAAAAGGATAAAATCACACAAGACAGCTTATCAGTCAAGGGTGCGGAAGTGATAACCCATCCCTCTAGAAACTTATGGAAAGGAAATTAGAGCATGGACCATAGGTCTGGGAGCTAGGCAGCGACTGCTGAGGCTCACTACAGCCTTAGACCTTCTCTCACACCAAAGCAGTAAATGCAAATAAATGGAACGGCAGCAAGTACAATGGAATAGCAAAAGGAAATAGAACAACAGTAAATGAAACAACAATCAAAAGAACTAAATCTCGCGAGTCAGAACTAAACTTACTCACACTCTGCTATGAAATAACACTCTTCACTCCTCAAGCAAACTGGATGGAATATACTTTATGGAACAGCAGGGATCAATCATATATACACGCAACACGCTAATATAGTAATCTGATCTTGGTAATCCACTTGTCAGTCTTAGTTACAAATAATACAATTGTCTTTTAGAATGTAACAGCAACGTTCATAGATTCAACAATCGCAAGGAAATATAATTTCTAAGATGAATTCAATAATACCAATGGTCAAATGTTACAACACAGTCATTCCATAATTGAATAGCAACGGTATCCTGTAAAAACCATTTATATCAGCACTTAAAGAAACAGCAATGCGTTTCAAAGTTAATATAACGGGTTCTGTCTTCAGAAATGATATTACTCAGTAAATCAAATGTAACAGAGCTGTGATGTAAAATAACATAACATATCAGATTACCAAATAAAACTGATAAGCAAACCACGCATAAAACAAAAGAATATAATATACAGTAGCAATTGTAAAGATATGATACACAACAGCAGCAGCGTACTCCACCAGAGGCTGGGCCCTTAGCCGCCAGCGGACGCTGCTGGGTTACTTCAGAAGGAAAAGAGTGAACAGCAATGCCCAAATTATGTATTAATCATTAAATATTGAAATCATTACAATAGTTGAAGCCTTGAGACTTACAGCATAAAACAATCCTTCCTTCCTCCTATCCTATCATGAATCCTTGCTTCTGAATCTCTAATTCAAATCATCAATTCGCCATCATTCGAATCCACAAAGTCATCCTGAAGTCTCCTTCCTCTCTCATCTTTGTTTTCATTTAAATAGAGAAAGATCAGAGAGTAGTTATAACATAGATAATTACAACATGATTTCTTTTACAAATTTGGGTTGATTCTAACCAGATGATCAACAATAAAATATATTTCCTTTCATCTCTCAACAAAAGCAAGACGAATTTGGGTTTGCAGCTAAAGTTTGGAGGACGGCCGCAACTGCAAATCTGAGAAAATTGTGCTCAAAGAACCCTACGTTTCTCTCTGTACAAGCCGGATTTGGGCAAACCGTTTTGTCTTAAAGTTAATTGGGCCCGTTCTGGACAAAACCCATGTTCCGGATTTCTCAAATTCATCTTCATTTTCTCAGAATCTCAACCGCAAAACTGTCACTCCTTAAACCAGCGAATTTCTGAGTTGGCAGATTTAAAAATCAAATCTTCAATCTGGAAGTTACCTTGGAGGCTAAAAATGGTGAATAATGTTATAACCAACTTATTAGAACTATCATTGATAAAATAATGCATAATAATCAATTTATTAGAAATAAAGGAGAATAAATAATATTCATCCATGAGAGCATAAATCATTTATAAAATGGATTTAAATGATAAATTGTAATAGATGATATAATAGAGAAGAGTAAAAATGGATGAAATAAGTGTTACAAAGTGGTCGTATTCATGGCCCAACAGTTTTGTGACAAGAACAAACTCAAAAGACCTAATTGAGGATGTTGTTGAACCAGCTCTTCCCTCAGAAACCTCAAACCTTGAAGGTGGTCAATTCATAGTTCGCTTCCATGACTCCCCTTATGGTAACACTAGATATATCTCCTTCTCTTAAATGTATGAAGGGGCAAATCCTTTCCAGAATTTTTCATGGTCAAAGTGTTTTTTCTTTGAAAATCATGTTTTAATGGCTCCTAGTATCCTCAGTCATGTAGGCCACCCCTCGATTTGGTCCTTTTTAGAAGACACACCGCTTGTGAAATTCTCTGCTCAGCTATAGTCCCTATATCCTCTCTTCATTGATTCTAGAAATGACCCTTTAATAATTTCTTAAAATCACCCAAATTCATTAGCTATTAGCAAAATTTGACGCATAACATAACAAGTGACCAACATATTTATCTTATCACCAACAAACCTATCGATGATCAATAAAATTTGATGAGTAGCATAATGGTCTACTCGAAATATTTCACCATCCACTATTAAGCTTATCAACATTAGGAAAAATTCAATGGGAAGCATAATGTGCAACCTAACATATTTCATCGATTTTTTTCACCCTTATCAATAATTGGAGAAATTTGATGAGTAGCAAAATATGTCACCCTTGAATAGAATTTGATGGGTAGCATAATGTGTGACACAATCCATTTCATCGATCACTGATAAGCCTATCAATGTAGGTATCAGAGTGTATCTCCATGTTGACTTCTCAACACATCCTCTTAAAATTCACTACAAAGAAAATTTAGGATACCACTTTGTTTTCTCAACTTCAACTTATCATCCCATTTATGTTTTCTAGGTAATCATCTTGTTGAAAATTTCAATGAATAATGTTTTCTATTGTTGAGATTCATTTGAAAAATATCCAAGAAATTTTGGAAAAACACAATCAACTTTAATAATTGCTTAAAATAACCCAAGTTCATTGACTATTAGCATAATTTAATGCATAACATAACATGTGACCAACATATTTATCTTATCACCAACAAATCTACCGATGATCAATGAAATTTGATGAGTAGCATAATATGCCACCCAAAATTTTTCACCAACCACTGAAAAGCCTATTAGCATTAGTAAAAATTCAATGGGAAACATAATGTGCAACCTAACATATTTCATCTATTTTTGATACCCCTATCAATGATTAGAGAAATTTGATGAGTAGAAAAATGTGTCATCCAAAATATTTCATTGACCTCAAACAGGCCTATTAGTGTTGAGCGAGATTTCATGGGTAACATAATGTGTGACACAATGCATTTCATCTATCACCAATAATCCAATCAGTGACAATGAAACATTTTTGGTTGGACATGTTGCAACTCAAAAGAATTCATTGATGGCCAAGAAATCCTATAAGTGTCTCGAAAAATGTGTTACCTAGAGTATGTTATTGATATCATAGAGTTTATCCATCACCAAAAGGTCAACAACATTCAATGAATTAACGGACATCAGTGAAATCCTAATGTTGATTATTGATGTTAACCAAATCACTCAATAGGGAACTAATAATATTTCTCAACCATCCATTGAAAATATGAAATTCGATTTGAGCCAGTTGATCTTGTCATAGATTAGGCCCAATAACATTAAAACATGTAATTCCATGTCACCATTGGCACAATCAACAATGATTTAACTTTAAAATGTTATTTATGATGGTTGAAAATCAATAAATGATGGAATTTATCTAGTATAGCATCAATGTAACCATAAGGAAACCATAAAAACCTGAAATACATTTTAATAACTATCAATCCATGATGTCATCCACTAATGGGTAGTCATTGAAGAATGCATCCAAAATCCTTTTGAAATCTCCAAATGGAGGTCTCATGTGCTTCGGACATCATACCAGCCATGAATGTCGATTTCAACATGCACTACCACATTAGGACTAGACAATTCATAAATTTTGTCATAAATAACATAGATTGGGCACCCAGTGGGATTTAAATTCACCTAGAATCTTGTAATGATTCATTCCATAAAATGATTCAAACAAAATTCAAACCCAGTTGGGTTTAAATTCACCTAGAATCTTGTAATGTTTCATTCCATAAAAAAAACACAAGTGAAACAATGAAGCAACTATTGTTTCAATACATGGTGAGATCACTTAGTTATGTTTGATTATTGTTTTATGATTAAGTGATTTGAGATGCAACCTTCATATTTCACATTAGGTGAAATCATCCTTAGTTGAGAGTTATCCATTGTAATTTCCAAACATTTCCCATCCTTTTTCTTTTTCTATATAAAAATTTGGATTTTTTTTTTTTACATGTAGGGTCAAACAAAGAAATGCTACAAAAAGGAGTTGTAGTGTAGAAATATCCAAAGAATCCAAATTTGAAGGCTAAGAACGCAGAGATAACATCTATCCCTATGAGGATACATGAGGAAGAATATAAATTAGGAAGATGATCAGATGTTATTTCATTGTTGAAGAGAAATTTGGATATGAGGATCCTTTGATTATGGATAGAAAAGAAAGCATATGATTGTCGATGATGATTATATCCTATAAAAACGTGTATAATATGTCCAAGAACTAATAACACACAAACTTCACACCATATTGTTAACAATACCAATGAAAGGTAGATGATTTTGTTTTCAATTTTATCAAGAAATCAACTTTACATTTCGTAGTGGGAAGGGCATTAGCATTTCCAATGATAGACTTGATAAAATATGTTATCAATCACACCAAGCTCAAAAGTGGTATGATCATTAGTGAAAAGGGAGAATGCATGGAAAACTTCCTACCTCAAGATGTAAGAAAGTAATGTGAGTTTTCTCATTCCAATGAATTATTGAATAATGATTTTATGGTAAATTTCTATGAGAAATATGATGTTGGCATTTTTTTTATCTTGTTAGTGGAAAGGAGACAAAATGTAACATCCCCATATTCTACCTTATTCCTTACAATAATAATTGTGACTGTAACGCCCATAGAGATTTGGATTGACGGTGAATGGGTGCACTGTTAAGGAACTCCTTGTGATAGGTCACCGGTTCAAATCCCCCATGGGTGCTTACTTACAAAAAGAAAAAAGATCTGTAGATGTTGACCCAATATTAAAGGTCAAGTCCCACTAGTACAATTTGTTGAGTGTGGGCCTCATTAAGAAGGAAACCCAGGATCAAACCTCACGGGGTGGGTTGTGCCTATGCTAGGGGGAGGAGACACGCTAAAAAATTCAGTCAGCTTAGGGTTGGTGTGCTCTAGGCCAAGTGCGATCTTTGGATGACTTTGATGGATTAGATGGCCTTGGGTCATGGTTTCTCAAGCCATAGGTCAATCTTGGAGGATCATAGACAACTTGACAAAAAAAAAAAAAATCTTGTAACACCAAAGTGGAGAACCACGATTGATTGAACCCCATGTAAGAATCTAACAATTATTATTTAAATTGAACCATTTAAAACAACTAAAGGTTAGACAAATTTACAAAGAATTAGTATGAGGGGAAGTGTGCTTGCTAACCTATTTTGAAAAGCCATTACCTGCAAGATTTTAGTATGATACGAAGAGAGCTTAACTAGTTTGTTTCCAGTCATTAAGATTTTAGATCTGGGTGATGCAAGCAGAGGGATCTACCCATTATTCCCCCTCTAATATATCAAGGAGACAATGGGAAGCATGACCCTTCAATAATGTTGAGTATGATCCAAGACATGATTCAGAGAAAATTCAGTAAAGAGATAAGTAGGCTCTCCCAATTATACAAATGGATGTAGATTACCTATATATACATGAATAGTGAAGGAACATTAGAGATGTTTAGATTTCATTTGGTTCTCTATCTCACTCGTCTTTCCTCTCTATCTCCCTAGCTCATAATGGTTTCATTTTCTATCAAAAGGTGTTTAAGGTTAATCATGGGCAATGTGTAGTTGTGGATCACGGTATCACTGACTGAGCAGTGCTAGAACTAATTATTGATATTATAACCTAGATTTGGAGCTTTATGACCTTGATTTTGTGCTCTATGATCTTGGTTGTCAATCCCTGTAATTATGTTTGATACCATGGAACCCCTTGTCTAATATTGTGTTGTATATATGAAGTTGTTGATGGTGCTGGACCCACCAACATTTAGGGGATCTCCCTGATATGAAGTCCCAACTATACCTCACACCATTTAGTGTAGGAGTCCCATCCGGAATAAAGGCTTAGTTGCCAAATTCTTAAATATCTATATTGGCTCTGACTGTTAGCAAGAGAGAGGGGTGAAAATTTACTCTCTAAAAGAAAAGGGGGTGTTCCTAGTGAGTGTCCAATTGTAAGTGTGTCAAGAATCTTATACCACGGGGAGGGGAAAAGAAGTGAGCCTCTAAGAGAGAGGTAATAGTAACATTCAATAAGAGACACACATGAACCGAAGGATCTGCCTAACATCCAGAAGAATAGTCCACAGGGGATGCATCGGTTGTTACAACCAACAAATGAGAAAGATCTACCTAATATCATGTAGAATAGTCCACAAGGATGGGACAAAAATAACAACCATTACAACACTTTCTCAATAAGATAAGTACTAAAATAACCGAGATAATTCAACTATCTTAGCACATGTGAAAGGAAATATGAAATACAAATATCCACAAAATAGTCTTACAAACATTCATAGTACATGCATGAAGAACGTGATGGCCTTGAAGGCTTATGTTATTAAGTAAAAGTTCCAAGACACATGTATACAATGAACATCACTAGCTTCAATAGTGGAGGGTGGGATCTACTCCTTGCTCGACAAAAGAACTAGCTTATCTCTCTAATGCTTTGTTTATGGAGTCAAGGTGAAAATTTCTTTGCTCATACAATGAGGGAGCATATATAACTAGGGTGACCCTTTGACTACCCTCATGATTGTTTTACTTCCTATGACTTTCCAAATTACATGACTCTTTACAATACATTTTGAATATAATATACATGATCCACACTAGTTATGTGGCATATGACCACTCATGACATGACACCACTAACATGGACTGCTTGATGATGTGGTAATGTTAAGCCAGTGTTACTGTTGAGAATTGAGTGTCTTCATGAAGAAGCTTTCCTTTTCACCTTCGCATGCCTTGGTGATAAGGAGTATTCAATGATCTTAAGTCTTGGATAGTGGTCGCAAACTAGTGTCCTTTTTCTTTCTCTTGATTGATTAGCTTGCAAGTTCCGCCGCAAGAGTGTCTTTGAACATGCTTCCCTCCTTCTTATCGTTCTCCATCATCTTTCCATGATGTGATAGGGTACCTATTCCTGCAATTCAATCATGATGAGATGACACCAATTCGAAAATTCCTAGCCTAAGATGATCCATTCTAATCCATAAACTGAGCACGAAACAAGTGATAGGCTGGGAAGACGGGCTCGATTACTACACAGTTGTGCAGTTCAAATAGGTAAGGGGAAACCTTGAGCCTTGAGATTATGCATTGCACTGTTCAGGCAGGGCTGAGGAACAATATTGTGCAGTTTCCAGAGCTACTGGGATAGGTTGAGGGGATGGACCTTGGGAGAGCATATACGGAAACTACACATATACGAAATATATGCATATATCAAATTTGCACATATACAGAACCTGCACATATATGGAAGATACACATATATAGAAGAGGTGTGTATGTATGGAAGATATGTGCATATACGGAAGTTATGCATATATGAGTATATGTGTATCTTCGTATATGTGCATATCTTCCATATATGAACAACTTCCATATTTGTGTAGCTTCCGTATGTGCACATATCTTCTGTATATGTACAACTTCTGTATATGTGCAACTTTTGTATATGTGCATCTATTGTATATGTGCAACTTCTTGATATGCACATATATGGAAGAAGCACATAGACAAAAGTTGTGCTCAAAGCACATGTGCATATATGAAAGATTTGCATATACGGAAATTACGCAGCTTCTTCATATGAAAATCTTTTGTATCGCATATCTTCTGTATATGAATGTGGTACCACCCATTGCTGGAATCTAGAATCTTCTATATATGCATATGTCGAAGTTGCGCATATATGGAATATATGCACATATATAGAAACTATGTGATGCAAGTCTAACCATAGGTCCTTCGCTTATAAATAAGCACATACCATAAAAAACTGGATTGAAACCCAATATCAAAATGGACATAAACTCTCAAATATAATTTATTAAAGACATAAAATATTTACAGGTGAACTTCTCATACTTCACTCTCACACCTACTTACAAACCTCTACATACTTACATGCCTCATGGGCTCGCCTAGATTTATACAAATGGATTAGAACCCAGGTAGATTCTAAATCGTAAACTAACTCCCAAAATATCTCTCATGATCCACAAAATGTCTCATCTAATCCCTTATCCATAGATAAGAGCTAATTAATCCAAAATTTTCTCAAACGTTCCAAAATACTCTCAAATATTCTCCTATTTACAAGAATTATCATGTTCTCCTAAAACTATTGAAAAAATACATTAATTAATTAAATCCTAACTTCTTAAACCAACCCCCTTAGTAAACATTTGACCTAGGTTAAATGCATCTGCATCACTACCCATATACAAAAGTTGTGCATATATGAAATTTGCACATATACGGAAGCTGCGCATATATGGAAGATATGCGTAATACAGAAGATATGCATATACATAATATGTGTGCATGTACAAAATATATGCACATATATGGAAGTTGTGCATATATGTGTATCTTCCATATATGCGCAACTTTCGTATATGTGTATCTTATGTATATGCACAGCTTCTGTATATGTGCATATCTTCCATATATGTGAATCTACTATATATTTACAACTTATGTATATGTGAATATATTGTATATGTGAAACTTGTGTATATATTTCTCTCCATCATTATTTTTTTGTAGATAGACTAAGAGCTGCAACTACATATTGTTTTGGTGATGATGACCTAGTGTTATCAAGTAAGACATATATAAGCTACACATAAGCACTATCATGTCCCCATTGTACAACAAATCTTATTGAAACAAAGCTTCTAGTTTATTATATTTCAAGGGTAAATCCTAGGAAAGAATCAACACATTATGATTGTCTTTAAACTATCTTAAAATAAGACATTTATACTTAAATATTGCACGATGCACCTCAGGCATACTTCCCTTATAATTATGTTTTGGTGTTAGAATCTTTATAAATATGGATAAACTAAATTTAGAATTATGTTTAATGATTTAAACCTTTGAGGAAAATGTCTTATTACCTTTTTTCAGTAGAAACTATTTTTTTTGGAGAATAGGTAGCATCAATTAGATATGTTTCTATTACACCATATACAACTATTTCATCAATTCTATACACTAGATAAAACTACTTCATAAATGTAGAAACATGCTAGTTACAAAATGTCCATTGATACTTTAACTAATGAAACTTTGGAAACCAAATTTTCGCCAAGCCACTTGAGCTAAGGTCATTTCAATCTTTCATCCTCTCTTTAGGTGTAACCACAAGTTCAACCAGTTAAGGTGTCCCATGGGTCTAGGGAAGCCTCAATGGAATTGAACCTTTCCTAATGGTGAAAAACTCATATCTTTACACCATTGGAGTCCTGTAAAATTTTCCCCTTATATAAAACATTTTTAGAAGGAGATATTATCATTAGGACAAGGAGGATAGTTTCAACATTCTCATAACTTACAAGGCATTAAGGATGCACATGGTACAAACAAGTTGTAATAAAAGGAGAAATGTGAAGCTTAGTCAGTAGCAAAGTGTTATTCCCAGTTACAAGGAATTAAATTTGTTGCTATTTTTCCTCTCGTTCCTAAGTTTACTTCTATTATATTTCTTATATCTATTGTATTGTTTTTTATCTTGAAGTAGAAAAAGTGGATGTGAACATAACATTCCTTTGTGGGGATCTAGAAGAATAAAACTACATGAAGCAACTAGAAGGATTTGTTGTGAAAGGAAAGAAAGAATCTATATGCATGCTAAAAAATTCCTTGTATGGGTTAAAGGAATCACCAATGATGTTGTATCAAGAATTTGATACTTATATATTGCGACTTGAAACATCCCCAATTCACCCAATTGGGGTGATGCAACCGACATCAACACCATTACCATAGTCATAAAATATACATATACATAACATGACATAATACCATGCAATAAAAACCATAAAAGGTACAACATGGGCATGCATAAAATATTTTTTAAATACTTCTGTGTTAAAATATGTCGATCAGATTATGGAAGTTGGGATAACATTATTTTAAGTAAACATCAATACAAGGTCATGGTCGGGCTTTGATATCAAAATAGACAACTATGATCTGGCAAAGTTTCCTTGGGTAGGAAAAAAAAGGATCTTGAGCTCCTCACAAGAATTTTGAAAAGACACAACCCCCGTCATATAGTTAAAGTGCATTGCAAGTATATGAAACTCTTACATCCATATGAACATTAGTCTCTCCCTAAGAACTCATGTTCCAAGACGTGCTCACATATGAAGAGTTATGGAACAAAATGCAACATAGAGAATATTATGACTTTCTTCCCATCCACTACCCCAAAATAAGGCAAAGGGAAAAACAAATGAAGAAATGCCCTTCAAAAATAGAGGCCCTTTGAAAGGCCATAAATGAAGAGAAAAGGCTTAAATCCAAGGCCATTGAAAGGAAAATATTTCAAGCCGAAATGAGAATAGAACAACAAAGGTTGGCCAAGACCAAAGCCTTCATTGTTGATCAAGTAACTCTTCATGACGATGAACGACAAACAAAGACAAATGTATCTAACCTTCCAAGATTCATACTTCACACAAATGCTCAACTATTAACACATTCATTATATGTAAGCATAATTTTGTTTGTAAATTAAGGTCCCACCTACAATGCTCATGTTGGCTACCAATTTTTATATACACACATATATTAAAGTGCACATAGATGAAAGAAAAATTTTGTATGTGTGTGACTTTTGTAATTGCAAACAAATATAAAAACATGCATATCTAAAAGCCACACATGTATATATGGAAGTGCATATAGAAAAATATTTATAAAAGATTATTGTCATATTTTTTGTTCTCCTAATAATTCAAATTTTTATAGGTACTCTATAAATGGGATCTCATGCAAAATGAGGCCATGCATTCCCACCACTTGTCATCGGTGAATGCGTTAGTTAAATGAAGGGTCAAAAACATTAGCATACTTTCATAAAATAAAAAAACAAATTCTTTTTTAAAAATTCGAATTTCCTATATGCACTTTCATATAGCACTTCAGTTCTAGGGGCTTTAATGGAATCCATGTGACCAAGTGCAGGGAGAAGAAATTTAATAGGTTGTTCACCTATTAATTTATATTTAGATCCAAGGTTAAACTTTAATACACTAAATTTCTATATACCCGAAGGCCAAAATAACCAAATAACCTATTACCCGTGAAATCAAGACCATTTTTGGAATGTCAACATTTTTTTTTTTTTTATGAATACAGATCATGGATTCAAACTCATGTGCATGCTACCGACCTACCCTACACCATAGGATTCCTTCATGGCTTGGTATAGTCCTACTTGAAAAAATTAAAATAAAAGGCAAAATTCTACCAAACCATCCTGGCGTGAGTCGCGAGACTTCAAAAGTTGTCTTGTTGAAACTTTGAGAACCAACCAAAACTTTCCACTTGGTTCCCTTTCCATGTCATGTCTTCCATGTCACTTCCACATTAAGAGTGCTCCAAGAAAAATCTAAGTGTCCAAGAGTATGAGGGAGAGAGAGAGAATAGAAGAGAGCTCCACCAAAACCTATCAAAAGCTTGAGCAAAATCTTGCCAACTGATCCTTAGAAGCCTATTTATCAATGAGGCCTATTTTTATTCAATTTCCATTATTTTCCTTCATTTTCCTCCTCACATGCAACCTGTGACCTTTCACCTTCTTTTTCTCCTAATTTTCATTATTCATAAATAAAAGTGCCAAAAGTGCCATTTTTCCTTTCCAAAGCCTTTGTCATTTCCTTTTCCAATTTCCTTATCCATAATAAACTAAATGAACACCCACTAGGATGTTTTGTTGATCATTCATCTTGGAATACATGTGCCATCACTGTGATCTTATATACTTTTACATTAATTTTTAACCAGGGGTGTTACACTAAATGTGCAAAAAATGAGTCATGTGTCATCACCTTTGGTTGTCATGTTGACATTTTCTACCACCTAGAGCCACCTTCCATGCCATCTATATCACCATTTTTGTTGGGGTCCACATGTTGGCTAAGGCAAGGAAATCTAGATCTCACTGTTTTCTTAAGCATTTCCTGGTTGCACTTGTGGAGGCCTAGATGCCTAGATATAAACAAATTATTAAGATGTATCCTATATCCACTTGTTAAGCTGATGTGATGTGCATCAAAGTGCTCAATTACTAGATGCCTCAATGCATCCCAAGATGGTATAGATTCAATTATAAGATAGAACTTTAAGCCATCTTTCGTGTATACATGTTTCCATATATATATATATATATATATATATATATATATATATATATATATAGAAAAGTTGAACATACACAAAAGTCATTTTTTATATATACAATATATACGGAAATCAAATATATATAGAAGATGAATTCTATATATGTGCAAATTCTATTTACGCACACACACACATATATATGGAACCCATCTTCCGTATATGCACACTTCCATATATATTAGTGTGTATACAAAATTTGTGCACATATAGAAGTTGCTTTATGTATATGCACAACTTATGGATAAACAAACACACACACATATATATGGAAGCATGCATTTACAAAATATGGCTTCCGTATATTTGAAATTTTTGTACATGTACAACTTATATACATCCACATAAACTTGGAAGCATACATGTATGGAAGATGACTTCCATATATATGTGCATACATAGAAGTTGTGCATATATGGAAGTAATATTCCGTATATGCACACTTCAATATCTATGTTATAGAAGATACATATATAAAGAAGCAATATATTGAAGTTGCACATATATGGAAGCTATCTTCCATATATGCATGCTTCCATGTGTGTGTGTGTGTGTCTGTGTGTATGCATGCATATACAAAATAGAACGTATACATAAGATGCCTTATTTATATGAGTGGCTTTTGTATATGCACATATGTATGGAAATGTGCATATATGGAATATGGTCTTCATATACGCACAACCTCTATATATGCACATATATATATATATATATGGAAGAAATTATATACAGAAGATGGCTTCCGTATATACATAACTTTTATATATGCACAGAGATATGGAGTCCATCTATTATGTGCATATATAGAGATTGTGCATATTTGGCGGGCATCTTCCATATATGCACACTTCCATATAGTCACCTTATGTATATGGGTAGATTTTGTATATATATAAGCATGCATATATGGAAGATAGCTTCCATATATGCACAACTTCAATATATCGCTTCGCTATATTTGTATCTTCTATAACATAGATATCGAATTGCACATATAGAAAATATTGCTTCCGTATATGTGCAACTTCTATATATGCATATATATCTATATATATATCTATATATATATATATAAATATATAAATATAAATATATATATATATATATATATATATATATATATATATATGGAAGTCATCTTCTGTATATGCATGCTTCCATATCTGTCGATGTATAGAAGTTGTGCATATATATAGGCCATATTCCATAAATGCATGATTTCGTATATATTGAAATATACAAAAGTTTCGCATATATATAATTGATCTTCTATATATATTTTATTTATGTATATACTGCATATATAGAAAATGAATTTTGTATATGTGCAGATTTTGTATATAGACGCATATATATGGAAATGTGCATACATGAAAGATGGCTTAAAGTTCGATCTTATAATTGAATTCAGACCATCTCGGCTTGCACTGAGGCATCTAGTAATTAGGCCCTTTGTTGCACATCACATTGGCTTAATAAATGGATATAAGATACATTTGGATAATTTGTTTATATCTAGTCATCTCGACCTCCGCAAGTGTACCGAGAAACACTTAATAAAACAATCAGATCTATATTTCCTTGCCTTAACCAACATATGGACCTCAACATAATAGTGATATAGATGGCATGACAGGTGGGTCTAGGTGGCAAAGGACATCAATGTGGTAGCCAAAGGTGATGACATGTGACACTCATTTTTTTCAGCACTCTCGAAGTCTCAGGACTCGCTTTGGGATTGGTTTCGTAGAATTTTTCTTTTTATTTTAAATTTCTAAAGTAGGACCATACATGCCATGCAAGAATCCTATTTTCTAGGGATGTACGTAGAATTCACATGTGATTTAAGTCATGATCTAAATTCATCAAAAGCAAAAGAATTTGGTTGAGGTTCCAAAAGTGGTCTTGATTTCACTCGTAAGAGGTTATTTGGTTATTTGGGCCTTCGGGTATAAAGAAATATAGTGTATAAAATTTTAAGCTTGGATATGAATATAAATTAATAGGTGAAATACCTATTAAAGTTCTTGTCCCTGCACTTGGTCATATGGATTCCATTAAATTCCCTTAGAACTGAAGTGATATATGAAAGTGCATATAGGAAATTCAAATTTTTGAAAAATAATTTGTTTTTTTATTTTATGAAAAGATGTTAATGTTTTTGACACATCATTTAACTAACTCATTCACCAATGGCAAGTGGCGGACCTGCATGGACTCATTTTGCATGAGATCCCATTTATAGAGTACCTATACACGATTCCTCTAAAGATGACCTGCGTACAAATCTCAATATATTGAAAGTTGAATATGAATCATTCTAATACTGAAATAACCACTAAAATAAATACTAAATCAATCACATATCATTGAGCTAATAACATATCACAACACAGTAGCATCTTTACTAACCAACATTTCATTCCATAACCAACTCAACTCAACTAGTACTTCCAAACATATATTTTCATGATAGAGACATCATTGACAGACAACAAAAATCATAACAGAACAGATCAAATGTCATAAAAAAACCATACCGTAAAACCCTAGAAGACATACATGACTTCCATAAAACATATCAATGTATGTATGAAACAACCATGCATAACACCCATGTACAATTTCTGAACACACTAAAAAGCGTATATATTCTACAAAGTCTTTTCAGTGTGTTTAGAAAAGCGTTTATATATTCTGCGAAGCCTTTCCAATGTGTTCAGAAAATCGTATATATTCTTTGAAGTCTTTTCAGTGTGTTCAGAAAAGCGTATATATTCTTCGAAGTCTTTTCAGTGTGTTCAGAAAAATGTATATATATTTTGCGAAGTCTTTTTAGTCTGTTCAGAAAAGCGTATATATTCTACGAAGTCTTTTAAGTGTGTTGAGAATCAGTAGGTGGCCATTATGCATGGTTGTTTCACATTAACTACAATCTCGTATACTATATTTTGTAACATTTGTTTCAAAGGCAATAATTAATACAAGAAGGAAGATTTTTTAGTTTTTGTTATGAAAGAAAAGATAATTCAAAGTTGTTCTTGGGTGCATTCTTGTATGCTTGTTTATATGCATTTGTTCCAAAGTCAATAAGTAATACAATGAGGTTTTTTTTGTTTTAGCTTTTTTAAAGAGAAAATATTTGGAAATGGGTGACATTGGTGGTTTAGTAGAGCTTCATGGTTGAAGAAGTCTTTCTTATTTGAAAAATATCTTACAACCAAGAGTCTATGGAGGCCAATAAATGATGATTATTATTAGAGAAAATTCATAGAATAAATATGAATAACTCATATATCTTTAAAAGAACAAACAATAGATTAGCTGATCAATATTTTAGAAAGTTAATAATGCTTTCTACTCTTAGGTTTATGGTATTGTGAGATGAATAATTGTGAACTGAAAGAAAGTCAAATAGGCCTAGATCCCTAGATAATTGGAACATAGGAAATCAAACACATAAATAACCTTAGAAGGGAACATAGGAAATAAAACACATAAATAACCTTTGAATGATTCTATTTGAGAAAGGATAATGACTACTCACATTGGTTAATTTTTATGATCAAGAGATAATGGAGGCTTATCTAAACAATATCATTGAATGTATTTCTAAATATTTCTTCTTCTCATAAAAAATGGATACAAATTTTGTATTTTTTTCTTTTCCCAATAAAGTTGATGTTTAAAATATTTGATTGTTTCATAGATAAATAAATAAAAAAATGGGTTAAAAATTCAATTAATTATTTTCCTAAGAATAAGGATGCCTAAAGATATGTCAAATTGATGTAAGTACAATAATTATGTGGGCCATGTTAGATGGATGGACACTCTTTGCTTGGCTCTTGGTGTAGCATAAAAGGATTGGAATGCAATCACTACCACTTCCTAAATTCATCTAATTGAGGAGGTCTAACTTTAAAAAATATGGGGAAGGTTTCACAACATTCTATCCAAAATTTTAGTAGCAAATGGGAGGACACTTTATGAAAGGATTCTAGATATCATGATGTCGGTATTTTTGAGTATTATTGTAAAATGTGGCTCTTTATTCTATTTTGAGAATACATATAGAATCATATTATTGATTGCTAAGTAATATGAAATGGAAACTATATCCAATTGTAATCATCCATATTAAGTGTATCACAATATTTTTCTAAAAAAATCATTATTTGATGATACTCTAACACATAGGTTTTTTATTAAGAGAAATTTGAGGTTTAAAATGGGATTTTTAAGGAAAATAATAAAGTAATAGCTTAAAAAATAAAATAAGAGTTATGAATTTATAAATGAAAAAAAAGAAAACTTTTTTTATAGTATTTTTTTATGTATATTTAGTGAAAAATCAAGTGTAGGTTTACTCAAATATCGAGCGGTCACTTGCTAGATGAGGAATTGAATTTTGCATCCAAGACATGCCAAGTCCATTTGAGTAAACCTATATTGAAATAAGGTGAATATAATAATATTATTTGTTTATTATTATTTGTTTTTTTAAATTCTATTTTGTTAATACATTTTTTTTGTTTTAAGGTCATTGTTGATCTCAAAATTCCCCTAATATTTATTTACTCGAATGATTATTATAAATTTAGTTGTTATTTTCAGGAATTAAACCATACAACACAATTTGTATATATAATCTTATTTTATGAAAGAATCTATTATCATTTTGAGTATTATTTGTTCTGTTAAATTTTATTTTGTTAATACATTTATTATTATTTGTTTTTTATATTTATTAATTATTATTTGTTTTTTATATTTATTTGTTAATATTTATTTACTCGAATGATTATTATAAATTTAGTTGTTATTTTCAGGAATTAAACCATACAACACAAATTGTATATATAATCTTATTTTATGAAAGACTCTATTATCATTTTGAGTATTATTTGTTCTGTTAAATTTTATTTTGTTAATACTTTATTTTTATTTGTTTTTTATTAAGAGAAATTTGAGGTTTAAAATGGGATTTTTAAGGAAAATAATAAAGTAATAGTTTAAAAAATAAAATAAGAGTTATGAATTTATAAATGAAAAAAAAAGAAAACATTTTTTATAGTATTTTTTTTATGTATATTTAGTGAAAAATCAATTGTAGGTTTACTCAAATATCAAGCGGTCACTTGCTAGATGAGGAATTGAATTTTGAATCCAATACATGCCAAGTCCATTTGAGTAAACCTATATTGAAATAAGGTGAATATAATAATATTATTTGTTTTGAATATTATTTGTTATTTTAAATTTTATTTTGTTAATACATTTTTTTTGTTTTAAGGTCATTGTTGATCTCAAAATTCCCCTAATATTTATTTACTCGAATGATTATTATAAATTTAGTTGTTATTTTCAGGAATTAAACCATACAACACAATTTGTATATATAATCTTATTTTATGAAAGACTCTATTATCATTTTGAGTATTATTTGTTCTGTTAAATTTTATTTTGTTAATACATTTTTTTTTGTTTTGAGGTTTATTGTTGATCCCAAAATTCGCCTAATATTTATTTACTCAAATAATTATTATAAATTTAGTTGTTATTTTCATGGGATTAAACCATACAACACATTTTTTATATATTAATTTTATTTTCTAAAGACTATTATCATTTGAATATTATTTATTCTTTTTAATTTTATTTTGTTAATACAATTTTTTTATGTGAGGTTTATTGGTGATCTCAAAATTCCCCTAATATTTATTTACTCAAATAGTTATTATAATTTTAGTTGTTATTTTCATGGGATTAAACCATACACCACAATTTTTATATATTAATCTTATTTTCACAAAAAAATTAAACAATGGGACAAACAAATATGATACAAAATTAATATGAGACAAACAAAATGATATTGATAGAACTATTTATATCCATATAACTTGATTTTTTCAAAAATGTGAAATTCAAATTTATGTTATGCAAATAAAAAAACTCTCATTTTACATTAATAATAGAATTTAAATTAATTATAATACATTTGTTTCTCTCATTTGCTATAAATAAATTTATCCTCGCAATTTTTACCCCTCCAAACTTCATTAATATAATTTTATGAAATAAAAAAATAAAACTTTTAAACTATTTCTTCTTTACCTATACCCTTAAATATATCATTCTCGCAATTTTTACCCCTCCAAACTTCATTAATATAATTTTATGAAATAAAAAAATAAAACTTTTAAATTATTTCTTCTTTACCTATACCCTTAAATATATCCTTGCCTACACATAAGTTATTAAATAATATCTAATTTTTTCATTATTTATATTTTATTAGTTTTCTAATTTTCTATATAAAATATTTAAAAATATATATATTTTAGCGTCATGTCTTTAGTTATTTTATTTTATCCACATATCTGAAGTGAAGGGGTGAGTTTTAATTAAGTCTAAATAATTTTATAACCGGTGTTTGGCAATGGAGGAAGCAAAGTTTTGAAATCGAATCTAATCTGAAACAAAACTCAGTGTACTATGTTCCAGTTATTAAACCATTATCTGCACACGCTTTTTGAGCTTTTATTACCTCATACCTGCACCCACGCTTTCAATAATTACGCATATCTACTTATTAATTATTAATTATGGTTGTGCCAGCACTTCACACTGGAAAATAAGGGCAAGCCTACTCGGAAAGTTTGAGTGATCGGAAATACAGTAATGAAGTTACATGCATGCTCATGGTAGCCATGCAGTAATCCATGTGCTTCGTCTTTATGGAGAAATGTAGAGGATTTACTTGGGGGAATTAAATAACGCATTGCATAGGAAATAAGGCTTGCCGAAGAACGATGGCTTGTGCTTCCAGGAACAGTGGTGGCCGTGGTGGTAGATTCACTCTATAAACAATGCTCTTGTACTTCATCATTCGACTTTTAAAGAATTCTTGTGGAATTTCTTTGACGAAGTAATCATATCTATCCTTGATCACTCTGGTGATTCCGACGCCATACATTCCAGGAATGTCCTCCATAGTTCGAAGGCCATAGGTTCCAAGAATGTCCTCAGAGGTTGTTGCAGAATCCATACGTGGTGTTATTTCTATTACAGGCTGAAAAAGAGTTTAGACAATTTTATAGTTTTTTAATGCAGGATTTAAATTCTAAATGAAGTCGGACAGTATATTTAATTGTAGTTGTAACATTCTTGTCACCAAACCTGTTTAGGTGCATCATCTATTTTCTTGTCACTAAATATGTTAAACAATTTTGTAGTTTTGTAATGATACAAATTCCAAGAAATGATTTACCAGGAAAAAACTATCCTTTCTGTTTAGTTGTGACCTCTGTTTCTCTTCTCTGTTCAAGTACAACATCTATTTCATATCACCCACTCTGTTTAGGTGCAGCATCTATTTTCTTGTCACCAACAGGTACAACTAGTGTTGTTAAAATCGCGATTTTATTGATTTAGCGGGATTTTTTCATGAAAACGAGAATATCGCGAGTATTACTCGCGTTTTTTTTATACAAGACTTTTTCGAGAAAATCACGATTTTTCCCCAATTTATCGTTGAATGTCGGGGCAGCGTGGTTTTATAAGCCAAAAAAACAGTTTTTTTTCATTTCATTTGCACAACAGAGTGCACGGAGGGCATTGGAGTGTTGGAGAGGCTTGGAGATTTTGCTTGGAGAGGCTTGGAGCTAAATCAACTACGTGGAGAAGAAAATCAAAGAGTGTGCTAAGGAGGAGACCAATTATCTCCATAAAAACAGTATGGGCACCAATATTTTTTTGTTTTCATTGTTTTGAAACTTTGTTTTTGTTTTTTTTCAATGTTTTTGGTTGGGTTTGGAATGGGGTTTTTGACATTTGTCCAATGTAATTTTTTTCTTTAGTTTTTTTGGTTGGGTTTGGAATGGGGTTTTTGACGTTTGCCTAATGTATTGTTTTTTTAGTTTTTTTGGTTGGGTTTGGAATGGGGTTTCTTAAAATGTATGTAATTTTTCTTAGTTTTTATACAATGTAAAAATTAAAATACTAAACTATAAGTTTGTAACTTGTAAATACTAAATTGTAATCCTTATTTCCCCATAGGTTTACAACTTCACCGAAACACAATTCAAGTTTTAAACTTCAAAGTTCAAAATCAAACATGCCAAGGAAATTAGATCCTTTCTAGGAATATGCTAAACCTGATGCTCCAAATGATAGACTAAACTTGGCTTGCAAGTTGGGTGGGCACCATATGGCCGGGGGGGTGTACAGATTGAAGTATCACCTTACAAAAATACCTGGATTTGATGTAGGGCCTTGCAAAAATACAAATCCTGAACTCATCCAAATAGCCACGAAAGCATTAGAAGCTTTAGACTAGAATAAAGAGGCCAAAGAAGAGGTGGAGAGGCAACTAAAAAATTTAGCTGAAGCAAGTGGCACTGGTTCTACTACAGCACCAGTTCCTCGAACCACACCTAGTTCATAGCCATCTATCAGTTCAATGCTAAAAAGAACAAGCTAACAAGTTGCTAGAAAAATTTATCCTTTGGAGTGATATTCCTTTTAGCATTGTAAGGAATAATTCACTTTTCCAACCTGCTATTGATGCTATTTCAACTGTTGGCCCAGGGTACAAAATCCCTTCTTATCATGATTTCATAGGCTGGATTCTTCAAAATGAAAAGCTTGACTGCACCCAAAGATTGGAGGATTTTAGGGCATCATGGACACAAACAAGATGTGCACTGTTATGTCAGATGGTTGGACTTACCAAAATGGGAGAACCCTTATAAACTTCTTGGTTAGTTGTCCCAAGGGGACTATGCTTATCAAATCTGTTGATGCATCTGCACAAATCAAAGATGCAAGAACTTTATGTGATTTGCTAGATGTGTTTATTTTGGAGGTGGGTGCAGAAAATGTTGTCCAAGTCATAACAGACAATGCTGCAAATTATGTTGCAGCTCGCAGGATGCTTATGAATAGGCATCCTACTTTATTTTGGACACCTTATGCTGCACAATGTATTGATTTGATGTTGGAGGACATAGGGAAAATTCCCTTTGTCAAAGATATTGTTGAGTCATCCAAAAGCATTACAAAATTTATATATAACCATACATCTGTGCTTAGCTTGATGAGAAGATTTACCAACAACAAAGAGTTAGTGGACCCTGCCATTACACGGTTTGCCACCAATTTCATATCTCTTCAATCCCTCTTGAATTCTATGTGGGATGTGAAGATAATTTTTCTTTCAGAGGAGTGGCGTGTTTTGCCAATGAGCCGCAAACCAAAGGGAGAGGCTGTATGCAGACTAGTTTCATACCAGGAAGACTTCTGGGTGAGAGTGCAGGAGGTGTGCGTTGTTACTGAACCTTTGGTAAAGGTTCTTCGATTAGTTGATGGTAAGAAGCTCGCAATGGGCTATTTGTATGAGGCCATGGAGAGGGCCAAAGAAGCCATTCAGGCCTACTATGATGATAAGGGAGATGATGGGTTTTAGAGACAACTCCTCCTATGGGGAGTGATTGATGAGCGATGGAACAACACACTCTATCATCCCATTCATGCTGCTCGACTTTTCCTGAACCTCGCACTTTCTTATGCATGTGGGTTTGTATTTGATGATGAGATCATGGATGGATTCTTATCCTGTGTCCAGAAGATGGTGTGATCTCCAGCAGAACGTATAGAGATCTCTAAAGAAATTGAGACGTATAGGATGGCAGGTGGCACATTTGGCTTTGACATGGTTGTGACTGATAGGACGATTAAAATGCCTGGAATTTTTTAGTTTGTAACTTTGTTTCAAATTTCATTGTCTCTTCAAATTCCATTTTTTTCTTATGTTTATTTGTAATTTTGTTGTAGATGCATGTTGGAGAATGTATGGTGGCAGGGTACCCCTTCTACAAAAGCTTTCCATTCGCATCCTAATCCAAACATGTAGCTCCTCAAGATGTGAGTGCAACTGGAGTGTATTTTTAAAAATACACAACAAAAAGCGCAAGAGGTTAACACTTAAACATTTAAAATATTGCAAATTTTCAAATAAATTTTTGAATTCATTAAACAATATTTTTTTATAATTATTAATTATTATTTCATGATCTTTGTACAGGTTGGAGTCCCAGTGACTTAATGACATGGTCTATGTCTACTACAATCTTCGATTGTGGGTGAGGCAACTTGAGAGGACACCTGATATGGAGGCCATCTCATTAGATGGGATTGACACCACTGCTGCATGGAAGGTTGAGGCCGAGAGGCCTCTCATGGAGTCTACTGATGATTGGTTAGTGTGGGATGTAATGGAGGGGGAGCAGGAGCAGGAGGAGGAGGAGGAGGAGGAGGAGGAACAGGAGGAGGAGGTGACACCACCTGCCTGGGCTACCCCTGCCACTAGTAGAGGACATGGTCCACCTCCTATAGCTCCTACTTCTAGTTCTTCAGCTTCTAGAGCACAACACACTCCACTGCCAACTCCACCAGCACCAACATCTACATCTAGAGGGAAAGGGAAAGCTGTGGCATTTTCTCGCAAGAGGGCCAGAGGAAATCAATAGTATTAGACTTTAGTTATTTTGTTCATTTTATTGTATATGACATTATGACTCATGACATACATTATTATATTTTTTGTTTATATTTTGAGGCTGAGTTGGGACTCAAGAGTCAGGACTTACTATTCAGGACATGCTTCACTATTATGTGTGATTTTAGCACTAGAAATGATATTAAACATTTTATATATTAGTTCTTTTATCATATTTATTTGTCAATGTATTTATTTTATGTTGTAGATGGTTTAGATATTAAAAAATAAAAATAAAAATGAAAAAAATGAATATTTTTTACCAAACGATTTTTTCCCGATAATTACAATTTTTTCCAATTTTTTCCTCATGTCGATATTATCCTGATAACGATTAATGCAACATCTATTTCTTGTCACCCACTCTATTTAGGTGCAACATCTATTTTATTGTCACTAAATATGTTTAGTTACATTGGTTGTCAATGAGCTTTTTATAGATACCAAAAGAAAAACAGAAATTAATTTGAATAGTGACATTATCTGAACATGGTAGGTTAACTAGAGTTAACGTGGTTAAAGATTCTTCTTCTTCTCAGTATAACTACAAATTAAAATTAATTGGAATAGTGAGATTATCTGAACACGGTAGGTTAACTAGAGTTAATGTGCTTAAAGATTCTCCTTCTCAGTATAACTACTTTGCAAGCCAACTTACTACCTACCTCTCTTTCATTATCTCTCACCTATCGATGTCTCTCATTACCTCTCACGCATGAATATAAAACTTTAAACGACAAGAAAAAATGATAGTCATCAAATTTCCATGTTAGACGTAAGATAAATTTGAATTGAAATTCCAGACCTACCTGGGAGATTTGCACAAAGCACATGGGAGAATCCCTGTACACAACATTTTCTGAATAGTGGAAGCATACAGACTGTCTCGTAGACAACAACTGTCTGTCCGCACTAGGGTTGGAATTTGGATTTCTCTTTACCTTTCATACAATTTTTTTTTACGTTTTAGGTCACTATGCTTATTGTCAAAAAACGTTATGCTTAAAATTCTTCCCTTTGAAATGTTATGTTTAAAATTTTTCCCTTCGAGAGTGATGTTATCATAATAAATTAACATTTCACCAATAAAAATTTAATTAAAAAATTAGCCTTCAATAACATAATTATGTTAAAAGATTTCACATATATAACATAAGGAAAAAACAAAATGAGCATAACACACAAATGACTTATTAAATCTTGAATCTTAGTTTGAAATTGCATGAAACACTCAAACTAATGAGGTGACATGCCATAGAATTTGTATATATGAGATATGACTAGAGACATCTTATGAGACATATAACATGACTAACACAACAAAACTATTGAATGCCATCAATAAAAACCCAAAAGTAGATTAACTAATATGGTTTATGTTATGGTTTACATAATCTAATATATATTATTGGATCTAGAGATAAAGTATACATTTTATTTTACATATTTTACCATTGCTTTGGATCATGGGATATACAGTAATATTAACAAGATTGAATGCATAGTATCTGAACCTTTTAAAAACTAAAAAACTAAACGTATAATAAATGGACATTATGGATCTATTAACATCATGTTATAGGATTATGTTATGATTTTCTCCTTCATTATTACATTTTCAGAGAGCATTGAAGCTTGGACATGTTTAAGTACTAAAGGAAAATTGAAATAATAATTTGGTTTGTGTTTTTTTTACCCTACACCAATGTGCCTCATATTCCAATGCATTAGCACATTGATAGGTATGGGGAACACTGCTAACATGTTTTCCTTTATAAAATATCTCAATGTGCCTTGTTACATATGTCGGTGTTATTCACAGATGTATAGCTATGTTTAATACACTTCAAAAGCCATTTTTTAAATAAAATAATTTAATGGGGCCTTGATGCAATGGTCTATTTAGATCACACTAAAGGAATGATATGCTTAGTTCATATTGCAAAACAATCTTTTTAAAACGTATTACACTACACATTGCATAAATTGAATCAATGTAGCTATTTTATTTAGTGCATTAACATTTTTTAATCAAATATTAGCCTAATGTAGTGTGCATGGTATTCTACATATTTATGCCTCCTCTTTTTAAATTGTCATTTTAGCAAAATTTAGGTTTCATATTAACCCTAAAACTAGCATGTTTGGTAACATGATGTACATGTGTGTTGAACTTAATAACAAGCAAAATTATGTGATTTACTTACCATGTTGTATCTTTTTCAATGTATGTATTTTAAAAAAATTGAACATGGGAGGATGTATATCTATCAAGAGAGGGGGGGTGCTATGAAAATGTGATTGTCAAGACTTTACAGGTTTATGTTCTCAAAAAATACTCTTCTAAAATTTTTTCCTTATCTATTCACCTCCACTAAAAAGAGAACAAGAAAAGGTGTATTTGTTAAAAGTTCTATTAATTGGTGCTTTCCTTGTAGTGATTAGACCCTTGTTAAAAGTTTAATCTGTGGGAAGCCCTAGTTTTTTATCTCTTGATATCCCACATTCATATTTGGAATATGGCACAGGGGTGGTTGGTTGAAAGAGAGATTTGGTTCATCCCAATCTATGGTCGAGTGGCACGTGGAAGACCCTCACTTGGTTGGATTTTCCATATGTTAATAAGTTCTATTTTTCCTATAGTAATTCATGGGCACTTGTATTTGTTATTATTTGGATTTGATGGTTGTTCCGTCATGTTTAAGAATATGGTTATATGTTGGTTATAAACATGGATCTATAATGTGATCTAACTATGTCTTTGTTCAAGATTTGATAAGTATTTGATGGTTAATGTTGAGAATAGCAACAAGAAATGCTAAAAATAACATTCAATATATTCCAATTTTAGTTCTCCTTGAATTAGAATTGTGAATTAAAATTCAAATTTAGTTAATTAGTTGGAAAAAATCAAACATGAAGTCTATGTGAAGACATGCAACAGTTATCCCTTTGATTGAGAAAGTTATCCCGTAATTAAGGAGTTAGGGATGAGTTGTATTTGAGTTGTAATTAGTTACCTTAGTTAAGTCTAGTTAAATTAATTCCAAATTGTTTGAGGAACTAATTGTGAGTTCAGTTAGTTGATGCATGCATGCATGCAACTAGTGTTCTCCAAATAACTAAATATTCTCTCATAAATAACTCATGCATGTCAGTTCAGAGAAAGACCCAATTGAGATTAAAGGAAGGGACAATGTACTATCAGTTGGAGGAATTTTCCTATAAAGGAAACTCATCCATGTAGAATGAATTCACTCCTTCAATATTGCGTAATTATTTCAGAGGTCAGAGTAGTGTGTGAGGTGAGAATCACATAGGACACAGCTAGAGGACCCAGGAGAAACTGCACAAGGAAATAGGAGGCTTGGAGGACTGAAGGAAGGCATATGTTGTGTCTATTAAATCTATGAGCAGAATTGAGGGATTGTACTGAGAGCTGGATAGGTTGTGAGCTAAAGCTTTGTGTAATCCGAAGATATTTCCACTTGTATGATAATACAGAGATCGAGGTTTTTAGCTGAGGATTTCCCTACAGTATTCTTCTATGTTCATGTGTGATTGATTTTTTATTCTCTGTCATATGTGTTCTACTTGATCTTGCTAAAAATTGATTAAGCTTCCACAAGTTTATTTGTAGAACTAGATCAAGTATTTTGCTTTAGTATATTGTATTATCAAGTGATCTACAGTGAGAATTTCTACATGGTATGAGCGCTAGGTTTATAGGAAAAAAATTAGGCTGCGAGTTTGCAGAGCAGATCTAAATATTCTTGTGCAAAATTTTCATAAACAAATAGTAGATCTAGATTCCTTGCGAAAAAATAACCAAATTAAAAAAAACAATCAGTTGAATCGAAGTTCGGATGATGGAGATATCACTGATTTAAAATCAGCTCTTTTTTCCATAAAATTTCGTGATGGTGGGAAAGATGAAACAGATTGGTGTGCTAGTCAAGAACCTATATGCACTTGAGGTACAAGATGCATGCAAAGCCTTGAGAAGCAAAGCAAATGTTAAATACTTTGTGGTTGAGAGGGAGAGTAAATTACCTCTCAACATGCAGCCCAAAAGAAGTCCCAGACAATTGTAGAGGAGCCACAATTGGAGAAGTGGGTAGAGGAATCACATGCAGCCATACCTCTAGGTGTGAGGTGGGGTGATGTGAAGTGATAGCCTCAAGAAGGTTCAAATTGGGAAGGGTCCATTGAGAGGTTTTATCTCATGGATTGTACCTTGCTACGGGAGCCTAAAGTACATAGTAGTGGGAGGAATCAGTGCGATTGATGCAGTGAGAGATCAAAGTGACAGAGGCTAGAGCAGTCAGATACTGAAGAGCGCAGAGAAGGACTGAAAATAGTGTAGAGAGGCAGAGTCAGCAGAAGCGCAAAGTTTTCAGTCAACAGAGGCAATAACAGTCAGAGACTTTGATGACAAATGCATCATTCTGATTTAGGTTGGATTTTTTTTAGTTTCTAAAGTTGTTGGAGCAACAAAACTTGAGAGAAGTGTTGCATGTAAAACATTCCAAAGGTTCAGGATCGGGATCGAGTTGAATTACTTTCTTGTTGAGAGGGAGTGTTGAGAATAGCAACAAGAAATGCTAAAAATAACATTCAATATATTCCAATTTTAGTTTGTCCTTGAATTAGAATTTTGAATTAAAATTCGAATTTAGTCTCAACAACTGCTTGAAAAATAATTAATTAATTCATCTTGAGTTAATTAGTTGGAGAAAATCAAACATGAAGTCTATGTGAAGACATGCAAGAGTTATCCCTTTGATTAAGGAAGTTATCCTTTAATTAAGGGGATAAGGATGAATTGTATTTGAGTTGTAATTAGCTAGCTCAGTTAACTGAGTTAAGTCCAGTTAAATTAGTTCCAAACAGTTTGAGGAACTAATTGTGAGTTCTGTCAGTTGATGCATGCATGCATGTAACTATTGTTCTCGAGATAACTAAGTATTCTCTCATAAATAACTCATGCATGTCAATTCAGAGAAAGACCCAGTTGAGATTAAAGGAAGGGACATTGTACTACCATTTGGAGGAATTTTCCTATAAAGGAAACTCATCCATGCAGAAGGAATTCACTCCTTCAGGATTGCACAATTATTTCAGAGGTCAGAGCAGTGTGTGAGGTGAGAATCACACAGGATACAGCTAGAGGACCTAGGAGAAACTACACAAGGACATAGGAGGATTGGAGGACTGAAGGAAGGCATATGTTGTGTCTATTCAGTCTATGAGCGGCATTGAGGGATTGTACTAAGCGCTGGATAGCTTGTGAGCTAAAGATTTGTGTAATCCAGAGATATCTCCACTTGTATGATAATACAGAAATCGGGGTTTTTAGTTGAGGCTTTCCCCAGAGTATTCTTCTATGTTCATGTGTGATTGATTTCTTATTCTCTGTTATATGTGTTCTATTTGATCTTACTCAAAATTGATTAAGCTTCTGCAAGTTTGTTTGTAGAAGTAGATAAAGTATTTTGCTTTAGTATATTGCATTATCAGGTGATCTACAGTGAGAATTTCTACAGTTAATGAATGCATGGGATAGAAAGTCTTATTGCAGCTATTTTGAGAGGGAATTAAACCTTCTTGCTGATTGTTAGATAAGTTTCAAACTCCTATGATCAAATATGCATTCATGACCTGTATCTTACATGTTTACCATGTCTTTGACGAAATGATTGTCATTGTCAAGCCTCATTAGGTCAAATTATTGTTTAATTTTTGTATGAATACTTGTGTTCTTATGTAATTTATGATTTTGGAAAATCGCATTGAGCTATGGGCAGTGGTCTAGAGGCTAGCCTAAAATTATGGCTCAAAATCCAGAACTGCAGCCTCTGAACTGTAGCTTTGGGTTAGAATCACTAGGAAGTAAGATTATGCATGCGGTTATAGGCTCACAACTGCTCCCTTACCTTGTCAAGCATGTGGTTGGGGAGTTTTCTCCGTGAAAAAAAGACTCAGCTCAAGGATTAGCCACTTGGGGTGGTTCTCTAGCCCGTGAGTGTCTTGTAGCTCATGGGGAGGGTGAGTAAAGTTTTAGTTTGTTGACTCTATTTCCTTAACTGGACTTATGAGCTCAGGTCAAGTCATAGTAGATCTCATAACATCTTCTGAAACTCAATCTCAAACATTATGATCTTGATGATACAACTTTATTTGTTAAGAAAGTTGGCAAAACAATTGTATATCTTGTGGTATATGTGGATTATATTTTGATGACAGGGAACAATGAGAGCTACATTACATCCATAAAGAAAGAATTGAGGAAAGGTTTTGAAATGAATGATTTGGGGTATGTTCATTACTATCTTGGTATTGAAGTAACTTAAAATCTGAAATCTATATTCCTTTCTCAAAAGAAGTACATTGGAGATCCGTTGAACAAGTTTGGCATGGTTGAGTGAAATCCTCTAACTATCCCAATGGAACAAAACTTAAATCTCACATCCATTGAAGGAAAAGAATTTTGGGATGCAACAAAGTATAGACAACTTGTAGGAAGTCTCAACTACCTGACTACTACCATACCAGACATTTTGTTTTCTGTTGGAATCCTCTCCAGGTTTATGAAAAAGCCTTGTGAGGGACATTAGTTTGCTGCAAAAGGAGTACCAAAGTACTTGAAGGGAACTCAAGACTTTGGACTCAAGTATACACGGGTGGGTGACTTCAGCTTGATTGGATACTTTGATTCAGGCTTTGATGGAGACAAAGAAACTGGGGTATCTACTTCTGGTTATGTAATGAGTCTTGGATCAGGAGATGTCTCATGGAGATCACACAGACAATCAATTCCAACAGATTCCACAACATAGGGAGAATATGTGGCAACAGCTGAGGCAACAAAAGAAATTGTGTGGCTCAGTAAAATTTTGGAAGATTTGCACTTAAAACAAGTACATTCAACTCCACTCATGATTGACAACACCTCTCTAATAAATTTCGCCAAGAACACAAAGTTCCTTGATCTAATGAAGCAGATCAATACAAAATACCATCTGATTCGACATCATGTTGAGGCTAAGAAAATCCATCTACACCATTGTTCCACTAATGAGAAGATTGCAGACATCTTCACCAAAGCGCTTGGAAGAGAAAAACTTGAAAGATTCAGGACGATGCTTGGACTCACCAACATCCCTTTAGATTAAGGGGGGGAATGTTCACACCTAATCATGGGGATTGGGTGAACAATTGTAAATAATGTAAATAATAAATAATGGAAAAGGAACAGTCATCGAGAGGCGAAACCCAAGAGTCAGACCCTCATTTGAGGATTTACCTACTTGCACGATAAAAAGTATTCGAAGAATTTACAATGAGTAGAGGAATTAACTTAATCTATGCACTTCACCACTAATCTTATGATTAATCATTAATGATGGTTATTAGCATTAATTTGCACCACACCTAGTGTTAAGAGTTTTATATATGGATATAACCAAGGAGTTGACGGAAAATGCGAGATGAGAATGTTCCCATTACTGGACATGAAAGTTCAAATTTTCATTGTGCCACGTTTTCCATATGCCTTGACTATGTCCTGGAGCTTTGGTGTGGTAGCGATGTGGTGCAGTGGAGGGATGGAAAATATATATCTTGGGAGACAGAGAAAGGAATGGAAAGAGAAGAAGGAAACCCAAACTTGACCCAAAATTCGTATAATGAAAAATTGTTGATTTCCATGAAGGTTTGGGACCCAATGGGACCCATGACTTAAGATGAGGTGGAAGATCCTATGTATACTAGGTATGGGTATGTGTATGCCACATGCTAGATGATGTGGATCGATGACATGGAAACATTGGTGATGTGACATGCTTCTAACTTGACACTTGGTAGGAAAAAATGGCCTTTTTAGATGGTCAAGGGGGCTAGTTTTGGATGATACTTGGCACCTTTGGAGGATGCCACATGGCAGGTTGATGTCATCATGATGTGGGTAAGGCATCAGTAAGGCATGACCTTTCCGTTTGGTATTCCTGACAGAAGGTGTGGCGTAAAAAATTGTGTCAAAGGACATGAAGATTCTCATTCATGGTTTTTTTCTAACATCAAGAATTATTGTAACACTTTAGCGAAATGGACATGCACTTTTGTGCACATCTCCCCCCTTTCACGATCTTCTTCAAAAGGGGTAGACGTGTGTTGTTTAGTCTTGTAAGCAACAAAGTGTGTCGACCCCCTGCTTTAATCATTGGAAGGCAAGGAGGGCCTCACACTTAATGTGGAATGCCAATGTGTTTAAAGGTGTGCAACCTATGTCGTGTTGAGCGGGAAAGTAGTGTGAAGTTTAACATCAATTCTTATAAAATGGATATAATATAAAATGTTGGGTTTACATGCTAAAGGCTAGGCTCGTGGGGCCCATAGGCTATGTGATGTGGCATGTGCTACATTAAATCAACCATGACCATGTTGGTTTCAAGTAGGACGTGGAACCCCCTGGGTGAGGTGGGGGTGCCACATGGCAGGTCGTCCTTACCTATGTGGTAGGAATTAAATGACTAAACTTTAAATGGGCATAACTTTTAATCCAGATATTGGATTGAGATAATATGTATATCGTCGAAAATCTCTTGATGGGCTGAACACAATGGTGTTATCCAAATTTAATTTCATTGACTTTGAGAAAGGAGGATCTTTATAACCCCATCTTCATAAGGAGACCATAGAGGTTATGTTAGTTAAAAGTAACACCTCCCATTCAATCTAGAAGACTCCAGAAGCGTGGGTGGGATATTCAATATAAGACTTAGATGGACTATTTAAATATCCATGTTAATTGATATATTTGAAGATTAATTTCATGTATAGGTACTAACTAGAGAGAAAGTTATATAGTTATATGTATAAATGTTAACAATAATAAAATATTTCAATTTGCAAAGGGAAAGAAGTAATTAAAAGTTTAATTTCATATAAGAGGGTGATGTGTAATTCACTTCATCTTAGTATAAAGTTGATACATAGCATTTGAAAAAATTAACTAAATAAATAATAAATGTAAATTATAAATAAAATATTTCAATATAAAAAGTTAATTAATATTGATGTGTATATAAAAATATGTGAATTAAAAAATAATTTTAATGTGAATATTGTAGTTTATAAACAAAATATTTTAATGCCAACTATGTATATATTATATATACTTTAAAAAAATGTGTGTATATATTATATAAATTAATGGAAGAAATAAATTCTTATGGTTAAAATATTCCAAGTAATCTCATTATTTTACATTTTCAGTTATGTCAAAGGGATTTAGAAGGAATTAAATCCATTTATGGTTTAAAAATACAAATTAAACAATAAAAATTACACATTGTGTGTGTCTATAGGATAGATTCATCTTAACTATGGATCTAGCAAAATGATCAAAAAGCTTGAGCTGCAAACAATTTTTCAAGTTTTTCAATGTAAAGGTTTGGAGGTTCAAAAGATTTGATATCTCTTGTTTGCTAGATCTCAATATAAAGGATGTATAATGCTTATATATGTATGATGAATAATATTCTTATGTATTTATTACATTGTAACATATATTTTAAAACTAATATTTTAACAAGATAAAATTGCATGCTATGCCATTCATATTACATTAATAAGAGTCTTTTTGGTAGAAATCACATAAGAGAAAATCACATGTCACATTGCCAAGATTAAAATAAATCATAAAAACTAACTAAATTATATATTTATTTTAAATTATTAATACTATTATTAATTATAAAAAGAATTGATCTCTTTATCATGGATATTATTAACATGTAAAGAGACTTTGATGTAATACAATGAGCCAATACCATGGTTTACTAATCTCACATGCCCAACAAACTATACTAATCTCACATCCCAACAAACTATAGCTCATTTTCATATGAAATTTTTTTAATTAATCAATTTAATTAAAAAGAAAAAAATGGTGTAAGTACTTTCGACATAAATCTCAATTTTTGGTTTCTAACTACAACTAAAAATATTCTAAAATATTTAATAAAAATTAAATAAAAAAAATACTTTAACCCTCAAATTCCTTTACCAAAACTTAAAATTATATAAAAATAAAAATTAAAAAAGAAAATAAAAAATAAGATCTTACTACTAACTCCAATCCTATAAATTAATAGAAAATATAAAACTATATAATATGAAAATAAAGAAAATAATATAAAAAATAAAGTTAACCAAATCAAAAATATCATTGGCCTCTTACTATCAGATTTGATATATAATTATCAATTTAATAGCTAAATTTTATGAATTTTTTAACCATATTAAACTAAACAATAAACTCGGGCAATATAAGATAAAGATTGAAAATACCCTCTAGTAAATCAAATAAAATAGAATAAAGAATGTACATCAATTCTTTAAAAAATAATAAATTAATAAAATAGAGTTTGAACATTGGCTGTATATTATGAAACGCAACGAATTTGTGATTTTACCGAAACATATTAAAATGAAATAAAAACAGAATATCGAGTACGTTAATAACTTTATTAAAGGATATACTTCACTCAAACATAAAAGCGTCGCACAAGAATATTGAATATCTACGAACTAAGCGACCGAGTGAATGGTCTACTATATAGAGACGCTGTTGGGAATTCCTCGAAATGTAAGTCCAGCACATTTCTCGCCAGTTTCGGAAGTGCACGGGTATAACAGCGTGTAGGGAACATCTGCAGGGCCGCGCCGGTTTTTCAGCCTTTGATCTTTGTTCCTAATCTCGATTCTCTGCTCTGTCTCAACTAGCTGAGTTTGAAAACGTCGGAATGCTGATTCAACGGGAGAGTCATCTGTCCAATCGGAGGCGGAGCCCTGCCCCAGGTAAACCTCGTCAGTAGAATGCTTCGATAGAAGCTCCAGGACAGCCATGGTAGTGACACAGGTCTTTTGACTGGACAAAGTTTTTAGGAAATAGGCTTCCGGGTCACCAAGGAAGTCTAAGTATTGTGGGGATCCTTTCTCTGGAACAAGTTGCCGGGTGGTGCTGGAGTGATTGGGCATGAATCCCGCATAGCCGTACTGCCCGAAATTGACCGCTGCATGGTGGGCAGAAGCGATCCAAATGAGTGTGGTAATGCCTTCTTTCACATCCACCACACTCTTCATCTTGTACCATCCTTCTTCGTCATGCATTTTATCTCCGTGACCCACCTCTACTATCTCTTTCCACCATGCTTGAACTTCTCTATCGCTCTCGACACTTTGGTCGTCCCTGTAATACAGCGATATGTAGTCGGATACCCAAGATTTCAAGGCCGCCCATATTTCAAGCCCGTCCACTGCATACGGATAATCCTCTATCACAAGCCTCAGACCATTTGCTTTATCAGTGGTATCGGGCTCAGCCATACCCCTGGACAAAGCTTATTATATTAGTGCATTAATCCATTAGTCTCACAAAAAGTTACAACATGGTTACAATATTACCTTTTTAATATTAAAGTTACAACATGGTTATAATATTACCTTTTAAGAAGATCAGCCGGCAGTCCTTGCTCGTTGAATCTCCAATCCATGTATGCTTTGGCCGAAATTTCCATAGAATACTCACCACTCGTAAAGCATTGCTCGATTATGCCTCCTGCATTTATCAACGATTGCCGAGCAGATCTATTGATCTCCATAGTATTGCGAAAGTGAGGGATGAGCAACTTGTGAAGTGGGTGCAGTTTGCTCAATTGTCTATGGGTAGCAATAATAAATGGCTCTACCACAGCATGAGTCCTGAGCCTGCATTTGAAAGAAAAGAGAAAAACTTTATAAATAATTTCTATGTACACAAAGCACAGCAAATAAAACACAAATGACATGGTTATATATTATAATATTTTTAACATAAACAAAATAATTGATTTGTTATATATTATTCATATAAACGAAATAATTGTTATTGAAATTAACAAGATTACTAATCTCTTACCAATGGCTAACCAACTGATGATAACCGGAATCGTTTGCCCGCACATGAGCTTTGGCTAGTTGCCGTAACCACCCTTCATCTTCATCGCTATTGCCCGGAGTGTAGACTTGTTTTGGACCCAAGCCCACTGACGTGGCAGGCAAACACAGCTCAATGGCCACAGGCTTTAGGGTTCCGGTGTCTGCCAGGAAGAAAAGTGAACGGGTAGCGTAGGCTTTGCTGGTAGGAAGCTGGTTCACGAGCTCCACGTACGGCATGTAAACGTCATAGTAGTCCAAAATAAAGAGCCTCTTCCGTTTAATAGCCTGCTAATATGGACATGCTTAATGGTTGTCTGCCTATTGCATTGCGGAAGAATATTTAAAAAAGCTAGTATCTAATCATTAACGAACCATTAATTCTAATCTAGTCTAGACACCAGCTACGATCGAACAATTTAACCCGAAGGAACTAAATACCTTATCCACCGAGATGCCATCTAGGCTTTTCAGTATATGTTGATCGGTGATTGCACTCTTTTGGAAACCAGAGCTTTGTGCGTTCGGTGGAAAGCTCTGTGATAGGCATAAAACCCGTATTGTCATTATTAATAAACAACAGAGGATTAATGCTGGTTATAATAATAATAAGAAGAAGAAAACTATAAACCAATCTCGGTTGCTTCATACTTGTAAACATTGAATGGCCATCGGATTCACTCCAGAAAGCGTCTGGCGGGCAAACTCCGCGTCTGTTCTCCATGCATCGTTATCCTCTGTTGCACAGACACTGATTTCATTCAGTAATTATCAAACATAACTAATAGCGCCAAAATGCATTAAATTCAAATTTTGGATTAAAACACTCACTGCCAATAATAGTGGGAACCGGAAACTTGAACATAGCTTGATCATCTGGATTCAGAATTCCTTTTATCGTCTTACCAGGAAGGACTTTTTTGAATGAATTGGCTATAATTTTAGTCAAACATGAACTTCTTTCACTGTAGAGACGCCGAACCTCCTCCAAACTGCCAAACTCAGGCTTAACAGCTGACGTTATGCCGGATATAACTACTTTAGAGAAAGCTTTAACGAAATGAACTCTGAAGTCTGAAAGGTACTCCTGCTGAAAATTTTCATCTGGGGGAATATAGATGCTCTGTGTAAGCCTGCATTCCCGGTTCTTGCTCTCGAAAGCCTGACCTGCAAACGCTCGTAGCACGTAGAGTGTAAGTTCCATTGAAATTATATAAAGTATCTACACTTTAATTTGATCGTCTAACACAATATGGGCAGCAGGTAGTTACTGGTATTAGAATGCCGACGACCAGTTCTACACCTGCGGGGATATGGCAATTCCTGGGATCCACCCAACACTTTCCTTTCTAACCCCTTGGTGTCAGGATCGCCCAGATCATTGTAAACATCGTAGTCATAAATGCGATCCCATGTATTCCTTTCGCCCTTTCCATTTCCTCTCAATGTCTCCAGCTCTACGTTCCTCAAATCCATGAGACCTGGCGGCGTTTCATCCGGAAGATAGCTCTGCACACATGGATACATAAATATTAATATTTTCATTTCAGACGGGGAGTGTGATGGGAAGCGTACGTAAGTTAATGAAATGAGACGTTATGTACATTATTTGCAAAGAAGACTCGTTCAGCGATTCGATCGGAGTGGTAGATCCAGGAGTTGCACAGGAAACGAATATCTTCTTTTCCGGGGATTTGAATTGAAAGCTCTTTCAGAAAGAATTCACTGTGGTGCTTGCTTGTCACCAGTACAGCGCCGGGGTCCCCCATCTCATGAGCCCACTCGAAACTGATTCGGTGTTCCGAATCCTTAGGCTCCAATTCCAGCGAGGGGAAACCCCATTCTAAAGGAGCAGGACTGCTACGTAAACCCTGGCGCGTTTCTGCAATAACAGATCAATTCACGGCTACTATAACTACTTGCATAATAACTGACATGGCATAAAGGAGCAGCACTGCTACGTAAACCCTGGCTTGCCCTTGCCTGGTTACAAACATAGAGTGATTGGTATTTACAGACTGCTGAGCTGAGCAAACAAATAAATATCCTGCCCACCAAGACAGTTGTCAGTAGTAAATGGTTCTATTTCAAAAGTTATACCCAATGCCCATATTATATTATAGCATGTACGGATCAATTTATTTTTTTCCACTGTTTTTCTTCTATCGTATTTTATGTCACTTAGAGCGTGTCATCATTCATCGATATCATACCCAATGGCGTCAGATGTGGGGACAGACAGCTGTCATCGGCAAGAGGATGAAAGCACAACTGTAGTGTCCCCCGCAACCAAGATGCCCGTGAATGACCGTGGAGTAAAAAAACTGTAGCGACGAGTCGACGAGTTATTGGCTGAGTAATTTTGCGTCTCACTCATTAGTGGATGAATAGCACATAAGTTAACATATACGGCCCCACAGTAATGGATTGATAGCCGTAATGGATTGATAGCACATTGATAGTAAATGATTGTATTTAAAAGTTATGTGATTGTACCACCTGCCCATATGTCATTTCCACTGTTTTTCTTCTACTTACTCCCCGAAAGTGGCGGGTTGTGTCTTTCTTCTACTTACTCCCCGAAAGTGATAGGTAAGTCATGTCCAGAAAAGTCGATGATGTAAGAAAGATGACGCCATCTCTAAATCGTATCTTACGTCACTTAGAGCGCGTCACCTATCATACCCAATGGCGAGGGTGGTATGAATTCAATCGAATGAAACATGGAAAATAGATGTGGGGACAGACAGTTGTCGTCGGCAAGACTGTCCGTACGCTTCACCATTGAGAAAATGCCGTGTACAGGGATGAGAGACGTCTGTTGGTGAGAGTTAATGAGAGAGAGGTACGTAGTAGTTGTATTGAGAAGAAGAAGAATCTTTAACCACGTTAACTCTAGTTAACGTAACATGTTCGGATAATGTCACTATTTCAATTAATTTCAGTAGCATTTCTTGGAGTTGTTTTTAATGCGATTTTTTGGAGATTCAGGTGCCAGAATCTAGTGAAATTTTGATGTGAAATTTTGATTTGTGTTATTTAAATTAGTTTTTTTAACTGTATATATGGATTCAGCACCATGAAAAACCCCTAGGGCACTTCTATTGTGCAATGTTTGCCCATCAATCTAATGATTTCAATGAATTCCTGTCGGATTTTAGAGAAATTAGACCGAAAAAATCCACCGGAAAAGCTTCCAAAAAGTCGTGCTAAAGACAACTCCGTATTTCTTTTGGTATCTGTAAAATCCTTATTTTTTCTATCAATAAAATTCTCATTAACAACCAATGCAACTGTCTTGCCTACGACAGTTGTCTATCCACATCTTTTTTCCATGTTTCCTTCGATTGAATTCACACCACCCTGGCCATTGGGTATGAGAGGTGATGCGCTCTAAGTGACATAAAATACGATTTAGAGATGGCGTCATCTGTCTTACATCATCGAATTTTTTGGACATGACTTACCTATGAGTATCACCATATCCAACCCGCCACTTTCCAGGAGTAAGTAGAAGAAAAACAGTGGAAAAAAATAAATTGATCCGTACATCTGTCTTACATCATCTACTTTTCTAGAGATGACAACCCCATAGAAAAGTTATTGCGTCTGACATGCATCGGAGATAGCCCCATATAACAGGCCGTTTTTTTTCTCTAGTCATCACTGCGCGCGTGTTATATCTGGCTATCTCCGGTGCATGTCAGGGCGCAATAACTTTCTATGGGGTTGGAAATAGGAATCGCCCAGCAATCAAGATGCCCGGGAATGATGGAACTGTAGTGGCCCCCGCGATCAAGATGGCCGGGAATGACTGAACTGTAGTGGCCCGTGAATGACCGTGGAGTAAAAAGCACAACTGTAGTGACGAGTTATTCGCTGAGTAATTTGGCAGTTCCTATATCCAACCCTATAGCATTATAAATGTTATGTCCTTACACTGACCTGACAGCCCCTTGACGTCACCGCGAGCATTGATCATGCATGTTACATGCATCCATCTCCTATCTTCCGGCGAATACGGGTCACCCAGCTCCGGCGATGCGTGTTCTTGCCCGCCTCTAGCTCCGGCGATGCTGTGTTCCTACCCGCCTCCACTACGGACGACAGAGCATCGATATGCCACCGTGTACACACTCTTTTTGAATTTGCCAGCCCGCTCAAAATTTGAATTTTGAATTTATATTTACCGCTCAGCTAATGTTTTCCTGCAGTTCGAACGCACTCCTTTCCATACCCAGCAGTCACCATGCGCTCTGCTATGCTGCGAAGCTCCTGCTCGGCACCGAGCGACATCATGTGGATTTCGCAAATTCTGGGGTTTTGGGAATAATTGAAGGGTTGAAATGGTGGCACTGTGGGGGCATTGCAGTGTTGCTCGTAGCTTCCTCACGAGCTTGAATTTTTCTCCTGGGACGAGCTGTGGGAATCGAACCCGGGCTCTGGCGCTGCTGCCGCTGCTCCGAATTGGGAAGGGGCCGAGGTTGCAGAGGCTTTGAATGAATGGGAAATTGATGAGTGGATGCTGGATGCAGAAATGGATTTTGGCGGTTCCGGGACTCTGGAGATTCAAGATCCCTGAAATTTTTCTAAATTTTGTTTTTGAAATTGGCTCCTCGGGGTTTTTTCGACACAGGGTCTCTGAATTTTTTGGAACTTTAACGGTGAATTCGTATTTGTCATCTGGGTTCTAAGCGTACTGTGCGCACAGAAAAAGCAGAAATGCAGAATGCCAAAGTTCTGGCTGATCTTGAATAGGAAATATTGTGAGAATTCTGCAACATGTGCAGCAGGGCAGAAAGACTGCAAGTTTTGTAGCGGGATATTCAAATTTTTGGGGTACCTTTGAATGTTTTTGGACAGTAAATGTTTCATGGGACTTTTGTGGACTTGATTTTGATAGCACAAAAAGTATTCTTCATGGAAATGTTTGTTGTAAGTATGGAAAAAATGTTAAATGGCACTGGAGTTTTTTGTATTTTTGGTTTTGGTTTGTGTGTGCTTGTGGTCTGTAATTTTTCTTCCAGGCAAAAAAATTGCCAAGGTGTAAATTAACTGTGAGGTTAATGCTGAAAAGTTCAGGCAATAGCTTTTTTTTGGTTGGGTTTTCTGCTTATCTGTGTAATGATGAAATGCAAATTATGAACATATTGTTGTGGAGGATGGGTGAGAACCAGTCAAGCAATGTAAAGAATAATAACAAGGCATGATAGAACAAATGGATCTCCAAAGACAAAACTGAATGTGAAGTTCAAATGTTCCAAAATAAATCCACTCACAGAAAGTTTGGAAAGAAATTTAACCTTGAATTGTGATGTTGTGATTTAATAGAGGAGCATGCTTTTCACTGGCATAGTCATATGACATGTTTTTCATATGTTGGTAAAATATGTGCCTATCCATCAATAGCTGGTTTTGATTACATGAACATTTTGATTACATGAACATCACAGATTTTTCACTAGGAACAAATAATATCTCAAAGCAATTGGTTAGATTAGAACTGATTACATATTGTAGGTGAGGCCAAACCAGTAGTAATTAGTAGCAATAAGGCAGGCCATCTGTAAATTAATGGCAACGACCTAGGTCTAAGGTGACTGACATTGTGGTCATATTTAAATTAATAGAATCACCTAAACATAAGGACACCAACACAGCAAATTAATGGAACCACCAGACATAAGGGCACCAACACTGTAAATGAATGGAACCACCTAAATTTAAGGAACATCCAACAGTAACCAACCCTGTAAATTAATGAAACCAGCAAAATTTAAGGAACACCCAATAGTTGATTCATGAACCACCTAAACATGAAGACACCAATACCAACACTGTAAGGATGGCAAGGACACCAATGCTGAAAGGGTAGTAATATAGCTGCAGCTATGATTGAGGGGTAATCAAATGGTATTGTAGAAAGTCTAAAAGTGGCTGGTCTTTCTCTCAATTATTAGTAAACTTTTGGGGGTTTGCTGGTCATTGAGGGGTAATCAAATGGTATTGTAGAAAGTCTGAAAGTGGCTGGTCTTTCTTTCAATTATTAGTAAACTTTTGGGGTTTGCTGGTCTTTCTCTTAACTATTAGTAAATTTTTGGGGGTTTAACATGCAGATTTCTCTCTATAAATTCCTTTCTATAAACTAGGTCACAAATAAATTAGTCGCTGTCAAAAATCTATTTCCTCTCCATAAACTAAATGAAAGAATTTAAATAAGTCACGAATAAAAAAATTCACAAATAAAAAGATTTGAACGTGGTCAAAAATTTAAAGAAGATTTAAACGTGATCAAGAAAATTTGAAAGCTGTCACAAACAAACAAAAAAAATTGAACTTAAATATGTCAAATTTCAACTATTTAACATATCTTAAAAAATACCAATTAAGCTACTAGAGACAAATTCTATATAATTTTTATTCAAACTATAAAAACAATTTTTTTTTGACAATATTCACATCACATTCCCACAAAAAGCTATCTATGATTTTTTTGGAAATCTATAATAACCAATTTTTAATAATATTTGGAAAAAAAATGTTATATATGATTTTAACTATTAGCCAATTTTTTTTTATTTAATCGTAGGTTTTTGAGGAATATGAAAACCCGTAATGATGTTATGCTTGATGACCTGATGTGATAGGAGAGTTGGAAAAATGGGTAATTGAGTTGTACTATTGGGTTAGTTTTGTATTCATGTGATGAACAAGTGTTGATTCAGATTTCCACAATTTAAATTTTAGATTTTATAAATATTAATTTAATTATTTTTAAGAAATTAAATTTTATATAATTTAGATTTTTATTTTATAATTTTTATTGATTTAGATTTTCACAATTTAAATTTTATATTTTATAAATATTAATTTAATTATTTAAAAAAAATAGATTTTATATAATTCAAATTTTTTATTTTATAATTTGAGAATTTGAATTTTAAATTTTATAAATACTGAAAATAATTTTTATATTATAAATGTTAATTTAATCTTTTTTAAGAAACTACATTCTATATAATTTTTTTAAATTCTATATAATTTTATAGTCAATGATATTTACACAAAATATTATATATAATTTTTTTGAAAATTTATAAGACTAATTATTAATAATATTTCACACAAAATATTAAAACCAATTATTAATAATATTTGGAGAAAATATGCTATATGTGATTTTAAAATGATCTTAAACTAAGATAAATAAGATAAATAGTAAAAAATAAATTACAAATAAGAAAATAATGGAATAGAAAATTACTAAAAATATGAAATAAAACCAATTAAAAAATAAATTAACAAATGTTAAAATGAAATTAAATGGGAAATTATTAAAAGTATTAAACAAAAGAAACATCAATTAAAAAACAAAAGATAAATAAATAAGAAAATGCAGATATAAAAAATAAATAAATAGGAAAATGCAGATAAAGCAAAAATTAAAAGGAAAAAAATAAAATTAGGTAACTTTATCCCAAATAAAGAAAAGAGAATTTCCATAAATAATGAAGGGAAAAAATAAAGTGAAACCATCATATATATATATATAATAAGTTTAAGGGGCCTTGAATTGGTGTATGGATATATTGGGTTACTATTAAGGCATTTATGAGGAAAAGTTAATTTAGGAAACTATATATATAAAATAGGAAAAATTATTTGATAAAATATTAACTAGTTACAAATATTTAAATAAAATGAAATTTAAAAAATAGAAAATATATAAAATTAGAAATTTTTTATTTGATTAAAAAACAGAAAATTATTGAATAAAGTATTTATTGATTTCAAAAAAGAAAATTACTAAATAGTAAAAAGTTTTGAACAAAGTTTTTTCACTGGTAAATATATTCCAAACACCAAAATAAATCAAATTTAAAAATAAGAAATATGATGATGGTGATTATAATTAATATCTCTTTAGATTAATATGGTTTATCAACTTTAAAAAATAAAAAATTAATTGAGATTTTTTAACATTTTATTTCTATATTGGAAAAGAAGTAAGAGAAACTTTTAGAAATCATGAAATTCAACTAATAATTAAAAATTACTAATAATTTTTTTTTGCTAAATAATAAAACTTCAAAAATAAACAAGGGCTACATAGTAGCTAATATCTGTGGCTTAGCTTAAATATAGCTTAATTAAACTACAAAATTAAGAAATATAATTAACTAATATTGTCTATATTAACTTCGCGCATGTGAATCTCCCGAAATCCACCGATTCCAACCTCAAGGCTCAACATGCATGGAAGATAACAGTGAATCTGGACCTGAATTCAAAATAACCCAAAATTGCCACCCGCCCCCGGTAGCCCGCGAGATCTCCCGCAATTCAGTCCCCAGCAGAGTCCCTTTCATACGAACAATTTTGACCGTTGATCCACACAGAGAGATCCAACGGTAGAGAATAATATCGCACCGAACAAGCTGACCAGACGTTAGTGTGCGATGGAGGGCGGTTTTCCAAACCCTCTCTCTGCCACGTGTAGGATGTTGGATGGGATCGTTGCAAAATCACTAAAATCGTTTCCCACTTAAGAGCGGTACGAACATGCAAAAACAACCAAGGAAGCGGTTTTACTCTCCGAGGTCCAACAATGTAAAGATTCCGGTTGCTGGTAAAACAAGTATTCCTTCCATGCCTATTCAACTTTCTTGCCTGAACCTGGATCCCAGAAAAGAAGAGAGGCTCTCCATTAATTAAGGAAATATGGTATCCGTTGCGCTCACGCCAATGAACAGTGATGTTCATCTCATTGGCTCCAAGTATTTTAGCGGCCAAACTGTGATTTCCATAGGAACAACTATTGTATTTTATTGAGTTCTTGTGGTAACGAATCTACTCCTCCCGTGGTTCCCTGTATTAAAAAACCTTCCAGATCTAGGTTTTCTTTATCAAGAATTTCTTGTAGTTCATGATCCTGTAGGTCCATCTCATTTTGGGTCATTTCCTGATCCATCTCCAGTTCTGCATCACTCATTATGGCTTCCTTTTGATAATCGAAGTCCTGTGTGTTTTCCCGGTTTTCTTCAGATTCCTTGTCCGCAGGACTTCCTTCCATTTCTTGATCTTCTTTTGAGATCTCTTCATCTTCCTCAAGCACTTGGAATTTGTTCTGACTGATTTGTTGACCTTCATCTTGATGTTGTTTTGGTCCTCTTTTGCCGCCCTTTCCACGGTTCACCACTTTCTGAAAGCTGCCTGTTTCCTTCATTGTGTTATTTTTTCTCTTGCTTACTACTTTACTGAGCGAACAATCTCTTGAAAGGTGTCCATGTTCATGACATCTGCGACATCTGAACGGAATGTGCTCATAATCTACTGTTTGCACCCATTCTTCATCAAAAACTTCCAAGATCACCTCATCTGGTAGAGCTCCTGATAAATCCATTTCCACACATATTCTAGCAAAGGAAGTATATTTTTCTTTTCTTGTGGCTTCAGAAGCTTTAACAAAATGACCTAATTTATTGCTGATAGCAGCTAATGATTCATTTTGCCAGTAATCAAGAGGTAGAGAATAGAGCCTTACCCAGACCGGTACTGAAGTAAAAGTTTCACGTTCTAGAACAAAATTCATCATCCATGGCTGCATGTAGAGTCTAGCTGCTACATAGAAGTAAGGTCCTCCTTCAAAAACTCTATCCTTGTCTTCAATATTTGTGAATACCACAGTAAAAAATCCCTTTGACCCAAGGTGTAGGTCAATGCTCCCTTTAGGTTTCTAGTGGTATCTGATCCACGACTGTAAAGCTTTTTCAGTGGGCCATAAACCCATGAATTTGTAGATGATGGCATACGTCTTCATGTGATCCCTGTGCGCCTGCAGAGCCGGATCATTTAAAATAACTCTGGGTGTGATCTCTGCTTTGGGTTTGTAGGGTCCCTTTTGTTTTTTGTCTTTAGTTCCCTGTTTTTTGTCTTCTACCTCCTCGTCTTTTGGGCCATTATTTTCCTTATTTGTGGCTTCTCCTATCTCCTCTTCCATGTTTCTTGTCCCTTCCTCCACAGTACCTCTGGCCTTTTCCAGAGGTTTCTTGCCTCTACTGGCTACGACCTCCTTATAGGAGGGAGTGGAGCTCCCTCCGTTGCGGCCCTCCATGTCGATCACCGGTTAAATTCTTGGATGCTTTGAGGGGGAATAATTCTTTGATCAATATATATGCAAATCAATGCCACCCTTTATTCTTCAAGGACGATGGTTATAGGCTTAGGCTTTTTAGCTAGAGGAACTAGATTGTAAAATGAGGTGTGGTTTGGTGAGTCTTGTCTTTTTGAGCTAGTTGATCCTACTCTATCCTAGTCGAGTCCCTTTCCTATTCTATAACATTACTAAGTCACCACCACCATGTATTTTTTTCTTAAAGAAGATTTAATAGAGGGGATTTCCTCTTGTCTTAATTCACAAAAAATTTTAGTGGTTTTACTCTTGATATTGGGGGGTTTGTTGGGGAGAGGTTTTATGTCTCTCCCTTTCATCCCTATTTGAAGGGACCCATTAGCGCACCATCTTATGTGTCAGTGTTAGGTAGTTCTCTTTGACCCCTTCCAGCTCAGTGACTCATCACAAGTCGCCCCTCGACAATAACATGGTGGCACCACCTCCAGAAAGAATTCATATGTCATACATGGTTAGTCTAAATTTGTCAGAGATATTTAAGCTTATTAATGACCAAATATCTTATGATCTTACTTATCGTACAATGTCATCTAAGATCCCCTCAATATTACTTAATCCCAAAGTGGTTTACGTGAAAAGTATAAAATATTTACTTAAAAATGAGACTTCCATGCTTAGTACGCTATGCATTGATTAAGACCATAATATTTACTCAAACTAAATTATTTTCAATGCAATTTGTACAGGTATTTTAAGAATGACTAAGTGGGAGAGGATTAACGAGTTGGAAGTTGAAGACCCAGAAGATATGATACAATTTTCAGCAGAAGACTTAACATGGACAGAGATTGAGGGGGACCAAGTTGCAGTTATTCCATATTGTCGACTTGATGATTTCATAAGTGGAGAGGAATCAAATGAAAGTGCACCCACTCAATTTCTTCTTAAGAATCATCGAAGTAAAAAAATAGAGGATATCAAACACACCAATTACTCAACATATCTGGAGTACACTGTGTGAGTCCCTATATGCTTTTTCAAGATACATAAAAATTTTTCAATATGCATAAATATTATATCTAATTTGTAGTAATTTTTTTACGTATACTTATTGGTGTTCATATGGTCCACAGTCGAAAACGAGAATTAGGAGTGCATCATTAGATCCGAAGACAAACCGCAATTGACATGAAAGTATTAAAGTTGGTTTCCAATGTCACTTCTTTGTGCGACGACTTCAAATGAGACCAGATGATGCTGTAATAATATATACTGCACGTAGGCATATTGATAAATCCAATGTTATTTGTCATGGACAGATGCAATTGGTAGGTCCATGAGATTCAATTATGCACCACATTTAACAAGGGATATGCGATCTAGTGTCCAACATTTCATTAAAAGAGGTTTTAATGTTACAATGATATGGGATAAGTTCATCTCTGATGTGAAGGATGGATCTGGTGAGTTATACACAAAGGTACCTCGAGATACATGCATGACAAGAAAAGATATAAGTAACATTTACAATGATACCATAAGGCTAGAGTATGTTAAAGATCAAAGTGATCCAAAGAGTGTAGAATGCTGGTATAAGGAACACACAGAGAGTTTTTTCTTCTAACAAAAGCAAGATCTTGTTGAAAATATCCTTTTTATCATAGGCATACAAACAAAGTGGATGTGTTCAATGATGCTTAAATACTCTCAGAATAATATTATCTCAATGGATTCAACCTTTAGTACAAATAAGTACGGGGTGAGTGCATATTTATCCTAAATCTGATTCATTTGTTTAACCTCATGTTAATGCATGTATCTTATATAAATATAATTATGCACATTTTTTGTAATACAGTATCAACTTTACACCTCAATGGTTTTTGATGAACATCACAATGGGGTTCCAGTAGCTTGGGTGATATCATCATGCAATACTATAGTTGATCTTTCTAAATGGATGTTGGCCTTATTTGCAATTGGAAACAAAGAGCAACCAGATTGGTATGTTCTTGCCTTCATCACAGATGATGCTACTGCTGAAATTGAAGCGTTGAGGTGATGTGTTTATTATTTTTATAAGAGGCATAAAAAATATTGTTAATGTATAATCTCTTTAAAAATTATGTTATTGCAGGTCTTCAATCAAGTGTAAAGTATTATTATGTGTGTGGCATGTTTGTTGTGCATGGTTGAATAATGTTGGAAACAAGGTCCAAGGAAGGGAAAACCAAATACGCATTTTTCGTGGTTTAGGAGAAATCATGCACACGTATAAAGATGATGAATCTGTGAAAAAAAATTTGAAAGCTTATTTGAAGAATTCAGTGAACAAAAAAGCTTTTTGGAATATTTTAGAAATAGTTGGTTAGCTGTTCAACAAAATATGTAAGCTTCTTATTGGTGGTTTTAATGACTCTATTTTTCATGTCATATGTATATTTATTAATATATAACTAATAAATTTCTTTCTATAGATATATGGGCAAAAGCATACAGAAATTTTCCACATTCAAATCAAGATACGAACAATGCCATTGAATCTTACCATCGGTATATCAAGGAAAGGTACCTATGTGAGAAGAACAATGCATGTCATAGAAGGGTTGATTGGTTAATCTATGTTTTGTTGACAAAAGTTGTATTATATTACAATCATATGCACCATTTAAAAGAAGCTGGTTTTGTACGACCCAGAAAAATACAGGAACAATTGAATTCATCCAAGTGTAGAGCTAAGAAAATCCTAAATGAAGATTGTGTGCCTAATGAAAAGAGTAATGATTATTGGGTTCGTAGCCAAAATAAGGATACTCATGACATTGGTACAATGTCATATATAAGGGTTCTAATCTACACTTCTGCAATTGCAATTGGGTCCTGAATGGAAATATCTGTAAACATGTATTGAAAGTTGAGATGTTAGTGAGTAACACTATTTTGGGTGAAAATGTAGCACCTGGTGTCACTGATCCCACTACAGAAAGGCCTAGAATTTTATTTGATTTGAATGAAACACCTATATTGGGCCCAAAAATCCAAACAGAGCTTTCGCCATGCTTTGATTCTCCTCCCAATATGAATTATCATAATGAAACAAGCATTGATAATTTAGAGAATTTCTCATACAATGTTGAATCAACCAATGTATGACAAGATAGTGCATTCTCTGAAGATGATGAGATGAAACGTGTTAACTCATCAACTCATGAGAAATTGAGATCCATAATACCTACAAATTTGGAACAGGCATATGCATTGAACAACTTGGTAGACAAAGCATGTCAAGAATACAACAAAATGTCTTTCAATACTATAACTCCATCCAAGATCACTACCAAGAGAAAACATAGTTTCTTGAGTCCAGTAAATAAAAAGAGGCGATGTGGTTGCAAGTCAAAATCAGGGACAAATAAACTACAATTTGAAAGGGTTGGACGAGTTCATGAAAGGAAAAAATGAATGGATGAACAATTGGAGTCATCTTCTCAAAAATAAAGAAATGTGAACCACGCGCCTGAGATAATGCAAGATTCTATTATACCCAATATTGGTATGGAAATTTCATGTTATGCATTGTTTTACGTTAAATGCGATATATTATCATGTTCAACACATTTGCATAACTATATGAACTATTTTTATTCTTACAGCTCAGGGATCCACATCTCACAACATTCCAAATTGTCGAATTCGTTTATTTGATGAACATGCTATTGAAAAAAGATCTAGCATTCGGAAAACTTCTTCAGCCATTAACATCCCAATATCCTCCCCAAGGGTGCTCCCCCCTATTGTCGAACCAATTAGGATGTATCATCGCCCACACCCACCACCTTTTTCCTCCATAAATTCTTCCATGCCTATAACCACCTCTGTAATACCTTCCCAATGCTCACCCCTACCCTTCGGTGATCCACCATTCTCATTCTTTCAATCATCCACCCTTAACATTCCAATTTCCCCCCTAGGTTAATCCCCTGGTCGACAATGATTCCCACTATCGTACAACCGGTGGGGGTGTATTGTCGCCCACACCCACTACCTTTTCCCTATTTCACATCCACCATGCCTTTATCCAACACCCCTGAACCATGCCTATATCTGTCACCAAGTGCTCCACCCTCTACCCAGGAAGGGCTATCTTCTCCATTGCCTCAAATCCTCACAGCGAGAATGAGTATTTGATCAAAATATCATCATGAATTAATGAAATTGATTATATGCCTTTCAATTTTTACAACTAATTGATTATTGTAATTTTTGCAGAGATATCAATTTGAAAATCCACCTGGGAGTGCCAAGAGGGACGAGGGTGACTTATAGACCCATACTTTAGATCGATCATGATGTTGTTTTTCCATTATGTCAATTATGGGCATGAGATTCCATTATCTATGTTGGAAATGAAGTTCTATTTTGTAAAAAGAAACATGTATAGTTTGACCTATTTTGAATAAAAATACATAAATTTATACTTGTGTTTATGACAACATCTTCATTGAATTTTAAATCCTTATGTGGATGCGATGTTATATTCTATCAATGTTACATTACTTTTGATGAATGTAGTTGTAATGGATTTTGCTTTTATTATTTACAAATTATCAAGTTTACAAGTTAAGTTACTTTTATATTTATATCTTATTTGATGTTGCATGCGTGGACGAACATATCATTACGATATACTAAAAGTTTCACATATACAAAAGCTTCACATATACTAAAGATATACGCATATATGGAAGTTGCGCACATATACAGAAGTTATGTGTATTTACGAAAGATTTGAACATATATAAGAAAGTTACGCATATACGGAAGATATGCGAATATACGGAAGTTGCGCATATACGGTAGATGCACATATACAATATATGGAAGTTGCGCATATACGGTAGATGCACATATACAATATATAGAAGTTGCGCATATACGAATGATATGCGCATATATTGCATATATGCACAATTTCTGTATATGCGTAATTTCTGTATATGAAATTTGCGCATATACAAAAGTTATGTATATACGGAAGATATGCGCGAATATCTTCCGTATATCCCTAACTTTCTTATATGTGTATATCTTTCATATATACACGTCGTTTATGTATCTGCATCGTATATGCGCAAATTCCATATACAGAAATTGCGCATATACGAAAATTGTGCATATACGGAAGATATGCGCATATCTTCCGTATATCTCTAACTTTCCGATATGCGCATATCTTCCGTATATCCCTAACTTTATTATATGTGCATATCTTTTGTATATGCACGTCGCTTATGTATCTGCATCATATATGCACAAATTCCATATACAGAAACTGTGCATATATGGAAATTGTGCATATACGGAAGATATTCGCATATCTTCTGTATATGCACAATTTCCGTATATGCGCAATTTCTGTATATGGAATTTGCGCATATACGATGCAGATACATAAGCGACGTGCATATATGGAAGATATGCACATATAGGAAAGTTAGGGATATACGGAAGATATGGGCATATCTTCCGTATATGCGCATAGAAGATATGCACATATAAGAAAGTTAAAAATATACAGAAGATATGCGCATATCTTCCGTATATGCATACGTGGAAGATATGCACATATAATAAATTTACGCATATACAGAAGATATGCGGATATCTTCCGTATATGTACAATTTCCGTATATGCGCATATCTTCCGTATATGCACAACGTATATGCGTAAATTTCTTATATGTGCATATCTTTCGTGTATGTATATACGGAAGATATGTCCATATCTTCCGTATATTTCTAACTTTCTTCTATGCGCATATACGGAAATTGTGCATATACGAAAGATATGCGCATATCTTCCGTCTATCCCTAACTTTATTATATGTGTATATCTTCTGTATATGCACGTCGCTTATGTATATCCATCGTATATATGCAAATTCCATATACAGAAATTGTGCATATACAAAAATTGTCCATATACGGAAGATATTCGCATATCTTTTGTATATGCGTAAATTTCTTATATGTACATATCTACCGTATATGCATATATGGAAGATATGCGCATATCTTCCGTATATCCCTAACTTTCTTATATGTGCATATCTTCTATGCGCATATACGGAAATTGTGCATATACGGAGGATATGCGCGTATACGAAAATTGTGCATATACGGAAGATATGCGCATATCTTCTGTATATCCCTATTTTTTTTTTTGTTGGCATGTGGATCAGGAGCACCGTGGTCATTGAGTGATCGCTATGTCCACGAAAAAATCTAGGCGATAGCTAGGCTAAATCACCCCTCGGCCTACTGCAAGACCTAACCCCAAGGGCTTCGGGTGGATTCGACCTTGTGACCTCTCGATGGCGAGGCACAATTTTTGACCAACTGAGCTAACCCTTGGGGCTATATCCCTAACTTTCTTATATGTGCATATCTTCTGTATATATACGTCATTTATGTATCTGCATCGTATATGCGCAAATTCCATATACAGAAATTGTGCATATACAGAAGATATTCCCATATCTTCCATATATGCGTAAATTTCTTATATGTGCATATCTTCCGTGTATGCATATACGGAAGATATACACATATCTTCCGTATATCTCTAACTTTCTTATATGTGCATATTTTCTATGCGCATATACGGAAGATATGCGCATATACGGAAATTGTGCATATACAAAAGATATGCACATATCTTCCGTATATCCTTAAATTTCTTATATGTGCATATCTTTCATATATGCACTTCGTTTATGAATCTGCATCGTATATGTGCAAATTCCATATACAGAAATTGTGCATATACGAGAATTGTGCATATACGGAAGATATGTGCATATCTTTCGTATATGCACAATTTTTGTATATGCGCAATTTTTGTATATGGAATTTGCGCATATACGATGCAGATTCATAAACGACGTGCATATACGGAAGATACGCACATATAAGAAATTTAGGGATATACGGAAGATATGCGCATATCTTCCGTATATGCGCATATCTTCCGTATATGCACAATTTCCGTATATGCGCATAGAGGATATGCACATATAAGAAAGTTAGGGATATACATATATCCCTAACTTTCTTATATGTGTGTATCCTCTATGCGCATGTCGTTTATGTATCTGCATCCTATATGTGCAAATTCCATATTCAGAAATTGCGCATATACGGAAATTGGGCATATACGAAAGATATACGCATATATTTTGTATATTTACAATTTCCGTATATGCGTAATTTCTGTATATAGAATTTGCGCATATATGATGCAGATACATAAACGACATGCATATATGGAAGATATGCACATATAAGAAAGTTAGGGATATACGAAAGATATGTAGATATCTTCCGTATATGTGCATATCTTCAGCAGGGCATTAGACTTCAACCGGATGGTTGGCTTAATCACAAGATAAAATTTGGGGACGGGGTCAAGAACGTAAATCATTCACAATTTGCCTATGACACCATGCTGATTGGAGGGGCCTCTACTACAATAGCCAAGCGCTCCAAATCTCTCCTTGACAAATACATGAGCTACTCTGGCCGAATGGTAAATCATTTGAAAAACTACATATATGGCTGGAACACAACAGTATAGGTGCTTTCCAATATTATTAACATCTTTGGAGTCACATGTAAGTATGATTGGACCCACTTCTCTTACTTGGGTATGCCTATAAGTGTTGGACCTTTGAGAGCAGAAGTCTAGGACACTGTAGTTGACAAAATGAAAAGAAAAGTGTAGCAATGGGGATCCATTATGGTTTCTGAAACATTTTTTTTAAACATTTTTATTTATTTTTTGTCTCATATATATGTATTTTTACATTTATAAACAAAGATATGTACAAATTCCATATACAGAAATTGCGCATATACGGAAACTGTGCATATACGGAAGATATGCGCATATACGAAAACTGGGCATATACGGAAGATATGCGCATGTCCTCCGTATATCCTTAACTTTCCTATATGTGGATATCTTACGTATATGCACATCGTTCATGTATCTGCATTGCAGATGCGCAAATTCCATATACAGAAATTGCGCATATACAGAAACTGTGCACATCCGGAAGGCATGTGCATATCTTCCGTATATGCCCAATTTCCATATATGTGCACTGTGGAGCACTGGAAAGGTATGTTTTTGACAAATAATTTAGTGACTTTTCAGTAACAATTGTAACCCTTTCTGCATCATGAACTCAAAGAAATAAAGAATTTTAATAGAATGTGTGAGAATTAGTATGGAAAGCTTAATCGCTGATAATTGTCATTTTTCTATGCAGGAAAAGGTGGAAATGAAGAGCTGTCGTTCAAAAGGGAAAGACAAAGGAGGAATAACTGCTGTCCCTCTAGAAGGGAACCGGATGCAAACGAGATCGAACAGATCGAAGCAGAACGACCCAGGAAAGAAAGAAGGGTTACCAATTCGGCGGAACAAGGAAAGAAAAGTAAAGGATTAACGGCTTGGCGAATCCCTCAGGAGAGATCGCTGTTTTGCTTATTTTTGTTACCTAGATACCTCCGCCGTTAATTTTATAAAAAGGAACATCATCGTTAAGCAAAGGGACTTTTATGTAATTTTAAGTTTCAGACTAAACTTTGATCATCGACTCTCACTGAGACTTGGTTTACTGTACGTTTGTTGATGCGTTAATATAAAAGACTTGGTGTTTATTTCATCTCTGCGTCTGGAGTAATCTAAGGTGGTGTACCGTTGGAAGCTAAGGGCCCGGCTCTGAAGGACACTTGCTTTTGTATCATTATAATTTGATTTCTGCGTGGTTTGCTTATCTTTATTGCTCGGTAATCTGACATGCTTTTCATATGCTATTCCATGCTCTGTTACGATTAATTCATTAATGGTTTCTTCAGGAGATTTATGTAGTGACTCTGTATCGTATGAGTGAATCTTTTCAGAGTTGATTGCATGTTATCAGTCTAAGCCAGCTATTTCTATTACAGAGCATTTGTACTGAATATTACTGTTATTGGATTCATTTGAAATCCCAATTATTGGAATCCGGAAGTAATGTTATTCTATTTGGAAACATAGTCATATTCTCTTTAACCATCAGATTGCTATATTAGCGTGTTGTGTGTATATATGGTTGATGCTTGCTGTTCCATAATTCATCAGTGAGTGCTATTCCATAAAGTACATTCCATCCAATTTGCCTTAAGAGAGAAGATTGCTATTTTATTGCAGAATGTGAGTTTGGTTCAATAGAGCAAGTTTAGTTCTGACTCGCGAGACTTAGTTTATTTGATTGTTGTTTCATTTACTGCCGTTCCATTTACTGCTGTTCCATTTCCTTTTTGTTGTTCCATTTTACTATCTGTCGTTCTATTTACTTGCAATTGCTGCGTTGGTGTGAGAGAAGGTCTAAGGCTATAGTGAGCCTCAGCAGTCGCTGCCTAGCTCCCAGACCTATGGTCCATGCTCTAATTTCCTTTCCATCAGTTTCTAGAGGGATGGGTTATCGCTTCCGCACCCTTGACTAATAAGCTGCCTTGTGTGATTTTATTCCTTTAAAGTAATCTAGTCATAGTTTAGCATCCGTTTACTCTTGTATTTTCTGAACGCTGTACTACTAAGTATTACTCTGACGAATAGCCTCGGATTGAGATACTCTTTGCAATAACAAAGCATTCCCGGATTGACTTATTAATGTGGAATAACTAGAGGTGAAAGAGACCCTTGTTACAGCTCTACATTTTGGCGTCGTTCCCGGGGAAAGAGTATAGCCATTTGTCTTTTACAGAGTAGTGTACGAGTCTGTTAAGAGAGAGTTGGATTTTAAAAATGGAAGGTAAGAACCTGCGTACGGAGTATGTAAAAGCCCTGCTCCACTGTCCGCTTTCCTGGCAGAATTGTGGGTTGAATAGGATCTAGTAGTTTATAGAGTGCATGACTAAGCAGAAAAAGCCAGAAAAGAATATCAAACCTCCATTCAAACCCGAAAAAGCCAAAGGGCCGGTGACCCTTGGCCGAACAACCTTCATAGACGAAATCTATAAGAAAACTGAATCTCAGCCATCAGTAGGGCCCAAGAAAACCAATTCTAAACAGCCTACTAGCTCCCTTCAGGCCGCAGGATGACCATCTGTAGCCTTTGCTGAGGTGCATAGTCAGACTGATGAATAGGACTTTCAAGAAATTGAAAATTCTATTCCAGAACGACTGCAAGAAGGGAATCTAGGCAATCTTTGTGAAGGAGAAGGGGAAACAGGGGAAGTTGAGGAGCCAAGATCTCCTCCTAGGATAATTCAGCCATTAAATAGCCCAGATAAAGGGAGCGCTGCAAAAATCATTGTTGGGGGGATTTAATCTCCTCAAACAACAGGGACTTTTATTATTCCAGACAAAGGAAGTGCTATTAAAACAATCCCTGTCAAGACCGTTCCTTCTCAGCCTAGGAATACCCTCCTAGAAATCTCGGAAGGTTACTGGCACATATTCGATCCCAAGGCGCAGAATCATCCAAATACTCAAACTTCTACATTACAATATCCTATAGTGGATTCCGCAGCAAATGCTCCTATGAAATCAATTCCCCTTCAACACATTCCTACATTTCACGGACTTACATCAGAGGACCCCGATGCATTCTTATTTGAATTTGATGTGTTATGCAGGGGATATGATTACACCATTGACCCCCAGAAATTAAAATTGTTCCCCTCCACTTTGAAAGGGGCAGCTTTAAGATGGTTTATGGGTTTAGGCGGTGGAGTTATAAATAACTGGGAGCAAATGAATGAATCTTTCCTAAAGAAATATCAAGATTACTGTAGGTCTAGAGAACTGAAAGATGAAATATTTCAGATGATAGCTAGACCAAATGAAACATTAGAAGAATATGTAGAACGTTTTCAGTATAATTTACAAAGATCTCCATATGCATCACTACCTCTGCCTGATAATGTGTTAAAAACAGCATTGATCAGAGGCATGAAGGAACAATGGATTGAAACATTAAATATCATGGGAAAATGGGATATTTATCAAGAGAATTTTTCTGACATCATCGATTTATGTATCAGGAGCTCGAGAAGCAGCACAAGGATAAAACCAGCAGAATATGATCTGTTTGTCAGAGATAACAAAATATCAACAGAAGGAGTAACACGTGTAGAACTTGGAAATTTATTAGAAAATTTTAAAACTGATATTCTGGGTACATTAACTACACAACTTGATATTGTGCAGGCTAAACAGAAGCAGATGGAGGCAGAACATAATTTGGTGATCTTCTGCCCCCGATGTAGAAGAAAACATAGCCACAAGGAATGTTCACTGGATGCAGTTCAAACATGTGCTATCTGTACAAAAGATCACCTTACTGAGAGCTGCCCCTCACTTCCTGGATTGAAGGCGGTATATAAGGAAGCAGAAGAAGAGCCAGAATCAGCATACTTCATTAATCAGCGTCGCCAATGGCAACCAAGGCAATCTGGTATGTTTTCAGACCCAACTTCTTCTTTCTAGCCTCCGCAGTATAATGCTCAGCAATATAGTATGTGGCAATACCAATCTCAACCACCATTTCCCAACTGGTCATCACAACCGTTTCCTTCTCCAAATCCGTGGATGAATCAGACAAGCCAATTTGGTTGGCCGAATTTTCCTTACGCCCCACCATATTGGCAGAATAACCCATATCCTCCACAATGGACCCTCCCTACTTCACAAGGTTCACCCTGGCAGACAAACTGGCCAAAATCGACATATCAGCCAACAGGAACTATTTCGCTCCCTCAACCGACTCTGCCAGCTTTACAACAAAATCCCCAGTCTAATCTGAGACCGCAACTCCCAGCCCAACCCAATCCCAATCCAAATAATAGACCGGTCCAATCCCTCCAAATCATAGAATCATCAGAAATCGGACCTAATCTAAGGGAGTGCAATGATCTTCAGTTAATATCTGGACGTATAATAGAAACAGAGGGAGATAAAACAGTTCAAATTGAAGATAAGTTACCAACAGAACAACCATTACAACAAGAGGGTGTAAATAAGGATCAGACTCATCATCAAGCAAGTACATCCTCTCCTCCCTTCCCAGAACGATTAGTCATACCATGACCTGTACAATATCCAGACTTTGACATTCTGGGAGAGTTACAAAATCTGTACATAAGAATTCCTTTCCTCCAAACCATTCAAGACATCCCTATATATGCAAAAACTATAAAAGAATTGTGCATAAAAAAACCAAGGAGGAATGCAACCACTAACCCAAGAGTCCAAGTAGTCGGTACTTTATCTGACCTGTTATCAGGAACACCCATTAAATATGAAGATCCGGGAAATCCAATCGTAACTATTCAAATCTATGGTCAGACTCTGACTAATGCTTTAGTTGATCTAGGAGCTGCAATTAATATTTTGACAACTTCTACTTGCCAAAAGCTCGGCATTACATCGGTAGAACCCACTTCTACTTTGTTAGAATTGGCCGACCGATCTGTAGTTCGACCAGAAGGTACTCTATACGATGTCATGGTCTCTATAGATTCCTGGGAATACCCAACTGATTTCCTGGTAATTAATCCAAAAACCCGACTGGATGGACACCCGCTAATTTTAGGTAGACCTTGGCTTGCTACCGCCGATGCTTACATTGGTTGCCGGCAGGGAAATATGACCATAACCAGAGGACCAGATATTAAAAATCTAGTTCTATACCCTCCAGCACAGCCAAGTCTTACAATGATAAAAACTAACCAGCACCCTGTATCATACCTTACTGACAATATCAAATCACCACTGACTGTACAGAAGGCCCTAGACTTTAAAGACCAAACAGAAGACGATACTATCAATAACTTCATTAGTCAAACTGAATCTAGATCTCACTCACAGTGTTTCATGATAGAAGCTGCATTCGATAGCGAACTAGAAGAAGATCCCTTGAAAGATGCGCATGACCAAACAATACCTCTGACTTCTGTTGCCAATAGTAAAGTAGTGGAAATTGAACTGGGAAAAACTCTAAATATCAATGCCAACCTTACATCGGACCAAGAAATAAAACTCATCCATCTGTTACGGAAGTATCAAGAAGCATTTGAATGGGATTACCCTGATATGAAAGGGATTGATCCCCAATTGTGCACCCACCATATTTATATAGAAAAAGATGCAAGACCTGTCCGTCAACCGCAAAGAAGACTCAACCCTCATCTAAAAGATGTTGTAAAAGCTGAACTTTAGAAACTTTTAGATGTTAATTTTATCTATCATATTTCTAATAGTAAATGGGTCTCTCCGCTTGTGGTTGTACCCAAGAAGAATGGGAAATGCAAGATTTGTGTGGATTATAGGGAGTTAAACAAAGCCACACAAAAAGATCACTTCCCTCTCCCATTCATAGACCAAGTATTGGACACTTTAGCAGGAAAGAAATTCTTTTCTTTCCTGGATGGCTTCAGTGGATACAATCAGATTCAGATTGCCCCTGAAGACCAGGATAAAACTACTTTTACTTGTCCTTGGGGAACATTTGCCTATAGAGTTCTACCCTTTGGCCTATGTAATGCTCCTGCCACATTCCAAAGGGCTGTTCTTAGCATCTTTGCAGATTTAATAAATGATGGACTTGAAGTGTACATGGATGACTTTACACCATATGGAGATGATTTTGATCCAGCTTTAGACACTCTAGAAAAAGTCCTACAGCGTTGCATTGCTACCAGGCTTTGCTTAAGCCACGAAAAATGTTATATGGTGATGACTGAAGGGCTTATTCTAAGACACTTTGTCTCAGCAGCTGGCATTCAGGTAGATCCGACCAAAATTCAAATACTTTTGCTTATCCCCACCCCCACTACTCAAACAAAGGTACGCAGCTTTCTTGGATTTTCTGGGTATTATAGACGATTTATAGAACATTATTCACACATTGCTGCACCTCTATATGCACTAACTGGTAATGTTGATTTCATGTGGACAGAAAAATGCGACCGTGCTTTCCACGAATTAAAGAAGCTTGTATCAACAACTCCAGTCCTACGAGGACCAAACTCGAATTTACCATTCTAAATCTCATCTGATGCCTCAGATACAGCAATCGGTGCAGTCCTTGGGCAGGAAGAGGATAAAAAACCATATGCTATTTATTATATCAGCAAAAATTTATCCCCTGCTGAATTAAATTACACTGTCACTGAAAAAGAATTCCTGGCTGTAATACATGCTGTCAATAAGTTTAGACATTATATTACAGGCTATCCCGTTATTTTATATACAGATCATTCTGCTATCAAATATTTAGCAAATAAGCCTGTCACAAATGCTAGAATAACTAGATGGTTGATCTTATTGCAGGAGTTCGATATCACAATCAAGGATCGACCCGGCAAGGAAAACCCTGTAGCTGATTTTCTCTCACGAATACCAAAATCAATTGAGGCAACAGCAGTGGAAGATCAATTTCCGGATCAGCACCTGTTTGTCGTTGCTATTCAAACACCCTGGTATGTTGATGTTGCCAATTACCTTGCAGTAGGTAAGCTACCAAAACACTTAACCCCTAATGAACGTAAGCAGATTTTTCAGAAGAGTACTCGATTTTCGTGGATTGGGGGCTATTTGTTCCACACAGGGGCAGACATGCAAATTAGGAGATGTATTCGAGAAGATGAGATTTTCGACATCTTAAAAGCCTGTCATGACGGACCATGTGGGGGACACTTTGCTGAAAAAAGAAAAACACATAAAGTATTGCAGAAAGGATACTACTGGCCTACAATTTTCAAGGATGCGAAGAAATTCGTTCGAGCCTGTGACAGCTGCCAGCGAGCAGGACGACCTGGTCAAGCCGACGAAATGCCTCTGAGGCCACAATTAGTCATTGAACCATTTGAACGATGGGCTCTTGATTTCGTTGGACCCATCAACCCATCATCAAATCAGAGAACATATATCTTGGTAGCCACAGAATATGTCACCAAATGGGTTGAGGCTGAAGCATTGCCTAGAGCTACAGAAGATTCTGTAATACAGTTCCTGTTCCATTTGTTTGTACGTTATGGCCTTCCGAGAGAAATAATTACAGATGGAGGACCACAATTTGTCGGAAACAAATTAGCTGCAACACTTAACAATTATCACGTCCAACATAAAATTACTACCCCATTTCACCCGCAGGCGAATGGGCAAGTAGAAAGTAGCAATAAGGTTATAGAATTAATTTTAACAAAAACCATTGCTTCACATAGGCGTGATTGGGCCGCCCGACTACCTGAAACACTGTGGGCTTATAGAACCACATGGAGAAGTACCACCGGTTATTCACCCTATCAATTAGTGTTTGGAAAACAACCTATTTTCCCCATAGAATTCGAAATCCAAACGTTACGAATTGTACAAGAAGTTGGCCTAGATTTAAGTGAGGCACAAATTAATCGATTACAGCAGATTAATGAATTGGACGAAATAAGGCTTTCTGCATTACAGAATACAACACTTATTCAACATCACCGAGCTAAATGGCATGATGCACTTATCAAGAACAAAGTCTTTCACGAAGGAGACTGGGCTCTGTTATATGACTCTCGGTTTCAAGACTTCCCGGGGAAACTGCAGACTCGTTGGTTGGGACCATACGAAATCCAGAAAGTACATGATAATGGGACGCTTACTCTGATCACAATCGACGGTTCTGGATATGCATTCAAGGTAAACGGCCACCGAGTTCGTCTCTACCGCAAGCCACTCACTCAGGAATCCTTCTGTCAGCAGCTACGTCGAGACACTAAGATGGAAATTTTAGGAGAGGAAGCAAAATCTTCCTCACCTATAATTCAGTAAGGAATGCATTTTTTTTCCCTATAACTTGTACATAAGTTCTTGTATATACGTTTTCTTAACATTTTTTATTGATCTTTCTCTTTTTTAATTTTGATTTTTGCATTCTGCGTGTCTTTGCTGTTCCTTTTCCAAAAGGAACAGCATTTGCCTGTTTTTGTGTTTCTGCTGTTCCTTTTCAAAAGGAACAACATTTCTGAGTTTTTGCTGTTCCTTTTCAAAAGGAACAACATTTGTGATTTTTTGCTGTTCCTTTTCAAAAGGAACAGCTTTTGTGATTTTTTGTTGTTCCTTTTCAAAAGAAACAGCTTTTGCGAGTTTTTGTTTTTCCTTTTCAAAATGAACAGCATTTGTGATGTTCTGCTGTTCCTTTTCAAAAGGAACAACATTTGTGATTTTTTCCTGTTCCTTTTCAAAAGGAACAACTTTTGCGAGTTTTTGTTGTTCCTTTTCAAAAGGAACAACATTTGTGATGTTCTGCTGTTCCTTTTCAAAAGGAAAAGCATTTGTGAGTTTTTGTTGTTCTTTTTCAGAAGGAAGAGCTTTTGCGAGTTTTTGCTGTTCATTTTCAAAAGGAAGAGCTTTTGCGAGTTTTTGTTGTTCCTTTTCAAAAGGAACAACATTTGTGAGTCTTTGCTGTTCCTTTTCAAAAGGAACAACATTTGTGAGTCTTTGCTGTTCCTTTTCAAAAGGAACAGCATTTGTGAGTTTTTGTTGTTCCTTTTCAAAAGGAACAGCATTTGTGAGTTTTTGTTGTTCCTTTTCAAAAGGAACAGCATTTGTGATTATCTACTGTTCCTTTTCAAAGGGGACAACATTCATGATCTTCGGCTGTTCCTTCTAAAGGAACGACATCTTAACTATTTGATTGCATGGATTCTTCTCTGCTGTTCCTTTTTCAAAAGGAACACCATCGCCATGTTTTGCTCTCTGTGATAATTTATATTGAGGATGCTTTTCGCCCATGTTCTCTCCAGTCTTTAAGATACAGCTATGCACTTATGCAATGAACATAAATCACGACATACCGAAGTCAGCAGATCATAGATCGCTATCTTTATAGGGCCTAGTATTGATAAGAGGACAAGAGGAGGGACATACTTACCTCTCATCTCCGTTGTCATTGACTTATTACCATTGCTTTGGTTGGTTATCTTTATCATGACGATTTTCCTAAAAATTTTCTGTGATTATTACTTAGGGATAAGAGCAGAGGATTTATATCTTCCTGTTGGGATGATAAGACTTCTTCCACCATTCCCACTCTTAAGGAGTGTTGAACCACCCTTATGTGTAAATAAATAAGAAAAAGTACTTTGCAAAAAGAAAAATGAATATGGATGATTAATTGTCAAATGCAGGATAGGGGGTCTCATCAAGAGCCAGCCTACCATGATCATCAGGATGGAAGCGAAGTGGCATTCCTAGTATCGCCACTACACCAGGGATATGGTCCAAAAGGTACACTAAATAAACAGACCTTAGAACAGGGGGTCTCATCACGAGCCGGCCTGTCCACATTTCGCACCTTCCTTTTGAATGGCATTATGGCTACCTGGTTACCAAGCCAGCATAATGGCCTGCATTTTGACAAAATACTTTTCAAAATACACACAAAGGATCATGGTTCTGGGGGTGAAATAAACAACTCTACCAAGGTTATGAACACCTGTCGGCAGCAGAGCTCTGTTAATGGTATCGAAGTCGTAATGGTTACACCAATAGGTATGATATTAATACTTCTTTGTCTCTTATATCCTATGAATAATTCATATTTTATGTCCCGATGAATATATCGCATGAACACTCATTACCACCAATCATGGCAAAGGAACTGACAATGACCTCTGGAGATTTCGTACGATTGACAGACGTCCCATCCCCCGGCCTCGCATCATATCACGCAGGCTCTTATGTAAAACGCGATCCACCTTTTTGCCTCGATTTCGGTATTTCGTTGTCCATCTAAAACATGGCATAATTTTATATGTTGTTCCTTTATGACTTGGTTACATAATGGCTGTTGCTCCTCTATTTGACGGCTGGGGCAACCTATCACATCGCGGGGGGGGGGGAAGGTAACCTCATTACTCCATGAGTTACGTGTCAGCACACCATTCGGGGAAGATAGTGTACGAAGGTATGGCATGGTTTAACGGTATCATAATTCTATTTTACGCAAGTTTCCATCCACAATCCATTTTTGTTGCATACTCTGTTTTTTTCTTGCGACGATCACCCTCTCTGCATCTCAAAACAGCACAGGCAGTTGCTGTTCCATTGGAAATTCTTAGTGGAACCATGGGAGGAAAGGCAATCCGAAGCGAACCTCAGGAGTTGACAGTCTCCGCTGCTGCCCGGGAGATCCTGGAAAAGGCAGGATGGCTGAATTATTTCAGTCGCCTACAAGAATCAAACGAAACAATGGCGTTGGAATTTCTGCAAAACTTGCAGGAGGACTACTCCATAGTAAGAGAAAGGCGGATAGTGGTCACTGAAGATGTAATTGCAGAAGTCTCAGGACTACCAGCCACCGGACCTGTATGGACGCTGAGGAAATAAAGATTACAAAAGATTATGGAGATTTTCCAGGATGAAAGCCAAAGCTTGACAGTTAAGGGGAAGGGAGTTCTGCCAGCAACGTTAGGAGAACCCTGGACCGAATTAGCAAAGATAGTGCAGAGCTACATCACTTGTGAAGGAAGGAAAGACGTGGTAAGACCACGTCATCTTAAACTCTTAGCTGTTTTGAAAGAAAAATGTTCTGTAAATCTTCCTGCACTTTTAAATTCATTATTGCATGATGCGGCCCGAAGCCTGAAAAAGGCACAGCACGTAGAAACAGTTGTTAGCCACCATGGATTGATTCGATTGATAGTGAGCCATAGTCTCACTCAACAGCAGAGCAGCTGGGAGGAGCTCATTGCATTGATCGAGGGGGGATTGGCTGCACCATCCCCAAAACCTAAACATTCCTCTAGCACACTGGAATGATCAGAGAAACGCATAGAATTAGCAGTAGAAAAACAGGCTGTTCCAAAACGTAAACATTCTTCAAGTACACTAGAACGACCAGAAAAACGCAGAGAATTGGTAGCAGAAAAACCTGTTGCTAGTACACCTGAACAACCTGAGAGACCAAGAAAATCAGCCCGGCTAGCTCGAATACGAGGGAGGCTGGAAAAGATTCGGGAGAGCACCAGCCAGCCAATCGAGATTACAGACGAACCTCCAGAACCAGAAGGAGGACCTTCCGAAGAAAATGCTGGACAATCTGGGGGCGAGGTTGAGCAAGCCGGAGAAGGAGTCGAGGAGGGAGACGTGCACTCCGAAATAGAAACAAAAGCTGAACACTCCAAGGCAGTCACTGAGCAGGACAATCAGGAGGAGGAAGTAGTACAACTAGAGGGCAGCCCACTGCGAGACCCTGTGGGCGAAGATGAATTGGCCGCAATCCTGGCCAATATGGGGGAGTATGGCCAACCCTCCAGCCCAGCAGGTCCTCCCGATGGACCTCCAGAGGAAGACATACCTGAGAAATCACATGCAGAAAAGGCAGGAGAAGAAAACCCGCCCGTTCATGAGGAAGAAATAAGAGACACCAATCGGGAACAATCTGTTCCCAAGACACCAGAAGAAATTCTAGACAGAGTAGGAGCAGATTTAAGGGCCAGTCATGAGCCCTCTGCTGAGGCAAGGGAAATCAAGAAATTAAGGAGGAAACAGCAGAGGCTGCTGAACACTATAGCCCAGCTCTGACAGCAAATTCAGATTCTGAAAGCCAATCTGAGGATACGAAGGACCACAAGGAAAAGAAAAAGGGCCACTGCAGCAAAATCTCGTAGAACAAGAAGACGAAGGACTTATAGCCGCCCTGTTGGTCAAAACCCTGCTGGAAGACCTACTGCTGTTCCAAATGACGTTGAAGAACAGACTGTTGTTCCAAATAACGTTGAAGAACAGACTGTTGTTCCAATTGACACTGACGAATAGACTGCTGTTCCAAATGACGTTGAGGAACAGACTGCTGTTCCAATTGACACTGAAGAATGGACTGCCGTTCCAATTGAGGCAGAGGGACAGGATGATGTTTCGTTAACAGGGGAACCACAGCAACCTTTCATTCGTGTTAAGAAAGAAAAGGAGAATAAGGAGATCCAAACAGAGGCACCACCCTCAGGGGTAATTCGGGTTCTGAACTCCAAACAGTATAACAAAAAGGTTCAGGTAAAACTCCCGGCCTCTACGGCTCTATGGAAAAAGAATCCAAAAACAAGAACCTTGCACAAGATGATGAAGCAAGCTCAGCAAGAAGCTGAGCAGCTGAGAGAACAAACAGTCCCTTGGGAGAAATATGAAGAGTTGCAACAGCAACTTCGGGATATTAGTCAGTCTGAGAGCCAGGCCTTCGAAGGCTGGCAAAAGGAGCAAGAAAAGGTTGCCAAGGTAACTCGTCGATTAGATATTGTTGTTAGGCAAATGGACACTGTGTGTTCTTTGTATAATGACGTTCTGGCATGTAGGGCCCCTGCTAAAAACTATGCTTTATTTTTGCTTGAACGATATTTATGATTAAAGATAAAAGCTGTCAGGGCGGGTGCCCCTATACAAATCAATACTGTTAATGATTTCATAGATTGTTGCAAGCATTATGGAATTAAGGTTCAAAGATTATTGTGTAAATTTTACTTGCATAACCTCGTGCTAGACCAGGGAACTGATTTAAATCCTGGCCCTTTTGTTGGGGACATACAATTGCAAGCCTTCGTTTCATTCGTGGTTAATCAGCTAAATGGCTCAGGGCTTATAACACTTTTCAGAGACAAGAAAATAGCCTAGACTTGTGGGTGAGAGCCGAGCCTAGAGACCCAGTACTATTATGGAGAGCACATAGGAACCTTATGAGAACCCCGGGTGTTATGGAGACATTAGGACCCATGCACGAGGACCTAATCCGACACAGTCTGGAATATTTTCTGACTATTAAAGACCTCGCCATCGATGCTGCAAAATTCTGATACCGGATTTCTAACCCAAACATCCAGCTCAGGGAACCGTTCAAATACGAAAATTTTGAGCTGGCTGCCAGCCGATTGAACCTTTATGGCGAGCGTATTTTGCAAGCAGGGCCATCCTGGTTAGGGTATCGATTTCGTAGTCCAATCATTTGGCACCCTGCACCCGAATATCAGGCCTTGTATGAAATGCCTGAAGGTCAAACAAATTAGTTCTTTGATGATCTAGTTGCTCATCACGGTTGTAGGCCTCCACACGAGGTTCCCTCTCCAGCCTATTCTCTTACCGCCTTGCATGTCAACTATAATGTTTTCATGAGGGCATGAAACAGGGTAAGCAGGGGGGTGTGTGGAGCACTGGAAAGGTATGTTTTTGACAAACAATTTAGTGACTTTTCAGTAACAATTGTAACCCTTTTTGCATCATGAACTCAAAGAAATAAAGAATTTTAATAGAATGTGTGAGAATTAGTATGGAAAGCTTAATCGCTGATAATTGTCATTTTTATATGCAGGAAAAGGTGGAAACGAAGAGTTGCCATTCAAAAGGGAAAGACAAAGGAGGAATAACTGTTGTCCCTCTAGAAGGGAACCAGATGCAAACGAGATCGAACAGATCGAAGCAGAACGACCTAGGAAAGAAAGAAGGGTTACCAATTCGGCAGAACAGGGAAAGAAAAGTAAAGGATTAACGGCTTGGCGAATCCCTCAAGATCTTTGATCCTAAGGGATCGTTGTTTTGCTTATTTTTGTTACCTAGATACCTCCGCCGTTACTTTTATAAAAAGGAACAACATCGTTAAGCAAAGGGACTTTTATGTAATTTTAAGTTTCAGACTAAAATTTGATCATCGACTCTCACTGAGACTTGGTTTGCTGTACGTTTGTTGATGCGTTAATATAAAAGACTTGGTGTTTATTTCATCTCTGCGTCTGGAGTAATCTAAGGCGGTGTACCGTTGGAAGCTAAGGGCCCGGCTCCGAAGGACACTTGCTTTTGTATCATTATAATTTGATTTCTGTGTGGCTTTCTTATCTTTATTGCTCGGTAATCTGACATGCTTTTCATATGCTATTCCATGCTCTGTTACGATTAATTCATGAATGGTTTCTTCAGGAGATTTATGTAGTGACTCTGTATCGTATGAGTGAATCTTTTCAGAGTTGATTGCATGTTATCATTCTAAGCCAGCTATTTCTGTTACAGAGCATTTGTACTGAATATTACTATTATTGGATTCATTTGAAATCTCAATTATTGGAATCCGGAAGTAATGTTATTCTATTTGGAAACATAGTCATATTCTCTTTAACCATCAGATTGCTATATTAGCGTGTTGTGTGTATATATGGTTGATGCTTGCTATTCCATAATTCATCAGTGAGTGTTATTCCATAAAGTACATTCCATCCAATTTTCCTTATGAGAGAAGATTGTTATTTTATTGCAGAATGTGAGTTTGGTTCAATAGAGAAAGTTTAGTTCTGACTTGCGAGACTTATTTTATTTGATTGTTGTTCCATTTACTGCCGTTCCATTTACTGCTGTTCCATTTCCTGTTTGCTGTTCCATTTTACTTTCTGCCGTTCTATTTACTTGCAATTGCTGCGTTGGTGAGAGAGAAGGTCTAAGGCTGTAGTGAGCCTCAACAGTCGCTGCCTAGCTCCCAGACCTATGGTCCATGGTCTAATTTCCTTTCCATCAGTTTCTAGAGGGATGGGTCATCGCGTCCGCACCCTTGACTGATATGCTGCCTGGTGTGATTTTATTCCTTTAAAGTAATCTAGTCATAGTTTAGCGTCCGTTTACTCTTGTATTTTCTAAACGCTGTACTACTAAGCATTACTCTGACGAATAGCCTCGGATTGAGATACTCTTTGCAATAACAAAGCGTTCCCGGATTGACTTATTAATGTGGAATAACTAGAGGTGAAAGAGACCCTTATTACAGCTCTACACGCACATCTTCTATATATGCGCAATTTATGTATATGGAATTTGTACATATCTTTGTTATATGTTATAGAAATTGCGTATATACGGAAATTGAGCATATACAGAAGATGTGCGCATATACGGAAACTGGGCATTTATGGAAGATATGTGCATGTCTTCCGTATATCCCTAATTTTCCTGTATGTGCATATCTTCCGTATATGCACGTCGTTCGTGTATCTGCATCCCAGATGCACAAATTCCATATACAGAAATTGGGCATATACGGAAATTACGCATATCTTCCGTATATGCACAGTTTCCATATATGCGCAATTTCTGCATATTGAATTTGCGCGTATACGATGCAGATACACGAACGACGTACATATACGGAAGATATGCACATACAGGAAAGTTAGGGATATACGGAAGACATGCGCATATTTTCTGTACATGCCCAGTTTCCGTATATGCGCACATCTTCCATATATGCCCAGTTTTTTTATATGCGCAATTTCTGTATATGGAATTTGTACATATCTTCGTTTGTGCTTCTGCATCGTATATGCGCAAATTCAATATACAGAAATTGCACATATACAGAAACTGTGCATATACAGAAGATGTGCGCATATCTTCCGTATATCCCTAACTTTCTTGTATGTGCATATCTTCCGTATATGCACGTCGTTCATGTATCTGCGTCGTAGATACGCAAATTCCATATACAGAAATTGCGCATATACGGAAACTGGGAATATACGGAAGATATGCGCATATACGGAAACTGGGCATATACGGAAGAGATGCACATGTCTTCCATATATCCCTAACTATCCTATATGTGCATATCTTTCGTATATGCACGTCTTTCATGTATCTACATCGCAGATGCGCAAATTCCATATACAGAAATTGTGCATATACGGAAGATGTGCGCATATAGGGAAACTGGGCATATACAGAAGATATGCACATGTCTTTTGTATATCCCTAACTATCCTTTATGTGCATATCTTCTGTATATGCACGTCATTCATGTATCTGTATCGCAAATGTGCAAATTCCATATACAGAAATTATGCATATACGGAAATTGGGCATATACGGAAGATGTGCGCATATACGGAAACTGGGCATATACGGAAGATATGCGCATGTCTTCTGTATATCCCTAACTTTCCCATATGTACATATCTTCGTTTATGTTTCTGCATCGTATATGTGCAAATTCCATATACATAAATTGTGCATATACGGAAACTGTGCATATACGGAAGATGTGCGCATATACAGAAACTGGGCATATACGGAAGATATGCGCATGTCTTCCGTATATCCCTAACTTTCTTGTATGTTCATATCTTCCGTATATGCACGTCATTCGTGTATCTGCATCGTATACGCATGAATTCAATACACAGAAATTGCGCATATACGGAAACTGTGCATATACGGAAGATATGCGCATATCTTCTGTATATGCACAGTTTCCGTATATGCGCAATTTCTCTATATTGAGTTTGCACGTATACGATGCAGATACACGAACGACGTGCAAATACGGAAGATATGCACATACAGGAAAGTTAGGAATATATGGAAGACATGCACATATCTTCCGTATATGCCTAGTTTCCGTATATGCGCACATCTTCCGTATATGCACAGTTTCCGTATATGTGCAATTTATGTATGTGGAATTTGCACATACGATGCAGAAGCATAAACGACGTGCATATACGGAAGATATGCGCATAGAGGAAAGTTAGGGATATACGGAAGATATACGCATATCTTCCGTATATGCCCAATTTCCCTATATGCGCATATCTTCCGTATATGCACAGTTTCCATATATGCGCAATTTATGTATATCGAATTTGCGCATCTGCGATGCAGATACATGAACGACGTGCATATACAAAAGATATGCACATACAGGAAAGTTAGGAATATACAGAAGACATGCGCATATCTTCCGTATATGCCCAGTTTCCGTATATGCGCACATCTTCCGTATATGCACAATTTCCGTATATGCGCATTTTTTGTATATTAAATTTGCGCATATACGATGCAGAAGCATAAACGACGTGTATATATGGAAGATATTCCCAATTTCCGTATATGCGCACATCTTTCGTATATGTTCAGTTTCCGTATATGCGCAATTTCTGTATATGGAATTTGCGCATCTGCGATGCAGATACATGAACGACGTGCATATACAAAAGATATGCACATACAGGAAAGTTAGGGATATACGGAAGATATGTGCACATCTTGCGTATATACACAGTTTCCGTATATGGGCATTTTCTGTATATTGAATTTGCGCATATATGATGCAGAAGCATAAACGAAGATATGTACAAATTCCATATACAGAAATTGCGCATATACGGAAATTGGGCATATACGGAAGATGTGCGCATATACGGAAATTGTGCATATACGAAATATATGCGCATGTCTTCCGTATATCCCTAACTTTCCTGTATGTGCATATCTTTCGTATATGCACGTCGCTCATGTATCTGCATCATATACGTGCAAATTCAATATACATAAATTGCGCATATACGGAAAATGTGCATATACAGAAGATATGCGTGCATCTCTTTCGTATATGCACAGTTTCTGTATATGCGCAATTTCTGTATATGGAATTTGCGCATCTACGATGCAGATACATGAACGACGTGCATATACAGAAGATATGCACATACAAGAAATTTAGGGATATACGGAAGATGTGCGCATATATTCCGTATATGCGCACATCTTCCGTATATGCCCAATTTTGTATATGCGCAATTTTTGTATATGGAATTTGCGCATCTGCAAAGAGGCCTCATGAAAGAGAGAGAGTTCATGAAGAAGCTCCGAGAGATGCTCGATGAGGAGGAAAAACTTTGAATTCTAGTTGCACAAGGGTTGCCATGGACAACAGATGAGCGAGAGGCTACTGTTGAATTAAAGTTATATGTTTACTAGAGTCCAAATTTTGTATATTTGTATCAATAAAAGATCTCTGGGCATCATCTAAATCTTTTGCATCTGTGTGGAATGACAGTGTTTGATAAAGCCCCATGTGAAAGAAAGAACTAAACCATTGGATGTGAAGCTTCACACTGAAATAAAGGCAGTTGACCATGTTGAATTTAACCACATTGTAAGGCATAATTTTTTTCTCTCTATGATTTTTAATGCCGTTTAAATGTACACAGCCTTTAATCATCTTCTTCTGTGGTGAATCAAGTAGATTTCAGAAAGACTCAAAGCCATAGAGCAAGAAAGGCTAGAACAAGAGAGATTGCAGAAGGTATGTATTCTTGGGTCGTTTTGTTATCTTGTTTTTTTGAAACCTATAAATTAGCATAGTGAGGCATGCACTTGAAAACTGAATTCAATACTTAGCCGAAGAAGAGGAGATCAAGAGGTTGAGAAAAGAGTTGGTTCCACGTGCTCAACCAATGTCCTTATTTGATTAACCTTTCATTCGCATATACGGAAATTGTGCATATGTGGAAATTGCACATATACGGAAGATATGCGCATATCTTCCATATATTCCTAACTTTCCTATATGTGCATATCCTTTGTATATACACGTCGTTTATGTATCTACATCGTATATGTGTAAATTCCATATACAGAAATTTCACATATATGGAAATTGTGCATATACCGAAGATATGCGCATATACGGAAATTGCGCATATACTGAAGATATGCGCATATCTTCCGTATATCCCTAACTTTCCTATATGTGCATATATTATGTATATGCACATCGCTTATGTATCTGCATCATATATGCAAAAATTCCATATACAAAAATTGTGCATAAACGGAAATTGTACTACACGCAAATTTTGCATATAGATATTCTTCCGTATATGCACAATTTTCGTATATGCGCAAATTGTGAATATGGAATTTGTGCATATATGATGCAGATACATAAGCGACATATATATACGTAATATATGCACATATAGGAAAGTTAGGGATATACGGAAGATATGCGCATATCTTCCGTATATGCGCAATTTCCGTATATGCGGATATCTTCCGTATATGCGCATATATTCCGTATATGTGAAATTTCTGTATATGGAATTTGCGCATATACGATGTAGATACATGAATGAGGATATGTACAAATTCGTTATACATAAATTGCGCATATACTGATATTGTGCATATACAGAAGATATGCGCATATACGCAAGATATCCGCATACTTTCCGTATATCTTTAACTTTCCTATATGTGCATATCCTCAGTATATGCACATCATTTATGTATCTGCATTGTATATGCGCAAATTCCATATACAGAAATTGCGCATATACGGAAATTGTGCATATACGGAAGATATGCACATATCTTCTGTATATCCCTAACTTTCCTATATGTGCATATCTTCCATATATGCACATCATTTATGTATCTGCATTGTATATGCGCAAATTCCTTATACAGAAATTGCGCATATATGGAAATTGTGCATATACAAAAGATATGCGCATATCTTCTGTATATGCACAATTTCTGTATATGGAATTTGCGCAATTTCTGTATATAGAATTTGCGCATATACGATGCAGATACATAAACGACGTGCATATACAGAGGATATGTACATATAGGAAAGTTAGGGATATATGGAAGGTATGCGCATATCTTCCGTATATGCCTAACTTTCCTATATGTGCATATCCTCTTTATATGCACGTCGTTTATGTATCTGCATCATATATGCGCGATTTCTGTATATCGAATTTGCAGATATACGATACATATACATAAAAGACGTACATATACAGAGGATATGCACATATAGGAAAGTTAGGGATATACAGAAGGTATGCGCATATCTTCTGTATATGCGCACTTTCTGTATATGCGCATATTTTCTGTATATGCACAATTTATGTATATGCAAAATTTCTATATATGGAATTTGCACATATACGATGTAGATACGTGAACGAAGATATGCGCAAAGTCTATATACAGAAATTTTGCATATACGGAAATTGTGCATATGCGGAAGATATGCGCATATACGGAAATTGCGCATATATGGAAGATATGCGCATACCTTCCGTGTATCCCTAACTTTCCTATATGTGCATATCTTCCGTATATATACGTTGTTTATGTATCTGCATCGTATATGCGCAAATACCATATACAGAAATTGCGCATATACGGAAATTGTGCATATACGGAAGATATGCGCATATCTTCCGTATATGTACAATTTCATACTTTTCGTATATGCACAATTTCCATATATGTACAATTTCTGTATATGGAATTTGTGCATATACGATGCAGATACATAAACAACATGCATATAGGGAAGATATGCACATATAAGAAAGTTAGGGATATACGCAAGATATGGGCATATCTTCTGTATATGCGCATTTCTTCCGTATATGCACAATTTCCATATATGTGCAATTTCTGTATATGGAATTTGCGCATATCTTCATTCGTGTATCTACATAGTATATGCGCAAATTTCATATACAGAAATTTCACATATATGGAAGATATGCACATATAGGAAAATTAGGGATATACGAAAGATATGCGCATATCTTTCGTATATTCCTAACTGCGTATATCTTCCTTATATCCCTAACTTTCCTATATGTGCATATCCTCCGTATATACATGTCGTTTATGTATCTGCATCGTATATGTACAAATTCCATATACAAAAATTTGCGCATATACAGAATATATGCTCTTATCTTCCATATATGCGAAATTTCTGTATATGGAATTTGCGCATATACGAAGCGGATACATAAACGATGTGCATATATGGAGGATATGCACATATAGGAAAGTTAGGGATATATGGAAGATATGGACATATCTTCCGTATATGCGCAATTTCTGTATATAGAATTTGCACATATACGATGTAGATACATGAACGAAGATATGCGCAAATTCCATATACAGAAATTGCGCATATACAGAAATTGTGCATATACGCAAGATATGCGCATATATGGAAATTGCGCATATACGGAAGATATGCGCATATCTTCCTTATATCCCTACCTTTCCTATATGTGCATATCTTCCGTATATGTATGTCGTTTATGTATCTGCATCATATATGCGCAAATTCCATATACAGAAATTTCGCATATATAGAAATTGTGCATATACGGAAGATATGTGCATATACGTAAATTCTGCATATACGGAAGATATGCGCATATCTTCCGTATATCCCTAACTTTCCTATATGTGCACATCTTCCATATATGCACGTGGTTTATGTATTTGCATCGTATATGCGCAAATTTCATATACGGAAATTGCCCATATATGGAAATTGTGCATATACAGAAGATATGCGCATATACGGAAATTGCGCATATACGGAAGATATGCGCATATCTTCCATACATCCCTAACTTTCCTATATGTGCATATCTCCCGTATATGCACGCCATTTATGTATCTGCATCGTATATGCGCAAATTCCATATACAGAAATTGCGCATATACGGAAATTGTGCATATATGGAAGATATGCACATATCTTCCGTATAGCCCTAACCTTCCTATATGTGCTTATCTTCCATATATGGATGTCATCTATGTATCTACATTGTATATGTGAAAATTCCATATACAGAAATTGTGTATATATGGAAATTGCACATATACGAAAGATATGCGCATATCTTCCGTATACGCGCATTTTCCGTATATGCCCAATTTTTGTATATGGAATTTGTGCATATACGATGCAGATACATAGATGACGTGCATATACGGAAGATATGCACATATAGGAAAGTTAGGGATATATGGAATATATGCGCATATATTTCGTATATGCGCATATCTTCCTTATATGCACAATTTTCGTATATGTGAAATTTTTGTATATGGACTTGACGCAATCCTAATGCAATCGAAAATGATGATATGAGCTTTTTGTTTCAATGAAAATATATCTAAGGTAGGGAAAGAGTCTTTCACTTTTTCAACTGAAATATAAACAAAAACTCAAAACCCCACCATAACCCTTTTCCTAAAATGCAAATAACCAATTGGAAATCGTCCGAATATTGAAAACAATTTTAAATTTTCACTTTGTCCTATAACACAAGCAAACAATAAATCTGTATTTTCATATAATCACTCAGAAATTCGAACAATGTAACAAGAAACCAATAATTACTAGAAATGAATTTTCCCTAATTGAATGCCATAACTCTGCTTGTAGCAACTAATTCAGTTCATAAACACTTTAGAAAATAGATAGAAAATTGATCTTTCATTTCAGAACAGGCATAAGAAGCATTTTTATAAACCAAACCTAAGTTATATTGTAAATTATTCACTTTTATATGCAAAATGATTTTTTTCAAAAGAGCAATCTGGACTAAAAACCTGATTTAATTGAGAAAAGAAAAATAGACGGCCAACTCAACAGGACCAACAAATCTCTCTCTTGATAGTTCAACCATTCATGAGACAAGACTCAACCCTAATTTATAAAAGAAAGACTAATTGCAAGAAAAAACCAAAATATCATTCAATCAGACTAACAAACACTCACAAGAGATTCAAATACGTGTGAAACAACAGGAAAGAACAAAAACTTTGGATTTGAAGAGGAAATAAGTGATTTTTTCGAAAGTTCCATGTATGTGCCCAGGCTCTAGAGTAAACAAGTGTGAATGTGCTTTGTTGCTAAAGGGTAAATGTGCAGAAGTTTTCATTGTGCCAAAAGTATAAGTGTGCACAATGGAAACATTAAGAAAAATAAAAAATAAATCAAATCCAACTCAAAATCCAAATTTCTAAAATTCTCAGACACTCGAGTAAGGCTTGTGTGGTGGGTTGAAAATATCAAACAAGGAAAAAGACAAAGATTGAAATGATTCCCAACATACTCACCAATTTGTGATGTGGACAAATCCCTCTTGCAAGCAAGAATGATCTCCCTAGACTTCAAAGAATCCTAGTAACAAACAAACAATAACTGCTACTTTTCTCTAGGTTTTGATCGACTGAAAGCAAATAGAATGAAAGAGGCCTCTTACTAGTTTAACGAAATGATTCATGAAGTCCGCCAAAGATTTCAATCATTTGCTCTTTGATGCTCTAAATGTCCTCTCGTCGCTCTCTTTTATGTATTACCCTAGCTCTGTCGATTGCAATATATTCTGAATGCGATACAGTTATACTACAATTGATAGTTTCATTAGGTCCACCGCTTATCGCAATCGCATATCACCCATGCCACGTTCACAAACCATAAGACTCGCCGGTTCCCATCGATTGCGATTTGTGGTGGAGTTGTCAGTGCCAATAGTTTATGGCTGCCGCATGGCGAAATTTTTACCCAATTAGCTCTTTTTGGAGCGAAATTGTGGGATCATGCTGGAAATTGTGCAATTTGTGGAGCGAATATTGAGAAAACTAGGAGAGGTCATAACTTCTTCAGTTCTTGACCAAATTAGAAAAAAAATATAGGATAGATCGCCATTTTTGGATATTCTGGACTCATAGGAGGAGGTTTCAGAGGCATTTGAGCATTCTAAACACATCTTTTTACACTTTTGAGCATAATAGAGAGGCCCAAGCCATTGGAAGCTAGACCAAGGAGATGTAGCCCAGGAGGGATGAACTCCTTTATCATGCTCCTGTTGTAATGTTCTTTTTATGATGTTCTATACATGTTTATGTTGTTGTTCAGTCTCTTAATTATGTTAAATTTCTCATAAAATTAACATAGAAACTCATCATTTCACTTGCAAAAATTCATGAATTCTTAAGAGAAATGAAAGCATTTTGTTTCTAGTCTGAGGAGGATCTTAGCACAACAATCTAATATTCTAAATTAGGTCACTTGTTTTAGTAAATTACACGAGCTTGTGAATCTATAGAAAAATCTACATGGTATCAAAGCTGAGAACAATATACTAGAGGAGATTTCGAAGTTTTGAGTTTTGGGTTACATGTGAAGTTTGAATTTTCAATATATACTTCAGGATCGAAAGATGGTGTTCTATGGTTTGCGGCTCGAGTATGCCTTGGATGGAAACTTGAATTATATAGCCTGGAAGGACAGGCTTGAGGTCATGTTGGAAGACAATGGCTTGAAGGAATTCATTGATGAGGACATTCCTAAGCCACCAGCATCAGATGCTCATAATCTGGCCGAATGGAAGTAGTGTGTGGCAAGCATGAGGTGCATAATCCTTGACGGAGTTCGAAACCACATTGTCTCGAGTCTCCATGGGAAGGAAAATCCGCATGATATGTGGAAAGCATCGAAGGAGATTTTCTAGAACAACAGTGACCAAAGGAAGTTGGCACTGAAAGATAAACTTCAAAAAATCAAGATGGAGGCGGGCGACTCAATTCCAAATTGCTTGACCAAGTTCACTCAATGTCATGAAGAAATTGGAAATGTTGGAATCACTGTTTTCGAAGATGATATGGTGAGTCTTTCTCTTCTTGGACTCCCAAAGAGTTGGCATAGTTATTAGGACTCTGTCAATGGTAAGGAGAAGTTATCAAATTGGGAACGACTGTGGTCAGATTTGATGTAGGAGGAGATCAAGAGGAACACCAGAGATGGGACCTCTTCCATGGAAGTGGTAGAGGATTTTTCCTTAGCGAGTAAGGCAAAGAAGGCCAAGGGAAAGATGTCCCAAGGTGAGGAGGGTGGAAAGAAGATGGACTTAACGAAAGTCAAGTGTTTTCACTATCACAAACACAGGAACTATGCTAAGAACTGCCCACAGAAGAAAGAAAGCAAGAAGGAGCTGACAGTAGCGACAACAGGTGAAGATCTAGCTTCACAATTCGAACTTGATTTTACTCTCATTTCATGCATGGCCGACATTGCCATGGGAGGCATGTGGTATCTTGACAACGGTGCATCATTCCATATGATGGGGAATAGAGATCTCTTTAGTGATTTTGAGGAGAAAAATCTCAAGCAGAGCATAGAGTTTGGAAATGACGAGAGGTATAGAGCTACCAGGATCGGTACGGTTACCTTTCAGAGGGAGTCTGGATCCCCTCTAAGGATCATAGATGTGATATATATTCCATGACTAAAGAAGAATCTTGTTTCAATTACAATATTGGAAGATCGTGGCTATAAAGTGGTTTTTGGTAATGGGAAGGTTTTCCTTATATGCATCACTGTTAGGAATTTACCAGAGAAAGATAAATTATTACCAAGATTTACTGAGATTTACAGAGAGGAATAATAAAATAATGAGCAACAAGTATTCACATAAACAATACACACAAGATTTAACTAGGAAAACCCTAAATCTGAGGAAAAACCCAACCCAATGAGATCTCATTAGCATTGGCCAAAACCGTAGCCAATCCAACCAAGTGAGCCTTTACCGCTCACCTCCAGGCTTACATTAAAATGAAGTATTCCCAACTTTTATAGGCTCCACTACATGCAATACCACAGGAAGAAAACCATCGATGCACAATACATGTGCCCCAAAACCATCACTCTTTAACTTGGTCAACTTTGACTCCACCCCGAGTCATGTTTACCTAACAATTGCCCCCTTAAACTTGACTTGGGATTCCTTGACTAACTCTAGACAAACTTGTTAAGTGAGATAACCCTACTCACTCTAGCCCTTACCCCCTCAAAGTTTAATACCCGAGGTATCAGTTACCTGGAATCCCCCCTATAAACTAGGTATAATTGAATTTACTAGTGACTACCGAGGGGTATGCATACCATACCAGTTAACCTGGCATCCCCCTTATCACCTAGGTCTAACTGACTTTACCAGTGATTATTGGGGGGTATGCATGCCATACCAGGGCTTACAGCAGTATGCCCATTTACATGTAACAAAAATTGACTCCATAATATTTTGTTTTACCTTGTTGATGTCTTTGTACATATGACATCAATTTCCATATAAAAGGAACCCATCTACCAGATTACATGGGTCACCAACCACTGTAACCGCCAGTTATCTAGGTGTTCTTTTCAGGTACATGGTTCATCAATTAATTAATCCACATGCACATATCCTCTCCCTTTTGCAATATAACACATGAGCATGGTCTCTTACGTTGATCACAATACAATTACATGCATTACATCTATAACCTGGGCCCAAAACCATAAGACGAGACTTCAGCTTCATATCAGAGCATATTTTCATAGCAACCAAACCTACCAAACCTTCGATTGAATCCTAACCAGAGTACAATGTGCAAAGATTCTAAGTTTTAAGTTTTCTTTGACACCACCACTGTGTAGATCTTACTTTGTTAATACAAGTGTGGCCCTCGTGACCTTTGTTCAAACTATGTGTGCATTTAGAAATATTTTTCCTCTCTTGTTTCTTTGATGTAGCCCCGAGCTCACCTTCATTTCACACCCATCTCCTTGGCCATGTCGAAGGTTGCCCTTATCACCTCCTGTTGCTTCCACATCAAGTCTTCAACGTGCTAAGTCAAGATAGGATCTAAAATGTTTGTCGTTTTTCCCAACTATAACAGCTCCAACTCGTTGGAAAGATTCATGGCCAAAACGACTCATAGAGCTGAGTCTCCAAATGAGGAAAGTCTCCATCTCTTTGTTTTGACCGTCAACGTGAAGATTAACATCCTTCATGCTATTCAAACACTTTTCCTCCTCCTCTGGAAACGATTTCTACTCCTTTAATATAGAGGGTGTGAAATAAACATTTTTGCTTCTAGATTTATTGTCCCAAAGGTAACCATACCTAGAAAATGCTTCCTTCCCACGACAACCGATCTCGACTTTTGCAACCTCTGGAAATCTCGACGCCATTAGCGGAAGACCCTATGGAAATAGGAACCTATTTCGGTTCCTTTAAAGAATCACTATGATTTCTTTTCCTCTTATTAAAGCAAAGGACCAGATCTAAATTCTGTGATATATCTATCTATCAAATTCCTCATACAAAGCTGCTACTTGGGTGTTTTCTGAGTCTTTCATTCTTGGTCATCAACGCCTTTTCTAGCATCAGTTCTTAACCTTGCCGCTCTTCGAGAATACATTCATAGACCATGAAAACCACATTTCTGGCATTCATCATGAGAATTCTAGCAGTGCCATCGATGCCACCAATTTATTTTCTTCATTCTTGCTCGGCTCTGTGTGGGTAGGGTGGAAGGGTGATTGGGACCTGAAGAAGATGAGGGATCTATAATAGAAGGAGGCGCCCCGCCGATATAATCCACATATCCACATTAGATATGACTAGATCTAGCTTCTTTTCATACGCAAATATGTTGACAATGAAACTCTACATAGAAGATTCGTTCTCTTCTCATGCATATTTCTCTATCCACCAGCTCTTCGACCAACGCAACGTTGTTACTGTGATCCTTTTACCACCTAAAATGATTTAGTAAATCCCTTCTTGATTCTATATGGAGATCAAATGATCATAGATCTACATCGATATAGCAAATCTTGAGAGCTTTATTCATTAGACCATAAATTTTTGGCTACCCTTTCTCTCTTTGAAGCCAATTCTTGGCATTGATACCACTTGTTAGGGATTTACCGGAGAAAGATAAATTATTACCAAGATTTACTAATATTTATAGAGAGTAATAATAAAATAATGAGCAAAAAGTAATCACATAAACAATACACACAAGATTTAACTGGGAAAACCCTAAATCTGGTGAAAAACCCAATCCAATGAGATCTCATTAGCATTGGGCAAAACCCTAGCCAATCCGAAAAAGTGATCATTTACTTCTCACCTCCACGCCTACATTACAATGAAGTATTCCCAGCCTTCTATAGGCTCCACTACATGCAATACCACAGGCAGAAAACCATGGGTGCACAATACCATGTGCCCCAAAACCATCACTCTTTAACTTGGTCAACTTTGAATGCATCTCAAGTCAAGTTTACCTAACAATCACCACGGGATAGGTGAAACAAATCGGTGCATGGGTCAAGAAATTATATGTTCTTGAGGTTAAAGATGCATGCAAAGCCTTGAGGAGCAAGGAAAATGTTAGTGACTTGGTGGTTGAGAGGGAGAGTAAATTGCCTCTCAACATGTAGCCCCAGAAGAAGCCTCAAAAGCAACTTCAGGAAATTGTGGAGTTACCAAAATTGGAGGAGCTGAGAGGAGACCAGGAGGAGAGATCCACTTAAGAAGAGAAGAAGAAGTCTCAGACAATTGTGGAGCAGCCACAATTGGAGAAGTTGAGCAGAGACCGAGAGGAGGCATCCAGTCATGCAGAGACCTCCAGTAGGGGAAAATTTCGATCCAAGTGGGCAGAGGGATCACATGCAGTCATACCTCCAGGTGTGAGGTGGGTTGATGTGAAGTGATAGTCCCAAGAGATCTGAAATTAGGTAGGGTCCATTGAGCGGTTTTATCTCATGGATCATACCTTGTTACGAGAGCCCAAATTACATTGTAGCAGGAGGAATTAGTGGGATTGATGAAATCAAAGATCAAATTGACAAAGGCTAGAGCAGTAAAATACTAAAGAAGAGTAGAGACGGGTTGACAATAGTGCAAAAAGGTAGAGTCAACATAAGCGCAGAGTTTTCAGTTGAAAAAGGTAATAAGAATCAGAAATTTTGATGTCATAGGCATCATTTTGGTTCAGGTTGGATGTTTTTTTGTTTTGTTTCTAGAGTTGTTGGAGCAAAAACACTAGAGAGATGTGTTGCATGCAAAACAATCCAAAGGTTCAAGAACGGGATCAAGTTGAATTCCTTTCTTGTTGACAGGGAGTGTTGAAAATAGCAATAAGAAATGATAAAAATAGAATCCAAAAATTCCAATTTAATTTGTCCTTGAACTAAACAGAGAATTAGTATCGAATAATATTCTCATAGCAACTTGTAATAGTTAACTAGAGTGAGTTGACTTAGTTAAATTAGGAATTTCGAGTTGGAAGTCTTTATGAAGTTATGTATATGTTGTCCCTACATTATAGGGGTCGAGGATGAGTTAATTGTGAGTTGTAATTAGTTAACTCATTTTACTGATTTAAGTCCAGTTAAATTAGTTCCAAACTGTTTGAGGAACTAATAGTGACTTAACCGTCAGTTGGTGCACTAATGCATTAACTAGTCCTACTTTAGTTAGCTGAAGATTCCCTCATCAAAAAGTCATGCATGTCGATTCTGAGAAAGACCCAGTTGAGACTAGAGTGCAGAGACAATGTACGATTTTTTGTATAATTTTCTAAGTTGTACAGATGGTGCATGCACTAAGGAACTGAACCTTGAAGGGATTGCAGACTTTTGGATGCACTGATTTCCCTTTAAGATGGGCTAATCAGCCATAGGAATTTTCCAAGGAAATAGGGACTCGGAGAGCTATAGAATTGGCTAAGTGTTGGCGAAGAGTTTGCTTGTGAGTTGGAGATTGATTTTACTAAGTGCTGGGATTATTCTTGTGAGAACAAGCATTGTATTATCATCTTGGATTTCTGATTTAATGCAATACAGATAGTGGGGTTTTGAGCTGTCGCTTTCCTGTATACTTATTGTGTTATGTGTCATTGATATTATTCCTCTTGTCAATTATTTTTTTCATCAATATTTATGGGCTTCCACTGTAAAGAGTAGAAGTAGATTCTTGTCTCTTGTTTTAGTAGATTAAATGAGCTTGTGAATCTACAGGAAAATCTACATCATTGATGGTGATAGGTTTAGGTGGTGTAGGATTCTAGCCTCTCAAGGAGCAACTTGCTAGTCATCTGGTTGCCATTTCTTAGCCAAGATTGTTTCCCGGATATTCTAGATGGTTCCCTCCCATACTGCTTCCTAAGATTGTTGGCTATTTTAAAAGGTCCTGCAGTTCCTCTCTTTTCATATAGCCCAAAGTGTGGAGTCTAGAGATAGTCCCCAAGCGCGATTAAGACCAGGCTCGAGAAGAGGCATGTCCACCATAGAAGGATGGTTTCTCTAATGCTCTGATGGTCTCTATCCATCCTTCCAAAGAGATCTTCCACTTGGTTCCACTTTTGAACTGCAAAAGGACATGGATTTAACAATTGTTTGAGATCCTCATTATGTTGACCACACATGATACAATACAAGGGTCCATAGATACCCCTTTTTTGTAGTTGATCCCAAGTGAGGATTCTACCCCTACATACCAACGAGAGAATGTATGCAACTTTCGACCACCACCCACCTTTTCAAAGCTTCTTCCCCCCTGCTCCCATATTGCCTTTAAACGGTAAGCCTCTTTGATGGTAAATATTCCCTTTGTAGTATATCCCCATTGAAGAATGTCTGGTCCATTTTGGACTGTAAGCTTCTTGGATTCTAACTCTCTGTCCAGTTGCTTCCATTGATCTGACTCAGGGGGTTGAGTTCAATCCTGGCGTTCCTTCCATTTCCTCCAACGATCATTAGTCATGGCATCTTTCTAATAATGATCCACCGTGTAGAAGTTACTGCTAGTTATGTACAAAAATAAGTCACTCAAATCTTGTCTCCCAAATATTTTTTTTCTCTAATACTATAAGTCTAACCAGAACAAAATTATTTTCCCATTTCTGATTTCCCAAAAAACATATTGTTTGATAAAATTGTTATTCAAATTAGTATCAACTTTTTAAATAAAATTTATAAAAAACATTTATAGAGACTTTGTTATCATTTTTTAGTAAATGAACTACATCCACCGGCCTTGCATCTAACTTTACTTATTTAAACCTAGAGTAAGCATGTATCAGCTTTATTGCCCAAAAATTTCCAAAAGTATAAAAGCATTTATGACCCATTTTAGCATTAAAATAAAATATATGAACGACTTTCATGATCCTTAGCATCTAACTTTACTAATTTTAATAGTATCATTTCTACATATTCTCGGTAGAACATGGAATACGAAAAGAATCGACAACTATACCCTTCCATTTTATTCCTTTTTAAGTAAATTAGGTTATATATTTTTATATAAATTCCAATATCTTAATTATATTTTTTTTAATATGTCAGTTAGTTGTGTTATTTATAATTTAAATTTTGGGCGGTTGTCTTATATTTTATACTATATATTTCGTCTAGTTGGGTTATTTATATTTTATACTTTAATTAGTTAGATTATTTATAATTTATATATTTGCTAGTTGTTATTATTTATGTATATTTTAAATTTAAATTAAATTATAGAATTTATGAAAGTGAAAGAAGAGACATATTATGAAAGTGAGAGAAGAGGCGTATTGATATTGTTTATATATGTTTTAAATTTAAATTTGATTATTAAAGAATTTTTTATTATTATAGAATTTATGCAAGTGAGAGAAGAGACTTATTGAGTAAAACATATTCTAATAATATGTTTTTTTTTTAATATTTACGTTCATCTTTATTACAATATATTGGGTTAAATTTTTTGATATTATAATAATATGTTTTTTTAATATTTATTTTTACCCTTACTATAATATACTAGGTTCAATTTTTTGATATTATAATAATATGGTTTTTCCAATATTTACTTTCATCCTTACTATAATATATTGGGCTCAATTTTTTTTTCCATCTTACTTTCACTAATTATGATATGATTTATTATATTCACTAATTATGATATAATTTATTATATTAGGCTTAATTTTTTTCTATCTTAATTTCACTAATTATGATATAAAAGTTATTTGTTTTAATTTTTTCTAAATTTAAAAAAAATTTATAAAATATATGAAGATATAAATAGGGTTGAGAAAAATATTGAAAAAAATATTATAATAATGATTTTTTTTTGAATATTCACTTCATCCCTACTCCGAGTCTTATAGTGTAAAGTTTAAAGAATTATAGAATATATAAGAGTGACATATTAGTATGATATGTTTTGCTCAATATTTTTTTTTACCACTGTTTTCAATATCATATATTAAAAGATTTGGGTGGAGGAAAATATTGGGCAAAATATAAATGAGAATGCTAGTGGAAATATTGGCTAAAATATGTGGGTGGGGAATATTTGGCATTTTATTTTCAAAATATATTTGAAAGTTATAGTGTGGTTTAGGGAAAATATTTGACATTTTATTTCCCCATCATCACCCCCAAACATAGTTTTTGCCCAATATTTCCCTCAATCCCTACCCACAAGTACATTTTTTCCAATATTTCTCCCAACCCCACTCTAAAATATATTGAGGTGGGAGTTGACATTGGGAAAGATATGGGCAAAACATTCTAGGAGCCAGAGTTAAGGTTAGGGGCAATATTGAGCAAAACATTCTATATATTGGTAAGGATAAGAGTAAGGGTGGATGGAAATATTGGTCAAAAACATATATTATAATTTTTTTTTGCTCAATATCTTTCTTTCCCTCCACCTTCATATTTAATTATATATTTTATTAATATTTTTACTCAATTTCACTCTTATACTTAATAGTGAAAAATATTAAATTTATTTATTTATTTAAAAACATAATTTTAATATATCTTTTAATATATTTAAAAATACAATTTCAATAATTAAAAAATACCATGGAATAAAAATTATATAATAAATAATAATCATTTAAATAATTAAATAATATAGTATTTACATTTTTATTTTATATTATTTTTGGAAAATTATTTATAAATTAAATGCTAATTTTGATATTAATCATGATATAATCCAAACAAATCTGAAATATATATATATATATAGTGTGTGTGTGTGAGTGAGTTTGTTCGGACTATATTTTCATCATGTCCAATATATCAACCAATGGGGAATTGAATTGATCACTTCACGTCAAGAAGTACTTTAAGAGAATGTCCACTCACCATCTATCCAAAACCCTAGAGACAATATTTTATATTAATTTAATAATAATATTACAAATTAAATAAATTATGTTATGTTGCTTTGAAAACAGTTTCTGATGTGTCCTCTGCTGTCAAAACACCAATTGTTAAATCCATACTGAAAACTAATATAAAGAGCCCTATCAGTGAGAAATCTCTGCGATTTGCGGGAGTTTCTACTGCACCCATTACATCCCCTCCTGTTTTGTCTCCCGGAACGCCAGGCTTTGCTTCTCCAGAGGCCTCTCGTCTTTCTCAGCCCACTGTGAAGAGATCTAACAATACCAATGTCAAAAGAGCAATAGCTTTTAACAGATCAGAAAAAGATTCCTCCGCTCCTCTTGCTTGTGAGCAGCCTGGAACCCGTTCAACACCTCTGAAAAGGAAGGCAGAGGAAGCCAATTTGGATGATGACCTCACTCAAGGTTTTCAATCTCCACAGTCCCTTGTACTCTCTACACCTGCCAAATCTGGTGAATGGGGTAACTCTGTGGATTCATTTAAGTCATCACCTTTGAGGAGGGCTGCAAATCCATTTGCCATATCGAAGAAGAATGAGAAGGTGATGCAAAACTCTACATATCCTCAGCATGATAGAAAAACATTCAGCTTGGAGAACACTCCAGCGAAAGGGTTCCCTAATACTCCACCCTTGCATGCTTCAAAGCGATTCAGATTCGGTGTAGATGAATCCCGGACACTGCAAGTTGACACAACTAAGAATTGCTCTGAAACAAGCCTACTGTGCTTACGATCTCCTAAGAAAAGCAACGCTGAACCTTGCAAGCTGGACATTGGTAGAGAATCGAATGTTTCAGAGCCAGCTGAAAAGACAAGTAACAATATTCAAGAGGCTTGCAAGATACATATCGATGGAATGTCTCAATCAGATCAGGAAATCATTGACTCCATTCCAATGCCAGTGTTGCAAGAGGTAAGTTCTTGTCATTATCTTTCGTGGTTTTACTTTGTTCATAATTAGTTGATTCAAGTCAATGACATTAAATTGCTTTTCAGACCAAGCTTTACCCCATGTTCGTTAGTGCCTTGGAAATTGCATTGGCATATCATGTCAAATTGCAATGACTTTTCTTTGTGATGTTCTTTGTAGTTGCTAATACTTTATCTGCTCTGGCTGATTCTGGGTTGGTTGCATGCTCTGTTGTAAACTGAATGCATGTTATACGTCAAAATATATTGTAGCAGAGATCATATTGCAGGTCACTTTGAAATTGTAAAGTTTTTTGAGCTTCTGAGTAAAATTTTCCCCTTTGAGTACTAAAGACTGCTTGTAACTTTGTAGGTCTATGAAAAAGAGTTGAAGACGATAGAGGAGTGCAAGTCGGGTGTATCTGCTGCTAATATGCGTCAGCAGATGATTGGATGCTTGCCTAGACTCTTCAATATGATACGTGATATATTTCGCTTAAGCAAACGCTCAGTTCTTACAAGACAAGAGCTTGTTCACAAAATAATATCAAATCACACGGATGTTACTGATAGAAGTAAATAAATCTCTTTGAACATCTCTCTTCTATTGTCTTGCAAGAAACAATTTCAATGCCATGCTATGTGATCTGATCTCATGCTTAATATTTTGTACTCGCAGGTGAAGTTGAGGAGCAGTTGCACCTCCTTGGACAAATAGCTCCTGAATGGATTTCTGGAAGGATAGCTTCCACTGGTGACTTTCTATACAGGTAGGCTATGCATGAGTTGATTGAGATAAATGGAATCAACTAAAATGTGAAAGGTATTATTCTTGTGTTATGTATAACTCGTTTTAAATTTTTTACTTGGGCTCAGTGTCAAAAGTAACATAGATCTGTCAATGATCCACGCAAGAATTGCAAGCGCCTTGTAAACACATGCACTATGAAAGCTGGTGGGAACATGGAATATGTGTGGGAGTGCTAAACTACGCAGGCCAGTCTTTCAGACTCTGCAGCTGTACTCGTTGAAGAAATGCTTTCAAACATCACTTCTGTGGATTGGTACTGTCATTTATATCTATTTTTGATAGAAAGTGAGGTAACCTCTCCAATGCTTTTCCATGAGACTAAGGATTGCCTTGTGTTAAACACATGTTTTGTCACTTTGCCATGTGGTTGGAAATTATTATCAGGATATCCTTATGTTAAATATTTAAGTTGTCATTATTGCAAATCGAGGCTTGTAGTGGACGTGGCCGACCCACATGGTTAAAAGAAACATATGACTTGCTTCCAAATTTCTATTGAGCATGTAACCGAAAAAATCATGAGAGAATCTGCCCATATTCCAGCTAAAAGGAAGGAGGGGTAACTGTTTAATAGGCAGTTTTTTCATGCAGATGGTTTTTTTTTTCATCAAAATTGAATTGTGGCAAGGGAAAGAAAGCACTGCACTGTTTCTAAAAATTTAGTGTTGTGAGAAGACTATAGGAATGTTGAAAAGAGCAAGGGAGACTCTGCCTTGTGTTATAGTCCTCCAAGTTTTAGTCATGTAAACAGTCTATTCTGTAAGTACTGCCAGTCAGTTGTGTTCCTTGCTTCCGTTGTTTTGTTTCCTTACATATTTTCTGCCAAGGTCGCATTGTTAGTTTCTCAAACAGAGTCATTATCATTGCTTGCTGCATTGTCTGGCCACACAATAGTAAAAACCGCAAGAGAGAATGTCATGCAAGAAGCATGCACACGCATTCCTGGACTCTGTGTATGCATCTTTTTCATGTAATTTTATCACGAAGTTGGCTGCGGTGCTTTGACATGCCTTTGAATATTGTTGCAGGTTAGAAGACATTTCAGGCCAGAGTTATTGAATAGACTTGATGAGATAGTTGTATTTGATCCTCTTTCTCATGATGAGCTCAAGAAAGTTGCTAGACTACAGATGAAAGATGTAGCAATTCGTCTTGCAGAGAGAGGTGTTGCTTTAGGGTTTATAGATGCCGCTCTGGATCTTGTTGTTCACGAAGCCTATGATCCTGTAAGTAATCACTTTGTTTCTTGTTTTATTCAGTCTAACTTGCCAGGGGATGTGCCCCCTACCCTAATAAACTTGACACTGCATCTCCTTCACCAGTCCTCCCTTTCCCTATTGCAGGGGACATGACCCACTCCTTCGACACATGTCTCCACATCGTAAGAGATGTTGACTTACGGTTCCCTCACTAAATTGGACTTACCTCCCTTTGAAACAATCTAGAATTGCGATTTATATGTTCTATTCTGATGCCTGGTATTTTTCATTCATAATGTTTGCTCGGTGTTCTTCATGTACAGTGATTTTATTCAAGGTCTTATTTCTATTTTCCATTCCCTGTCATATAAACCTGTGTGGAAAGTTATTCTAGGAGTTTGATGTTTTGCAGAGTTTTGGTTGTGGTGGCCAACAGTGAATATTAAAAGCGCAGGACTTTTCAGTTTACAATTTCATTTTCTCAGATTTTCAATGGTCTATCATATATTTTGCATGAACCTGTCTAGGGAGTAATTTTAGTCTGATATTTTTGCTGGCAGTTGGTTGTGGTGGCCAACAGTTGATCTTTAAGAGCTGTGAACTCTTCAGTTTACAGAGTTGCTTTCTGAGATTTTCAATTTTCTCAATTTTCACATTCAGTTTCGGATTTTCTAATTTTCACATGATCTTCTTCCTTCTGTATGGATCCCATCGATATAAATTTCAGTTCTGTTCTTTAAATTTTAACATTTTCCTCTGGCACTTGAACTTTAAAAATGGGGTGCTGCCTGTCTCTGCGTACTCGGCGAACTTAGTTCAAAGTATATAGTAAAGGGATGTTTTTGGTGTGTTTTCTGATTAATATAAATTAATGCATTGTTTACTTGTTAATACTAGTGAAGCAGGCAGGATCATTATTAACCTTTGTGGTTTACGGGTAATTTAGGTCAAAATTTGTGAGTAAAATGCAAGACTAGTTGGGGATTCTCATTTAAAACCTCTAAATGGATAACGTGGTAACGTGGTACTTGCAGGTTTATGGTGCTCGCCCCTTGTGACGATGGTTGAAAAGTAAAGTTCTCACTCTGCTATCTTGGATGCTCATCAGTGGGGAGATTGATGAGAACAATATAGTATACATTGATGCAGTGCCTGAGTAGCAGACATTATCTTATCACTTAAAATATTTGTCATGTTCTTTATTTTATAGAACTGCAGACAATGGATGATGGTCTCTACCTTTCTTGATCGTCATTGTCCTTCTTAGGCTCATCTTCGTTATTCTCCAGTCCCTCAAACAGGCACCCAAAATGATCGGTTGAAGGAAAATTGTTGAAATTACTACGAGGAGAAGGAGATGATCTACCTTATTGGACCAAGAGGTAATTGACAATGTCCATGGAATTAGATGAATTGATTGAGGATGTATCTGGAGCAAACTCTGGGAGTTGTGACATCCAAACTCATCTATCACTTGCAATGCTTGGAGTTGATGATGATTTGGTATCAAATAGCAGTCCAGATTTTAAATCTACTTCTCTGAGCTTCATAATTTTTCTTACTGCTTGCTTCTGTAAAAGCTTCAATATTTTATATTTGGTGTATTACTGTGAGCCAATGTCACTACTTAGTTGTGTTCAATTTCAATCACTCTACATAATGGCTGAAGCTGTGTCTGAAGTTGAGTGGAGTCCATGTAAAGTCCCTTGCCCACTTGATCTACTTGGAGCAAACTTTTAGAGAACAAGAACATGATAATAACAAACCTAGGGGCAAAACCTTCTGTGCTGCAAATTCCAGTTGGGGACTTTAATAAATATAGTTAAAGTCTATAAGCACTTTTTAAGGCATTTCAACACACCTCAGTAACTAATTTAATCATTTGCACATCTCTTGTCTTTTGGTGAGCATTTCTTGTCTTTTCTCTTGTGTTTCTTTACTTGTTTAAAAATTTTGAACAATTGATATCATTCAACGTTTTTGTGAATTAATTAAAGTCTAGCCAATTTTCACTGATGAATCCATTGCTACTACGTTGTAGCATTTCTTTTTGCATTCTGGTCAGGTGAAGCACTAAAGCTTGATGCATATTTAGCTATAATGGCCCTAGTGTCTTTTAACTCCTCAATTTATATTTTATGCGACAGCGAAAGAACTGGTAGCTTGTTAATTGAAAAGAAAAACTTATTGCTGGATGATACAGCTTGACATTATTCTTGTGGTTGATCTCTATTGGATGAGTTTATGGTTACACTCCATTGGCTGACATTGGAATGATGGCCATCTTAATTACACTTCATTGGCTCACTGAAGAGTAAAATATGTAAACAACTTAATAGTGATTATTGATGAGAGGGTGAGATTTACTGTTTTGTTCTTTATGTTATCTGCAAAACATATAACACATATAGTTGAATAGAAAATATTGATTGTGAACCAAAACAAGTTCTAATTCATCTAATAAAATTGAAACTTGAATGGCCACTGTAAACGCATGTGATAACAAACACTACTTATGAGAACAATAGTGTTTGACAATAAATTTCTAATTAGCAACTCTATATTTTCTTTCAATTAATCCAATTGTGTCTCTTCTTGTGGTCACTCGTTTTAGTGACCCACTGGTGCTCACTAGAGCTGAAAATTTTCTTGTCCTTGCCTTTGGAGCAATTGTATGTATGTGGAAGGAAAAGTAAGTATGATATCGCTACTGATTTGCCAGACCATTGTTATGTACTTTTTTGGGTCTGAAGATGTGTAACTTGTGGTTTAGCTTGATACATTCTCTTTTATACCACTTTACTTTAACTTTGTCTATATCATAAGTCTAGTAGCGATTTAAGTGTATGTCTGCATGGCAGAACTGTATTGGGCTTGAACTTTTATAAAAAATTACATTGTATTTAAAGAAATATGATGTCCAGATAGCATAGAACTCCAAACATCAAATCTCTTTGCTCCTTGTAGGCTTCAACCAATATCTCTTTGCTCCTAAATTCTTATTTTGAAGTTTTTTCCAGGTTCGTTCTATTTTGGTCAGAAAAGATAGAGTCCAGGTGTTACAAAAATCTTAGTTTATATTTATTGCAGGTTTGGGTATTCAATGAATATGTAGTTAAAACAGAGTAGTCTAAAGAAGCCATGTTTTACAGGTGAAAACAATAGAAGTTCCCGTTTATTTTGAGAAAATCTGGGGAACTTGTGCAATTATCAATTTTCAATTTTTTTTTTATCAAGTGTCAGAATTTTGTGTTCGATAAATTTTTTTAGATGATGTTGAATCTATTTTCATTGTAAAAATAATAATTTAAAAGCCTTTCCTCTCTTCAATTTAGAGAATTGGTATTACAGAGTGTTGGTGGTTCTCCTGATAGGGAAACTACCATATCCCCAAGTTGTAGTGGATTCCCTTTCTATCTGGTAAAGCCTGCTTCTATGTTTCTCATTAGAATGATGCATGGTAATTAAATTCACAATCCAATATTTTGAGACTTGAACATCGTTCCTTTCAGCATGAACATTAATGGTTGGGAGATGATGATACCCCCTGGATTCTTTGTTGCAGCTGGGTATGCTCCGTGTTCTAGTATTTTGGATAGCACCTAATGTTTGTTTTTCTAAGAATGTGCATGGGTTTCATTTGGTCTGTTATACTGGCTATTTTGCAATGTTCAGCCTTATATGGGAACATGGTTTAAGGACTGCATGGGTGAAGCCATTGCCAATTTGAGTCAGTTGGCCTTCTTAAGCCTGGGTAGAAGTAGCCTCAATAGCAAGATATATGAAGCCATCATGATTTGACCTTAAATCTATGTGCAAATAATCTTGTGGTAGAATAGCTAAAGCAACTACCCATTTGAGAGTTTAACCAAGATTTTCAGCCAATGGCAGTTTTCTGTTCCCATTCTAATCCCTTCTTTGTCTATATTTTGCACTTTTTGGTTATTTACGTCAAAACTTCAGTTAATACTCAATGGAAACTGGGTTACTGGACAGAGGCTTTCTAGCATCTATGTCAGTTTTCTCTGTTCATTGTTCCTCGACCAACTGTATCTAGTGTGCTCCTCAATGGGAATATGGACACAGCATTTGCAGCTTCTACAACAATCTTCGTCAGTGTAATCACCTCTTGGTCACTAGGGCCAGAATCTTGGGCTAACTCTATCAAGCTGTTGGATTTAATGGAAAATACAGTGACTGTGATTTTGCAGGTACCTAGCACTTTTTCAATAACCTTAGAATTTTAAGTTGAGCAGTGGGTTTTGTTTCCCTTAATTGTTCATATGGTTTTTGTATTTATGAATTGATCACAGATCTTATTTACTTAATATAATAATTGTGCAGGTGTTGATCTAAACGGATCTTTGAAGCTTGTTTGTTATGGTGTTGGTTTTATCCAACAGTAAATTCACCATGACAAGTTATGAGAATTTGCAATCATGAATGTTTGGAACATCTCGTGAAATGAACAGAATATACTTGCTTAACAATAGCATGTGAAGTCTTAAGAGCCTGTCATTTGTCTGAAAGGGCAAATACATGTTGTTTCCCTTTCTCAACAATTACTCTGGACTAGTTATAGCCAAGCATCTGACTATTTTATTTAACAGCCATTGTTGACAAATCCGAACAGGTACACAGGTTCAGATATTTGATTGTGATTTCATTTCAAAGAAAAAGTGCATAAAGATGAGACCAGTCAGAGGCGTGGAGTGCAGTGGTTCTTTTTATCTAACAGTAAATTCACCATAACAAGTTTTGAGAATTTGCAATCACGAATGTTTGGAACATCTGGTGAAATGAAAAGAGTACTTTCTTAACACTAGCATGGGAAGCCTTAAGAGCCTGCCATTCACCTGGAAGGGAAAATATATGTTCCTCTTCCTTAGCAAGTACTCTGCATTAGTTAGCCAAGTATCTAAGCATTTTATGGAACAAACATTGTTGACAAATCCGCACAGGTAGATAGGTTCAAATCCTTGATTGTGATCTCATTTTAAAGAAAAAATGCATAAAGATCAGACCAACCAGAGGCGTACAGTGCAGTGGTTCTTGTCCACGACCAAATCTTGTTGGATGGTCCCTATCAAACGTTATATGGAAATTGAATCCATTTGAGGTGTGTGCAATCAGACAAACATTTTGGATTAAAACCCATTGCAAAATAAAGGGGATGTCAAGTAATATTCCAATAGTGCTTTACGCGGTCCAAATTCTGATGAAATTCCTTTTTTTCCGGGAGTGGAGCCTTCTATTAACCGCAAGAAAGATTACATATGTTACATGGCTTTACAAGTGTAAGGACCAACGAGGCCTAACCTGATAAAGATTAACCAACTACACAACCCGAAACTTTATACCTAAAGCTTACATCTAAACCTTCGCCCATTCGCGTTTTGACTGTTTGTTTGTATTCTTTTCCGAGCGCGTGCACCCGTTTCTTCTGCCAGCAGCCGCCCTTTCCTTTCACCTGCCATAAATCTAGCAAGCGGCACCTAAATAAAAACAAACCAGGTTCACAGTGGGGTATAGGGACCTTGTGAACGAAGAGAATCAAAGAAAACCTGAGCGAGAATGTAGATAACCGTCACACAAAGCCCGACACTCCAGAGTAGAGTAGTAATGGCGCATTCTGTTTTTCGGAGAAAGATGCGGTATGGTGCCTTCTTTTAGTTTGGTAGCTACCCAGTTATGCGGCCCCTGTTTTGTTTTGCGGTGCACAGCTGTTCTGATGCACGATCAACTGTTCTGCGGTTTCGTGCTTTCATGACCGGGAGCCTTCTTGGATCAAACTACCGGAAACTTTGTACAGAAACTAAATGATTTCTCACAGTTGTCATCTTCTGGAATCTGCATTCTCTGATTGTCGCTGCTTATACTCAACATTCAACTCAACATTCAATGGTTATGGTCAGTTGTTTGATGTAGAGTAGTCTTTTCATAACGGTAGAGCTCCAAGAGTTCCAGTGTCGAAAATGGTTGGCGATATTTCTCTTTCGAAAGGATATACGCATATTACATAATTGATCTTAGTTAATTCGAATCTATATTATCTGGATTGGTAAGCCCAAATACAATACCTAATTGCTTTTACCGTAATTTGAATCTACAATTTCTAGAGTAGTATTTGGCGGTTGTGAGGTTATCTCTGTTTGCAATTTCATGATTAAGCGTTACTGCTGTCTAGAGATACTTGTATGGTGTGACGTTAATAATGATTACAGATATAAACTAAATCCGTTTTGGTAAAAGCATCAGTGGTCGAAAAACTAGGGAGGATAAATCATGATGACGGTAGAGCTCCAAGAGTTCCAGTGTCGAAAATGGTTGGCGATATTTCTCTTTTGAAAGGATATACGCAGATTACCTCTCGCGAGATTCAGACCGCTGTAAGACTGGCACTTCTAAGGGAGCTCGCCAAGCACGCCGTCTCGGAGGGTACCAAGGCTGTTACCAAGTTTACCAGCGCTTGAATTTGATATTTTTATTTTATTTAAATTCAATGGTGTCTTTTGACACCACATATGCTATGGAAAGCTTAACATATTCTTTGAGTTTAATCTTTTGTACCGTTTAAAAAGAAATATTTTTAAATTATATATTCTTGTGTTTTCCTTGTCTGATAGTTGGTTGGAGACAATGGTGGGAAAGTGGCTTTGTTGTTTTCAGGTTTTTCGTTCCCTGGTTACTTTAGGGTTAATTTCGATCTGAATGTTTGACATATTGATCTTTTCTGAAGAACTTGATTTCATTTTTCCTTCTGTGTTCGAGGTTTCAAAAAGTTTAACCGTTTAGATACCAAGTGCCTTAGATTACATCAACGCTGTTATGGTGGTTTTATGTTGGATTGGGCTAAGCGTGTTGGTTGAATAAATCAGGTTTTGTGATTGGATTTATTCTGTCGGTGTTGTTTGAATGTACCTTTCTGCAATCAATACAATCAGTGGATCGATGGTAAATCACTGCATTTTAAAAGGGGCTAAATGGCTATTGTAAAAATATACCTCTCGTGAAATTTACTCTAAAATTCCTCAATGGTGGGGTTTGCAGCCTTATGCAGCAAAGGGTCTCGCATCTGCAGAGCTGATGCATATTCAGTTTCTCTTGTTTTTTAGTGGTGTAGTGTTTCAATCATCTATTATTACTATTGTGCTCAGTGTTTTGTGTTAAATTAGACTTGGTGTGAGCGCACAGAGAGAGAAGATCCCGTTGCAGCTTATCACTCCAACTCCGTCGCATCTTATATCGATCGATGGAGTATTTCTCATTCATGAAATGCTACCCTAACCCGGTAAGACGACGTAACTTGTTGAAAGGTAAGAATCTTATTGATGAAATCTCTTTGATCCGATCGATGGAGATTTGTCATTCATTTGATGGATTGGTGGAGATTACATATATCCACTTAGACCTTTTGTGATGAATTGAGCTATGGATGAAATAGATTGAACAGACTTGACTAGCTAGCTGGCTATGGGTCTAAATATCTTTAGCTGCTTCTGTCCCACAACCTCTGCTTATCGCTGGATGGAAGAAAATCGTACACAAGCAAGAAATAGAATCGGGCCTTCGCAAACGGAAGTCAATAGGATAGATCAAAGGGTAGTTAGGCCCAATCTAGACCGAATTCCCGGTCCTACAGAAGCCCAGTTCACGTCATGCCACACATCCAATCCGGCTGAGGAAAGCTCGCAGCAATCGTCAGTCTGTCACGTGTCATATCAGGTAGCACAGGCGTTATCCAAACCTGCCAACATCGCATCAAGCAGGCTGCACCAAGGAAAGTCGGATGGAAGTCATCCCGCCGTTACTAAACTAAATAGGCCTCAAGACCATCACGCGCACGCGAGCGAGATGGCTTGTTGATTAACTGATAAACCAAGGATGGATTACTATATGGCTGGCGGGAGAGAAGAGTGGACGGATGCTATTACTTACGTGCTTCTTGCTCGCTAGATTCATCCGATTGGATTTCATTTGATTGATATCGATAGAACCCTTGTTACCTGTTTACTCTGTTGTCCCCAAGGCGTAGCATCGGAAGAATGAGAAAGGGAAGAAACTGGCTCCGTCCCTTTAGGGGGCTCGACCAGTGGGAGAGGAGAGGTACGTTAGTGACTCGACCATGAGCCTCCCACCCAATAAGTAAATTGAAACTGAAGAAGAATATCGTATACAAAGAGATATATCATTATATATGTCATTATGCCATCTCCTACCTCTCCCTCCTACCTTTTGGCCTTTCAATCTCTCCTCTCCTTATCAGTCGAGCCCCCTAAAGGGTCCTTTAGGGACGAAGTCACTCACTCATTCCGATGGGTGAGGGATGGTGGGTAAGGAAGAAAGGTAGGTCTTCTTCGGGGTGAATACTTCGTTCCTTCCTGCCCGATTGTCTAAATCAACTTGTTAAGTGCCATTCTCTTGGAACAAGGGCGAACCTCATAATCAAACTCCAGGCAGGATGGATCCTACGCCCGACCAATGAACTCTGCTAAATGCTTCTAAGGGGGGCACACTACTCGTGACTTCGAAGCAGGACCAGGATCCTTTGACTGCATTTTGAATGGCTAAACCTCTAAACTTTCAACATAGGGTAATCATATATAAGTAAGAAAAGCTTAGCTTAGTTATCCTTATTACGAACCGTATATGTGAAATACAGGGAAATAAAAGCTCATGTTCTATCATCATACTTACCACTCGTAATATCAGAGAAGCTAAACCATTACAGCTTAAGATCATAGGTCTTAGCCGCTCCTTGCCCCCGGAGGGACAAGCAGCTTCGCACCTTGAAAAAAAGACGCAATGAAGATCTAATCTAAGATCCAAAATATAACTGTTGAAAAAGAAAGTGCTGGTGGAAAAACGAAAGTGGTGCCCGGTGTTTGAATCTCCCTTTGCTTCTACCACCTATACCTCTGCTCTAGCTGCCTGTGCCCTTGTGTTTGCTACTTATCTGCATCAACCGAATCAACAGAGTCGACTGAATAATCAATGGCTCGGGCGGGTACAGCTTAATCAACAGACTCCCTTGCTTAAACAACTGAGATAGAAGTATACCTGGCAACTGGAGCAAAGGTATCCTCATAGTCAACTCCCTCTCTCTTGTAGAATCCCCTCACTATGAACCAAGTCTTGTACTTATCTATGCTGCTGCCCTCGCTCGTTCTATATGAAGCACTGTTCACAAATGGTAGTGGTAAATGTTGATGAGATCAAATATTATGTGGTTGGGGCTCCTGCTGATAAAAATGTATCATTAGGTGGGGAAAGAAAGGCAACATGCATTAAGTTACTCATCGGGAGGAGGGGGGGTAAAAACTGAATCTTACCCTAAATTTGAAGAGAAAATAAATAACTGAATTTCCCCTAAGATGGCTGCTCTCAATGAGAGGGAGGGTCCTCTCCTTAACAGTCGAGCCTGCTTACGCATCCTTATGGTCATTTGATGCAAGAGGTGGGCCCACAAGTTAATTAAATAACATTAACAATAACATGGGTTAATTGGTGTTGAGAATGATTATGTGCTAAGTTATTCTTATATTTGGAGGGTAGGGGTGGTGAAAGATTTCGAAGTGAGCATCTTCTGCTTCATTTGATGATGTGATGCAAGAGGTGGGCCCATAAGTTAATTAAATACCAATAACAATAACATGTGTTGTTTCTTAATTTATCTGTTTTTGGATTGTAATGTATCCTGAAACCTAGCAATAGGTAACAAGCAGGCTACTAAGTGGAATCTGGATAGAGAGAAGCCCAAGTGGCAAAATAAAAACCACACGTTGTTTTCAGTGAAAGGGAAAAAGCTAGCCTGGTATGTCACAGTGATGTTCTGCGAATCTTTAAATTTGTGAGGACAATAAATTAATAAATTGTGAATTTGATGTAATTTTTTTTAACAATGGGAAATTCTTTTTTAGAAGAAACAATGGAAAAACTTATCATTGTCAAACCAGCAGTGGATAGTTATTGCAGTGGACATAGTTATTGTAAGCTGACTTACTCATTTAGAAAACCATGTCAGAAGAAACAATGGGAAAACTTATCATTGTCAAACCAGCAGTGGATAGTTATCATTGTCAAACCAGCAGTCGATAGTTAGTGGATAGTTATCATTATCAAACCAACAGTCAATAGTTATTGCAGTGGACATAGTTATTGTAAGCTGACTTGCTCATTGAGCAAGTCATTTAGAAAACCATGTCAGCTGGAATTACCTGACAGTGATCAGTAACGGGACAGGCTAGGCTTTCACTCCCATTGGCCAAATGATTTCTAACAAAGACACTGCCAAAAAGACACGAGTCTATTTTTTCTCGGTTGAACTGGAATAGTGTGCTAATGGTGCTGCTGAGCCATCATTAATGATGGCAATAATTGAAGACACTTTAGTAGAGTATGGAAATCTAGAAGGCAGAGAACATAAATTCTTGGTTAATGATAAGTTTGTTAAATAACACGGATTATTCCTTGTATGGTGTGACGTTAATAATGATTACAGATATAAACTAAATCCGTTTTGGTAAAAGCATCAGTTGTCGAAAAATTAGGGAGGATAAACCATGATGACGGTAGAGCTCCTGGAAAACTGGAAAAGGATAAAAACATAGTGTTTAGCCTTCTTCCTTTGATATTCCCCTCAAAACCACTTTTGTACAGAACAACAATAGAGAATGACAAATGTTACCTTTGTTTTGTTTAAGTTAGTCGATTGTGAAGTGCATTTCCATGTGTGGGTTTTCGTTCTACAACTAATGCTTTTGCATGGTAACTTTGGAAGATTCTCAGTTTAGGTGAAAACATAAAAGTCAGAGCCAATATTGGTATATGGAATAGTTACCTTTGTACAGGATGATATTTTTTCTTAATTTAAGAGACTAATTGTTATGAATATCTGTCATATCTATTTTCCCTGATGAGAGTTCACAGGAAATGTTGGAAAAGTTTCAAAATTCTACAGATTATACTAAAAAAGATATATGATATCTGTTAGTACTGTTTCAAGAAACGTTTGCCTTGAAAGCAATAGTGGTAATATGATTCCCACAATATGTCAGTCATGCAACTACCTTGATGTTCTATTGAATGTGGAAGAAGGAGCATTTTCAAAAGGGAAATGATCATCATGATCAAACCTGGACCACTATGTTTGACAAATTTTGAGCTTCGCTGTTTAGTCTTTCAGTGAACACAATTGATTAAGAAGCTTGCTTGACTGAAAAGCGTGACATATATTGGACCCGGCCCTGAATAAGGGGTTTTGTATCTCAAAATCGAGTTCCAAACTCTTTTTCCTTCTGTCTTCAATAACAGTAGTGGCATCTACCTGTTTTCCATGACAGCAAAGGTTACTGATCAGAAAATTGTAAGTACCAATACGTGGCACCAACTTATTCTTTAAGATAGCATCCAAAATCTCAATCTCTCTGCTGAAGTCAACTATTTATCAAGAAGGTTTCAATATATATTTTGTTCCACCTATAATAAAATTCACAGCATTGACAAAGCCTAAACTACATGCAATGGCTTCTGTAATTGAAGTTGCTACCTGTAATCAACAGTCCCACATGCATTTCTTCCTTTCCTCTAAATGTTACTGAAATGGCATCCTTGGCCTTGTTCATGTCCCAACAGATGTAGTTTATAGAGGTCTTATCTTCATCCATCATTCACAATATTTGACCAATGGCTTTAAAACGTTATTATACCTTCACTAGCCTCCCTGCATTGAAAATCATTTAAATGATACAAAAAAGTGGATGGGATGTTGCTGTCATATCATCTAACAGTTGTATGGAGAATGGTCATATGATATTTCTTCTTATCAACTGCAATGTCCATGTTCACAAAAGCACATACAGCAAATCATAGCTGTAGGTTATGATTTGCAGTGTCTGAATGATATACTACTCCATAATCAAAGAGAAGATCCACAAGGAGAGGTGGTTAAGGCATCATGGCTTCAACTAGACACAATGTTGTGAAAAGTCAAAGACGATATGGACCCATAGATTGAGAATTATTTTTGTAGTTGACATAAGAAAATTTCGACATCAAAATATGGATCCGTTTACTGGATTCTTTGTAAGGCCACTGGAAGTTTGCAGCTGAAGATAACAAGGAACATTCTCTAATCAAACTAAGCTTCCACACTCCAAACTCCAATACCATGTTTGTTGAGGACATTGCTATGTGTGGTTATGTGGAGATTCAAATAAATAAAGATGTACAAGAAGGATTGCTGACGAAAAATTCCATAATACTTCTGTAAGGAATGCGAGTGCAAGTTTTGGGGGCATCAAACTGTTTTGGGTGTCTGTGAGTGTGCATATTTGGGTAAATGTGGAAGACTAAAGCGTTGTTGCAGTATAGCTTTTTGGGCTTCCTGCATTGATAATCTAGCGAGCCAGTTTTTATTTTGTCTGGAATCTATATTTCAATTTCATTTCTTGGTCACCTGGATCATTGATATGGAAGAAGCCAATGGTAAGCAAGCATTCTGGTTCTTGCCTTTTTATTTAGCTGAAAGTTAATTTATTCCGACATAATTTATCGTTACTGGTTCTCGAGCTTGTTTATGTGATGGGCATGTGTGCACACACCCATCAGTGCCTTATTAGATGAGATATACGTACAAACCCAAACACATCTAATATGCAAATACCCATTCTTTAAACTGAAACCAGTGTGTTTCAATACAAGAAATGAGGAAATAGGAGGACCTTGTTATGACAATTTATCACATGTTTTCTGATGCAGTTATAGAATCCAAGGATGGGACCATTTCTGCAGCATCCGCATATACAGGTCATCATGAAGGTCAGATTTTGCTAGGTTATGCTTGTATTTGGGATCATGAAGATCGGTGCAGAAATCTACATATAACTTGCAGAGTGATGTTCTTTTATGGATTTTTAGACAAACTTTTGTTTTTCAAAGATGAATTCTGCGATTTGAAATCTAATCCACAATATAAGGATTGCTGACGAAAAATTCCCTTCAGAAAAAAGGAACGTCTGCCTTGCAATTTCGAGATGCAGGATTGCAAATTCACATTTTTGGAGTTGAATGGGTTTATCTCTTATGTTTTTGTTAGGCTTTTTTTGGGGATTTTGGAATCACCTGAGTGGGCTTTTTGTCCATTATTTCGCTCTCTTTAAATATACTTCTATGAACCCTTTCTCATCCAATTGCACAAGACTATTTTTTGGTTCATCTATAGAAATGAGTTTCAAAATTTTAATAATTCTAATTTCTATAATTAAATAAATTATTTTTATTAAATGAATTTTATGAAAAGCATCTTACAATTAGTTAATGTTTTAGTTATAGTGTGAACCACCAATGTAAGTGATTTGTTTTAATATTTGTAAATGTAATTCGCCGCTTTTCAATTACCATGTAAAACACTTTAATTTACTTTTTATTTGTTCTTTTAGTATCATATCTGCTGGTACACGCTGGTCATCGTGGATAATACCTTCGTCACTACTGAACTTTGTATCTCAAACTCAGAGTGATGCCCGTGGATTCTCGATCTATAACCAATTTCATGCTTTCTCATCTCAGGAATACCGTAGGCATAGAGTAGGTGGAACTTTCTAATTGGGTCTGTAATTACATTTTAATTAAACCGTGGTCACCCCTCTTGGCATGATCTGGTTCTTCTTTCACTGGATAATCACATTGTCACTATCAAAGTGGCCGTGTTAAATCAAGACTTTCTGTTCTAAAGATCACCTTCGTTGTCCATGGCTGGATGGCATGTGCATGACGGCGTCGCCCAGTGTAAAGACCCCTACAACCCTATGGACTACGCTACTACGCTTCAAATAAACTTGTGACCAATCTTATAAGTTAATGATTATGAAACTTGCATTTGTCCTACTCTGGGGAGTTTTTAACAAAAAGTAAAAGATAAAAATTATGAGAATTTAGCATGAACATTATTTTCATCTTTTTGAGTTGTATGATCAACTATTGTTAGGTTAGTGTTCTCATAGTTGACTCTATAGATGGCTGAAGTAGTGGGCCTAGTGGCTTGCTATGTTTGTATTGCTTTGATATATATTTGAAATTATTCAGTGTTGATTCAGTGTTGTGTATTTGTCATACTTTGGACATACCTTGGGAGGATGTATCTTTTCATTCAAGGAAATGTTTAGGAAAATTATTATGTTGCTGGAGTTGTGAATTGAGATTTTAAGAAGTTGCTTGGGGCTATTGTGAATATAATAACTTATACTGATAGTGTGGAATGTGCAGGAATTTTGCTTTAGAAACATAGAATAGAGGTAGCAGTATCTCCAATCAAGAGTGATTATGAGAATATATTGCTGATTGATTTCTTGCTGTCAAATTATGGCAGTATCTCCAACCCAGAGTTATTATGAGAATATATTCATGTTTCAATACTTTACTTTGTGTATCTTTATTTATAATTTATTTTTTTATAATAAGTTTGTGAATTAATTTAAAATATATATGGGTATAAATATTAAATAATGAAAAATTTTAAATATTGGAAAATATATTATTTTTATTTATTAAAATTATTTATAATTATATTTGATAAATATTTTTAGAAAAATAAAATATATAATAAAATAAAAATATATTTCATTTAAAATTTTTGTGATTTATAATATTTTTGTAAAAAATTTCAGACAAATCACATAAATAATAATTAATGAAAAAATAAAACAAGAATATATTTATGTATTTAAATTAATAATATTGTAATAATTGATGAAAAAATAAAACAATAATATATTTATGTATTTAAATTAATGGTATTGTAAAATATACCAATTTATGAAAAAGTTCAAGTTAATAGCAACAAAAAGCATATAATTAATATTAATATAATATTATAAAAAAATTAAATTAATAACAACAAAGAAAACATATAGTTAATAATAACATAATATTATAAATTTATTGAAATAAAATTTCAAAAGTTTTAAGATGAAACTTCTATATCACTATGTAAAAAAGGGTCTCAATTTGTCTCATCCACCCACTAGGGATTATCAAAAATAAAACACACCAGGAGTTGAATTTCGATGTGTCCACTCCTAATTTAACGATCACATTTCATTTCTTATCATCAATCATTATCTACTTCATATTATTTTATAGGTCAGAGTGATATTAAATTAAATTCAATGTATCACATTTATAATTTAAATAATATTTAAATAAATACTAATTTGCCATTTATCAATTTCAACTTTAAACCTTTTTATTATTGCATATATATCTATAAAACTTTTTATAATTTTTCTTTTTAATTGAAAGCTCTTTAAATCTCCAGTATAACTATGGGGAGATGAAGGTATAGTAAACCCAACTCACAATGTAAGAGAGAAAGGTCACTTTAGAGGAGGAATATAAATAACTTTACAAAATAAAAGTTACAAAGTCATATCATTTGATTCCAAAAACAACTTTTTCCAACTTAGCAATGGCGTGCTAGTTCTACCTGGATAAAGATTGATGTTGATGTTATGTTTTGATTTACAAAACAAAAATTTCTCTCGAGATACTCTGTTAAGTTTGTCATTTAATAAAGATTGATATTAGTGATATTTTTAATTTCAAAAAATATTATTATTAATTTTAGAAGTTTTGAATTATATATATATAAAATAATAATGTAATGTTTATAAAAAATATTTAATAAAATTAAAAATATTAAAATAAGTTTTGATTTAGAGGTGGTATGAAGGAGAGGGATATTTTATGGCTTTGAGGAGGATAAAGTGTTCATGGGATCTTGGCTATATGGCAAATAATCACGTAGAAATATATAGTCTTAACCAAGGAATTTTGTTAGCCAAAGAACATAAAGTGGACACACTTATGGTTATGAGAGATCCTCTCCTAGTCTGCATCATCTGGTGAAAGGCTCCCTCCCAAAGGAGAAAGGTATAGAAAAAATCATAAAAAGAATGAGGAAAATTGCAAAAAGGATCCTATCCAATGTATATTTTCATGTCCTAAGATACTTCAACAAAGAAGCAGACAAGTATGCTATAGAGAGGTGTAAATTGAAGATAGGTGAATTAAAGATTAATGGTAAAATGTGATTTGCTATAATTCCCTAATGTTGGATGAAGTCTATTTTAAAATTTTAGTTAAATTGGTTGATACAAGAAAATATAAAAGTGGAAAATTAGGGGCCCAAGTGACTTTGTACCCTGGAGGAAACACACATGCATATAAGTTGTCATGAAAGATTTTATAATCAATAGTAGTGTTATGCCTTGTAATTTTTGTGTTTTGTTGTTGAGTAAGGTATTCACCTACAAAACCCCTCTTTGTTGCCAAATATATTTTCTTTAGAAAAATCATGTATTCCTATTGGAAAAAAGAAAATGATTGGAAATTTTTTATGAATTAGCTTTGTAATGCTTGATGTACTTGTTGCAAACCAAGCCCAAAATTATAAAATATAGCCTTTAAAAAAAAACAAAAAAACTTTAATTTGTTTTCAATGTTTCAAATTTAATTAGCTTATGGAGATAGTTCAATTGACAATTGTAGTATTATGAAATACTATATAAACTACAAAATTTAAAGTTCAAATCCCATGTATATCTAGCCCAAAAAATACAAATATTTCAAATTTAATTTAATTTTGATTTTTTATTATTATATTAATATCTTTTATATAAATTATATGAAAAATAATTGGGTGATAAACATATATATATTAATTATTACAGATTTTCTTATTTATATTTTATTAGTTTATCTCTATTTAATTTAAAAGTAATACAATTAATATAATTACTTTATAATATTTAAATATATTTTTTTCAATTAAAACATAATAAATAAAGGTATATATTATGTTAAATTTATTTAGACTTTGCACCTCGTCTTAACTACAAATAAAACTTTGTGACTCATAATAAGGAAGCATATCGCCATGGCAAAAACAAACTCCATCTATTATTTAGTGAAAATTTTATTTTTTCTAAATTATATTGATCACCTAAATGTAACATAACTATTTGGTTTACATAGAACTATTATATATTGAGGAAAAATTGACATAATATATTGGGAGATATATAGGGGTAAAGTGTTTTTATATTTGGAAATTACAAAAAATGGAGCTCAAAGTTAATGAAAAAATAGAAAGCGGTATTAAAAATGTTAACGAAAAAATAGATACCTACAATATCTAGTGAAAGTAAGGGTTTTTTAAATTGGGAAGGTGTATTGGGTTCGTATTGGTAGGGGGTTAACTAATGTGATTTTTATAGGAAATTTCCAATATGTAGTCAAATTAAGGGTATTGTTTAGTGTGCCATGAACGCACGCGATATGTTAGAGGTTCATTGAGTGAAGCCCCTGTGTCTATTTCTGCAATGTTGAAATGCATTCATTGTTCTGTACTCACACACCATCCTCCATGCCATACATGTTTCAATGCTTACACGCCATCCTCTGCCATACCTATTTCTGCAGCATTGAAGAGCGTTCGATCACTCCATCACCATGCCCCAAACTAAAGATAATTATTTATGCCCAATCTAGGCCTGTAGACAATTGATCTCAAAACGACGATATCACAATCTCTTCTATCTCCCCCAAACATTTCCCTCTCTTCCACTTTTCCTTTCCGCACCTTCTACTCCAATTTTCCTTTCCATGCCTTCTACTCCTGCATTGACACCAAAAGTGCACTGTTGGGTGTGTTTCTTGTTTTGTATACCTCAAAGTGATTGTATGTCTGCAAATATCCACTTGGTCGAAAAAGGAAAAATCACCATCGAACACCGTTTGGGTAGAAGATGGAACCAGAATGGTTGTGTCTTCAAAAACCTAGCGGGATCACACTGATTAAGTATCCACTTGAAAATGAGAATGAGTTCACATTCTGTAGCTGACCGCTATTACTTGCTTTCAGGGATAGAGTTTGAATTTATTTACTCATATAAAACAATGTTAACAACATACAAAAAATATTTTCCAAAGTAGAAACAACTTAGTAAAGTGAACAACATTGAAGAATAAAGTGATACGATAGAAAATTAATTTTTTGTTGGTGCTTGAATGCAAAGAAACTAGCTTGTATATTATCTCGTGGCATATTACATTATTTTGGAGGTATGGTGTTTATCTCGAATAAGAAAAGGATAAGCTGAAACATGCTCGGCGTGATTTCCTTGAAAAGCTAAGGGGAAAGAAAGTGGCTCAATCATCCTGTCTGAAAATCACTCCATCATACTCAAGCATATCCTTCTTTAATTGTACAAGCTGCTCCATGGGACTGATTTCAGGCAAATCTTTCTTCAACTCTAATGCCTTTACAAGCCAAAGTTTTTGACTCGACTTCCCTATGATGCCACAAAGTTCGATCTCGAGTGGAACTCAATTGTTGCATTTCTATTGGTATCAATCCAAAATTGTAGCACAACCATAGAGAGACTGAGCTTTATGGATACCATTTCGACTGAGGAATTTCCTTTTGCGGGCACTATAAGAATTTTAGACCCAAAATCATCTAGATAGAACTCAAGTTTCATTTCAGTGCAAGAAGAATTCAACGGTGTTGCAACTACTATGTGTCTTATCACCTACCATGTCTCTTATCACCATAAGGAACAATACCATGTACTATGCCAAAGATATGCAACACATTGAACGAATTGAAATATGAACTTGACCTATCATGTCATAAAATTACCTAAGCTATCATTTAATAATGACTATTTTTCCCTTCAACACAACAAATTACAAAAAAATGCATAATATACAACTACTATAAGACAATTAACATAACAAAGGGGAGAATAAAAGAGAAAAATCGACATTTCAAGAAATTCTGGGATACAAGACATAAAAAAAACAACAGAGACTTAAATTATAGGAATATTATTTAAACCAAAGGATAAAATATAACGTCAAACTTTACCTCAATAGGGTTAGGGGAAAGGTGAGAGCCACCATATCCCCTACTCCAATCCCATCGTTTCTTAACTTGGCAACCTTTGTAGTTCAGTGTATGTAACTTTGAATTTCACCGACAAAATGGGAGCCTCGTTTTCAGCGTATGTAACTTCAAATTTCCCGGACAAAATGAGAGCCTTGTTTTGGGGTAACTCATTGCAGGCATTGTTTAGAAGTGCACTTAGAGTGAGAGGACGAAATTCTCCTTTGATTTCCATTGACAGGGAAGATATGGAGGATCCCTCACAGGTTTATCACAACTCGCAATATCAGGTGCAGAAAAATGTAACCCACCAGTTGTAAAAACTCCATTAACAATTTGGCAAAATACCGACAGAAGAGGAAGCAAAAATTTATCTTTGTTTACAAGGAGGCGTATCACACCAGACAAAATATTAAAGCCAAGAAATCCCAAAATGGATCCTAGAAATAATAGATTAGTGTGAACTAGACGCATCCTAGCCATTCTCGCGAAGGATCTCACTCATGTTGTCCACCTAGACATTCTCTTTCAGAACCCTCACAAAGTCTTGAAAGTCCTCACTAGGTTCCTACTTACCATTAGTCTGAGGTGAATCCCCCGATATTTTGTTGTCAGATGCTCCTCCCACCTTCAGCTTCTTATGGGCCACCTTCGTTGCTTAGAAATTGAATCGATCATAACAAGGATCTTCCCTTTGAAAATCAGATTGAAAAAAAAAACACCAACATCTAAAGAAGGAACAATTATAAGATCAGTCGAAGATTACAAAATGGTAGGGTGAGAGAGACATGAAACTATCTTAGCAACGAGCAAGCATTTGGAGAGGTTTGCAGTTGCCAACTACAACTGGACATGGCATGTGTAGGACGTGTCGCCATGTAAGTTAATAGAGGTTGTGACATGTGTGAAAAGGTGGCATTTTCCATTATCTAAGGATGCCAATTGTTGGGAATCTTAATTGGTAACCAAAAATGGGTGTGGGTTAACAACAAGTGGGAGTGTGGGTTAACGACAAGTAGTTGGAATATAAGTAATCAGTTTGTCTCTTCTTCTGATGAGATGGCCCTTTTTTTCCTTCTGAGCATCGTTAGGGCCACTCTGTATATTTGATAACAATTGCTAGTCATTATGAGGTGGTCTACAATAGGTAATTCGACTGTGTACTGGGAGGTGGCATGAATTGTTTCCTCGATGTTTAAGCGAGCTATGAACACACACTATCTTTCACGTAAAGAGTGGGGGAACAATCACAAGTTTACTTTGCATTACCCCATTTAAAACTGATGGGTAGCATGTGGCGGAAATCATTAAGCGAACACAATATTGAATTCGAGAGCATGCAAGCTTTTAATGCGGTAAAACTCATTGGGAAAAGCCCTTCCTACAAGTTGTTACACACTATAGAAAAAATGGGGCTAGAAGAAACTATGTGATGAGAACTTCCTACAGTTAATAATAATTGAAAATGTGATGAGATTTATTCGTTATTCGTTAGTTTAATCATTTATTTCACTTTCGTAATTTTTCATGTATTTGATTTTCTAAGTTTGATTATATTGGGAATATTTCCCATTATGGAAAAATAGCTCATGGTTGTGGATTTCTACGTGCATAGACGCTAATTCATTCTCTTCTTCGAGGTAACGAGCATGGATGATGCATGAAAATTTCATGTTCTAGGTGGGGTGGGTGTTTCTAATGTCTCAAATATAATAGCCTCTCCAATATAATAGCCTCATCTTCATTTCTTGTTGATAATGAAAGAAATGCTCTTGTCTACATATGAGCTACTCTTAGAAAGGAAAAAGACCATTTAGCTCATTTATCAATGTCACTTGACTTCCAGTGGTACAAATTCGTGTCTTAAAGTAATTCAAATGTACTTGACTTCATTTTTTACAAAAAGAGTTGTTGGCTAGTGAATTATTTCCCTATTCAGTTACCTACCTCTCCCAGACCCTTTGGAGCTAGAAATATATCCCTTGCCTTCCCTCATCTGATGGTGGCCTTTACAGGTTACTTGTTGATTTTATGGCACTTGTACATTCCAACGACTATTTATATTCAGGGTATTCGCCTTTACTTAGTTGTTACCACTATAAACAACCTACCTGCTTAACCGTGCTACCTACCACCTGAAACTATGACTACATCACTTTATCCTCATCGTATTGTTAGGTGAGGTTTTGCCTCCTCGTTTTATTGTTAGGTGAGGTTTTGCCTCTTTTAATTCATAGACATATATTTTAGTAATAGAATTTACTCTTAAAAAAAATGTTGAACTTGTAAATCTCATAATTTGAAAATTCTCATCATAGAAAAATTTGTAAACTTATATTTAAATATTTATTCATTCAATTAGGAATAATAGAAAAATAAATGAATGATTTTAATTAAAAAATGAATGAAAATCTTTTTAAAATAATGAAATTGTCAACGTTAAAGTATAAATTTTAATTATTATAAAATATTGAATGCTGTTTAATTCATTTTTTAATTAAAAATAAATAATTTAATACTTTAAATTTACCATTTTAATTTTCTTTATTATATTAGTATATTTATTTAATAAAATTTTCCATTAAATTTATATTAAAAATACTAATTTTGTTTTTTAATTATTTTAATACATTAAAATAACAAATATTTTTTGTTTTAGTGAGTCTATCTTTATATTGTTCTACATTCATCTACATTTTTATTAGTGTGTTTTTGTACCTTTTGATGTGAATGCTAATTTTTAATCTTGAGTGTTACTTTAATTGATTGAGTCCTTGTCGTTAAAATGACAAAACCTAAAATACTTTTGCTATTGAGAAATCAATGACTCATTTCACTTGACACCCTCACTCCAAATATATAATACATGGTGGTAAAGTAAAGTTAGATATTCATAAATGACTTACCATTTTATTGTGACCAAATTAAATTTGATGGAAAAGAGTTTGATGAAGCTACGAGGAAGGTATACAATTTATTACATTTTTATTTCCATAAACAATGTGGGACCTCCTGACCCTGTTGCTTTGAGTTTGCTGGAAGAAAGCTTATCACCATGCTTCTCCTCTCTTTTTTTTCTATGGAGTCGTTTATCGAGGCGGAGGCATTGCGACGACCAAAAGTGGTCAGGGGCAAAAAAAAATTCAAAAAAAAATTTCAAAAAATTTTGTACAGATAGTGTTTGAATCATGTTTTTGATGGTGGAAATGGATTCAGCACTATCAAAAACGTCTAAAACACCTAAAATTTTGAAGTTTAACAACTATAACTTAGATTTACAAAAATCCTTGCCGGATTGTCTCTAAATATGACCAGAATTTCCATAATTTTCGTGACAATTCCTCCAGCTAATTAGACTACGGCCTTTTCTATTATCCATTCTCTCACCTCGAATGGTGGAATCTGTGAGTCGGCGTTAATTACGGACAGATATTCGTAGGCTTTTACATATTATTACGGACACGTGGACAGATATTCGAAGGCTTTTACCTATTGACGACGACCGACCAACCATCTCCGGCTATGCCGTCACGCTAAGGCAGAGGAAGCCAATTTGGATGATGACCTCACTCAAGGTTTTCAATCTCCACAGTCCCTTGTACTCTCTACACCTGCCAAATCCGGTGAATGGGGTAACTCTGTGGATTCATTTAAGTCATCACCTTTGAGGAGGGCTGCAAATCCATTTGCCATATCGAAGAAGAATGAGAAGGTGATGCAAAACTCTACATATCCTCAGCATGATAGAAAAACATTCAGCTTGGAGAACACTCCAGTGGAAGGGTTCCCTAATACTCCACCCTTGCATGCTTCAAAGCGATTCAGATTCGGTGTAGATGAATCCCAGACACTGCAAGTTGACACAACTAAGAATTGCTCTGAAACAAGCCTACTGTGCTTACGATCTCCTAAGAAAAGCAATGCTGAACCTTGCAAGCTGGACATTGGTAGAGAATCAAATGTTTCAGAGCCAGCTGAAAAGACAAGTAACAATATTCAGGAGGCTTGCAAGATACATATCGATGGAATGTCTCAATCAAATCAGGAAATCATTGACTCCATTCCAATGCCAGTGTTGCAAGAGGTAAGTTCTTGTCATTATCTTTCGTGGTTTTACTTTGTTCATAATTAGTTGATTCAAGTCAATGACATTAAATTGCTTTTCAGACCAAGCTTTACCCCATGTTCGTTAGTGCCTTGGAAATTGCATTGGCATATCATGTCAAATTGCAATGACTTTTCTTTGTGATGTTCTTTGTAGTTTCTAATACTTTATCTGCTCTGGCTGATTCTGGGTTGGTTGCATGCTGTGTTGTAAAATGAATGCATGTTATATGTCAAAATATATTGTAGCAGAGATCATACTGCAGGTCACTTTGAAATTGTAAAGTTTTTTGAGCTTCTGAGTAAAATTTTCCCCTTTGAGTACTAAAGACTGTTTATAACTTTGTAGGTCTATGAAAAAGAGTTGAAGACGATAGAGGAGTGCAAGTCAGGTGTATCTGCTGCTAATATGCGTCAGCAGATGATTGGATGCTTGCCTAGACTCTTCAATATGATACGTGATATATTTCGTTTAAGCAAACGCTCAGTTCTTACAAGACAGGAGCTTGTTCACAAAATAATATCAAATCACACGGATGTTACTGATAGAAGTAAATAACTCTCTTTGAACATCTCTCTTCTATTGTCTTGCAGGAAACAATTTCAATGCCATGCTATGTGATCTGATCTCATGCTTAATATTTTGTACTCGCAGGTGAAGTTGAGGAGCAGTTGCACCTCCTTGGACAAATAGCTCCTGAATGGATTTCTGGAAGGATAGCTTCCACTGGTGACTTTCTATACAGGTATGCTATGCATGAGTTGATTGAGATAAATGGAATCAACTAAAATGTGAAAGGTATTATTCTTGTGTTATGTATAACTCGTTTTAAATTTTTTACTTGGGCTCAGTGTCAAAAGTAACATAGATCTGTCAATGATCCACGCAAGAATTGCAAGCGCCTTGTAAACACATGCACTATGAAAGCTGGTGGGAACATGGAATATGTGTGGGAGTGCTAAACTATGCAGGCCAGTCTTTCAGACTCTGCAGCTGTACTCGTTGAAGAAATGCTTTCAAACATCACTTCTGTGGATTGGTACTGCCATTTATATCTATTTTTGATAGAAAGTGAGGTAACCTCTCCAATGCTTTTCCATGAGACTAAGGATTGCCTTGTGTTAAACACATGTTTTGTCACTTTGCCACGTGGTTGGAAATTATTATCAGGATATCCTTATGTTAAATATTTAAGTTGTAATTATTGCAAATCTAGGCTTGTAGTGGACGTGGCCGACCCACACTGGTTAAAAGAAACATATGACTTGCTTCCAAATTTCTATTGAGCATGTAACCGAAAAAATCATGAGAGAATCTGCCCATATTGCAGCTAAAAGGAAGGAGGGGTAACTGTTTAATAGGCAGTTTTTCATGCAGATGGTTTTTTTTTTCATCAAAATTGAATTGTGGCAAGGGAAAGAAAGCACTGCACTGTTTCTAAAAATTTAGTGTTGTGAGAAGACTATAGGAATGTTGAAAAGAGCAAGGGAGACTCTGCCATCAGTTGTGTTCCTTGCTTCCGTTGTTTTGTTTCCTTACATATTTTCTGCCAAGGTCGCACTGTTAGTTTCTCAAACAGAGTCATTATCATGACATCCAACCTTGGAGCAGAGCACTTGCTTGCTGCATTGTCTGGCCACACAACAATAAAAACCGCAAGAGAGAATGTCATGCAAGAAGTATGCACACACATTCCTGGACTCTGTGTATGCATCTTTTTCATATAATTTTATCACGAAGTTGGCTGCGGTGCTTTGACATGCCTTTGAATATTGTTGCAGGTTAGAAGACATTTCAGGCCAGAGTTATTGAATAGACTTGATGAGATAGTTGTATTTGATCCTCTTTCTCATGATGAGCTCAAGAAAGTTGCTAGACTACAGATGAAAGATGTAGCGATTTGTCTTGCAGAGAGAGGTGTTGCTTTAGGGGTTTACAGATGCCGCTCTGGATCTTGTTGTTCACGAAGCCTATGATCTTGTAAGTGATCACTTTGTTTCTTGTTTTATTCAGTCTAACTTGCCAGGGGATGTGCCCCCTACCCTAATAAACTTGACACTGCATCTCCTTCACCAGTCGTCCCTTTCCCTATTGCAGGGGACATGACCCACTCCTTCGACACATGTCTCCACATCGTAAGAGATGTTGAGTTAGGGTTCCCTCACTAAATTGGACTTACCTCCCTTTGAAACAATCTAGAATTGTGATTTATATGTTCTATTCTGATGCCTGGTATTTTTCATTCATAATGTTTGCTCGGTGTTCTTCATGTACAATGATTTTATTCAAGGTCTTATTTCTATTTTCCATGCCCTGTCATATAAACCTGTGTGGAAAGTTATTCTAGGAGTTTGATGTTTTGCAGAGTTTTGGTTGTGGTGGCCAACAGTGAATATTAAAAGCGCAGGACTTTTCAGTTTACAATTTCATTTTCTCAGATTTTCAATGGTCTATCATATATTTTGCATGAACCTGTCTAGGGAGTAATTTTAGTCTGATATTTTTGCTGCCAGTTGGTTGTGGTGGCCAACGGTTGATCTTTAAGAGCTGTGAACTCTTCAGTTTACAGAGTTGCTTTCTGAGATTTTCAATTTTCTCAATTTTCACATTCAGTTTCGGATTTTCTAATTTTCACATGATCTTCTTCCTTCTGTATGGATCCCATCGATATAAATTTCAGTTCTGTTCTTTAAATTTTAACATTTTCCTCTGGCACTTGAAGTTTAAAAATGGGGTGCTGCCTATCTCTGCGTACTCGGCGAACTTAGTTCAAAGTATATAGTAAAGGGATGTTTTTGGTGTGTTTGCTGATTAATATAAATTAATGCATTGTTTACTTGTTAATACTAGTGAAGCAAGCAGGATCATTATTAGCCTTTGTGGTTTACGGGTAATTTAGGTCAAAATTTGTGAGTAAAATGCAAGACTAGTTGGGGATTCTCATTTAAAACCTCTAAATGGATAACGTGGTAACGTGGTACTTGCAGGTTTATGGTGCTCTCCCCTTGTGACAATGGTTGAAAAGTAAAGTTCTCACTCTGCTATCTTGGATGCTCATCAGTGGGGAGATTGATGAGAACAATAAAGTATACATTGATGCAGTGCCTGAGTAGCAGACATTATCTTATCACTTAAAATATTTTTCATGTTCTTTATTTTATAGAACTGCAGACAATGGATGATGGTCTCTACCTTTCTTGATCGTCATTGTCCTTCTTAGGCTCATCTTCGTTATTCTCCAATCCCTCAAACAGGCACCCAAAATGATCGGTTGAAGGAAAATTGTTGAAATTACTACGAGGAGAAGGAGATGATCTACCTTATTGGACCAAGAGGTAATTGACAATGTCCATGGAATTAGATGAATTGATTGAGGATGTATCTGGAGCAAACTCTGGGAGTTGTGACATCCAAACTCATCCATCACTTGCAATGCTTGGAGTTGATGATGATGATATTACAGAATGAAATCCCATCCTATTACAAGTAAAACTGAGAAATTTCATATACCACAATACAAGTAAAACTGAAACCAATCTTGTAGAGTGAAATCCCATCATATTACAAAATGAAATCTCATTATATAGGATTTATTAGGGTCATTACAGAGAAAATTAACATAAGTGGAGAGCTGATTCAGAAGGTATGACATGGACTCTGTAGAGTGAATCCCCTAATCTTGTAGAGTGAATCCCATCATATTACAGAATGAAATAGAAGTCTAAAGGATTTATCAGAGACATTACAAAGAACGCTATCATAGTGGAGAGCTGCTTCACAAGGCAGGACATGGATTCTGCTTATTCACCACCAAAGCTCTTGTTGTTGAAGATGAGAAGCAGCACAAAAGTAAGTCATTCCACAACTACTACAAACTTACAACAATATTAACATCCTGCAAATATTCTCATCTATGAGGAGCTTTGGGGGCCTATAGATTACAAGAGAATAGCAGAAATTCTTCACTAAACATGTTAGTAGCGTACTGATCATCTTGGCGGTTGGAGACAGAACTGGTGTTGAAGCTCTCTTTCCTCACAAACCCAGCAGGGGCTTTCTTGTCATAATTCTGAGTACAAAATTTGACTGTCATTTTCTGCATCTTTCTATTTATATACATTGTTTGAACTCCTGTACAAAATTTCCCACAGAAGAGAAACAAAAGATATTACAATCATATTGTAAGAGAAACAAAAGATATTACAATCATATTGTAAGAGAAATGATCTGGCTACTAACAAATGAAAACCAACATGAAATGATGATTCAAGCACTACAAAGCTAAATCCTAGTTTTCAAAATACATTCTGTATTAACTACATGTGGGCATCAGACTGTCCTTGTATAGTGACTTAAGCTATTTGGGTAGCAAGAAATGAAAAGAATTCAAAACAAAGATGTTATTCCTAATCAAGTTTGACACAAGAATAGATATGCATATTAAGGGACACAACCACCTTTAAAGGAAAAGAAACAAATAATACTAAGATCCCCAGATATATATATAACAATAGTGTGGAGTTATTTCAACGAGGCTTGTCAAGGTAATCCCAGCTATTGTGGATCATGAGGCATTACTTTAAGAGACAATTACGAGATCAGTTTCAAAGCAGAGCTGTAGGAGATGGATCAAACAACAGAGCAGAACTTTATGCTTTTTGGTAGATTCTGAAAATAGCAATAGAGAAAGGTTTAAATTGTCTACAGGTGATAAGAGATTCCAAACACATTGCAGAGAGGTCAAATGGAAATTTCAATCAGGAAAATTTGGAGCTGGCCCATCATTGGACGGAATCAGAGAAGCAAGGAAAAATTCCATGTCATTATCTTTTCAGCATGTCTGCAAGGGATAAATATGAAGGCTGATATATTGTTCAAGTAAGCACTGAGGATGCAGAATAGATGGATGGAGATGATTGAATACCCCATCTGGACCTTCTCATTCAATCTATTTCTAATCAAGCTATTATAGTAATGACCTTTTGGATGGTTGTTTTGGAAGCAGTGTCAAAACTTAAACATCATACTTACCCTAAAATTATTATAACTGTTTACATGCTTTCCAGGACTTTAATTGCATACCATAGTTACACATAAAAGCCACGACATTAATCACATAACAGTTTGAAATAATTCAGCATGCCTTCATAACATTGGAGATATTCCAACTGTGTTCATATTTGTCACTAATCCTGGATGACTTTAATTACAGTTCTCAAACCCTCTCCTTTAAGCATGTGATCAAATGCCTTGTTGATGTTAGCAAAAGAAACCTTGTCTATAACAAATTTATCCAGTTCAAGCTCCTGCAAATTTAACAATCAAGGAAGGAAAGATTAAAACCGTAATGGTACGGACAAAAAAAAAACAACTGGGAAATATGACCACACAGTATTATCTACAATTATGGTTTGAATAAGCTGTTACAACTATGTTATGAAGTCTTACCCCATTCAAATACACCTCTACAAGGCCTGGCAAATCAGTACGAGGCTTGTAATTTCCAAAGAAGGTTCCTTTCAACGTTTTCTCGCTTAGAAAGTTTACATGATTCGTTTTAAAGACTGCGTCTGAATGAGGGACCCCTGTTAAAACGGCTACACCCCAACCCTGCAAAAACATAACTCTGATATCAAACATATGCATTGCCTGCATTTTCTTAATTAAATCGAAGCAATCAATTTAAACTTTAAAGCTACAGCTTAGAATTGAAATGATTGATGTATCTTAAACCAAAGGAAACCAAGAGCTAGTACATCATGGCAGCATTCCAAAGCTTGAACCATGGCCTCAATACTCCCTGTGCATTCGACGCTGCAGTCCACCCCTCCATCAGTTTTTTCCGCAATTACCTGTAAACATTTTTTATAAGTGTTTGGAAATTAAGAGTCTACACTGCTTTGAATGGATGGTGAATGAGTGCACTCCATGCGAAAACTTAAAATCTCCCCCACCTAAGTACTAAAGTACAACACTAGTCAAAAGCAACCAATACTCTGATCTGGGAGAGAGTTTGATGATCATTTTGGGCAGCTCAATGTACCTGCAGAATAGGTTTTTCGTACTCTTTAGGGTATATAAATTCCGTTACTCCAAATTGTTTTGCTGAGAAAGGAAAGATTACAAGAAAGGGTTAAAAAGGCAATTCTACAAGTCAACATATCAACATATGTACAAAGATTTTCCAATAATGGAAGTGGGAAATATACAATTACCTCGTTCATATCTCTCATTATTGAAATCGATTCCAATTATTCGAGCAGCTCCTGCAATTCTTGCACCTTCACAAGCCTGCGTAGTTAAACTCGGGTCAGAAGGCTAACATATAATTAAACTCTACCCTCATCATATTGGTCCCAATGAAAATGCAGGTAGGGGAAGTGAACAGAATAGTCCCTAGAAAAAGGTTTGAGGACTTTAAAACTGCAACATATACTAATATGCATACAGTGGAACATAAAGAGGGCACTTGTTATTAGTACTTACAGCAAGCCCAACAGCCCCCAGGCCAAATACTGCTACTATCGAACCCTTCTTGGGTTTGCCTCCGTTCAAAGTAGCACCCATCCTTGATTCCACAACAGAGAAGAATTTTACACAACAATTCCAGTCAAAGAAACCATTATGAATGATTTTATAATTATTAACAGTACAACGAGCAAAAGTCCTCGCAATTGACATGCCCACTTTGTAAAACACTATAGATTTTATAATTATTAACAGTACAGCGAGCAGAAGTCCTCGCAATTGACATGCCCACTTTGTAAAACACTATACATTGTCAACGAGGTCAATTATTTCATTTCTTCAGTCAAACTTAATATATTATCATCTCAAAATTACTTATAAAATCTTCTACAATTCAGGAAAGTTTTTGCATAAATGGCAGGCTGCATCCAGACTTGGAGTCGCTCTGCATTGAGTAAATTCTGTTTTGATAGGAGATCCAAGGGCAATATAGGTCTTGCGGGGCAGGGGGTGTTTAGAGATGAGCATGGTAACATTCCAGGGAGGTTAGACAAGTTTAAAATAATCAAAATTTAATTTAGAAAACACTTGAAAGTAAGTTGAAACCTTTAAAACTTAATGCATTTAACTCACAGTTTAGTTAGTGTATCTGATGCAACAATAACCCTTTACTAACCCTCCAGTTCAATTGATTTACAGTTAATTTTGCAGAACCACAGTGTTAAGCTTACTAATCTCTTTCGCTAACAATTAAACATTAGATTACAGAAGTGCACTTCAGCATAGCAGATCCAGTTTAGTGAGAAAAAGAAAAAGGAAATGAAATAACCGCCACATTTAGCGGATTAGTAAAATCACCCAATCATATTAAACAAGAATGGAGCAAAAGCAGTCCATATTTTAGTGTAATAAAAGAAATTACAATACATTCCATATTTTACTGTAATAAAAGAAATTACAATACTTGAGACACTGCACACAAGCAACTGGTAACTTGAAACTCCAAGATAATGTAAAATTTATCCATCTATGGGCTGGTTCATCATCATGGATAACATGAGAATGAGGAACTTGTCCATTTATGGCACCTCAGTCTAACACAAGCTGGGTTTCTCATCTAATACTGTAGGATGAAGAATAATAGAAAAAAAAATTTAGTATTAATGCCCATTGTGTTTAACAAATTCTTCTTAGTCAAAGCTTTGAACGCCTAAATTACAATTATATTCACGCTGATACAATTGTTATCGATGTCTGAAAATGATGTCCATTCGATATATAATATTGTGATTTATGAAAGCCTACACAGTGAATACCATCAATTGTTCAAACAGTAAACCTCGAGAAGGAAATTCCTCTGAAATACATTTGAACACTATAAAATAAAATATATGAATATGTATCTTCCATTATTATATGTTTAATCAACGGTTACTGAAGTGAGTATCTTTCAGCGGCTCCTATGGTACCACTCTTTGTGTATCCTTGTCTGCGTGGAAGCTCTCCCCAATTCCGATATCCTTTCCAAAAACTTTATATATTGTGTCTTCGCATATTCCTCTGGTAAGCTGAAGTCCATAATTTTAAGAGCAGGAGTGCTCTGAAGCAAGCAACCTACCACGATGATTTCCCTATCATCTAATTGAACTAAATCTACCCCTAAGAATTGAAGATTAATCAACGGAATGCTTAAGCGTGCTGGTACTGGATCTCTGGCTAGCTCCTGCATTAAATTAGAAAGCATATCAGTCAACTCTGCCCTAGATGAGATTTTAGCCCTAGCCTTTGCTAATGCACACCAACGATGCACATAAATAAAGAGCGGGTCAGTTTGCCCACGATGCACATAAATACACAACACAGCTTTGGACTCCATATTGTCATCATACCATGGGAAGCAAGGCTTTAACATTATACATGCATAATTAGAATAAGAGTAAGAAGAAATTAGCATAAAAATGAATTCCTTACCCGAATAGACATGCAACGAACCTCCAAACGCTCTAGATTGGGAAGTCTCTCGAGTAGCTTGTAGAAAGGAACCAACATCTTTTCAAGCGATGGCCAAAGTCCAATGTCAAGTTCCTTCAAAGTTTCGAAACTCCCCACTATCCCAAGAAACCTCTCTGCCGATAAATTGTTTGCTTCCTCTTGCCACAAAAACATTGATAATTTGATCAAATTAGTGCCAAGCTGCGTTTTAAGTTGAGATACCGCATAGGAAAACTCATGAAGCAACACCCCGTAAATAACCGCCACATTTAGCGGATTAGTAAAATAACCCAATCATATTAAACAAGAATGGAGCAAAAGCAGTCCGAAAGACTTAGTATAGCATTCACAGAGCCAAAAAATTGTGAAGATTACAGAGTGTCTGTCAAAAATCAGAAAGATTGCCAAATACCTAAAACAAATAGTAATAGAAAAATCAAATAGCAGCCAAAAATAAACCCTTCGGATCTGCCAGGCACGACATCGTCATCTAACGTAAATCCGATGCTCAAATTCCATCTATTAAACAAATCCAGGCCCTTTCTTGAAATTAAGAGTGAAATGAAAATTTTATCTCACTCCTATCCATATTATTCCAAAAAATTCTTGGAAATAGACTATCAAAATAAGGATGGCTATTTTTACCTCGGAATTGAACACCCGCTGGGCTGCCATCTCCATTTCTCATAATCGGAATCCGGTCTTCCATTACCCTTGCAGTTATATCTGTCATCATCATAAGGGCACTGGCCAGCCTAAAAAAGAGGATAGGAGTCATCTCGAACCCATGTCCCTATGAACAGATCACATGTCGTTGCACTTGTTTCGAGATTGAGGGGACACTGTCAATCATCTCTGCAGCTATTTCTCCATGTGGAGTATCTTCAACGCTTGACACAGTTTCCATAACGTTTCCTCTTATGTCCTCATCATTAACATTGGTATTAGGCATATCCATATTTTCGTCTAAAGTAGAGTAGGCATATCCATATTTTCGTCTAAAGTAGAGTAGGCATATCCATTTTTTACTGCAAGTAGGAGGCCTGCAATACTGCTGAATATAAGTATGAAGCTGAAAGAAGAGGCCATGACCCAAATGGTCTCTTAAATCCACAACGGCAAGCAAAAACTACACCTTTTTTGTTCATGCCAAAATTGCCAACAACTACTTTTCTACTTGAATAATGCCCAAATTTAGTCTAACCACCTTTGCCATGTCAATGATGTTCATGGAAGAATTGACAAACAAGCATTAAAAACAACCAGAAAACATACCGAAATTCATGTTGATCTTCGCATCAATGCCACAATCGTGCATATCAGTAACAGTTCATCAGCCTATTTTTAGCTACAAGTTTAGCTGTGACAGAGGTCATCGCTCCAGGCAAGTTTTCAAACCTCTTCACCTCATAGCATTTCATATTCAGACGAACATGTCTTTTATGCCGGCCGACTAGAATTTGAATGGATTCTTGATATGAAGAAAAGGGTCGGGTAATTCTGCGAGTGTAGAATGTAATTTCTTCCACAAATCTCTTTTAATTTAGCAATGCCAGTTCACATTATAAGAATCAAGGGTTTCTGTAGTAGGATTTCTATAGTTTTATGCTTAATACATGTATAAATTATATAACTTCTAGAAGAGTTACATTCGCATGAATTATTTGTTTATTGTTCATGGCTTATGATTGGACTATTCAGTCCTTGCTTATAACTCTTTCTTAGTCTTTGGATGTTTATTTATATATGAAAATTTTTGGTTCCACAAGCTCTAGCCAGCTGCTTAAGGAACTGCACCCCACTCGGACCTCTATATAAGGCTCCCTTCGAATTTTTGACTGGTAAGAAGAGTGAACATAGAGCAGGCTCTGCGAAAAGACCAGTTAGTGCGCCACCCAATACTCCCGCAACAGCATGAGTATGGAATACACCGAGCGTGTCATCAACCTTCTGTAATAAGGTTGATCTCTTATGCAAAACCATCATTGTAAACCACGGGATAATTTCAGACAACACACCCATTGCAATTGCTGCCCATCCTTGCACAACACCTGAAGCACAAGGAACATAGATAATGGACATCAAGACATCTTCTTGGGTAACTTGCAAATGCCTCAATATAAAGCAATATTGAATGGAGGTGAAAATGGACATTTTTTTTTGAGATATATGCACACACATTTTTTAAATCAAAGTTTAGGTTTCAATACCAAAAAGAAGAAATGTCCTCTAATACCAAGGATGATCAGATTGCTCTTTGTTTTGAACTAGGAAGTTCAGTTCCACAGTGTTTTAATTAGGTCCAAGTCTCTTCCAATTTCATCTTAATTCAGTTCAACAGTATTTTAAATTAGGTCCAAGTCTCTTCCAATTTCATCTGAATTTCATCTTATTTTGAGTTCACAGAGGATAGAGCCACGCATCAGTCATCTAAAATTGCTAATTAGATTCCTTAAAGCTGTCATAAACCCCTTCCTACAATTTAATTGTGAACTCTTTAGGCATTTGATTTTATTTTCATAGTGAATGAATTATTGGTATTAATTAAAAAAGATAAGCATTAAAACAGTACCTGCAGCAGGAGTAATGCAGACAAGTCCTGTTATCATTCCCTAGACAACTCCAATGACAGAGGGTTTTCCAAAAAATATGACATCCAAGCAAGTCCATACCAGGAGACTGGTGGTTGCACAAATGTTGGTATTTAATACTGCCATTGACGAATCAATGTTGGCAGAGTAAGAATCCCCTCCATTAAATCCAGACCACCCCATCCATAAAAGACCTGCTCCAGCCAGCATTAGCAGGACGTTATTTGGAGGAAATCTTTCGCGATCCTTTGTTAACCGAGGTCCAACCTGGAGAAGTAGAAATATATATATACTGTAAACCCCTTCCACAGAAAGCAAAATACATTATATTTTTCTCAAGGAAAACCTAGGAGTCGAACCTAGAAATGCTTCCCCATAATCATGGATGGCATTCTTTGTAAACTCATTAACATTGACATAGATTAATGTGCTTAACCTAGGGATTTGAATCACACATTGATGGCAGGGAAGTAGCCACATGTCTTGAAACACTGATCTAGCAATGCATATCATATCCCCAAAGGAAGCAATTTATGCCCAAATGCCATTTTATATGCCCATGTAACCCAGCAGATCATAACAGCAGAAAATGCATAGAGTGCCATGAAAGCAGAATTTACAACCCACTTCTTTTTAACTATGCTGCCATGTAGGATGACTAGGCCCGGCATGCTCTGCATACCCACAAGCGTGGCCGCTACCATTTTCCATGCATTGTCTCCTTTGTTAAGCCAATCAGGAGATGTAGTCCCATTCTGATAGGCAGTTGGCACATAAGTTGCCATGGCTGAAGCAATAATCAGCAGAATTCAATACTGGACACTGAGACAAGACCTTGCCTGAGCAGCGCTCGGGACCAAGGCCTTACCTGCCTATGCGGAGCTCGAGTCAGACTGTAGACCCTCTCTTCATCCGGCTACAATTCAAACCTCTGTTCTGCAATAAAACACATAAGATAAGCTGTGTAGAAACCGAAGTCCTAACCATGTTGCTCCAAAGTTGAAGATATTCATGAAGCAAATATTGGGTGAAAAAAAAGCCACGAGAGAGTAGGATGCTAATGGTCTGAATAAATCAAGGTTTTATGTAACTTCAACAGCTAAGGCTTTGGCAACCAAATTTTTATCATATACGAATAAACTTGGTAAAAACCATAAACCATGAAGCCAAATGTTAACACCAAAACCTTAAATACAGGACTCAGGGACCAGCAAAAACTTCCCAAAACAAAATCAAACTATGGTTATCAAAAACCATTCATAGTAGGAAGTCAGCTGCCAAAAGCTTGAACCTTCAATTCAAGAGCTATACATTTCTTGTGGGCTTTCCATCTGTAAGTGATATATGCTCATATATTAAAACATGCAGAAGCAAACACACACGAGAGACGAGAAAAATTATGTGCGTGCTTCCTTGCTTTTGTATCTTGTGGGTATTTAATCTTGTTTTTGCTTCTGTGTTCATTTAGCACACATCAACTGCCATCAAAGATTACAGACCACTTGGTATCAGATCTTTCATTGAGCATACAATTTCCGATCCTTATATTCTTTGTTGAATCCCATATTCAAATCCCAAGGGATAAACTCAGGATATAATCAATGTAGCCCCCTAAATGGTTAACTTCCAGTCACAGTTACTGAGGGTAAACTCTGATCTGTCTAATAAAATAGCAGGTACCAGTTCACATGATGCCAAAAAAGCAGAAAAAAAGAAAGAATAAAAGGCCGAGATCTTACCATCGGACGAGGGAGCAGGAGCGGGAGCCTCTGCATTGGCGGAAGGTGCGAAGAGATTAATCAACAGGAAGGCGACAGAGAGCATCAGCACCGTCACGGAGACAGACGAGAAGGCCATCTCTGCTAAAGAATAACAAGAAATGTCGATGTCGGCAAACAAGAAAATCAAGAGAGGAAGAAAAGAGGAGTTGCGGCAATGAACCTCAGAGAAAGCAGGAAGTTCTCGGCGCGAATAAACAGAAACCCGCCGAATAAACGGAAACCCGGAAGTTCTCGGCACAGAGAATAAACAGAAGCCGACCGAATATAGATGCCAGGTGTCAACCTGAGATTGAAAGGGACGACGAAAGTCTCTTTCAAAGGGAAGGCCTATCGGCCTAATAAAACTTGGAACATGAATTTTTAACAACAGAGATTTGCATTCACGTTACCATGTACCTTCATAATATGTAAATAGACTTTGTTACAATATCATGAGCTAATACCATGGCTTATCAATAGCACATGCTCAAAATAACCATAACTCACTTGATATGACACTTATTTATATGATATTTTTAATTAATCAATTTAATTAAAACAAAAAATGACAACTACTTTAAAGATAAAATTTCATACTAGAATATTTCATAGAGATATTCCAAAATAAACATGTCTATGCACATATTTATTTTACTCTTAAAAAATACATATAAAATTTTCAAAAATATATATTCTTTCAAAAAACAAATCAAATTATTATAATTTTATTTTTTATTATACTTTTATTTTGCTAAATATTTATAATAAATGTCAAACATGTCCACTAAAGAGAGAATGTAGGTTCTTAATTAGCCAGTATTGAATATTAAATAAAAATTATCACGATAAGCCACACTTTATGCCATGGACTAAGAAAATCTTGATCTCAATAACCTGAAAACTGCAAAACTAAACTTTTCTATTTATTAATGGTTCATTAAAAAAAATTCTTAGCATCAGTGTAATTTATCCACCTAATAATTTAGTGAAGGGAAAAAATAAGCATATTATTGATTTATTAAAAAAAAGCACCTTTAAAACGTGAATGGTACCAAATGGAAAGCATGAACATGGATGCCATAATCCTACTCCTTGAAAAATGAGGCATTTAATTGTAAAATATGAAACTCCACGTTCCCCACTTCAAAAATGTGAAAAATTTAAAGTAGAAATTATGAAACTCATCGCACTAACCGTGAGTGGTAAGCATGAGCATGGAGGCCTTCAACCCAATTGGAAATGTAAGCCATCAGTTATCCCGTAAAGAAGGATTTAATGCTCAGATTCGATCCACCGCTAATTCCACAGCAATATCGGCGACAATAAAATATTTCATAAATGTATTAGGGACATGGAAGAATGGGCAGCCATAGATTGGATTGAAATTCATTTTCCAGGAAGGGCAACTATATATATTAACAACAGGTTCACTGAAAGCACCACAGACTGGTACAAGTTCGACGAGTTTACATGACAACTAAACACTTAAATTCAAACTAATTTCCTGGACATTATAATACAAATTACTTCACAGAACTGAACTGTCTACTATCAAATGTTTTGCAATTACCGCCCACACTTCGGGTAGTGCTCTAATGGAAGAAATGCAGTTACCTACATCTGCTGAAGGCAGGCCCAGAAATGCTACAAGGAAAAAGGGAAGAATCGTTTAATTGGTCTAACAGAGACGGACCATGTAACATAAGCGGCAAAGGCCTGTCTAGAATTTTAGGAATGTCTCCCTCACCCTCCAGCGTCCTCACAACGTCCACCATTCGAGGTCTGAATGCCACCATAACATGTGCGCACAGAATACCCACTGAAACAACTCTATTCATCATGCTCTCCGCCCCGCCTTGCCGGATTCTCTCGTCTATTATTTCACTAGTTCTGCCTTCTTTCACTAGCGTCCATGCCCAATCCGTGATGAGATAATGAGGTTCCGAATACGAAGTAGCTTCCACAGCTTTTCGGTGCCAAGGAATAATGTGTTCAGCGGCTCCCCTTCAAAAAAAACAAACATGAACCACGAGCCAAAAAGCCGCCTTCTAACCAAATAAAATATGGACAAAATTACAAATTCAAAATTCAAATTTGATTTCCTTTAACGCCTTTACTAAATTCAAAATAAACCGGAATTTGGAAAACGGTGGTAGACGAGGAAGCCAACGAAGGTTGCAGGAAGAGACGGGACAAGTCTGACAATGGTCGCAGATACATTGAATACTGGAGCTTCCCGAGGTAGGGTGATCGAGTTGCTGGAATATACATGGATATGTATGGCTTTCATGCATATATAGCATGCTTTCGAATGCACGAATGTCGTGTCACAGGTACTTAGCGCTCATTTATGTTTCTATAGGATTGGAAATAGAAACTGCTGAATAATTTTGGAATGTGTTAAATTTTGTATGTCATTAATGGATGAATATCACATAAGGTAACATATACAGCCCCACATTAATGGATGTATAGCACATTGATATTCGTAATTTTGGCCAATAAAGGATGCACGGAACGGTCAAACACTGAGCTACCTATATGTTTTTGCCGTAGTCTTTAACGCGACTTTTTGAAAGCCTTTCCGGCGATTTTTTCCGGTGAAAATCCGGCAGTGATTTATTGAAATCGAAGTTTGATAACTAGTTTCTGCACAATGAAAGCGTCCCAGGGGTTTTTCAGGGTGCTGAATCCGAATATGCAGTTAAAAAACCATTTTAACTGCAACAAATCATGATTTCATCTCAATTTCTTCCGCCGTCACCGGAATCTCAAAAAGTCGCATTATAGACAACTCCTATGTTTTTTTACAGTGATGTATTTAGCATCGGGTATATATATCGTTTAAGTGGGCTTAAAAAAAATTAAAAAAATTCTTGTTTATTTACGGTAATGTATTTAGCATCGTGTATGTATATAGTCTAAGTGGGCTTGATGTCTGAGACTGAGTGTTTATTTTGAAAGGTTACAAACTCAAATCAATCGAGAAGTAAAGTATATATATATTATTATAGATTTAAAAATCAAGAAATTGAATATGTATATTTTTATAAATTTTAGTAATCACATTTTTGTTTACAACAATTTTTTTTATACATCAACCTAAATTAATACTTGTAACTAACCACCACATTATTATTATTAATCTGCTTAATTCCATCCTAACCCCACCCCAAAAGAAAATCCATTCTAACCCATAAAAAAATCACAAAACATAGTTGGTACAATTATCGGCATCTACAATCGGACTACTGTTAGTGTTTCGGAAAAACTTTGGAAATAAACGGTCTCTTTCCCAATAATTAAAATTATAAAAAATTGATATATAATTATCAATTTAATAACTAAATTTTATGAATCTTTTAACCATATTAAAACCAAACAATAAACTCGGGCAATATAAGATAAAGATTGAAAATACCCTTTAGTAAATCAAATAAAATAAAATAAAATAAAGGATAAAATAAAATAAAATAAAGGATATACATCCATTCTTTAAAAAATAATAAATTAATAAAATAGAGTTTGAACATTAGCTGTATATTATGAAACGCAACGAATTTGTCATTTCACCGAAACATATTAAAATAAAAACAGAATATCGAGTACGTTAATAACTTTATTAAAGGATATACTTCACTCAAACATAAAAGTGTTGGCAGGAATATGAAAGCTCAATCGCATGAAAAAGCTGGGGTCCAGAAATAATTTTGAATACAGCTTGAACGGTATTAGACGTGTTCTGTTCATTGTTTGAGACATTGATGCCTGATTTTATATTGGAATTGTTTCGTATTGAAGCATCGAGTTATATTGATTAATGATAAATTTTCATTCGTTGTGGTTGGAGTGCAGACTCTCTTGCCAATCAATACATTCAAATCTCCTCGATTTCTTTAACATATCTAGCATTCAAACTCACACGATTATATATATATATATATATATATATATATATATATATATATATATATATATATATATATATATTCTTTTCTTTCACACACTCTGCATATATTTTTGCAATAAATGATTTTTAAATTGAATTTTAATTTGAATGGTTATTGTAGAGTTTTTCTTAAAAGAAAGAAAGTTTCTATTTTTAACGAAAGAAATATACATGTTAGGTTCAATTAGAGCTATTTATTTGGATTTTTTTTAATAACAAAGATCGAGATATTATTCAATTATAAAAAACGATAATATGAAAAATTAAATATGATTACACTTTCATAAAAACTATGGTGAAAAATTACACCAGGATCAGCAAATTAAGATAGACATATCTTGCAATACAAACAAACATCATAGATATAACCAAAATCCACATCTTGATGTCAAAGCTTTGGTTATGGAGTCATCACAAATTTTTCAATAAATGAATGTTTCAACAGAGAACTCCAAAAATTCATTCAATAGTTTATATATTGTGGGTTGAGTTCTTTGACAATGGATTTAAAGAATGGTAAATCAAAACAATGAATAGATTCTGAATGATTTATAGAAGTAGTCTAAGTCAAATGCTCTCAATATTAATTTGAAAGATAGTCTATTTGGTTACTAGTTTAGAGTCACCAAAAACCTGGACTTCCTTAATAAAAAAAATTCACTACCTCCAATAATGACCAAAGACTCACAATCTTCACTTTATTGTTAGTTGTTAGTTCTTCTGCCATGAAGATCTCTAATCTAGATTAAATGAATTTTTCTTTAAAAATGGCATCTCATTAACAAACACCATCGAAATACACCCACCGAACAATATAATCTATATTCAGGATAACTCACAATCTAGACTTTCTATATCTTAGAGTTCATAAGAAATTTCAACTTTTTGGCCTTTAACTTCACTTCATATTGTAATAAGTATGTCTTTTGGATTAATCACATCAATGTCATTTGGTGACATTTGAACCAACTAATGGGGTTCACTTCATATTCCTTGGAATTTTTCAAAACTAACTATTATCTTATAGTTATAAATATTATTGATGGGATTCTTTTCTATTTTTCAAATTTATTATTTTAAGTGCTAATTTTAGATTAAATTTTAATAGTTTAATAATGTAAATAAGAAAAGAAAGATGTTTATAACTAAGAGTAAAAAAAATATTATTAATCGGGTTCTTTCCTATTTTTCAGATTTATTATTTTTCTTAGTGATTTTAGATTAAAATTTCATCTTTTAATAATGTAAGTAAGAATATGGAAATATATTTATATATCAGGAAAGAAAGATCTTTATATTTAAGAGGGAAAGAAAAAAAATAAAAAAATCTATATAATTTATATTTGATTTTTGGCCTCGTACAGGACTTTATTATTGTATTTGACAAATCCATTTAAAAGTGAAAGATTGGAAATGACATTTAGTCCAAATGAAATTGTAGTTTTCACCTCTGTATGTGGACAAACTATCAAATTTTGTTAAAAATATATATTAATATATTCTTATAAATTAAATGTTTGATAAATATTAATAGACATCAAACAAAATAGATATAACCAAACTCTATATCTTCATGTCAAAAACTTTGGTTATAGAGCCATCCCAAATTTCTCAATAACTGAATGTTCCAACAGAGAGCTCCAAAATTTCCTTGGATATTTTAATGGTTGTAAGTTGAGTTCTTTGATAATGGATTTAAAGGATAGTCAATCAAAACACTCCATAGATTCTGAAAGATTTGTAAAAGAAGTCTAAGTCAAATGCTCTCAATACTGATTTGAAATATAGTCCATTTGGTTATTAGTTGAGAGTCACCAAAAATCTAGACTTACCTAATATCTTTTATTTTTTTCTTTCACTACATCGAGTAATGACCAAATTCCCAAATTTCCACTTATTGTTACTTGTTAGTTCCTCTACCATGAAGATCTCCCATGTGGAATAAATGAATCTTGCTTTAAAAATGAAACATTCTTAACAAACACCATCGAAGTACACCCACTAGCAACATAATCTATATTTAGGATAACAGACTTTTTGTATCTTAGAGTTAATAAGTAATTTGAGCTTTTTTGTCTTTAACTTCACTTCATATTCATATTCCTTGGTTTTTTTGCAAAATGAATTATTATCTTATAAATATTATTGATGCGATTCTTTTCTATTTTTCAAATTTATTATTTTACTTAGTAATTGTAAATTAAATTTTAGTTTTCTAATAATGTAAATAAAAATGTGAAAAAAGAAAGAGAAAGAAATATATTTATAATTAAAAGTAAAAAATAAATATCACCAATTAAATTCTTTCTTATTTTCTAGATTTCTTATTTTACTTAGTGATTTTAGATTAAATTCTTATATTTTAATAATTTTTCCCTTGGAAAAATCTGAGCCGATCAATCCCAAAGGGGGAATAAGCCCGTCGAGTAGACTAGCATGGCCTAACCCCAAGGGCGTCAAGGAGAATTTATCGTGTGACCTGCCGATTAGTGAGATACTTAACAATAGGGACTCAACCAGTTGAGCTAACCCTTGGGGCTTTCTCATGTTTTAATAATGTAAATAAGAATGTGGAAATATATATCACGAAAGCAAGATATAAATGAAATGTACATATTTTAGATTTTTCTCATATTTTAATAATGTAAATAAGAATGTGGAAATATATTTATATATCAGGAAAGGAAGATATAAATGAAATGTATATATTTTAGATTTTAAGTTTGGGGTCGCACAGGACTCTAATATTGTATTTGACAATTTCATTTAAATGTGAAAGATCCTAAATGAAGTTTAGCTCAAATGAAATTGTAGTTTTTACCATGTATTTGGATAAACTATCAAATTTTGTTAAAAGCATATGCTATTATAGTTTTATAAATTATAAATTAAATGATTGATAAATATTAATAGACATCAATCCATAATAAGTATTTAAAGATTTTATAATACATCTCATGGTATAAATTCATTTTAACCAAAGATCTAGTAAGTAGGCTAGAAGGATAAAATCTCATGAGGCCCAAACCTGTTTTTTGGAATTCACACTACATTGTAATATCAACCTAGCATTGATGTTTTATATTACTTTTAATTAAAACTAATCAAATATGTATTTCCATTTTTGTTTTTTATATATTATTTTTTCATTTAGAGAATACTTTATTTTAATTTTAAGAGGAACATGTGTCAACTTTAGGTTGAGCACTAAGGGAATTATACAATTGTTCCTCTTGGAGAAAAAGCAATAGGAGAGGAGGGCTAGTAGGTGGCTTCTTCTCCAACAACGGCCTCTGATGGCACCCACCAACTTGATTTGACAAGTCTCAATACTGCCACTTGCTTCCATGTTTCAATGCAAGCCCCTACCTGACATACATCCACATTTTGGTTCTCGTTTTGAGGGAAGAATGGGTTAATTTTAACCCTCCCAATCAATGAAAAATTCATCAGAGCTAACCACATTGTGTGATTAAAAGAAAACTTTTAAGCTCCCTTGTAATGACCATAGAATACAGGAGTTAGTGCTACATGCATCTTATGGTAAATATTTTTACTATCGAAGAAACACTAGTCGATTACTCGGAGGACCCACTAGAGGGTAAAACCATTTTCACCTCACCAAAAACCAGTCCTCGAGGTGAGCAACAACCCTCCTTGTGGCTAGGAAAAAAATAGATTCATCGATAGCACACTTTCCTCTCCAAGGTAGCATTTTGGATGGTCATTTTGTGACAGGAACAAACTCAAAAGACCTAATTGAGGATGTTGTTGAATTGGTCCTTCCCTCAGAAACCTCAAACCTTGAAGGTGGTCAGTTCACAGTTCCCTTCCATGACTCCCCTTATGGTAACACTAGATATACCTCCTTCTCTTATTTGTATGAAGGTGCAACTCCTTTCCAGAATTTTTCATGGTCAAAGAGTTTTTTCTTTGAAAATCATGTTTTAATGGCTCATAGTATCCTCATTCATGTATGTCACCCCTCGATCTGGTCCTTTTCAGAAGACACACCGCTTGTGAAATTCTCTGCTCAGTTATCCCTATATCCTCTCTTCATTGATTCTAGAAATGCCCCTTTAATAATTTCTTAAAATCACCCAAGTTCATTGGCTATTAGCAAAATTTGATGCATAACATAACAAGTGACCAACATATTTATCTTATCACCAACAAACCTACCGATGATCAATGAAATTTTATGAGTAGCATAATGTTCTACTCGAAATATTTCACCAGCCACTAACAAGCTTATCAACATTAGGAAAAATTCAATGGGAAACATAATGTGCAACCTAACATATTTCATCGATTTTTGTCACCTTTATCAATAATTGAATAAATTTGATGAGTAGCAAAATATGTCACCCTTGAACGGAATTTGATGGGTAGCATAATGTGTGACACAATTCATTTCATCGATCACCAATAAGCCTATCAATGTAGGTATCAGAGTGTATCTCCATGTTGACTTCTCAACACATCCTCTTAAAATTCACTACAAAGCAAATTTAGGATACCACTTTGTTTTCTCAACTTCAACTTATCGTCCCATTTATGTTTTCTAAGTAATCATCTTGTTGAAAATTTCGATGAATAATGTTTTCTTTTGTTGAGATTCATTTTAATGTACCTCAACGATGTTAAGTTCAGTCTACAAGCAATACAGGACTCAACAACATACACATCTATCTTCTACAAGTTAAAAAGCCGATCTTTCAACATAGGAACTCTGTTTCATTTTCACATCAAACTGTATTTTTTTTTAGAGATACCATGTGGGCGCAGTCATTACAATCTTCCTCAACGCTTAAACCAGCAAAGGAATACCCATGTATTCGAACAGAAGAACAGAAATCATTGTGGATCCCACTGTGTGAATGGTATTATCATTACCAAATAAATACAACGCCTGTCTCCATTGTATCCACCGATACAATGCGTTACATTACACAATACACCACAGCGTTAACCCACGCATCCAAGTTACAAAGAAAACAACGAAAAACAATCACAATACCTCTGTTCATATCTTATGTGACCGCGCAGGTCTTTAATTTACAGATCGCTGGTCATCCCATTATTAATTGAAAACACAGGCCCGTATTTTACATGAAATCTGAATAAAAGAATAACTAAAAGGAAAACGCTGGTTTAACACACAGCTTTAGCATATAAAGACATTGGTCTCTAATCATAAAAATCACACTATCGACCTCTGAGCCGATTCTTTATTCCCCTTTACATACAATTACATAATAATATATATCCATCCGGTTTCATCAGCGTTGAACGCTCTAATACTACACTACTAAAACGAGAGAGCATCCTCATTTGGATCACGTTAATGAAAATGAGTAACGACGCAACAAAATGAGAAGAATGTGGACAACGAAGCCGCCAGCATGGCTGGTCCAGCATTGGAATAGGTAGCATTTCAGAAGGTCCTTCGGATTCTCCACAATAAACGCTATTTTCCGTCCCACGTTGCGTATACTTCCAGATGACAACGCCTGAACCAACACCTGGACTGTCAGTTCTGCAACGGATTGCCGTCCAGCCGCCGGTGGGCATGCCGCGATTCCAGGGATTGACATTTACAAGTTTTCGGCGCTCTGAGCTAACAGAAGATTACACATCAGAACTAACTCAATCTCCTCGTTTTTATTACAACAAATACACAATCTTTTAATTTAAAATTCCAGCAAGAAAACTCCTAGCTAATAGCACGCACTTACACCTGTTGTAACACACTCACTTACAGTAATAACTAATTATTTAGGAAATCGAATTCTTTAGTAACCACACATAAATAAATTTCACCCTGTCAGGCCACAACATGTGGACAGTCTTCCACATTGCTGGCTAGGTCCGATGCTCCTGCATCAAACTCCCGGGGAGGAAAAGCTTTGTCCTGCAACTTTCAAGGCTTACTCCATATCTCTGCAATTCAGCTACCGTCAACCAACTTGAATCTTCCATTGGTTGCTCTTTCCACTTGACCAAACACTGATAGTGAGTCTGACTCCTGGTTCTCTTTGACTCCCTCTTTTTCCTTTTTCCTGCTTTGGGCTTTCGTCTGTTATGGCGTCTCCTTGTGGTTCTTCTTTTGGCTTTTAGTATAAGCACTGATCTGCAATACATGACTAAATCATCTGTTTGGAATTCCTTTTTCCACCTCCTCATTTCTGCTCGCTGCTTGTCGTTTCTACTGCATTCCTGCCATCTGCTTTTGACATCTCCCTCAAATATGCTTCTAGGAGTTAGCCAATTCACATCTACTTGGATTTTCTTCGAATCTAATTTCAACTCTTCTTTAGAGACTGCATATTCCTTCAAATCTTCATTCTTCGGACTGAGTGCTATTGGCACAGCACATGGATTAAGGCTTTCACTGATTAGCCATTTATCCATCGACTCTTCCACTTGTGTTCCAGCTTCGACATTTTCCTGCATTACCCTGTAGGCTACTTTATTCGGCAAACTGACTCCAGGTATTAGATCATTATGGTTACTAATACTCCTGATGGGTAACAACTCATCCACAACAATATCAGCATAATCATTCAAGAAATTCTGAGTTTCTTCAGGTAATTCTTCTAAATTTGTAGAAGTTAAAATTACCTTGGGTTTGCCAGCACCAGCAAGATGCATCTCCTTACCCTTCTCATCTTCCTGCAACAGGATCTTTTCATTCACCAATGTAACACTGTTTCCAGCTGCTTCTTTATCAGCTTCAACTTTCAATGGCAGTAGTGTATGCTTATGCCCATCTTTCTCCAAAGTATAAGTATTTCTTCTGCCATCATGTATGGCATTTCGATCAAACTGCCAGGGCCTCCCTAGCAATATGTGGCAGACATCCATCGGCATTATATCACATAAAATAACATCCTGATAAGTGCCAATCTGAAAGTCAACTTTACATTGTTCAGTCACAAAAATTTGATGGCCTTTCTGAAGCCACGATACTTTATAAGGAGTGGGGTGTACTGTCCTTTCCAACTTCAGCTTATTCACCATCTCTGTAGAAACAAGGTTGTCAGTACTACCGCTATCAATTATCAACTTGCAACACTTACCCTTGGACTTACATACAGTCCTGAATAAAGTCCTTCTTTGAACTGGTTCTTTGGCTTCCTTAGCTCCTTCCAGTAATACCCTCTTCAGTAATAGGGACTCTCCGTCTTCTGGTGGTTCCTCTTTAGCTTCAGGTTGAGGAATCTCCTCCTTGGCTTCTGCAACATTCACGTTGCGCTGGTTTGCTGATCTCTGATGAGGACAATCCCATTGTACATGTCCCCATTCACCACATGCAAAGCACCGAACATCTCTTCCTCGGCCTCTGCCTCTGGGCACAAACCTTCCACGGCCAAAATCTCCTCTTTGTGGTGCTCTATTGCTCGCACTCCCTGCCTCATTCTGAGAGTGTTGAACTTTGGATTCAAGTATCCTTTCTTCTTTTGCCGGATTCTTACCTCTGTTTCTCTGGTTTTGTTTGCACAAGAGTTTTTCCTCTGCCTTCAAGGCTGCTTGATAGGCATCCTCAACAGTTCTCAAACTTAACAGGCTAATCTCATCTTGGATCTCATACCTTAGCCCATTAATATACCTGGCTACTTTCTCCAAATCATCTTCTACATGCCCTGTTCTGATATTTAACCTGTAAAATTCTTCCGTATATTCTTTAACAGACATTCCCTTCTGCTTCAAATTTTGCATCTGCTTAAAAAGATTCAAATGATAGTCTTTAGGCAAAAACTTGGCTTTGAGTTTGCTTACCATTTTATCCCACTGCTTGATCTTAGATTTCCCCTTTCGCATTCTTGATGTCTGTAACTCGTCCCACCAGATAGCTGCATGGCCCTTCAGTCTAGTGACTGCAAACTTCACCCTCTTATTCTCCTCAATCTCTTCATAATCGAAATACTGATCTATGGATCTGATCCAATCCATGAGTTCCTCGGCATTTAAACTCCCATCATACATAGGAATTTCTATCTTGGGCTTGCTGCCAACTTTTGCCAGCATCTTGAGGACTTTAGCAGTTTCATTTTCTGCTCCTGCTTCCACCTCTTCCTCGGATTCTTCTGAAGAACTCTCAGTTTTCACATCTGGTGCTCTTCTCTGGGCTGTTTCCATTGTCTCCATTCGTTCACGCAGTCTTCGCACTTCGTCTATCAGGACTGCATTTGGTTCTGGTCTTCCTCGACCAATTCCTCGCCTTGGTGGCATTTTAGCTGCAACCACCTGGATCTTTTGGCTCTGATACCAAAAATAATGTACCTCAACGATGTTAAATTCAGTCTACAAGCAATACAGGACTCAGCAACATAAACATCTATCTTCTACAAGTTAAAAAGCCGATCTATCAACATAGGAACTCTGTTTCATTTTCACATCAAACTGTATTTTTTTTTAGAGATACCATGTGGGCGCAGTCATTACAATCTTCCTCAACGCTTAAACCAGCAAAGGAATACCCATGCATTCGAACAGAAGAACAGAAATCATTGTGGATCCCACTGTGTGAATGGTATTATCATTACCAAATAAATACAACGCCTGTCTCCATTGTATCCACCGATACAATGTGTTACATTACACAATACACCACAGCGTTAACCCACGCATCCAAGTTACAAAGAAAACAACGAAAAACAATCACAACACCTCTGTTCATATCTTATGTGACCGCGCAGGTCTTTAATTTACACATCGCTGGTCATCCCATTATTAATTGAAAACACAGGCCCGTATTTTACATGAAATCTGAATAAAAGAATAACTAAAAGGAAAACGCTGGTTTAACACACAGCTTTAGCATATAAAGACATTGGTATCTAATCATAAAAATCACACTATCGACCTCTGAGCCAATTCTTTATTCCCCTTTACATACAATTACATAATAATATATATCCATCCGGTTTCATCAGCGTTGAACGCTCTAATACTACACTACTAAAACGAGAGAGCATCCTGATTTGGATCACGTTAATGAAAATAAGTAACGACGCAACAAAATGAGAAGAATGTGGAGAACGAAGCCGCCAGCATGGCTGGTCCAGCATTGGAATAGTTAGCATTTCAGAAGGTCCTTCGGATTCTCCACAATAAACGCTATCTTCAGTGCCACGTTGCGTATACTTCTAGATGACAACGCCTGAACCAACACCTGGACTGTCAGTTCTACAACGGATTGCTGTCTAGCCGCCGGTGGGCATGCCGCGATTCCAGGGATTGACATTTACAAGTTTTCACGCTCTGAGCTAACAGAAGATTACACATCAGAACTAACTCAATCTCCTCGTTTTTATTACAACAAATACACAATCTTTTAATTTAAAATTCCAGCAAGAAAACTCCTAGCTAATAGCACGCACTTACACCTGTTGTAACACACTCACTTACAGTAATAACTAATTATTTAGGAAATCGAATTCTTTAGTAACCACACAGAAATAAATTTCACCCTATCAGGCCACAACATGTGGACAGTCTTCCACATTGCTGGCCAGGTCCGATGCTCCTGCATCACATTTGAAAAATATCCAAGAAATTTTGGAAAAACACAATCAACTTTAATAATTGCTTAAAATAACCCAAGTTCATTAACTATTAGCATAATTTAATGCGTAACATAACATGTGACCAATATATTTATCTTATCACCAACAAACCTATCGATGATCAATGAAATTTGATGAGTAGCATAATGTGCCACCCAGAATTTTTCACCAACCACTGAAAAGCCTATTAGCATTAGTAAAAATTCAATGGGAAACATAATGTGCAACCTAACATATTTCACCTATTTTTGACACCCCTATCAATGATTAGAGAAATTTGATGAGTAGCAAAATGTGTCATCCAAAATATTTCATTGACCTCCAACAGGCCTATCAATGTTGAACGAGATTTCATGGGTAACATAATGTGTGACACAATGAATTTCATCTATCACCAATAATCCTATTAGTGACAATGAAACATTTTTGGTTGGACATGATGCAACTCAAAAGAATTCATTGATGGCCAACAAATCCGATAAGTGTCTAGAAAAATGTGTTACCTAGAGGATGTTATTGATATCATAGAGTTTATCCATCACCAAAAGGTCAACAAAATTCAATGACTTAATGGACATCAGTGAAACCCTAATGTTGATTTTCGATGTTAACCAAATCACTCAATAGGGCACTAATAATATTTCTCAACCATCCATTTAAAATATGAAGTTCGATTTGAGCCAGTTGATCTTGTCATAGATTAGGTCCAATGACATCAAACCATGTAATTCCATGTCACCGTTGGCACAATCAACAAAGATTTAACTTAAAAATGTTATTTGTGATGGTTGAAAATCAATAATTGATGGAATTTACCTAGTATAGCATCAATGTAACCATAAGGAAACCATCAAAACTTGAAATACATATCAATAATTATTGATCCATGACGTCATCCACTAATGGGTGTTCATTGACGAATGCATCCAAAATCCTTTTGAAATCGCCAAATGGAGGTTTCATGTGCTTCAAACATCATACCAGCGATCAATGTCGATTTCAACATACACTACTACATTAGGACTAGACAATTCAAAATTTTTGTCATAAATAACATAGATTGGGCGCCTAGCGGGATTTAAATTCACCTAGAATCTTCTAATGATTCATTCCATAAAAAAAATTCAAACAAAAGTCAAACCCAGTTGGGTTTAAATTCACCTAGAATCTTGTAATGTTTCATTCCATAAAAAAAAAAACACAAGTGAAACAATGAAGCAACTATTGTTTCAATACATGGTGAGATCACTTAGTTATGTTTGATTATTGTTTTATGATTAAGTGATTTGAGATGCAACCTTCATATTTTACATTAGGTGAAATCATCCTTAGTTGAGAGTTATCCATGGTAATTTCCAAACATTTCCCATCCTTTTTCTTTTTCTATATAAAAATTTGGATTTTTTTTTTTGCGTGTAGGGTCAAACAAAGAAATGCTACAAAAAGGAGTTGTAGTGTAGAAATATCGAAAGAATCCAAATATCAAGGCTAAGGAACGAGTGATAACATCTATCCCTATGATGATACATGAGGAAGAATATAAATTAGGAAGATGATCAGATGTTATTTCATTGTTGAAGAGAAATTTGGATATGAGGATCCTTTGATTATGGATAGAAAAGAAAGCATATGATTGTCGATGATGATTATATCCTATAAAAACGTGTATAATATGTCCAAGAACTAATAACACACAAACTTCACACCATATTGTTAACAATACCAATGAAATGTAGATGATTCTGTTTACAATTTTATCAAGAAATCAACTTTACATTTGGTAGTGGGAAGAGCATTAGCGTTTCCAACGATAGAATTGATAAAATAGGTTATCAATCACACCAAGCTCAAAAGTGGTATGATCATTAGTGAAAAGGGAGAATGCATGGACAACTTCCCACCTCAAAATGTAAGAAAGTACTGTGAGTTTTCTCATTCCAATGAATTATTGAATAATGATTTTATGGTAAATTTCTATGAGAAATATGATGTTGGGATTTTTTTATCTTGCTAGTGGAAAGGAGACAAAATGTAACATCCCCATATTCTACTTATTCCTTACAATAATAATTGTGACTGTAACGCCCATAGAGATTTGGATTGACGGTGAATGGGTGCACTGTTAAGGCACTCCTTGCGATAGGTCACCGGTTCAAATCCCTCGTGGGTGCTTACTTACAAAAAGAAAAAAGATCAGTAGACGTTGACCCAATATTAAAGGTCAAGTCCCACAAGCACAATTGGCTGAGGGTGGGCCTCATTAGGAAGGCAACCCAGGATCAAACCTCACGGGGTGGGTTGTGCCTATGCTAGGGGGAGGAGACATGCTAAAAAGTTCAGTCAGCTTAGGGTTGGTGTGGTCTAGGCCTGGTGCGATCTCTTGATGACTTTGATGGATTAGATGCCCTTGGGTCATGGTTTCTCAAGCCATAGCTCAAGCTTGGAGGATCATAGACAACGTGACAAAAAAAAAATGTTATTATAACACCAAAGTGGAGAACCACGATTGATTGAAACCCATGTAAGAATCTAGCAATTATTATTTAAAATGAACCATTTAAAACAACTAAAGGTCAGACAAGTTTACAAAGAATTAGTATGAGGGGAAGTGTGCTTGCTAACCTATTTTGAAAGGCCATTACCTGTAAGATTTTAGTATGATACGACCAGAGAAGAACTAGTTTGTTTCCAGTCATTAAGATATTAGATCGAGGTGATGCAAGCAGAGGAAGGTACCCATTATTTTCTCCTCTCATATATCAAGGAGACAATGGGAAGCATGACCCTTCAATAAAGTCGAGTATGAGCCAAGAAATGATTCAGAGAAAATTCACTAAAGAGACAAGTAGGGCTCTCCCAATTATACAAATGGATGTAGATTACTTATTGTTGTGGCCAGCAACAACCCCCCTTCTTATTGAGTGTTATTCCTAATACTAAATAAGAGGGGACCCTTAGTTAAAAATCTAGAAAATTAAAATAGTGTTTAAATTTCCTTTTTAAATAAAATTACCATCATAAGCTTAGGAAACCCTCTTGGAAAATCCAAAAAAGCTAAGTTTTATGATAAGGTAAGATAAAATCTTTCCTTAGGAAATATCGTATCGCATAAGATAGCGGGATGCCACCTTACAAGCACAATTCCAACATTTGCGATATCGCGATAATAAACAAATATCGCATCGCATTCAGCAAAACTCTCATTGAAACACTTTAATTTGCCGATATGCGATGACGCCGATCGCAAGATTGCATATCGCAGAAAATAGGTTAACAAAGATTGTCATACATAACATTTCTGCAATTCGCGATATTGCGATTTCGCGATGCGACGATAATACTATAATGCGATGTCACGAGCAATCAATTTTGCGATATTGCGATTTTGCGATATTGCGATCTGCGATGTTGTGAAGCAAATCGCAAAATCGCTTCATCGTAGATCTTTTGGGCGCGTTATTCAAGAAAAGTATTTTCCTTAAGCTAACACCTGGTTATGCGCTTTAATGCTAATAAATGAGGTAGTTGCTAGTTATTATGGATTATGGGTGCATGCTTATCGAAAGAATCATTTCACGTAAGGTGGTATGCTTGATATGTCTGCGGCATTTAAAACTTTTCCCATCACCCTTCCCTGTCATTGATTTTCTCTTCACTTGTGAATTGCAGGAACGGACAACAGAGGCCGATACAAAGCATTACGCAGGTTGAAATGGGAAAGAAAAGCAAAGCTCCGAGCTCAGAAGAAAAGGAAATGGTGCCCTTATATACAGACACGGCCTGTAACAGAGACGCGGGAATAGCTACGTGGGAAGGCATGTATAATCTGCTCGAAGAGGAGAATCCCAGAGTAATGGAAGTAGTTGCTAGCGTGGGCTCAAATGGTTCTTCAGAAGCATCCCTTTCAGAGCTAGCCTGCTCATTCTTACACCAGATAGTAGCAAGGCCAAAAATCCTCCCATACACGGACATGGTCAAGTGGATACTGGATAGCACAGAAATTAGAAACAAATAGTTTAAGACTCAAGGTCAAGAGTTCATAGAAGTATTATTTTTACAAATTTTGAACTTTATATCTGTTGGAAGGAAAAAGCGCAAAAGGCGAAAAACGCATCAAGGAAACCCGGATCAAGAAACGGAGGCAGTTTCCGATGCGCGATTAGCGCCTAGCACCTAGCGCTAATCGCGCATCGCTGAGAAAAATTTCTAAAAAAGGAAAGCTGCTAGTTGCCCAGTCACCTGCAAGTCTCGAAAATCGCAAGAAAGTAAAATTTCAGGCAGATTGGAAACAGAGAGCTCAAGAAAAGGCAAAAGCAATTCAAGGGTTAACCAAGTTGAACTGGGATTATTACTGGGCTTACTTGGTAAAGCCACATAGCCAGTGGATGACTGTTAAGTGTATCATCAATTCGGCCGAAAAGATGGCGCCAGCTCTCGTCGATTATGTTTTCTCAGCTCAGCTAAAAGCGGAAGTCAGCCAGCCGACTCTGCTCAAACAGATGCTGCATGCGTGCAATTTCAAGGACCAAATGCAGAAGTAGTTTAATATTAGATTTAATTTTAGCTTTAATTTTGTTTTATTTTCCTGAAAAGAGGACGGTCATTTAAACCGCATCCTACATTTTTGTAATAATTTATTTTTAGAATTAGGTTAGTAGTATTTAAACCCTTCTCATGCATTTAGAGAAGGGTCCTGAAATTTATCAAAAACTTATCCCCAGAACATGCACTTTTGTACCCTCTGAGGAGGTTTTGATGAATGAATGGAACAAGATTTATTAATGTTTGCATTTGATATCTGCTACTGATGTTGCACTTTTGTACTCTTAGTAGATATTTGATCAAGGAGAGATAAATTGTGATCACTTGAAGCTCATGAGTAGGACTAGTTATAAATGGTATTTCTATCTCTTAACTATTTCTGCCTTGTGTTAGAGTGATTTCCAGTTTAGTTATTTATATATTAATGTATGAATGCTTGAGTTATCATTTGGCACTTTTGTACGGTGATAGCTATTTATTTATGCTTAGTATATGAATAGCTCATTATGCGATATGTTTTGCACAACTGTTTCGTCTAACTTTTTATACGAAGTGGTTCATCTATACTGAATTCTTTTCTCATAACAGCTGAATGATATTTATTACCAGTTGTTGTTTGAAATCATTTTAGATCGCATAGAAGATCACACCCCGGGTTAGTTTAGATTTACATATTTCTGTCATTAGAATAATAATTTCCTTATTATTAGATTAGAAGTAGATTAGAAGTATTCCATTTAGAAACTGTTAGAAACAGAAATATTAGATCTTTCTCACACACACACAAATTGGGAAACTGGTCCCATATCCCCAGTCAGACCCGCTATACCAAACGGAAAAGGAGCTACTAACCAAGGTCCAGACCGGGCGAGTATCCCCCTTGTTGTAGACCCGATTTTCGGGGCTTCAACATATTTGGCGCTAGAAGGAGGGCCTCCGAACTGTGAATGGCAAGAAAATCCAAATCTAAATACCATTCTGAGAGTAAATCGCCCTCACCATCTCCTCCGACTTCTCCATTGCATTCAGAAACTTTAAATCCAGAGTTAGAAGTCGCTGGATCAACAACCGCTGCTACAAACCCTGACATTTCAGAACAATCTACTATTGAACCTCCTGAAGTTGAATCTTTGATTCACAAACTTCAGCGATTTTCTATATCTCCTCAGAAATCTGATAAATCTCAAGGCAGCGTGACTTCGCAATACAACCCTGCTCATCCTCTCACCAGATTAAAGAGCGAAAAGTTTGGTGTTCAGCCAACCGAATTACCTCTACCTTCTAGGAAGAGAGCAAGGAAGTCTCCTAAAGGATCCGATAGTGAGACTCTTTCATCATCATCATCCATCTCAACCTCTTCACCGCGAAGTCAACCATCCACTCCTCCACTTCAGGTCATCGTCCATCAGCCTATTGCAACTTCCTCAACTCCTTCTCAAACATCTGGAGTTATAATATCCTCATCTTCTCAACCACAAGGATCATCTTCTGCACTTTCCTCTGTTAGTAGTTCAGCAATGGCCCAATCTCCATGGAATAACCCAGGGGCAGTCTTAATGCCTGCACCCTTGAGTCAGATACCAGCCCATCCTGAAAAATGGCTACCTAAGTTTAACCCTGAGGCAGGTATGCTAGCAGAAGAACATATAAATAACTTTATGTTGTCCATAAATCTTAATGGAGTTACCAATGAGGATGCAGTTGTTCGACTTTTTCCCTATACTTTGCAAGGAACAGCTGGATCATGGTATTTCTCATTACCATCTGGATCTATTACTAGCTTGGACATCTTCCAAGAACAATTCCTGACCAAGTTTGGTGATGACAGGTCTACAGCGACACTGATCAATGACTTGTCTAATCTTAGAGCTGAGTCAAGAGAACCTATTAAAGATTTCAATTTACATTTCAATAAAATCCTAAACAAAATACCTACTGCTTCTCAGCCTAGTGAAGAAGTGCGATGTGAATGGTATATTACTGCTTTACCATCAAACTTAGCACTCTTTGTTGATAGGGCTAACAAAACAACCTTAGTTGAAAATATGAAAGAAGCAATAGCAGTAGAGAAATGTATTACGACCTTAGAAAAGAAAAATGCGATTGAAGAACGAAAATATAAGAAGGTCTCTTTCAAAGAAGATCCCAAGAAAAAACAACAGAAAGATCCATTCGATTTAGAAGGATTACAAAAAGTTTTGAAGACCATGTCTAACGAAATGGTCGACATCAAGAAACAGGTAGCAGAAACTTCTTCTAAAAATCCATACAGGCCTTTTAAAAGAAATCCTTCAACTGATTCCAAACCCCCTAATGCTATTTCAAATGCTGAATCAGAAGAAGAAGAAGAGGAAAACGCTACTGAAGAGCAAACCGATGAAGAAGAAGTTGTAGAATTACAAGGTATGTGGGATTTCATCCTCCCAAATGAAGAAGATCAAGAGGTATTCCCGGTTAGTACTCGTAGCAGAAATCAACTTGATCCTCCTCAACCTACACCTAAGCCAAAGAGCGCAAGCTCAATGACTAAGGATAAAGTCGCAGCCAAGAAAACATCACCTAAAGCGACTCAAACCAGCCCAGTCCAAACAGACACATCTACTCCATCTAAAACGCTAATCGTTTCAGATGAAATGGAGTATAACATTGTTGAAGACATGAAAAAGACTAGGGCCAACATTACTCTTTTTGAATTGAGCAAGTTAAAACACCAGCAGAAAGTACTTTTGAAAGTATTACATGCTGTGCCAGTTGCACCTTTACCACTTGCTGTAATCTCTCAAGCTTCCCATGATATGGGAAGACCTCCAATTAATGCGATAAATAAAGTTGATCCAAACGATATCGCATTAATTGGAGGAAGATCGAGATCGCATACTCCCCCATTTCTCCTTACTTATGAAATCTTCAATAAAAATGTGCATAATTATTTAGTGGATTCTGGAGCCTCATCAAATATTTTGCCGAGGTCAATTTGTGCAAAATTGAATGTTCAACCACAGAAATCCGCTGTGCGCATAGTTCAGCTAGACCAATCGCAAGTTGAAGTGATTGGTGAGTTAAATCAGGTTACCATAAGGCTGTCATCCAATCCAAAGGTATGTCAAGTTATCGACATTTTAGTTGCTAATATTCCTGAATTTTATGGCTTAATTCTTAGCAGAGATTGGTCAAAAAAACTTCATGGATACTTTGCAACTGACTGGTCACATATGTGGCTGCCTTATAATGGTAAACCAAACCAAATAAAAGTTGAACGTGAACGACATCAGAAATACATAGTAACAGAACTCGAGGGAGAAAATGAACCAGTAGCATATAATTCTAACATCATTGGCAATTATTCAGTAGATTCCTTCTTAGGAAATTTTAATGCTCATACTTCACCTTACTTAGAACATTCTGTTTTGTCTCAAGTAGAAAATTTTTCTCAAACAGATGGTTCTAAATGCATTAATTTTATAGATAGTCCTGTAAATAAATCTTTGTTTTGGAAATTATTTTTTGATGGTTCTAAATCTAACAAAGGAGCAGGAGCAGGATGTGTGTTAGTAAGCCCAGAGGGAGATAAAACCATGTTAACTTGCAGACTCGAATTCGAGTGCACCAACAATACCGCAGAATATGAAGCTCTAGTCCAAGGCTTGTACAAGGCAATTGGATTAGGCGTCAAATACCTGCAAGTTTTCAGAGATTCTGAAATAATAATCAAACAGGTACACAATACTATACACTGTTTATCAGGTCATTTAAAGCATTACCAATCTTTAGTTCAAGATCTGACTGAACATTTTATAGCATTTAATATCTCGTCAATTCTGAGACTCCAGAATGCAAGCGCAGAGCTCTTAGCCAACGTAGCTTCCAAGCTCATTCCTTCAGAAGATTTTAGCCCTGACCGATTTTCAATTGAGTTAATTTTTAGACCGTCTATCCCTGATAACATCACCAATTGGAGAATTTTCAATGACAATCCTAATATCGTGAGCTTTCTCACATCTGAGGGATCCTACACCAATCAAATAATTGACGAAGACCAGCATGACCAACAATTGCAACAGGATAGTACTAACAATGCTATACCTAAATCAGTAGTCAAATTAGAGGACCTTTACGATTTGAAAGATCGATTTAAAAGATCTACTAATTCAAAACTCCAAAGTTCAACTTTGAATTATGAATTAGTAAATCTAGGAACTGATGCTAAACCACAGAACATCAACCTAGGCCTTGGCCTAGCCCCTGAAGAGAAATTAGCATATATTCGTCTCTTGAAACAATACAAAAGTGTCTTTGCTTGGAATTACGATGAACTCAAAACATACGACACCTCCATCATCCAACATACTATCCCAATGATTGATAATGAAAAACCTGTCCAACAGAAGTTGAGAAAGATACATCCAAATTTAGAAAATCAGATTAAAACTGAACTCAACAAGTTATTGAAAGCCAAGATAATCTTTCCCGTTAGACATTCTAAATGGGTCTCCAATATGGTACCTGTTAGAAAGAAAAATGGAGATATCAGAATCTGCATTGACTTTTGAAACCTTAACAAGGCCTGCCAAAAGGATAATTTTCCTTTACCTCCCATGGAACAAATATTGCAGGCAGTTGCAGGCTCAGAATTAATGTCATTCTTGGATGGGTTCTCAGGATACAACCAAGTGCTGGTACATCCCGACGATCAGTTGAAAACTACATTCAGAACTAAATGGGGCACGTACGCATATCAAAAGATGCCATTTGGTTTGATTAACGCGGGTGCCACATTTCAAAGAGCCATGGACATCGCATTCAAAGTGTTAGTTAATAAGTCAGTAGTAATCTATTTGGATGATATTACTGTTTATTCCAAGAAACGAAACAATCATCTCAGGGATTTAAAACAAATCTTCCAACGTTGTTTAAGGTATGGAATTTCACTTAACCCGAAAAAATCCTTTTTCGCATTAAGTGAAGGAAAGCTTCTGGGATTCATAGTGTCAAAATCTGGAATTCACATTGATCCTGACAGAATCAAAGAAATTTTCGCAGTTCCCTTACCTCACAACAAGAAAGCCATGCAATCTTTCCTTGGCCAAATCAACTTTGTAAAGAGATTTGTTCTAGATTTTTCTAGAATCGTGTCTCCTCTACAAGCCATGATTAAAAAGAACGCAAATTTTAAATGGGTCCAAGATGAACATGAGGCTTTCAATCTGATCAAACAAGCCATTATTAATGCTCTATCGTTAGCAACTCCAATTTTTTCCGAACCTTTTATTTTGTATACCTTCGCCTTAGATAGATCATACGCTGCGATACTCACTCAAGCAAATCAAGAGAAGGTGGAAGTCCCAATTGCTTTTTTCAGTTCCAATTTACAAGGTGCTGAATTGAATTATTCAGATGTAGAAAAACAAGCTTATGCTGTTTTTAAATCAATTAAATACTTCAGACCTTTCTTACTCAAGACACATACCAAGATCATAGTATCGTTTCCAGCGGTAAGAAGTCTTTTAGTACAGAAGGATGTAGGTGAGAAAAGGGCAAATTGGGTTACTCCCTTACAAGAATACGACGTAGAAATCAAACCAGCAAACATTGTAAAAGGTCAAGGCTTTTGAAAATTGTTGGCAGGAGCATCGCTAATGCCCGAAAATCCATCCGAAGAGGTACAAGTATACGAGGTAAGCCTAAACGATGTTGAGTCATTATATGCTGATATTATTTATTATTTAAAGAATGGATATGCTCCTCCAAACCTTGATCACACCAAGAAAAGAGCCCTGAGGATAAAAGCCAAACAATATCAACTTGTAAATGACGTTCTTTTCAGAATAAATTATGATTCTGTTCTACTTAGATGTCTTGAGAAAGCTGAAGCTGAAAAAGTTTTGCAGGAACTCCATGATGGGCCAGCAGGTGGACACTACGCTGGAGATGCAACTGCTCATAAGATCTTACGCGCAGGCTATTATTGGCCCACATTATTCAAAGACGCACATAACTACGTAAGAAAATGTCAAGTCTGTCAAACTGCTGCCGGAAGACAAAAGAAACCATCCTTGCCACTGCAACCAGTTACCATCGAACAGCCTTTCGATCAGTGGGGATTAGACATAATAGGTGAGATCGTTCCTCACTCTTCTAAACAGCATAGATACATCCTCACAGCGACAGATTACTTTACTAAATGGGTAGAAGCAGTTCCACTCAAGACGGCTAATGCTGAAAATATCATTGAATTCATAGATCAGTTCATAATCACCAGGTTTGGATTGCCTTCCGCTTTAATGTTTGATAATGCATCATACTTTTCTGGTAATGCAATGACTGAGTTTGCACTCAAAAGAGGTTTCAAACTTAAATACTCGGCCAATTACTATCCACAAGGGAATGGGTTAGCTGAATCCACAAATAAGAACTTAATTAGAATCATCAAGCGAACCATTGACCAAAATCATAAAAATTGGCATAAGTCTTTAATATATGCTTTATGGGCAGACCGAATAACACAGAAAGCCTCTATATATGCTTTCATCCTCTGGCAAGGGCTAACGAGCCTGCTATCGGGCATTAAATGCCCGCTTAGCTGCAAGCTCGATATCAGGCTATCGAGCTTGCAGCTAAGTGGGCATTTAATGCCCGATAGCAGGCTCGTTAGCCCTTGCCGATGGGACGCATGGAGTGGGTGAGGATGATGGACAGATTGAGAGGATGTGTGACACTGACCGGCGACACAGTCTCTTCGCCTCTAAAATTTAAATTTGAAAGGGGAGCAGGTGGCATGGAAAGGATGTAAAGTAAAGATGGGAAGGACACAAGACGAATGGGGGCGGTTGACACTGAGCATCGAGTAATTGACCCACGACTTAAAGCAACACAGTCTCTTCGCATGTGGAAAGTAAAGATGGGAAGGACGTGATGCGCTCTAAGTGACATAAGATACGATTTAGAGATGGCATCATCTGTCTTACATCATCGACTTTTCTGGAGATGACTTAGAAGGACGGAAGAGGATGAAAGCACAACTGTAGTGGGCCCATCAATCAAGATGCCCGGGTATGACGGCCCCACATTAATGGATGTATAGCACATTGATATTCGTAATTTTGGCCAATAAAGGATGCACGGAACAGACAAACACTAAGCTACCTATATGGTTTCATTACAGTAATGTATTTAGCATTGGGTATGTATATCGTTTTAGTGGGCTTAAAGAAACAAAAGTTTCTTGTTTATTTACGGTAATGTATTTAGCACCGTATATGTATATAGTCTAAGTGGGCTTGATGTCTGAGGGCGAGTGTTTGTTTTGAAAGGTTACAAACTCAAAATCAATCAAGAAGCAGAGTATATATATATTATTATAGATTTAAAATCAAGAAATTGAATATGTATATTTTTATAAATTTTAGTAATCACATTTTTGTTTACTACAATTTTTTTTATACAACAACCTAAATTAATACTTGTAACGAACCACCACATTATTATTATTAATCTGCTTAATTCCATCCTAACCCCACCCAAAAAAAAAACATAGTTGGTACAATTATGGGCATCTACAATGGGCATCTAGAAAAACTTTGGAAATGAACGCTCTCTTTCCGAATAATTAACATTATAAAATCCTTAAGGTTGTTATAAATTCTGGTTGTCGTACAGCTTTAGAATCTGGATTTTTGTCGCCGAGTCGCGGGCATTAAAATTCTTGATTGTCTATTTTTTTTGCATAAATATAGACCGAGAAGGTGTTCTGATGAAACATCCTACGCTGGTTTTCACTGCTACCTAGTAGCGATCAGGCAGTGGACTTGTGTTTCAGCCTGTAATAGAAATAGCACCACGTATGGCTTCTACAACGGCCTCCGAGGACATTTCCGGAACCTATGGCCTCGGAACTGTGGAGGACATTCCCGGAACGTATGGCCTTGGAATCGCCGGGGCGATCAAGGATAGATATGATTACTTCGTGAAAGAAGGTCCAGAAGAATTCTTCAAAAGCCGAAAGATGAAGTACAAGAGCATTGTTTATAGAGTGAATCTGCCACCAGGGCCGCCACTATTTCCGGAAGCACAGGCCATCGTTCTTCTGGATTCCAAGAGCTTCCGCGTGCTGTTCGACATGGCGAAAGTCGAAAAGCGAAATGTTTTCATTGGTAATTACATCCCCAGCTCAGATTTCACAGGAGGCTTTAGGGTTTTGTCCTACATGGACACCTCAGAAGAACATCACGCCAAGCTCAAGAAATTTTGCTCAGACATTCTCAAGATAAACGACCACAAGTGGTTTCCAGAGTTCCACAAGGCTTTAGAAGAGCTATGGGTGGTGGTTGAGAAAGACTTCTCGGAAGGCAGAAAAAAGCCATTTAATGGCCATAATGAACATATGCTCTTTAATTTTCTGTGCAGGTGTATGGTCAACCGAAATCCCAGTGAAACGGACCTCGGGAACGATGGGCCTTCCTGCGTTAAAAAGTGGCTTGCACTTCAGCTGGCTCCCATTGCCAATAGTGGCATCCTACCAAATATCCTCGACGAAATCACAATCCATGCGGTCCCTCTGCCTCCCTTTTTAGCGCGTAAGGACTACCGAAGGCTGCGCGACTTCTTCTACGAAACGGAGGTTCTTGATACACATCAGAGTTCAGATGTGAGTAAAGAGGAAGCGTGCCATAACTTGCTCTTTTTGCTCTGTTTCAATGTCTTCGGAGGACTCATGATTTTGCTTCCAAACATCATCAAGCGAATCGTTCAAGTGGGTGGTGAATTGCAGAGAAATCTGGCACAAGATGTTCGAGGGGCATTATGCGCTAATAACAACAGTCTAGACGCCTAGTGTCACGCCCCCAGGTCTATGGTAGTCTTCCAACCGTGTCCGACGAGGTGCGGCACCACCGTACACTTTCTTTTTAACAATACTCATGCACATGGACTACGCCTTTCACATAAACATACTTAGTTTGTTTTTCTCAACCAAGTAAAAGCATTAACCTTTATACTTAATGAAGCCCATACACATTCATTAACCAATATGCAATTAACCAAGATAAACACAATTGTACAAAGTATAAAGGGAGGGGCAACTCCCGAATAAGTCTGCCCGATAATAATGTATTATGAAAGTCTTCAATAATACATCATACAAGTGTGCCTAGAAAAATCCAAGGCCAACACTTAGAAATATTTACAATAAGGCAAGACAGCCTTTACAACCATATGTCAACCTCACTTGGTAGGAGCGTGCTCACCCGAGCCACCAGAACTCCTCCAACTCAGTTCTGCACCAAACTGCCTTAGAATCGACCTTCGTACAACCCACGTCAGACTCTGGTAAAACTGCGCACCTTTTACCTCAGCGCATGAGCTATGCGCAGTCCAAAACTGCGCACTCTTTTACCTCTGCTCCAAGTCGTAGAAGAGATGTAGAGCGAATTGCTTGATGGCCAAATGAAGCCTCTGCGCCATCTATATATACGCTGGCTACCATTTGGTGAAGGGGTGTCAAGCTCTTGGGCCGACCCCATAATACATGTTTAGGAGCCCCTACTTTATGTTTAGTAGGTCGGCCTTTGCCCAAGTGCAAGGCCTCCCTACGCCCATTATAAAGTTTCCAAGCTCCATCGTATAATTCTCTTAAGTGTCATATGTGCCCTTGAACGTCGCATTCCAGCTCGTCCCTTTGTCGCATTGCTGTTCCGGTCGTCCGCTGTTCGTCGCATGCTGCTGCCGGGTCGCTCGCCGTTCGTCGCCTTGCTGCCGGGTCGCTTGCCGTCTATCGCATTGCTGCCGGGCCGTGTGAAGGGGCGCCCGCTCACTGTGCACAGGTTGCCCTTCCTTAGCACCCACGTGCCCGCTGGTTATGAACCACGTCCGCCTTGTTGAGTCGCGCCCGCCTTTGTCGAACCGTGCCCACGTCCACTCATGTTGTCCATCGCATTGTTGTCGCTCGGGCCGCCCGCCCATCGAGCGCGGGTCGCCCACGGGTCGCCCGCCCATCGTGCACGGGTCGCCCACCGCATTGGCTCGTCGGGTGGTCACACCCGCATACCAACTCGCCGCCCTATCTGTAGCTCGGGTGACCGCACCTCGATTTGCCGTGCCTAATCTCCAGCTCGGGTGACCGCACCTCGGCTCGCCGTGCCTATCCGCCGACTCGTCGGCTCGCCGGGTGACCGCACCTGTGCCTCGGCTCGTCGTGCCCGTCGCACCTCAACTCGTCGGGCTGCCCGCCCATCGTGCAAGGGCGCCCGCCCGGGTCGTGCCCACTGCCCAACCGCCATGTGAAGGGATGTTCGCCCACCGCGCGCCTGCCCAGGACTTGAGGGCCTTACATCCTCCTCCACCCGAAATCGTTGTCGTCCTCGACAACACACCATCCCAGTAGCTCTCCACCAAGACTGTCGTCGACCATGATGTAGACTCCTCCATATCACTGCAACATATATGAAGTCTCTGCCCATGTATATCAACAAGTGCTACACATCCTAGCCATGTGTCAACACTCATCTCCACGATCCCATGCTCAGGTCCATGGAAACCCCATCTTTCTGCAGCATGTCATGATCATCATACCTGCTCAAACATGTCTAAGGGCTCACTGCCTTGAGCAGCCAACAATGAGCCCCATCTTCTATGTTATCTAAGAAGATGTGGAGGGAGAAGAGCCAGGAGGCTCTCTCTCACTAATCAGCTCAATCCATCTGTCAGGATCCTCAACCTCCATCCTTTGTAGATATGCCTCCCGATCTTCCTTCTGGATATTCGGCCTCACATATACCTCCTCAGCATCATCGTCATCGTCCTCCACCAACTCTAGCCTTCTTGATAAGTCCAAGATGCTATCTGAAAGTGATCTAATGACCAATGATTGTTCCACAAGCTTTGCCTCAACAGTGGACAACCGCTTGTTTACCTTCTCCTTATCTTCCATTTGCATTCCTCCTAATTTATGATCAGGCTTTGTCACACCAATGGTTGGAACACCAATGGGTACATCTTCCCTTCCATCATAAATGAAGAGTTTCCTCAAATGTGGTACGACCATGGCCTCGTATTGTTTCATGAACTCCATCCCCAACACGGCCTCATAGTCATCAATCCTTACTATAGTGAAGTCCACCTTCCCGGTCCATTCACCAAGAGTAGTGTCCACCTTCTCAGCTATACCAAGAATGTTCATAGGAGGAGAATTCACTGTCTTCATTTGTGCCTTCACTGGTACAAATTTCAGCCCAATCCTTCTCGCAGTATCTTCACCCATGAAGTTGTGTGAAGCACCACTATCCACCATAGTGAGTACATCGACACCTCCAACCTTCATCTGAACATACTCCAACCTGTTTCTTTCTGGATCCCTCCTAGAAGTTACTTCCGTAGTAGCAGAGGCACCAAGTATCTGCATCATTCCTACCGAAGCATTATCATCATGCTCATCATCAGATTGTGCAGCAGCGGCCACCTTTGGTTTGGAGGGACAATTCTTCACCACATGTGGTCCTGCACATATCCAACACTTCAAAGGCTTCTTTGCTTTCGAACTATCATCCGGTTTCGAAGCATCATCCTTCTTCTTTTCTTTCGGCTTGTCGGACTTCTTTTTCTCATTAGAAGTCTCATCATAATGATCCACCAACCTGTCAACCGCAGCAAATGCTTCCTCAAGTGTTCTGATCTTCTGCCTCTTCACCTCATTGCGTGCCCAAGGCTTCAACCCAATAATGAAGTTGAACACCTTGTCCCTTTCCGCCATGTCGGGAAGTTCCAGAGCTGCACTTGAAAACTCTCGCTGATATGCTTGTAGGCTTCCGGTTTGTTTGATGAACTTAATCTTCGTCCTTGCTTCCCACGTTTCATCCTGAGGACTGAAATGAGTCTGCAAAGCCTTTTTCATGTCATTCCACGAAGTGATGTCATCAGCATTACCATTGATAATCTGATCCACCCTCCTTCGCCACCACATCTTAGCATCTTTTGTCAGGAATTGAGCAGCCACCTTGACTTGAGTCTCTCCATCAGGTAGACTCAATCGTTCCAAGTACTGTTCCATATCCCATAGAAAGTTGCCAAGTGTTGCTGCACTCCTTGTACCATCATAAGATTCCAGTTCTTTGACCTTCACATGAGGCACTCCTCCACCTGAGTTGTGTCTCACGGCCCTCTTCAATACTGCAATCTCATCTTTGGCATCATCAAGAGCTTTATTTACCTTGTCAAGAGTTCCCTTCAAGTTCACGATCTCTGCAAGACCTTGATCCCTTGATTCTTCAACCTCCTTGACCCTTTCTTCAAGTCGTGTACACATAAGATCAGTGTACTCATACTGTGTCTTGAGCTCATCATGTTGTGTTCGGAGTTCTTCAAGTTCTTCCCTGACCTTCAAGATGGCTTCTCGCTCCTTAGCAAGTGAGTCCACATCCTGGTTCCAAGAAGTCTCCAAAGTCTCCATTCTTTCAATCACTTTTTCCATGAACCCAAGAGTAGTATCCTTCACTGTGTCCTTCATCGTGTGACTAGACCCAGCCTGAGAATTGGTTGCCATTCCTAACAACTTCTTGCCCTTCTGCGACCTAGTTTCAACCATTCAACGACTTCCTGCAATAGAACCAACCCTTGTTTCACCTGCAAGAACCTGTCAACCTTTACGAGCAACCCTGCTCTGATACCACCTGTCACGCCCCCAGGTCTACGGTAGTCTTCCAACCGTGTCTGGCGAGGTGCGGCACCACCATACACTTTCTTTTTAACAATACTCATGCACATGGACTACGCCTTTCACATAAACATACTTAGTTTGTTTTTCTCAACCAAGTAAAAGCATTAACCTTTATACTTAATGAAGCCCATACACATTCATTAACCAATATGCAATTAACCAAGATAAACACAATTGCACAAAGTATAAAGGGAGGGGCAACTCCCGAATAAGTCTGCCCGATAATAATATATTATGAAAGTCTTCAATAATACATTATACAAGTGTGCCTGGCAAAATCCAAGGCCAACACTTAGAAATATTTACAATAAGGCAAGACAGCCTTTACAACCATATGCCAACCTCACTTGGTAGGAGCTTGCTCACCCGAGCCACCAGAACTCCTCCAACTCGGTTCTGCACCCAACTGTCTTAGAATCAACCTTTGTACAACCCACGTCAGACTCCGGTAAAACTGCGCACCTTTTACCTCAGCGCATGAGCTATGCACAGTCCAAAACTGCGCACTCTTTTACCTCTGCTCCAAGTCGTAGAAGAGATGTAGAGTGAATTGCTTGATGGCCAAATGAAGCCTCTGCGCCATCTATATATACGTTGGCTACCATTTGGTGAAGGGGTGTCAAGCTCTTGGGCCGACCCCCATAATACATGTTTTAGGAGCCCCTACTTTATGTTTAGTAGGTCGGCCTTCGCCCAAGTGCAAGGCCTCCCTACGCCCATTATAAAGTTTCCAAGCTCCATCTTATAATTCTCTTAAGTGTCATATGCGCCCTTGAACGTCGCATTCCAGCTCATCCCTTTGTCGCATTGCTGTTCTGGTCGTCCGCTATTCGTCGCATGCTGCTGCCGGGTCGCTCGCCGTCTATCGCATTACTGCCGGGCCGTGTGAAGGGGCGCCCGCTCATTGTGCACGGGTCGCCCTTCCTTAGCACCCACGCGCCCGCTGGTTATGAACCACGTCCGCCTTGTTGAGTCGCGCCCGCCTTTGTCGAACCGTGCCCACATCCACTCATGCTGTCCATCGCATTGTTGTCGCTCGGGCCGCCCGCCCATCGGGCGCGGGTCGCCCACAGGTCGCCTGCCCATCGTGCGTGGGTCGCCCACGGGTCGCCCACCGCACCGGCTCGTCGGGTGGTCGCACCCGCATACCAACTCGCCGCCCTGTCCGCAGCTCGGGTGACCGCACCTCGATTTGTCGTGCCTAATCTCCAGCTCGGGTGACCGCACCTCGGCTCGCCATGCCTATCCGCCGGCTCGTCGGCTCGCCGGGTGACCGCACCTGCGCCTCGGCTCGTCGTGCCCGTCGCACCTCGTCGGGCCGCCCGCCCATCGTGCAAGGGCGCCCGCCCGGGTCGTGCCCACTGCCCAACCGCCATGTGAAGGGATGTTCTCCCACCGCGTTCCTGCCCAGGACTCGAGGGCCTTACACCCAGGCTTTGAAGCGCATGCGTCTAGTTCGATCAACAGTGTACGAAGTGCTGAGGATGGACCCGCCGGTTCCGTTTCAGTATGCGAAAGCCAAGGAAGACTTCGTTCTCGAGTCGCACGATGCGCGTTATCTGGTGAAGAAAGGTGAACTTCTGGCCGGATATCAGCCCATGGCAATGAGAGATCCTCACGCCTATGAGGATGCACACCAATTTACTCCGGATCGTTTCATGGATGACGGGGATAAAGGTCAGAATCTGCTGCAGTGTTTGTTCTGGTCGAATGGCCCTGAAACAGAAGAACCCTCTATGCACAACAAACAGTGTCCAGGGAAGAACATTGTAATACGTTTAGCATGTCTTTTCGTTGCCCACATCTATCTGCAATACGACTCCATTGATATAGATCCCGATATACCCTCCTCACGCATCGTTTTCACAGCTCTGAATAAGGCCACGGTCTAACATGGAGTAGGAGTTGCGCCCACCTGACCTTGTCTTTCTCTTTAAATCATAATTACTCAGAAATAAGGATTTCGTTTGACACAGGGATCACACAAAGTCATGACCTCGGATGGTCTAATCTTATGCATTCGGTCAACACACATGAAATTAAAGGTCAATGGGCATCATGAGTTTGGGCTCCTTCCATCTTACCTACGTACCATAGTTTATAAGATCTTTAGAAGGAATAGATTGTAGATACAGTTTTATATTATGGTATTTTTTTTAAGGGATTACCTACTTACGGTAGTTTATAAGATCTTTAGAACAAATAGATTGTAAAAACAGTTTTATAGTATTTTTTTTCCCTGAAAATTATTTTATTTATTGTTATGTTATAGCTTAATAGAGCACTTTACTCTCTGCTCTATTTTTTTTCCCATTTAAAATAAAATTCTGAGAATAAAATTACGAGTATATTTATCATTTTAATTTAATTATTAATAATAATTAAAATTGTAAAAATTTTATTTTCATAAAATATTTTTAATGGTAATCACAAATTAAATTGTGAGATTTCTGCTTTTAATTAAATTTATAAATTAAAAGAATGTTATTGTCTTGAGAGGCTCATTCTATAGTCCAATATGATCCCAATGTGTAAAAAGGGGTGGAATTTGACAAGAAAAATGTGCGTTTGTATACATTTAAAAAATTGACAATGACCGTCTTTTGTAATGTGTATTAAAGTTTATAAAATGTTATTTTTGACAATTTGTTTTTTCCCAAAACGTCAACGTTTGTGTTTTATCCAATTTTGTTAATAATCACTCGGTGACATACTTTTGCTTTTAAAGTTTATTTTATATTTAAAAAATTCAAAATTTATTTATAGTTTAAAGGATCCAATTTTATTATCGAATTTTCCATTGTTATTCAATTTTTCCAAGATAGACCCATAAGTTTTTTTAATGATTTACTCACAGTGCAAAATTGGCTTATAACCAATATAGACCCATTTTAACTTCGGATCTACCAAGCATCGAGATGGTTCAAATATTTCAAAAAGCAAGTGTAAAACTTGAGGAAATATTTGCACTTCAAAGAGATTTGATTCCTCTATGTTCTTGGTAGATCTTGAATTAAAATGGATCTATGTATCACACCATTAATTCAAAGTCACTAACATCACACCAAAACTAAACGCAGATTACTGAATTAGAAGTTAGGAGAAAATTAAAAATACGACACAAATATTAATAGATGAAAGTTGAAATTTCTTCATTTGCTTTGAATTTTCCTCCTAATTTGTCACCCTGTGACCCACCAAGACCAAGTTGAGCTAGAAAGGCTCATTGGTGCACAACAAACTCAGGGATGGGGCTTAGACCAGAAGGAGAATGCAAACTCATGCACACCATGGCTACCAAAAGTGAAGATCTTGGAGTTTTTGAATGCGAAGGTACAAAATGTCGATGAAAATATTTTCCAAGAGGTGAGCTATAAGCCCATGGAAATTTTCGTAAACCATATGTTGTGGAACACCACAATTGCTATGTGGGGGTGGGAGAATAGTGATGTTGGTTCATTTCCTCTAGGAGATTGAGGGCGGGATGGTAGTCCTCCAGTTGTCGTTGTAGAGCCGAACCTGGTGGTCCCAACAATGAAGTGCAATGGGTCATTAATATTCTGCAAGACCAGGTAAATAGACATTGTGCAGGCGTCCTCAACACCTCAACTAATAGAGGTGCGTGCATAGTGCAAGGGAAATTTGAACCCTTGATATCGTAATTTGACCCTTTAATCTTCTAACCATCATGGGTTCCACCAAATGTGAAATGAGCTCAACAAAATTTGAATATGTTGGGAGAAGCATAGAGAGAGGAACAATAATTTGAAGAGAAGCCAAAGGAACCATCACTGACCTTCTTATCTACTACAGACAATGACATGTGTTTGTCAATAAACATTAGAGAATAAGTGCGGTGGTAGCAGGAGAAGGAGGATGTAGTGGCTGAGTGCCTCAAGTGATGGGGGACATAGGATGGGAGCTGTTGAGAAGATGCTACTATATTTAATTTATGTAAATACTCTTTGTTCATCATAGGTATATATACTAATTGCCTTTGTTCATTATATGTAATGTTTAGATATATTCCCGAAATTCACATTTTCTTATCTTCTTCCATTTTGTATACCACTATTCCCTTCTCCATTCAAACTTAATAGAGTGAAAAGGAACATTACTACAGAGCAAGGCATAGAGGGCCGTTAGTTGTTGAGTTGAGTTCAATTCCATTGTACATTATTGATTTGTCTTTCCTTTTCTTATTATGCGTGTTTCTTCCATTGATGTTTTTGTTATGTCAATGGTTTTTCCTGCTTGTATGTTTTTGTTGAATTTGGGTTTTCTCTTTAGATTTGATATTGATGTTTTTTAAAGTTTTTTTTTATTATTTACATTTGGTATCCTATGGGAGAGGAGGTCATAATTTCACTGATTAAACCCTATAGTGGTGGTTGATGTACATTCCACATTATGTGCAGTGGGTAAAATATGTATGCATTGTTGCTTTTGGGTTTTATTTTAATAAATAATTTTGTTTATTTGTTTATTTTAGTTCATTTGTTTAATAATATTTTATTCATATGTAGGTGTAGAAAGATTGTCTAATGACTCCTCTACAGATGTTGGATTGTGTTGAGTCATTAAAGGTACTTTCCTCTGATTCACACTCAACTTAATGTAGAGTCCTCAATTTCAAGTGGTGAAAGAAGTTGTATTAGGTTCTATTAAAAGGTAGCATGTTTATTATGGAAACCTAACTGAAGAAAATGAATACAACAACCTTACTTTATATGATCTTCTCCTTGGAAGGCCTTTCCATTAGATAGATATATCATTCTTCATCAAATACTATTAAAAGGTAGCATGTTTATTATGTAAACCTAACTGAAGAAAATGAATCCAACAAACTTACTTTATCTAATCTTCTCCTTGGAAGGCCTTTCCATTGGATAGATATATCATTCTTCATCAAATATTAGGTCACCCCCCCCCCCACTCCCCCTGCTCTTAACCAAGTTTTAAATCTCCTTTCCTCGGGCCTTGAGTGTCCTTTGTAGAGGCCATTACTTGACATGAACCTCAAAAAGACATTACATTCCATTGAGATGATGAATGATAAAAAATAAAGAATCAACTTTATTAATCAAACTGGGCAGCTCTCAAGTGAGAGACTACACTTGGAGACTGCCACTGGCAGAATTCTCTACATTCTTTCTCACAAAGGCCTATTACATATAGACTAGCACATAAACATGGTGGTTTGAACCACTCCCTAAATAATAGGATCTTAGACCTAATCACAAGGTCTCAATCCTATCCTACAACAACAAACAACCAAATGTGGAAAAGACTAACTTTCTTCATTAATTCTAACACTCCCCCTTAATGGAGAAAGGGTGCTTGGAAAAATAGAATATGCCTGTTGGTCTAGTCTCAGCTAGGCTTACAATAGTACATAAAAAACTTGGTAACTGAGCTTTCATTTTTGTCTTCTTGTTTGAGAGTCCATGCTTGTTCATTCGTCAATGATGCTTCATATTCACTTTTCTTGCCATAAGGTAGCGATGGAGCTTCTCCTCCTTTTTATGTTTTCTACCGCAAAGGCGAAACGCTTGAACTCTTATCCTCCTCTTTCTTGATCTCAATTGTAGGCTAACATTCAATGTTGCAAGTTCTTGGGACTTTTCAATAGTTTCTTCTTGAATTCCAATATTTGCACACTTAAAAACAATTTTAGATTCATAAAGAGGACCATATTGGATCTTGTCTTCCTTCTCCTTCAAGAGAGTTTTCATTTCTCCGTCTCTCTCTGCTGACATAGTTTGTTGATTCATGCCTTCAACCTCTTTACTCAATTATGTTGTTATAAACATGTTGTCCTGCATTTGATTTGCATATGGAGATATATTTTTCTTCTCATTGAACAACAACTCATCAATAAGATGCTTTTCCTGCATCAGATTAATCCACTCCTCATGAGATACATAGATCTCATCAAATTTGACTTCATAGGTCTCTGCATCACGGAAGCTTTCTTCATAAAAAAATTTAGATTCTACAACAATGGTTGTTTCTTCATCATCACATGTTTTAATGTCAATTATAGGCACACATTCATCACCCATCATTGCATCTTCAATGTTGACATGTTCAGTTTCACAATCAGTTATGGGATTGAAAACACAATCATCATTTTCAAGAGCAATACCTTCATCATATTTTCCCTCATTCAAACTGTACTTCATTTCTAAAATATCCCACAAAACTTTTGCATTTTGAATCTTACCATATTCATGTAGTATGTTAAACATGATGTTTTCATCTAATGCGGATGTTATAAGACGTAATGTTGATGCATCTCCACTATCATAGTTTAAATTGATAGCATCTTCGATATAATTCAATAAATTTACCTTCCATAATGTTTTTTTCATTTTAGTTGCCCACCTTTCATAATTCATACCTAAAAAAGAGGGTAGATCCGGCATTAACCTCTTAACGATTTCATTAAATTCTAGATCTGCATCATGCTCCTTGACTTGATCAGCTATAAGTCCGTCAACGTCGACTGGAAACTCTTCAGAAAATTCAGCAAAACAATATATAGCATTTGTCCCTTGATGTTTTCTCTTTAGTTTTCTTCGAGACTCTTTCAGTGTCCTTTGTGGACCCATTTCTCCTTCTATTTTCTCCCCAACATTTAGTGTGCAAGAACACTTTGATCAGAAACAATCTGCTACCCACTGCACTACTACATACTAGCTCTAGATGTTACTATACACTTTCCAATAGTAGTCGCTCCAACAACGCTCATGCTCTAACCACATAGGGATGGGTCACCTGGTTGATCGAACAATGAGGGATCTAAACAACACTTTGTCCCACGCATAGGTCAAATTGAAATTCCCAATTCATAAACGATGTCGACATTTACACAAACCAATAGGAACACCAGTTAAACATAGTGTTCACATGCTCCATGCAATCAATCCATAGGAGAAGATTCCTAGCTGGATTGAGGAACCAGAACAATGCTTTGTCGACAAACTTTTAATCCACAGGACCTCTTATTCAAGCTACCACCACTCGACCTTCAACTCAATCGCTATAGATTCGATCACCAGGTAGTCATTCAAACTCCTTGACCACAACAAGTGGATCTTGTCTCCACGAACACAGTGCCATCGATCCTGATTCGTGGAAAAACTTGTGAGGAAAGCTCCCAGCAACGCAAACCCAACCTCCACGTAGGATCGATCTACATACCTTCGGCCTTGCTACAAGACGGTGAGTACGACGGAGCAGCAACACCCTCCGACCTTCAACCTTGGCAACACCACTCTGGCCTTTGAATACCTTGCTTTCTATATAGCCTACTTAAACACAAGGTTCTCCACACAAAGCAACACCCTCACACGTTCACGACTTCGACCTCCTCTCTGGTGGGTTCCTCCTTGTCGTCAACAATGGTTGTTTCTACAAGCCCTGCGAAACAGATTTATTCGGGCATCTATCTAGAGTCGAGATGCCACAACTTTCGAGCATCTATTCCACTGCCACCGTTGCTTTCAGGTCAACGTACCTTGCCCACAATTCACCGGAACTAGGAAAGCTCCACAATTCAACCTTCATGCTCACACTCACTGCAGCACGGTTCTCTCATCCATGCCACACCAACGTCAACACCACCACTAGATGTTTATGTCATTGTTCCGGTTTCTTGGAGCAAATGGAGGAACAGAGGTCAAAATAGCAGGCTCTCTACGAGGAATTTTCTCCTCTTCCCTTTTCTCTATCGGCTTGACCCACCCTAGTGCCTTGTGATCTAATCACACAGAGATTCTAGGATCGGAAGATGATCCCGTGGATGTTGTTAAGCTAGGATCTTTTGCACCCTGAGCAAACAGGCTCGACCATCCTGGCAATTGCTTGATCTCTGGCTACACCAAATGCAATCTCGGCCTTCACTGCTTCATCTCTGGTTGCACCAACTATAATCTTGGCCTTCACTACTTGGTCTCCGGCTGCACTAACTTCGATATGGGGAATGAAGAAATTACCGAGCTATTCCACAATTTCCGTAGCAGGATAGACTCCACAACTAGTCAATGCGAATCGGTGGGTAATCACAACACTCACCCCGATAATAAAAATCAATCACGGTAATCACGGTGGGCGCCAAACAATGAATCAGATAGCAGGATGCAGCTCCAACAATCCCAACTATGATCAACACATTATATCACCCACAACGCCCGATCACTAAATCATTCAACAAACTCAACCTTGACCTTGGGATCCAACCTAAGCTCTGATACCATGTTAAAAAATAAAGAATCAACTTTATTAATCAAATTGGGAAACTCTTAGGTGAGAGACTACACCTGCAGACTGCCACTGGCAGAACGCTCTACATTCTTTCTCACAAAGGCCTATTACATATAAACTAGCACATAAACAGGGTGGTTTGAACCATTCCCTAAATAATAGGATCTTAGACCTAATCATAGGGTCTCAATCCTATCCTACAACAACAAACAACCAAACGTGGAAAAGACTAACTTTCTCCATTAATTCTAACAATGAGGATCTTCCTTTGATGGATTGATATTTCCCAATAGTGATGCATAGAGTTGGTTTGAAAATAAAATATGATTGGGAGGTATATTGATTTTTGTTTTGGTCAAATTCTCGGTAAATAACCATTGAAAAAAGAAAATGCCTATGAAAAGATAAATATATGCATGAGTAATACTAATATTGTTGTTGTACTAACAAACACATACAACCAATTTGGGGTTATGGAGATTTTATTGTGAGTGTTCCATGTAATTTCAAACCAAAATTCATGATTCAGTATGTCATTTGTGTGTTATGGACATTTTGTTATTATGATAAATATTTAAAAAAAATTAACATCATTGTGTTATTGAAGAGTAATATTTTATTCAAACCTTTATTGGTGAAGGGTTTATCAAAACATCACTCTTGAAGCACAAAATTTTAAACATAACTTGACAAATGTCAAAAAAAAATTGTGTGATGGGTACAAAGGAATCCAAATTCCAACTCTATGTGTAAGCATGTAAGTCCTAAAAAAATAATAAAAATAATTTTCACCAATAACTGTTAATCTTAAATTATATGTATCGTTTTAATCTTATTAATACACTATGATTAATTGTTAAAATATAACTATGTATTTGAATGGATAGTCAATGATCTCATGTGTTTAATAGTTCCTTTATCATATACATGAATTTGAATGGACCATAATTTACCTTTAACAATTTTTTTTACCAAACTAAAATTCCAAATCAGGTAAAATTTTAAACATTTTTACTCTTTACTAAAGCCAATACCATTTCTTAAATCAAAGGAAAAATGTTAATTCAACACAAAGAATATAAAATCTTGCTCCAAAATCTTTTAATATTTCTTTTAACTAAACATTTGTAAAATGAATCTTTAAAATGAAAATCCATATCCTAGGGATATATGAAAATGTTTAAAGACATAAATATTTCCACATCAAAGTTGTAATATTTGAAAATATTAATTCGATGTATTTTTATTATATCATACCATGTAAAAAACATCATTAAATCTAATATTGATATTATAAGATTAATATTATATTTAATATTAATATTATTAAATTTAATAACTTTGGATTAATGTAATATTAAATTTAATATAATATTAAATTTGTTATATTATAATATATATTAATATATCATGATATATATTAACTCTAGATATATGGAGGGAAGAACAAAGACATAGTGTGATAGAGGTGAAGAGATAGGGGGAGTGACAAGAAAGAGGAGGAGATACAATGAAGGAGAGGGAAGAGGAGGAATGAAGAGAAAGAGAATGAGAGCAGTAAGAGATGGAGAAAAGGGTAAGAGAGAGAGTGTGGGAGACACAAATATGAAGGGGGGAGAGAGATAGTGACAAGGTTAGAGGTCCGAGAGAGAGAGAGAGAGAGGGAGGGAGGTAAGAGAGAAATGGAGATAGGGGAAGGACCAGAGAGAGGACTTGAAAGAGAGGAGGAGAGAGGAAGGGACAAAGAGATTGAGTTGGAGGGGGAGAGAGGGAATGAAGAAGAAATACATTGAGAGAGAAAAGTGGAGAGAGAAAGAGAGGAGTGACAAGGGATAGATGGAGAGAGAGTGTGTATATTTTGGGTGAGATAGAGAGACAAAGAAGGAGATATGGAAGTAAGGGCGGAGAGAAGGAGAGAGGAGAGAGAGGGAGACGGTGACAAAGTTGGAGGGCAAAGAGGGGGGGGGAGGAGATAGAGTGAGGTGGGAGAGAAAGGGACAAAAAGGAAGAGAGAGAGGACATGAGAGAGGAAGGGAGAGAGAGGTGGGTAAGAAGAAAGACATATACAGAGAAAGGTGGAGAGAGAGAGAGAGGGAGTGATAAGGCAGAGAGAGAGAGAGAGAGGGAGAGAGAAGAGCAAGAGGGAAGATAAATAGAAGGGGGAGAGAGGGAGACAAAGAGGAAGAGGGAGGGAGAGATAAATAGATATGAAGAAAGAGTGTGTATGCTTTGGTGGTCATATCAAGAGACAAAGGAGAGGTAGAGGGAGATATAGATATAGATGGGAGGTGAATACATTACTACACCAAAGGCACTTTTAAGACATTTTTTTAAGACAAAAGAAAAATTTTATCTTAAAAGTCACTTTTTATTTTAGTTATTTTAATTAAAATTTAATATCAATTGAATTGTCTTAAATAGGAAATTTAAGACAAAAAACAGTTTGAGACAAATATATTTTAAGATAAAACTTTATATTTAAGACAAAAAGAGTTTAAGACAAATATTTAGATTTAAGAAAAAAATAGTTTGAGACAAAACTTTATTTTTAAGACAAAAACAGTTTAGGAAAAAAACATTTTAAGACAAAACTTTATATTTAAGACAAACAATTTGAGACAAAAATAATTTAAGACAAAACTTTATATTTAAGACAAAAACAGTTTAAGACAAAATTATTTTAAGACAAAACTTTATATTTAAGACAAAAATAGTTTTAGACAAAACTTTATATTTAATACAATGGTCACTTAAGACGAAACCCATTTAAGACAATTAAAAATTAAGACAAAAACATATCAATTTAAGACAATATTATCTAACAACTCCAAAATTGACACTGACAATGCGCCCTAAGTCTGCTAGCTTGTAGGCTACTACTGTCTCACGCCTATACTAAGGTTGTTATTTCACTTACCATTCATGTTATCTTATATAAAGACAATGATTTGTTGGGCTCTTCATTTTGTGGGGGTAGCCGAATCTAAAGAATGGAACAACTTTTCCTCGCAACATTTCCTAGACATTAATTCCTGTTTTGTCCCTTTGATCTTGATTGATACGATTAGAGACAACTTGTCTTTTTTTGCATTCGACACTACTACACGGAGGGGGATTTTAAAACAAATTAAATATTTTGTCTTAAACTTTAATTTGTCTTAAAATTTTCAATATGAGGTGCTAGTAAAAAAGGTAAAGGATTAGGACTTTGTCTTTACGCTGTTAATGGGTTCTTCAGGAAGCAGAGCAATGGGGGCTGACAAAAGCTGATGGGATTTAGGGTGATGAAGGCCAATAACAGAGGTCTGCTTTGTGAGAGGAGAAATGGAGGCACTTTTGTTGAACTTGGAGAGACAGTAACATAGTTGGAGTACTTTTCAGGGTCTCCATCAATTGTGTTTTAATATGTGTTTTTTTATTGTTTCATTTATTTTGAACGTTACTTTTTTTTTGTTCAGAAAGAAAAAAACACTATCTTGTATTGAAACATAAGGATAGTACATAATTTAGATTTCATTCATTATAATGTCCTTTCATACTTCTCCTATCATTCCTATGCCCATACATTTCTATTTTCCTGTTCTATAAAAAGTGTCTTTCTTAACATCAAACTATAGCTTATAACCATTACATTTTCCTAAATGAATAGTTCCATTTTCTAAAGATAAAAAAATTCCATCAAAATCAGGTCTATGTTAAAATTTCTTCTAAGAGTAGTTGATGTTGCATGCATTTACCATGATACCCTGCTTGAAGATTGAGATTTTTTTTACCTGTTTCCTTCGAAATACCACTTTTAGATTGGAGGTTCGCTGTCCAATTATGTTCTCTGTATATATGCTAGAAATGTATATGATTAAAAGTCCTTACCATGTTATGAATCCTCATCATCCAATTTGCAAGTATGGGGGGATTAAAATTAGTATGCTTGTTTATCCAGTTAATGATTCCTTTTGCATCTCCATATACTTGAATTTTGTCTAACCTTAGCCATTTTTCTGCGATAAGTACTCCCCATAATGTTATAATATCTGATTTTTTGTTTGATCCCATTCCCGCCTTCAACCAGAAGTGGAAGAAATTACCAGTCTCAGAAACTATGACTGCATCACATCCACATTTCCTTTTATTGTTGGCTCCATAAAAAAAACCAACTAGATATTCTTTCCAAATATCAATGAATTTGCATTTCCTGTTTCTATTAGACTTAATCACTGCCCAATGTCATTGAAAAAAGAAACTGCCTTAATAATGTCTTCTCTGACAATCAAAATTTTCTAATAAAAAATGCTAGCGTTCTTACTTCACCATATAATCCATATGATATATAATGGGAGGGACATGTACTTCCTGTGTGAAGTGAACCATTACAGAAGACATATGAACAAGGGTTGATTAGTTCCAGTGAAAGGAAGCTTCATTTCCTCCATAACCCCATCCAAATCAGCCTCATATATGAGCATTTGATTAACAAATGATCTGTATCTTCAACCCCCACCATGCATAGAGAACATATTGTAGGACCAATGATCCCACACTTTTGTAAGTTGTTCCATGTTAATATGATCATGTGCTACTAGCCAGCGAAAACATTTTAATTTATTCAGGAGATTCGATCTCCATATATCCCGTAGATGCTTATTACATTCATTGATCCTCCTAGGCCTTTGCAACTTCAAGTAGATGTCTTGGACCATCAGATTGTTCTTTTTCATTTTACCACCCCATATCATATAGTCCTGCTTATCACCAAGTTTGATGCCAACATATCGAATTTGTGCTACATATGACCCCCATTCCTCATGATATGTCTCTGGTATTCCAAGATCATCAACCCTTCTCTAACTCTATTGATCAATGTTTTGAGTCCCCGAAAGATATATATGTTACAAGCGGATAATGTCCTTTCTATGAAGGATTTGTAGTAGCTTAAAGGATAATGAATGATTTCCAACCATCCCCATGATGGCATCTAATCCAATTTTGATCTTAGATCCATCTCCATCCCCCCAACAGACAAACCCCAGCATCTAGTGTAGAGTGTGTTGAAAAGTGTAACTAGGTTTGGACTTCATAATAACATGTGTAAATATGATTTTATGTAATTGATGTAAAGAAGAAAATAAAATTATTTTTGTAATGCTTGAATCATGCGTTTCATGATCAAGGAATTTTGTTTTAGCTAAGGTTCCCATTGTGAACCTTTAGGTTTGTGATCAAATCATAATAGTCTATTGAGTCAATGTTATGTATGGAAGACCTTTCTTGGGCATGTTACAAATATATGTGTCAATGAAACAATCAAAGAGACCCTCCAAGATCAAGCTCAAGCATCTCCTTCAAGTCGGCCTTAAATTAAATTATGATGCTTCACCAAAGCACATGTTGGCTCACACAAAACTCAAGTCGGATAATTTACATGGGAAAACCACTATAAATAGGGCAACTCGACTTCATTTCAAGGATATAATTTTGGTCAAGGAGAAGTCTGCAATAACGAGTGCGAGAATCACTAGGAAAGGAGCCTCATAACCAGTGAAGAGAAGGAATGGAAGAGTGATGTAGTTAGCTTTGTTTTTGGGTCTGCTTTGGTTTGACTCACTCCACAGGCGTGAAGGATAGACACTATATGTTGCAGAAGAAGCTCGAAGTACTGCAATCCCTTTTGAAGGTCAAGTCAAGGAGAAAACTAAGGAGTATCTCAAGCTGAGTTGTCAAGGAGGTAGCCTCCACATAAAGAAAAGGAAATCAAGGTATGAGAGAAGGTAATATGCATGTACCAGGGTTTTTGAATTAAGGCCAACAAGTTGAAGGTCTGAAGCAGAGAAAAGGAAGTTGAGATCTGAAAGGTAGCAGAGGCAGAAAGAAGAAACAGTCAGGTTACTTTCATTGACTCCATTAAGAAATAGATGTAAAAATAAGAAGCTTGGTGTCTTGGTCTTGGAGAGGTAAAATAAGTCAAGGGTCTTGGTCTTGGTATTTGTCAATTGAAATCTCTATAAGAAGAAGAATTAGTTTGGATTTTTCATCTCAAGTGGGAGAGGTTTTGGCCTTGGTTGATCGCCTATATTTTATGTCGCTTGTCTCTTTATTGTTTATGAGTTGGTAGTTGTTTGATGAAGAACACTATAATAATCTAACTAAAGAGAAAACTCCATAATCTAAAGAAGTAGAAATAATTCACAAGCAGTTATCATTACAAGAGAAATCACCAAATTACTATGCCCTAGATTTCTCAACATAGTGTGCACCATAGTTCTCCATATGTGTGATATAACATATTTCTTCTTCGTACCACTGCTAATCCATGAGGATAAATTTTGACTGAACATATATTTTTCCTTAATGATATGAGACCACACACCATTTCCAGACACTTCCCTCCACATGTTTTTTATAATCAAAGCCTTGTTGAAAGTGGATGTATCTATGACACCCCAACCTCCTTCCTCCACCGGCCTTGCAAGTGTTGGCCATCATACCATATGAATTTTTTCTTGTAACTATGTTCCATCCCATAAGAAGCGGCTCATGATAGCTTATATCTTATGGATGATCTCCCTTGGCATTAAATAAAGGGGCATCCAATTTACTGAAATGTTTTGTAGCACTGATTTCATCATAATTACCATCCTTATTCCATCGTCAACCATTTGTATTTCCATCTGTCCAATTTTTTATGAAATCTTTCGATTAACCATGCCCAATCTTGGTTATAGTATCCTTTCGATTTCATCTTAAACCCAAGGTAGGGAAACCATCATCCAGGATTGACGGTGCTACCCCAAACAGATCACATATGTCCTTTGTTACATTCTCCTCATTGTAATCGTGTAACAAGATCGATTTTCCTTCATTCATACACAAACCATATGCAAATCCAAATGATTTAATTATGTCTCTAATGGTTCTCCACTCTCCCACCGTGGAGTCCCCACAAAGTAACAGATCATCTACGAACATTAAATGAGAGATGGAAACATTTTTTGTTACTCTGATCCCTTTAATAATTACATTATCCTTTGACACCCTGATTTTTCTACTGAAACAATCAATAACTAAGAGAAAGAGCAATGGAGACATGGCACAACCCAGTCTAATTACTCTATATGCATTAAAAAATTGTGAAGGCAAGCCATTAATAATGCAAAATTTGTAGTTTTGCAACATGCAAAAATCCATTTAATGTTAAATAGATACATACCAATTTTAATAGCACCAAGAAGAGGAATTCCTATCCATTGCAATCATATGTCTTTCTCAAGTCTACCTTTAGAAGGAAAGCTCTTTGTTTTCATGATTTAATAGAGTGCATCATCTTCCTTATGATTCCTTGTTCCAATCTGTCATTATCCTTTGATGTGAACGTGTTTGGAACTTCTTCAATGAAATTCATTTGTGACTAGAAATATGTCTCTTGTGCTGAGAATTGGTGTTTGAAATGTGTGACTGCTGCTTTTTCAATAGATATTTGTGAACTGAATATGTTTTCTACCTCATCTCTTATCCTCCTTATGGAATTGAACTGTTTCCTGACATTGAAATGTGCGTGGAAATATCTGGTATTTTTATCTCCAGGTATTTCTATCTCTAGCTTTTATCCATGTCACCTCCTCTTCATGCAGATGTATTCTTCCCATGAACTGAGTATGTTCCTTCTCTCACCCTCCAATTCAATGATCTTGTGCCGATATTCCTCTGAGAAGAATAATGGGTCATGAGGGTCATTGAAATAACATAGGAAAATGTCAATATCCCTAAGACCTTTAGTTTCATCCTCCTTCATCCCCATAATCCTTTCCTGAGCAACCCTTTTCAGTTCTCTAAGCTTTCAGCATATGGATGTCATGTGATTCTATGGAGGAGGAAGCAATGAACGAGACCAAACATTTCATACCAAATCCCCAAATTCATCCATTTTAAGCCATTTCGGGTTGAATTTAAAGGGTTATGATCTCTTATGTTCCCCTTCATCCCATGCCAGCATAATGGGCAAGTCATAAAAAATAAATGTTGGAATAGTATAAGATCTTATATCTATCAGATGATTAACCATAGTTTGATTAACCAAAAACTTGTCCATTCTTTTTGAGATATCCTCCTCACTAGTTCTTCTATTCCTCCAAGTGGGGCCAAGAGGATCTAGTGTCACATCCAAAAGGGAAAAGTCCTCCATCAAACCTCTGAAATAAGTATCCATACTATCAATTCTAGAATTTTGTCCCCAAATCTCTTCCTTCCCCTTCGAAAAATTAAGACCCCCCGCGATGATCATGGAACTTAATCGAAGGATTCTAGATTGTGCAACCTAGTCCCAAGATAGTTTACGCCCCACATATGGAGCATATGAATTAACAATTCGGACCCTTTGACAGTTTCCCATCATGTGTCTGATCATGATAATCCATGCACACGATAGAAGTGCCTACAACTCAATAATTTTTGGATCCCACATAATCCCCAGACCACCAGATAATCCAATAGAATTAGTTGCAACTACATTCCATGAAGGGCACATAAAGAACATTTCATTATCTCTGCAAACCATCATTTCTTGGAAAATGATTAGAGACGGTTTATGAACTTGAATAATACCTCTAAGGGAGCTTAATTTGGGTGTCGCTCCCAAACCCCAAATGTTAATGGAAATAATAATCATGGAGGAACCACATGCACAGTTACATCCCCTCTAAGGACTTAGACTCCATCAAAATCAGAAATAGAGACATTACCAACAGTAAATTCAGAATCAATATCAAACCAGTTATTGGAAGATCCAGCCTCATCATCATAACCCAATTCGATCTTGTTACAAGCTAAAACCCTTTTATATTTAGGGGGTTTATTCTTCCTATGTGTGACCTTTTTATATGATTGACCTCCATAATCGAGAGGATTATGGAAAAAGGATATTTTAATAGAAAGGGGATCCCAATTCTCATATGAGGACAAAATAAACTCCAATTCCTTGTCAGGGGAAAATGTATCAGGGCACGAGACCATATTGAAAGGCCGGAATGGCAACCCAACTACACAGGATGACTTATTGGAAAGAGGGGAGGACTGAGCTACAGGCTGAGTTTGAGGGACAAGAGCCTCAGGGTCGAAGTCATTCATGTAGTCCGTAGAGGGATGGGGATAATGTGATGGCTAATCAAATGATACAAGATTGACCATTAACAAAGGCCAAAATGGCATCACCACTTCAAGGGACAACTTGTCAAAAATATTGGCGGACTGAGCTGCAAGATGAGATAGGGGGTTGAATGCCTCACATCCATAGTCAATCAGGAAACCCGAAGAGGGTAGTAGAACATTAGATGGATTCAGGACTGTTAAATCATACATACACCCCACAAGCGTAACATAGTTAGATAACCCAGATTTACAATTATCTTACATCATATGGTTCAGACAAGGAATTGAATTACCTGTGAGATTCAGAATATCGAACACCATATGAATAGAAATATCTCTCTCTGAATGGGCTAGCCTTCAATCTATAAGCTTGGTTTGAAAAGGTTACCTTAGGACTTCCTCTTTCACAACCAAGAGGATATTTCTGAGTGATAACACTAGCTTTAATATTCTTTGTATAATCATGCAACTCAAACAACTTCTTAATTCCAAGCAGCCATGCCTCTGCATCTTCTGGTTTCTTTAACTCTCCATTGAATGTAGGATATTTGACTTTCTTGAACTCATCCGACAAGTATCCCCTCTTACTCCTCATGTAAGGATGATAGTGATGATGACCATGATACCTACATTTTAGGGTTTATATGAAACCTAAATTTTGCTAAAATGAAAATTTAAAAAGAGGAGGAACTAATATGTACAATACCATGCACACTACATTAGGATAACATTTAATTAAAAAAATGTTAATGCACTAAATGAAATAGCTACATTGATTCAATTTATACAATGTGTAGTGTAATAAGTTTTAAAATGATTGTTTTGCAATATGCACTAAACATATCATTCCTCTAGTGTGATCTATATAGACCATTGCATCAAGGTACCATTAAATTATTTTAATTAAAAATGGCTTTTGAAGTGTATTAAACATAGCTATACATTTGTGCATAACACCAACATATGTAACAAGGCACATTAAGATATTTTATAAAGGAAAACGTGTTAGCAATGTTCCCCATACCTATCAATGTGCTAATGCATTCCAATATGAGGCACATTGGAGTAGGGTAAAAGAAAAACACCAACCAAATTATTATTTCAATTTTCCTTTAGTACTTGACACATGTTCAAGCTTCAATGCTCTCTGAAAATGTAATAAGGAAGGAGAAATCATAACATGATGTTAATAGATCCACAATGTCCATTTATTACAAGTTTAGTTTTTTATTTTTTAAGAGGTTCAGATACTTTGCATTCAATCTTGTTAATATCACTGTATATCCCATGATCCGAAGCAATGGTAAAATATGTAAAATGAAATGTATACTTTATCTTTAGATTCAATAATATATATTAGATTATGTAAACCATAACATAAACCATATTAATTAATCTACTTTTGAGTTTTTATTGACGACATTCAATAGTTTTGTTGTGTTAGTCATGTTATATGTCCCATAAGATCTCTTTAGTCATATCTCATATATACAAATGCTATGGCATGTCACCTCATTATTTTGAGTGTTTCATGCAATTTCAAACTAAGATTCAAGATTTAATAAGTCATTTGTGTATTATGTTCATTTTGTTTTTTCCTTATGTTATATATGTGAAAATTTTTAACATAATTATGTTATTGAAGGGTAATTTTTTAATTAAATCTTTATTGTTGAAAGGTTAATTTATTATGATAACATCAATCTCTAAGGGAACAAATTAAACATAACATTTCAAAGGGAAAAATTTTAAACATATCATTTTTTGACAGTGAATACACTGACTTAAAACGTCAAAAAAAAATTATATGAAGAGTAAAGAGAAATCCAAATTCCAACCTTGGTGCGGGCAGAAAATTGTCCACCATTAAAATGTCTTGTACAAGAATTCTCCTATGTGCTTTATGAGAATCTCCCAAGTAGGTCTAGAATTTCAATTCAAATTTATCCTACGTCTAACGTGTTTTCTTGTCGTTTGAAGTTTTAGATTCATGCACGTGAACAGAAACGAGAAATAGAGGTTACAATTAAACAAGCAGGCTATTTTTTTTTCCTGGTAAATCACTTCTTAGAATTTCTATGATTACAAATTGTCTAATAGATTTAGTGACAAGAAAATAGATGCTACACCTAAAGAGATTGGGTGATAAGAATGTTATAACTACAATTAAACATATTGTCTGAATTAGTTTAGAATTTAAATTTAAATCACTTATTAAAATTTAAAATAATTTATCTAAATAATTCATTAGAATTTAAATATTAATGGAAGGGCATGGCATGCCCATTGAATAGGCTCAGGTTGAATGAGTTGTCTGACTTTTTGGAAAATTTTCCAGCGGATTTTTCTGGTCTAATTCCTCTAAAATTCTGCAGAAATTCATTGAGATCATATGTTTGATGGATAATCCTGCACAATAGAAGTGCCAATTTTTTTTTTCAAAGTGCTGAATCCATATACTCCGTTGTTAAATAATCACAGACTGCAAGCTTCGTGCATGCTGACTAGATAAATAAAAAATCGCCATGTGTTATAGTCACAGCCCACTCATAGGGTTTAAAAGGATTGGACGTCCCGATGTTCCACACTAAAACTGTATAAATCCACATGGCATTCACATGGATATGGCCCAAGCAAGCAAGATACCCAATAATGATGGAAGAGGATGAAAGCACCACTGTATTGGGCCCAGCAATCAAGATGCCCGATAATAACGGAAGAGGATGAAAGCACAACTGTAGTGGGCCCAACAATCAAGATGCCCGAAAATGACAGAACTGTAGTGGCACCTGCAATCAAGATGCCCGAGAATGGGAAAGTCATATTTCCTATGCTATAGGGTATTGAATGCTTTGACAGTGATCGTCATGGCAACCAATAAATCTTATGCTAATGGGTAATAATGTCTTTAAGATAGTATCTGATAGTATTGAATGCCATGCTGACCATTCCCACCATACATAAAACCATGCTATGCATTCTGAGACGCACCTGAGATGCGACGAGCTGAGCATGCATGTTACTCCGTGTTTTCTGATGGTTCCATTTTTCTAAGCAGGAAGAACCTGTAAATACGAACGATAGACGAATTTGAATTTATATTTACCACTGGAAATTTGAAATTTGAAATTATATTTACAGCTCAACCAATGTTTTCTTGCAGCTGCTAGTTATTTGTTGCCTTTCTGCATTAGAAATTTGAAATTATATTTACCTCTCAACCAATATTTTCTTGCAGCTGCTAGTTATTTGTTTCCTTCATCAGGTCGAGCCGCGAGACGTCGACGGGAAAATGTTCGAGGAATTCGTTCCAGTTGATGTCCAGCGATTGAAGTTTGCTGAGATTGAAAATGGCGGGCTGGAACTGGCCAGAAAAAAGATTGGTGCTTAGATTCAGAGTCCTGAGGTCGGATAACAATTGAAATTGAGCTGAAATTACTCTGTTGAGTTCCTTGTTGGAGAGATTAGGCGAGATTGGTTCTTCATAAAAGCAATGGATGTCAGTGCTGCTACTGCCATGGCCAAAGTTAGCGGGTCTATCCACGGAGCAAAAGGTCTATGTGGGTTATTGCCTATGCAAACAAACTTCGGAAGATCAGTTCATGAGACGTCACAAGCTAATTCCCAAATTCAGTACAAGATCATCTTAAAAAGAACTACTGTTAAAGTCGCGAGATCTAGTGACAACCAATTTGGCTTAGGTACTTTGATCAGATCATCTGGAACTTTCCACTTTTCATAAATAAATATCTAACTAAGCATTACTTCTATGTCTAGCCATTAATGGGTATGAAATCCAGATTATAGTTTAATGTTTATTTTCAAAAACACTTCCATTGCAGGTGATTGAAGTAGAGTGGACGAGGAGAAAACAGATTCAGGAGTTGACACTGTAAGAAACAAATAACTTGCCTCCACAGCACTGGATGAAGTGGGAGGAGTGGTCCGTTACTTATGCTTCAGATGTTTGTAAATTTCTATTATGGTTGCAGAACATGTTGATTAACACCAAACCCATCTTTGCCATCATTGCTTTGGCTTTGATATTGAGCCTCCTTGTATTTTTGTTGCTTCTCCTCTTTCTAGTCCTTCGAGTATCAGCTCCTCTAATTGCATTGGCTATGGAGTTCATGACCAAATTATTGCATGTGTAACGCTGGTAAACAAACACGTATATACATCATTCATATGTTTTGTGAACACCTGCTATTGGTATTGATCTAAATCAGTCGACCACAATGGTTTTGTCTTTGAGAAACACTACCTATTATGGAAGTTACAGGTCTACCGAGAGACTCATGATAGGGCTCGTATTTTTTAATATTATGCAAAAATTCCAGATGGATGACATAGAGTCTCTGCATAATGACTGGAGAATATCTTAATTCTGAATTTATAAAAGGATTGAACGATGAAATCCATTGACGATGGATGCACGCTTATAATCTCTGTATATCACTGTACAATCTGTCTCGTATATTTTAATACGATGTGGACTAAATCTCTCGATATACTAGCTTAATTCTGAATTTATAAAGTTTAATGATCAAACCCATTGACAATTCATGCAGGCTTGTAATTTATGCATATCAATGTTATGTGCCTCTGCACAATCATGCAATACTTACTATATTTTCTTTTGATAATATTTATTTTTATTTTTATTTAAAACAATTTCACATGAGATTCCTCATTGCTTTTCTATGCATAAAATAGGGACGTAAATAAAGATTTCAACACCATACATACTTTATGCCCAATGCAAAGGACACCATTGCCTTAATCTCTTAACACTTGCTAGCTTGGGTTTTTAAAGTGGAGGAATTGTATAGCATGAAATTTGAAGAAAAAGTTTACATTTCAAATTAAAATATTAATTATATTTTGGTTTTTTAATATTCACAAATTAAAATAAATTATTATTTTCATATAAAAGAGAAAATATTTTAAAATTTTATGTATATCTCACACATCACAATTTTTATTGTATTAAGTTGTGAAGATCTACAAATCTTCCTTAAAATATGAACCTTAAGTGCATTTCAAGGATGTTTAAAACATAAAATTTAAGTACATTTCAAGGAGTGTATATAGATGACATCGGTTCACCTGTATTACAATTCATATAGAAATCATATATAGTTACTTACGCTGTAGACATGAATCAAAAGGGGAGAATTTCATTGGATCATTTACTTATAATATATATAGGAACCATATGGAGGAAATTCGGTAGAATCATTTACCTTTTCATCTAATATGGATATCATTCCTCAATACAATGAAATTGTTTTTCTTTCTTACAAGACTCAATTATTCACATAATTGCAATGAGTTTAAAAAAATAAAAATAAAGATAGAGTATTATTTTATAGATATCATTGTAATTTCCAATAAAGAAAAAAAAAACAACTATTTAAAACCAAACCAACAACAACAAAATTCTCCATAAAATAAATATAACTTACAAGAATATTTTTTCATAAGAATTATGGAGTCAATGATTAGTGCACATGTGCATTCCTATGCATGACACCATTTGTAAAATAACATAGAACTAACATTATTTTTAATCAACAAAAAATGAATGAACATTGAAAACGGGATAATAAGGAATCATAGGTCGATTTAATCAATTTTAATCTCAAGTGTTTGTTGTAATATCTTCAAAATAAATATGAATAAACAAAACATGCTGGTGATATTCATAAATGCAAGAAAGCTAAGAAAGTAGTAAATGCAATCAAAGAGTAGGATGTAAGACAATTTTCATTTTTAAGTCCAAACACTAAGAGGCTAAGGTGTTGATTCGAATGGAAATTGTTTTTATCTACGAATAACAAAATATTTCACCACCACCAAAGTTTTGATCTTCATTTCCCGTTACTAAGACACAACTGTGATAAATTATCAAGATATGGAGAGAAATTGTTAGAATTCATTTTTCTAATTGTTTATATATATATAATACAAAAATAATAATGGGTAATACATATTATAAAGTAAATTTTATCCTTCAAGTGAAAAAATTAGAAATGGTTTTCTTTGCAAATTGGATAAGCAACTTTTTATTTTAATTTGATTTATATGGGAAAATTTGTATATTGCTATATACCCCTCTATCAGAGGCTAAAGGGTTCTTAGAGGGTAATGATGAATTTAAATTTGAACCCTATATACATACAAACTCGAGTTTAACTAAAATCCAATGCTAGTGAGATAAACTAGAATTACTCTAAAGGAGAAAAAATTGTGGAGAGGAGTTTAGAATCTAGAAATATTTATGGTTGAGGTACTGAAGTATCTCAAGGTTGAGCACAAAAGAAATTATACATTTTCCTCATACTAGCCTATTGAATGTGTGTCTCGGTGCAATAAAATGGATACATGTCAACTAAAGGTTGAACACCCAAAGAATTACACATGTAGCTCATAATAAAATTAATTGTAATTTATCTCTTATTTGTAATTAATTTTTTTTCTAAGTACAATTTTTTTCATTATTTCTAATAACTATAATAAATTGAAATATGTCTTGGTCTTCCAGTAGGGAAACTAGGCGAGGCATAAAATTTCATTTTCTTTAAGAGCCACACAAAACTTTTAGTAATAGTGTACCAAAAAACCAAAAACTTTGTTTGAAATAAGTGGCCTCTAGGGTTATACTCAAGAAAAAAAAATAAAGTAACTAGGACTTGATAGTAAATAACCAGAGAACATAGTTAACATTCAATAATTTCTAGAGCCTGAGGCTTCCACATGGATAGGATCCCCATAATCTCTTGGAGAACAATCTAGAGCAGGGGGCAAGTCAAGGCAACCTTCAATTTTCTCTAGTCTTTGGTCCATCGAGTGCACTAACACCTATAATTCATTCAATTAAAGAAGCATCTCTTCTTTCCACCAACACATAGCTGAACAACAACTTGAGGTGTTAGTAAAGAATAACTATAATGATTGAGGTGACCCCAAGAGTGGCCTATGTTTGGAACTTGTCTTGCTACTTTGGAAAGCACCTTAGAGTTAGTAATGCATTTTTTCTCATGTGAAATGTCACATTCAACATGGGAAACTTCTTCTTGAAGGCTTGTATTATTAAAAAAGAATGTATTATATTGTTTAATATTTTTTTGAAAGTTTGGTAGTGGTGACGCTATATCGTGGTCACATCCAAGAATAACATTCGAATAGAGTGGGGAATTGAATCATTGTCATAAACATCTAGGAGTACCTTAACAACACAGTCATCACCATCTATCCAAAACCCATCGACATTTTTTTTGTTTATTTTAAATTAATTTTTAATTTTTAATAAAATTTTATTAAATATTTCTTAAATTATCATAAAATATAAATAATACAAAATCTAATTATTAATAATTTTTAGTTAAAAATATTCTTAACTTTATTAAAACTATGTTAAAATATTATTTAAAAAAAATCAATTTATTATAATGAAGGATATATATTAAACAACCTAATTATCATATAGATGTGATCATTTAATATTTATGAATAATATAGATAATTATATTTAAATATAAAATATTGATGTAATTTAACTATTTTATAGTGTAGCTTAATTAGTGATCATTCTATTCAAAAGTATTATATAAATTACTAGATTAAAGGCTCAAAGTCCCTGTGGATTAAGCCAACAAAATATAATAATTAATAATCATTATTTTATTTTTATTTTTTTGGTATATTTTCTAATCAATTTTTCTTAAGTATTTGGTAGGGATTTATTAGTATAGAAACAAAAATAATTCCTCAAGTAAGAGATCTAAATCTAGAGGAAGATATAATCTACAGGAAAATTTGTAAAGGTTTGTTGGAGATGCAAAAAAGAAGACATAAAGAAAAGGATCTTATGATACTGCTTCTATAGAAGAAAAAACCTTTAGATGAAATAGGGGATGTGTACTTGCCCTTTTGATGCACACATGTAGATCTTGAGGCATGGTTGGTTAACTCAATTGAATCTTCTCATATGACTCGTCACAAGGAGTGGTTTGTGCGTATGAAAGGTACGATGGAAATGACATTTTCCTAGGAGATTTATCGACAACCAAAACCATAAGACGAGGAAAATTCACATTGAATCTCATGGATGGAAGGATTAAAACACTCTTTTCTGTTCTACACATCACAGTATTGACCATATATTTGATTTCAATAATCAAGATGAGTGATGCAGGTGTAAAAATAATGTTTGAAAATAAAATGTATAGAATAGTTCAAGGAGCAATGGTATTACCAAGAGGAGTTAAGCTTTGAACTCTATATAAGATATTGAGAAGGACTATTAGTGATGGGTGAAACAATCCCTTTGTTCCTCATAATGGAACTAAAGAAGTAAAAAACCCTATAGTATTTAGAAATAAGACTATGCTATGGAATAAAAAACTAGGACATACCAGACAGAAGGGCCTTCAAACACTACATGGTAAAGGTATGGTAGAATGTATGTATAATTACTCTCTATATTTTGATTTATATGAGCATTTCCTATACAAGAAATGTAATTAGGTAATATTATCCTCTAGTAGTATGGCGAAAAAATAAATATTATAGTGGATGCATAATGATGTGTTCGGAAATGTGTTGGTTCAATCACTAGGAAACTATATGCATTATGTCTCATTTATAGATGAATTCTCAAGAAATACGTAAATTTATTTTGTCAAGAATAAATCTGAAGTGTTTGACAAATTTAAAACTTTAAGGCTCTTGTGGATAATTAGACAAAGAGGAAACTAAAGGCAATGAGGATGGATAACAATGGAGAATTATTTGGGAATGAATTTGAGGAGTTCTAAAAGAAGTGTGATATAACAACACATAAGACTACTCCATATACACCTTATCACAAGAAGAAAATCTGTTTTGGGCCACAAATCTAAGAAGCAGACTTTAGTGAATATTAAAGGATCTGTGGGTGATCTCTAGTGACTGTTGAGGGTCATGTTTGATCTGTGGAGGAGGCACAGACTTGAGGGACAAGTTTGGGTCTACTTGTGTATAGATTTGGTGGCATTTCCTATTTTGAGGGGTTGAGATACTCTATGTGCAATCCAAGGTAATTTTTGGCAGATTAGCATGATATTTGTGTGTGGGCATATCTCTAAAAGGAGTCGCAGTCTTGTACAATAGTTAGATAGGAGGGTCATAGCCTTGTACCTCAGTTAGAAGGTGGTCGAAAGGCCTAAACAATGGATGGAAAGACCTTAGAAAAATATGGCAGCAATAGCACAAGGGAGAAAGTTCATAGTATTTAGGAGATTGTTAGAGCATTTTGGAGAGGGATAATAGGTTGTTGGAAGCCCTAAATAGGAGCAGAGGCTATAACAGAGAGACACCAACCCTAAGGTATGTATGGATGATGTGTTTAAGGATGATTTTTCACTAGAGGATAGAGTCTAGATTGGACATTTGTATTGGATGCTCATAGATTATTCGAGGGCAGTGTGAGAGTGGACCAAGTGTGGCCTAGAGTAGCACCTTTATCGACTAAGGTGGCTACTAGAAGAAGCAGAATTGGAGTAGCATAAAAATCAACTTATGGAGGGTTGTAGAGGGTTGCTTCAATCCCTAATGAACAAGTCTCTTGAAGGACTAAGATATTATTAGAAGTGGCAGAAGAAGAGATCACAAATTTGATCAGCTAGGCGCAGTTTGTAGCCCTAGATTTGTCTTGTGGAGAAGGACATCTACAACAAAAGTTGGTTAGTTCTCCATGCCCTAAGTTCATTTCTAGAGAAGGACATTTGATAGTGATAGAGGGAAGTCCCCCAGCCCTAAGTGTGTCTTCATCGGGAAACACAAAAAGGCACTAGTGGGAAGAAATTCCCAAAATAACTTAGGAGCAGCAGTGAGAAGTTGAGGGTTGTTCACAAATGGAGTTGTGAACAACTCGAGAGGAGTATCAATGTGTTGATGCATTGAAGGATTAAAAATCAAGTAGAGAGCATTTGGAGCTGAGTTCATTGACCTAATGGAGTTGGTTCATTGATAGAGGCAGATTAGAGTTGTTGCAGATCGGGATTTAAAGGACTAAGCAAATGTGTACAAGGTATGACTAAGGGAGTTGTGAGGAGTTGTACATCAGCTAGACAGTCAGAGTACTTTGTAAGGGTATATTGGTTGTCAAAGGACTGACACCAAGCCCTAGTTGTTGTTTTCTTATATCAGTGGATGTATGAGGGAAATTATCACTGGCACATGAACCATAGACTATTGTATTATTAGTTTGTTAATATAACAAAGTTGGATTGTAAAAATTTGTAAAAGGTTTTCTATATTTGTCCATGTGTTGATTTACTATTGTATATTATTATACTATGCAAAGTAGCCTTGTTGTGATACGTGGATTGGTAACATCAATGATTTAAGATTCTATCCTAGACTCTAGTATCACGTAAAAACAACATAGTATCAAAGCGACTTTGAAGGGCCAGTGAATTAGAGTGTGCATTGTGAAGCAGCTCAAAGGGAGCTAGATTATCTAAAGCATGGAGCAAAGGGTTCAAATGAAATCATGGAGATGTGGTCTTGAATAGCAGGGAAGTGAGATTGACTGGGAGTTTTGGTGGATTAGTGGAGAACCTGGTGAAAAACAATTTTTTGTAGTGTAGGTGGTTGATCATGAACTTCCTCTGACTTTCCATGGATTTTTGGGAAAGCTCGAGGATTTATTTGACATGGATTATATTGGTTTGATTGAGATTGCTTCATGTGATGGAATGGAGATTGGCAGACTAGTTTCTTCATTAGATCGTGATGTTGCATATTTGAGAGTGGAGGGTGTGCACAGGTGGTGTTTGATCCAAGAGGATGAGTGCTAGTAGGATTGAGTTGGGTTTATGATGGAACATGTTCCATCGCAACTTAGACTGGCCTTGTAGGACAAGAGGTTAGTAGTAGATTAAGTCATTGGAGACCGTATAAACTCAGAGGGAGTCTCGCTTTAGAGGGAGTATCCCTATGGAAGTGTTTAAATCTTCAGGTTAAGATGAGATGATGCAAAGGAACTATCGATATTACAAGGTTATTTCTACAAAGTATACTACAGTGATGGATGCCATATGGGCTAGTGTCGTCAGTGATGAAGTTGATGGGGACTTCCTAGTGTTGGAGGTACCTCACTCACTGAGAGGAAGTGTTGATATATGTAGCTTGAGAGGTACTCCAAACCCTAGGATAGTGGGTTTTGGAAGAACTAGCATACAAAAGTGACTTGTGGATAAAGAACCCAAGTCTGTGGGCTTTGTACCCAAGCTTGTGGGTGTGAAACCACCAAGAGAAACCATGGTTTGACACAGGGAGGTGAAGGGGCAGCCATAGAGGAGCTAGGGGCCACTTCAAGCACTTAAAAAGGATGTATCAAAATGGAGTTGTGAATTTTTATATGTGGTTGTGGGTTAATTTGTCAAGGAGAGTAGGTCGGCTAGGGCTAGATTAGCCCTCTTGATAGTTCATTGGTAGCCACATATTCATGACGCTCCTAACGAAACTGTAAAGCTTTGAGATATTAGTATATACAAATCCCTCATTAAAGAGAAGAAGTAGTCATATACTAATAAGAGACAAGAGCATCTTATTCACCTTTTTAAAGTTTCACCCAAAAAATTTTGGCAGATGGTGCTTTTCTGTAAATCTAAAGATAATCATTTGATCCCCTTAGAAAAGTGGGACATATTTCTTAAGACATTGTATGACTCCCCGGACACCATGGGCAACATCGTTAGCCCTCCTATTAAGGAAGACATCTTTTTTCTTGAGGACTCAAGAAAAGTGGGACATCTATCTTAAGACGTTGTATGACTCCCCGAACACCATGGGAAACATTGTTATCACTCGTATTAAGGAAGATACCTTTTCTCTTGAGGACGTTCAGTCTGGGATTAATAATCTCGCTAAGGGGAAGCTAAAGACATTTAAGGATACCAAGCTGAGATCTTCAAGTTTGTAAGATCTATCCTCATTCTTCATCTCCACAAGCTTCTCAATTTGGTTGTAAAGCATGGCTTCCCTAAACCTTGGACATAAAGCCTTATTGTGCCTATCTTTAAAAATGGGGACAAAATCTTTCCCGCTAATTACATGACCATTATGATTAGCCACATCTTAGCTTAGATTTATGGTCTCATTTTGGAAAAGAAAATTAGCCATTGGCTTGAAAGGATCAGTAAAAGAGCTAAAGGGAAAGTTGGGTTTAAGAGATACCACTCGACTGTAGACCACCTCGTCACTCAGGATCATTGCCGAGGAATGTTGCAATAGGAAAGCTGATATATTTTGTTACTTTGTGGACTTTAGAAAATCCTTCGACACTGTTCCTCAATATAAGATTTGGAAAAGACTTGATGAGATCATAATTATTCCTCCTAAGTTGAAGATTGTTATGATTCGCTTCTATGAGACAGTTGTTTCCAATATTAAAATCACCAAAGGGTGGTATAAAGATGTTAAATGAAATATCGGGGTTAAGCAAGGGTGCCCCCTTTCCCTCCCCTTTTTTTATTTACATCGATAGGTTAGAGGAGTGTTTGGAAATAGAGGGGTGCAAAGGAACTGAGCTTGCTAGTATTACCATCACTCTTCTCCTCTATGCCGATGATATCGTTCTTCTTGCTAGAAGCCATTAGGAACTAAACAAGAAACTTAAGACTCTTCATTACTATTTCTCTAAGATGGCTATGACGATTAATACTGACTCTATTATATTACAATCATATGCAACATTTAAAAGAAGCTGGTTTTATACGACCCAGAAAAATTAAGGAATAGTTGAATTCATCCAAGTGTAGAGCTAACCAAATCCCAAATGAAGATTGTTTGCCTGATGAAAAGAGTAACAAAAATTATTGGGTTCATAGCCAAAATAAGAATACTCGTGATATTTGGTACAATCTCATATATAAAGATTCCAATCTACACTTCTGTAATTGCAAGTGTGCCCTAAATGGAAATGTCTGTAAACATGTATTGAAAGTTGAGATGCTGGCGAGTAACATTAGTTTGGGTGAAAATGTATTGCCTAATGTCACTAAACCTACTACGGAAATTCCTAGAATTTTATTTGATTTGAATGAATCACCTATATTGGGCCCAAAAATCCAAACAGAGCTTCTACCATGCTTTGATTCTCCTCCCAATCTAAATTATCATAATGAAACAAGCATTGATGATTTAGATAATTTCTCATATAATGTTGAATCAACCAATGTATGACTAGATAGTGCATTATTTGAAGATGATGAGATGAAACGTGTTAACTCATCAACTCATGAGAAATTGAGATCCATAATACCTACAAATTTGGAATAGGCATATGCATTAACCAACTTGGTAGCAAAGCATGTCAAGAATACAATAGAATGTTTTTCAATACTATAACTCCATCCAAGATCACTACCAAGAGAAAACATAGTTTCTTGAGCCCAGTCAATAAGAAAAGGCGTTGTGGTTGCAAGTCAAAAACAGGGAATGCTAAACTACAATTTGAAAGGGTTGGACAAGTTCATGCAAAAAAAAGAGCATGAATGAACAACTGGAGTTATCTTCTCAACAACAAAGAAATGTGGACCACGTGCCTAAGTTAGTGCAACATTCTATTATACACAAAAATGGTATGGAAATATGATGCTATGGATTTTTTCATGTGAAATATGATATACTATCATTTGCAATGCATAGGCATAACTATATGAACTTTTTTTGTTGTTACAGTTGGCAGGACAACTTGTCGACTCTAATTATTTAATGAGCATTTCGGTGAAAGAAACTATATCATTGGGAACACTTCTCCAATCAATACCATCCAAATATCCTCCCTGGGGGTGCTTCCCCCTATTGTACAACCAATGGGGATGTATTGTTGGCCACACCCACCACCTTTTTCCTTCATAAATTCTCCCATGCCTATAACCGCCTCCCCAAAACCTTCCCAATTCCCATCCCTACCCTTTAACCATCCACCCTTCTCATTGTTCCAATCATCCACCCTTAACATTCCAATTTCCTCGCCTAGGGTGATCCCTCACCCTAGGGTTATTCCCACTATCGTACAACTGATGGGGATGTATCATCACCCAAACCCACTAACCTTTTCCTATTTTTCTTCGACCATGCCTTTATCAATCACCCTTGAACCATGCCTATATCCATCACCAAGTGCTCCACCATTTACCTAGGAAGGGCAGTCTTCTCCATTGCCTTAGATCTTCATGGGGAGAATGAGTAGTTGATCAAAAACTTATCATTAATTAACGAAATTGGTTATATGCATTATGGATTTTACAACTAATTGGTTATTGAATTTTTGCAGTAATACCAATTTGGAAATGCACTTGGGAGTGTCAAGAGTGGTGATGTTGACTTATACACCCAATTTCTAGATCAGTCATGAGGCTGCTTTTCCATAATGTCATTCATGGGCATGAACTTCCATTATCTATGTTGGGAATGAAGTTCCATTTTGTAGAAAAGAAAAATGTATAGCTAGACAAATTTGGAATACAAATACATGAATTTGAACTTGTGTGTATGACATTGTCTTCATTAACTTTTAAATTCATGATGTGGATTTGATGTTATATTCTATCAATGTTACATTAGTTTTGATGAATGTAGTTAGAATGGATTATTTGTTTCATTTACAGGTTATCAAGTTTGCAGGTTAATTTACTTTTATATTTATATCTTACTCAATGTTGCATGCATGAACAAACATATCATTACCAAGGAACTTTGCTTAGTTATAATAATAGATGTATCATGTACACGAAGAGAGCAAATATATGGATTTAGATTTATTTTAATTTTTAATTTATGAGAAAGAAAACTAAAGTTGAATTTTTGAAAAAGAAAAGTACACTACACATGCCTTATAAGAAAATCTGCAAAAATAGATAAATATTTGAGCCTTTACCACTTCAATACTATTTAAAGATGAAAACTTTATTGATAAGTGATGTAGATTTGAGCCCCGGGACCTGATGGCTTCAATAAAGAATTCTTTCGAGTGGCCTGGCCTATTTTGGGTAAGGATATCTTGGAAGTGGTTGAAGAATCTTGGCTATCTCAGAAGGTACATCCCTCTCTTAACTCTACTTTTATAGCCCTGATTCCAAAAACAACTCATTTTGAAGACCCTCAGGGATTCATACCTATTTCTCTATGTAATATCATATATAAAATTATCTCCACCATTATGGTCAATCGTCTTAAACCCTTTCTTCCTGCCCTAATTTCTCCTGAGCAAACCGGTTTTGTCCAAGGCCGCCAAATTATGGATGGCATTGTCACTACCCAGGAGGAAATTCACTCTCTCAAGAGCCTTAAATCAAAGGGTATGATGATAAAATTAGACTTATCCAAAGCCTATGATTGCCTGAGTTGGTCCTTTTTTATGAACATAGTGAAAGCCTTTAGATTTGACCAACGATGGATCCAATGGATTTCTTCTCTCATTTCCTCCCCAGTATTATCGATCCTCATTAATGGCTCTCCCTCCCACACCTTCAATGCATCCAGAGGCCTCCATTAAGGTGACCCTATTTCACCCTTCCTCTTCATTCTGGTTGCGGAAGGGCTGGGAAGATATATAAAATCAGTTATTCAAGTTGGCCATTTAAAAGGAATTCATCTATGGGGCAATGATCTTCCCTTATCTCACCAACAATTTTTGGATGATATAATGTTATTATGTCAAGTCTCCCTTCAGGAATCCAGGGCTCTAAAAGCCATACTGCAAGACTTTACGCAAGATTCTAGTACTCGGATCAGTAATGAGAAATCCAATATCTTTTTCTTCAACACCCTCATTCCTTTCCAATCTTTCATGGCCAGGATTCTGGGATTTTGCATTGGCTCCCTTCTGTCCAAATACCTGGGAATTCCCCTAGTGACTAACTTTCTTAGGACTTCCTGTTGGAAAACCATCCTTGAGTAAATCCAATCTCGGCTTCAAAACTGGTATTTCTGATCCCTAAACATTATTGGGAGGGTGGTTTTACTGAAGTTTGTGCTATAATCGATCCCAATATATCAACTCTCAGGTCTAGCTACTCCTAAAGCTACTTGCTCTGATATGACAACTATCTTCAAAAACTTCCTATGGCAGGGGACTCAGGAAGCTAAAAAATGGGCACTCCTTTCATGCAATCAGTTGACTAAACCTAAAATGGCAAGGGGGTTAGGTCTTTAGGATCCCTTTCTACTAAACCAAGTGATGGTTGGGGGGGCGGGGGGGGGGAACTCTGGTAGCGATTGATTCAAGGTGTAACTAATCTCTAAAAGGTCATCTGGGGCCAGAAATATAGCATGCCTTCAACTACAGAGGAAAGACTGAGAATGCAGGGAACTCCAAGAGGATCATCAATTTGGAACTTAGCTTCTGATAATAAAGAGTTAATTTGTAACCATACATTCTGGAAAATCAGAGATGGGAGGAGTGCTCTATTCTGGCTAGATTCGTGGCAACAATGGGAAAAACTATTGAGTCGCCAAGATTTTGCGAAGATCTTCCTTTTCGCTAATAAACCCCACAACTTGATGGTTAATCAGTTTTGGGACTCGACCCCCAGGAATCAATGTAGATAGTGGAAAACGAAACAAGACTGGAACAACCCTCTTGACTCAAATCAATGGGATGTGTTTGATTCTGAGTTTCACACTAGAAGAATTGCATCGTTAGAAGGACAAGACATTCTCAGGTGGGGCTATAAAACTAAAGGTATGTTCACCATAAAAGAAGCTTACCAACTGGCATCAGAGGAGCATCTGGATTAGTACAATCTGCTCTGGAGGAAAATATGGATGGGACAATTTTGGCCGAAAGTAATTTATTTCCTATGGCTAGTGTGCAGTGGCAGGATTCTCACCTGGGATGGATTACAGAAGAAAGAAATCCATGGGCCCTCTTTTTGCAATATGTGTGCCTCTCAGACTAAAACCATAGACCATATCCTGAATATATGCCCCTCTGTAGCCTGAATCTGGCAAAATATAAATACTCTTTTTGGTCATATAGACCAGGATAATACCAGTATCCAATCCACCATTGAGAGTTGGAAGAAAAAATTCTCTTCCAATCTGATGGTAAATCGAGCCTGGTGTCTATCTCTTGACTTTCTTTTATGGGCAGTATGGAAGGAAAGGAACATAAGTATTTTCAAGGACCAGAAACTGTCACACTCGGAAATCTGGAAAGGAATACTCCAAAATGTAAGAGAATCTATACTAGTAGAGAAATGGCATTCTGATGATTGGAAGGTCATCCCCCAAGAAGCGCGAATATTTTCTACTCTCAACTTATCCCAGCAAATGCTTGCACCTTCATATTGGAACTTAAATTTGCCTCTCAGCTAATCTCCTTCTCGCTTCTCATGACCCTTGAGGGTTTTCTCAAGCTAAACTTTGATGGGGCATCCAAAGGTAACCCTAGGGATGCGGGTTTTGGAGGGGTCATCAGGGATTCGGGGGCCAGGATGTCCAAATATATGCTTTGGATTGTGGCATGGCAAGTAACAAAGAAGATGAATTCAATGTTGTTAAACATGGTTTGATAATAGTCAAAAGGGAAGGGTTGAGAAAAATGGTGGTGGAAGGCGACTCTTCTCTGGTCCCTAATACTATTAAAAATCTTAACCAGGGGTCCCAGTGGGAAAATATTAGTAAAATTTGGAGGATTGCTTGCTTGATCTAGGATACCAGTGAACTTATTCAATATTTCAAATATATCATCCCCTCGCATGTCTCTCGCAATGGCAACAAAGCTACATATTTCTTAGCAAACTATGGCTATCTTTAGCAGAGAGTGAATATAAATAAGCCTTGGATAAGGGAGATTGGGGAAGAAGGAATGGAACAATTGACTCTAATTTTGAACCAGTACCTGGCTCTTAATCAGAACCCCTGATCTGGGTGTGAGACAGCTGAAGGCCCACTTAGTCTTGATTGATATGACAGAGCTTTTATTGTTTTGGGACAGTGGGTAGTATCCCTCACGCCCTCACACGTGTATTCACTGTGATAATATGAAGCGTCGTTGATCTTGGCACGTCCACGACGTGAAGGTTGGTAATCCTTGGCACCTATAGGTAGTGGGAGAAAAGGTGGCGTTAAGACCATATATCTTGCGTATAAACCCAAGTCCTCAGTTTCTTAAGGAGCCTAAGTTTGTTGGTTACAGGTTCGCGACAACGAGAACACGAGAAGAATACCCAGCTGCTACATGTCTCTGCTTGAGGTTGCCATATAAAGTCTGGTTTGCCTATGTTGTCTTTACTCTTGGCCTTTGTATAGTGGCTTGGGTCACGAGCGCAGGAAAGTGGGAGAAGGGTGAAGAAAGGGGGCCCAACCTTGGTAGATATGGTGAAGTCTCAACCTCGCAGTGGAGCCTCAGGTCAAGGTGGAAGAGGTAGAAGACACTAGGAAGATAAAGGAAAAGATGTAGATCCATCTTCCGATCAGATTGAGCGGTAGATGACTACGTGACAAAGAACTGAACGACAAGAGACTGCGCGACAGGTGACTACGGGTAGGTGACTGCGTGGTAGATGACTGCAAGGTAGGCGACAGCATGACAAGGGACTGCGCGACGAGGGATAGCGTGGCATGGGACTGCGTGGAAGATGGGTCGAAAAAAATTATGAGAATCTTCAGGCCACGGTCAAGGCTTACTGCGAAAGGACCCCGACACAGGTGAAACAATTGATTGCGAACTGGGAGGCAGAGTTGAATTTGCAAGCTAAGCTGGAACTTCTAGTCGAAGACTGGGGGGAACTAATCACGGACCCTAGGTACACAAGCGACCATCTCACCTTGTTCATACAATCCATTCATCTTTACTGGTTAATGAAGTGCATAGTGGCCAAAGAAATGGCTGTGACCACCAACGGAGTGGTGCACAATGCCGTCGAGTTGGGTCTACAAGACATTCAAAATGAGCTCCAGCTTATCCAACGTTAGTTGCAAAACCAAAACGACGCTCTAGGCTGCATCAAGCGACATATCCCATGTCTGCCACAAACTGAATTACTAGGATCAAGTGCTAAAGATCCTGGTCAAGTGGAATAGTTGGGTGATTAGTGGATCGAAGTTATGACTGTTAATTTTAGATTTTTTTGGATGTTTATGTCGGGTAACATTTATGTTTTCAGTCTGATGTTTATTAGTTGGTTTCTAGACTATCGACCTTATAAGGCTTAGCTAAAAAGGCTTAAACTAGTTATGTTTTGGATGGCTTATAATGCAATTCGATGGCCAACAAATCTGGTTTCCCACTGGGTAGGTTGAGGCCACCGAACGACTCATATATTTGTAACCTACCTATTTATAGATGAATGAATGAAAGGTACTGCTAAACTTACAAAAAAAATACTAAAATATAAAATCAATTAATTTATATCAATATAAAAATATATTATATAATAACAATTTATTGTTTAATTTGTTTTAAAAATAGTAATATTCATGTTAAGAAAATGTATATAGCAATTATTTAGTTTAGTTCTTTCAATTTTTTTATTTTTTTTTAATGCTATAAATTATTTTTTATATAAGAGGCATGTACTAAACAACAATGTTGCATATTATACTTGTTTATATTTTTATTGATAAAATTGACCAAATATTGCAACATTTTTTGTCCAATCATCCTATTGTAAATGGATGCCCATACAATAGAAGATAATTCATAATTTTGAAAACTTATATTCATGTGACAAGATTGTGCATATTTTTTAATAACTTCTTTTACTTATTAGGTGTAAAATAGATTTTTACTTTTATTTATTATTATATAAATATAAATATATTATTTACCTCATATATAAGTATTATACTATTTCATATAAATTATGAAAAATTTAAAATATTTATTTCAAATTTATAAAATATTATCTAAATATAAATATTTCATATTACACAATTTTTAAAATTTTATTATTAGAAGATAATTCATAATTTTGGAAGTTTTAATTTCTGAAAAAAATAGAGATTTTTTTTTTACTTATTACTAATTAATCATGTAAATTAAATAATTTGGTAAATATCCAAAAATATTAAAACACTTATATTATAAATATCTTATATTACTAAAATTTAAAAATAAAATAAAAACTAAGTAAATTATAACTTTATTTTGAATTACATTCATATTGATTATAATATAAATATTAAACATATATACAAGTAAAAAAAAATGTAATAATATTTTTATCCATTTAGATTTATTCTCATTTTACTATAGATATTTTTATCTATCTTGATCTACTCTCAATTTACTATGGAGATTTTTATATTGTAAATAAGTTTTGTTACAATATTATGGGTCAATACCATCACTTATCAATATCACATGCAGAAAAATAACAAATAACTATATATGACACTTGTTTATATAACATTTTTTTAATTAATCAATTTGATTAAAATAGCAAAAAAGATATGACTACTTTGAAATAAATCTTAATCTTTGATTTGTGTATACATCTAAGAATATTCTAAAATATTCATGGAAGATAAATTTCTACCATCCACATTATTAATAATTAAATTAAAATTATAAAAACAAATAAACATATCTATTAACATAATTATTATATAAATTTGTAAATTAATTTTCAACTATTATCATATAAATTTAAATGTATAAATAAAACATAAAATTTCTCAATCAAAATTACAAATGTAAATCAAATAAAAATACACTTTCATAAACTTTAAAATAATATTTAATATTTACATAATTATTAATTTAATTTGTATTTATTCTTGGGCTCCTACAAACGAAATAAATTAAATACAGTCCACATATATGATGATACAAACAATGACTGATTTTCTAAATAATAAGAGTGCAAAAACATTAATATTTGAGCTTTTTCTTGGAGATCAGATTAATGAGATACGCTGATTTTGACAATTTGCCTGCAAACAATCAACCTTATAGGTATTGTAAAGTGTCATTGTCGCGTTGAAACGAAACAACATTGTATGCTCCATTCCACGGGAGCTATATTTCTCATACTATTGAGCTTCAAATGAATGGCGGTTGTATATGTTCACCGTTCGATTTTGGCCTTAGCAAAATCTAACAGTGGGCATATACAGCGGCGGTTTATTTAAAACCCTATAACATGAATTTATTGGTTGCCCCATTCCACAAGTTGGGCACGCAATGCAAACCACGGTGTTTCAAGTGGACAGGAATCTTGGAAAGCGTGCTGCAAGTGGCAGCTGTCCGTTATCTGTTCGGATTAAGAGGTTTACCCTAAACTTAAATCGTCCTTACCTTGAAACGACGAAACAACATTGTATGCTCCATTCCACAAGTTGGACACGCAATTCAAACCACACTGTTGCAACGAAACAACATTGTATGCTCCATTCCACAAGTTGGACACGCAATTCAAACCACAGTGTTGCAAGTGGACAGGAATCTTGGAAAGCGTGCTGCAAGTGGCATTACCCACTCCCTAAAGTTAAATCGTCCTTACCTTAAAATAATGCGTCGTTTAAATCGTCCTTACCTGGGCCATATCCATGTGAATTTATACCGTCGGTCATTATCGGGTATCTTGATTGCCTGGGCCACATCCATGTGAATTTATACGGTTTTAGCGTGGAACATCGGGACGTCCAATCCTTTTAAACCCTGTGAGTAGCCTGTGACTATAACAGTTCCGTCATTCTCAGTTATCTTGATTGTTGGGCCCACTCTCTTCCGTCATTATCGGGCATCTATATTGCTGGGCCCACTACAGTTGTGCTTTCATCCTCTTCAGTCATTATCGGGTATCTTAATTGCCTGGGCCATATCCATGTGAATGCCATGTGAATTTATACGGTTTTAGCGTGGAACGTCGGGACATCCAATCCTTTTAAACCCTGTGAATAGGCTGTGATTATAACACACGGCGATTTTTTATTTATCTAGTCAGTGTGCACGAAGCTTGCAGCCTGTGGTTATTTAATAATGGAGCATTTTGGAAAAAAAATCTGGCACTTTTATTGTGCATGAATTACTTATCTAACATGTAATCTCAATGAATCTAACATGTAATCTCAATGAATCTAGATCAGAAAAATCCACTGAAATTTTTTCCAAAAAGTCAGACAACTCGTTCAACAACTTCGACTTATTTCATTTAAAACGTGAGCCTATTCAACGGGCACGCCATGCCCTTCCATTAGATATTTAAATTCTAATAAATTATTTAGATAAATTGTTTTAAATTTAATTCTAAACTAAGTTAGACAATATGTTTAATTATAGTTGTAACATTCTTGTCACCCAATCTCTTTAGGTTAAATCTATTAGACAATTTTGTAATGATAGGCTAAGAAGTGATTTACTAGGAAAAAAAATAGCTTGCTTGTTTAGTTGTAACCTCTATTTCCCGTTTCTTTTCACGTGCATGAATCTAAAACTTCAAAAGAAAAGCAAACACGCTAGACGTAAGATAAATTTGAATTGAAATTCCAGCCTTGCCCAAGGGATTTTCACAAAGCACATAGGAGAATTTTTGTACAAGACATTTTAATGGTGGACAATTCTCTTTCCGCATCAAGGTTAGAATTTGGATTTCTCTTTACCGAAAAATTGAAATTGAAAAAAGACTTTTTAATTTCAATAGGGATGATGGGTGGAAGACAAGTAGTTGTTGGATCCCTGCCCTTTCTTCCCAGTGATATCTCCCCTCTGCTTAGCTGCCCTCCCCCCTTAATAACTTAATCTTAAAATTTCCCTTTATTTTTTTAAGTGGTTTGTCTCTCTTTGGAGGGCTAAATGAATTAAATTAAAAAAGTTTCCTAAAAACCGTCAATAATATAAAATTACTTTCTACAATTGTTTAATAATATTTAATTTAAGGACAATGTTAAAACAATTCTATTGACTCCTATGAAACATTAATAATATTATCCTTGTCATAACTAACTACATGAATTAATATTATAAGATTACTATATAGATTTATAATAGTAAGTTTATTACTATAACAAAATTACAATTATTCTTATTACCATTACAAATATTTATGTTATATATATCTCATTAAGATTGACTCATAAATATTAATTTTACACATTAGATTATGATTACGCTTGTTTTTATTCCCAGTGGATCCACCCCGAAGGGGATCACATCCCCGCGACCTATGTACTGACCTAACCGCAAGAGCATGATTACACTTGTTATAACTAACTATAAGGGGTTATTATTAACCATTATAAGAATAAACCTTAATACCTTGCTTTTGCCTTTTGTCTTTTAACTTTAAACCTTATAATGTTTTGGTCAATTTTATTTATTTATTATTATTATTATTATTATTATTTTAAACTATATTATAGTATTATAATTTAATAAGATTTAATATAATAATTATTAGATAATTCAAAATATATTAATAAGCATTAGAAATTACTAATATTTTTACTCTAATTCATTAATAATAATATTATAAGTAAATTATCTTTAAGCAACCTAATCTAGCGGTTCATCAATCGATTATGGCCTTGGTCCAATATAGTCGTTTGTCCAGTCAAACCTAACCGTTGGAAGATCTGCCATCCCTATTAACCATGCAAGCCATGATCTGATTTTTTTCAACTTGTGGTGACGATGAACCACACTAGTTGGTTCAAAACGCGTAGACACAGATTTTCTAATGTGATTTTTCATAATTATGCTAAAATTTTTCACATATATAACATAAGGAAAAAACAAAATGAACATAATACACAAATGACTTATTAAATCTTGAATCTTAGTTTGAAATTGCATGAAACACTCAAAATAATGAGGTGACATGCCATAGCATTTGTATATATGAGATATGACTAAAGAGATCTTATGGGACATATAACATGACTAACACAACAAAACTATTGAATGTCGTCAATAAAAACTTAAAAGCAGATTAATTAATATGTTTTATGTTATGGTTTACATAATCTGATATATATTATTGAATCTAAAGATAAAGTATACATTTCATTTTACATATTTTACCATTGTTTTGCATCAGGGATATACAATGATATTAACAAGATTGAATGCAAAGTATCTGAACCTTTTAAAAAATAAAAAATAAACTTGTAATAAATGGACATTGTGGATCTATTAACATCATGTCATAGGATTATGTTATGAGTTCTCCTTTCTTATTACATTTTCAGAGAGCATTGAAGCTTGAACATGTGTCAAGTACTAAAGGAAAATTGAAATAATAATTTGGTTAGTGTTTTTCTTTTACCCTACTCCAAAGTGCCCCATATTGGAATGCATTAGCACATTGATAGGTATGGGGAACACTGCTAACATCTTTTTCTTTATAAAATGTTCCTTGTTACATATGTTGGTGTTATGCACAAATGTATAGCTATGTTTAATACACTTCAAAAGCTATTTTTTAAATAAAATAATTTAATGGGACCTTGATGCAATGGTCTATATAGATCACACTAGAGGAATGATATGTTTAGTGCATATTGCAAAACAATCATTTTAAAACTTATTACACTACACATTGTATAAATTGAATCAATGTAGCTATTTTATTTAGTGCATTAACATTTTTTAATCAAATGTTATCCTAATGTAGTGTGCATAGTATTGTACATATTAGTTCCTCCTCTTTTTAAATTGTGATTTTAGAAAAATTTAGGTTTCATATAAACCCTAAAATTTAGGTATCATGGTCATCATCACTATCATCCTTACATGAGTAAGAGGGGATACTTGTCGAATGAGTTCAAGAAAGTCAAGTCTCCTACATTCAATGGAGAGTTAAAGAAACCAGAAGATGCAGAGGCATGGCTGCTTGGAATTAAGAAGTTGTTTGAGCTGCATGATTATACAAAGAATATTAAAGCTAGTGTTATCACTCAGAAATATCCTCTTTGTTGTGAAAGAGGAAGTCCTAAGGTAACCTTTTCAAACAAAGCTTATAGATTGAAGGCTAGCCCATTCAATCTAGAGAGAGATATTTCTATTCATATGGTGTCCGATAGTCTGAATCTCACAGGTAATTCGATTCCTTGTCTGAACCATATGATGTAAGATAATTGTAAATCTGGGTTATATAACTATATTACGCTTGTGGGGCGTATGTATGATATAATAGTCCTGAATCCATCTAATGTTCTATAGTACTCTCTTCGGGTTTCTTGATTGACTACGGGTGTGAGGCATTCGACCCCTTATCTCATCTTGCAGCGTTGTTTGCCAATATTTTTGACAAGTTGTCCCTTGAAGCGATGATGCCATTTTGGCCTTTGGTAATGGTCAATCTTGTATCATTTGATGATACGTCACATTATCCCCATCCCTCTGCGGACTAAACGAATGACTTCGACCCTGAGGCTTTTGTCCCTTAAACTCAGCCTGTAGCTCAGTCCTCCCATCTTTCCAATAAGTCATCCTATGTAGTTGGGTTGCCATTCTGGCCTTTCGATATGGTCTCATCCCCTGATACATTTTCCCCTAACAAGGAATTAGAGTTTATTTTAACCTCATATGAGAATTGGGATCCCCTTTCTATTAAAATATCCTTTTTCCATAATCCTCTCGATTATGGAGGTCAATCATATAAAAAGGTCACACATAGGAAGAATAAACCCCCTAAATATAAAAGGGTTTCAGCCTGTAACAAGATCAAATACGGTTATGACGATGAGGCCAGATCTTCCAATAACTAGTTTGATATTGATTCTGATTTTACTGTTGGTAATGTCTCTGTTTCTGATTTTGATGGAGTCTAAGTCCTCAGTGGGGATGTAACTATGCATGTGGTTCCTCCATGGTTATTATTTCCATTAACATCTAGGGTTTGGGAGCAACCCCCAAAGTAAGCTACCTCAAAGGTATTATTCAGGTTCATAAACCGTCTCTAATCCTTTTCCAAGAAACGATGGTTTGCAGAGATAATGAAATGTTCTTTATGTGCCCTTCATGGAATGTAGTTGCAACTAATTCTATTGGATTATCTCGTGGTCTGGGGGTTATGTGGGATCCAAAAATAATTGAGTTGCAGGAACTTCTGTCGTATGCATGGATTATCAAGATCAAACACATGATGGGAAATTGTCAAAGGGTCCGAATTGTCAATTCATATGCTCCATATGTGGGGCATAGACTATTTTGGGACTAGTTTGACACCAGATCCTCTTGGCCCCACTTGTAGAAGAACTAGTGAGGAGGGTATCTCAAAAAGAATGGACAAGTTTCTGGTTAATCAAACTATGGTTAATCATATGATAGATATAAGATCGTATACTATTCCAACATTTATTTTTTATGACTTGCCCATTATGCTAGCATGGGATGAAGGGAAACATAAGATATCATAACCCTTTAAATTCAACCCGAAATGGCTTAAAATGGATGAATTTGGGGATTTGGTCCGAAATGTTTGGTCTCGTTCATTGCTTCCTCCTCCATAGAATCACATGACATCCATATGCCGAAAGCTTAGAGAACTGAAAAGGGTTACTCAGGAAAGGATTATGGGGATGAAGGAGGAGGAAACTAAAGCTCTTAGGGATATTGACATTTTCCTATGTTATTTCAATGATCCTCATGACCCATTATTCTTCTTAGAGGAATACCGACACAGGATCATTGAATTGGAGGGTGAGAGAAGGGACATACTCAATTCATGGGAAGAATATATCTTCATGAAGAGGAGGGCGACATGGATAAAAGCTAGAGATAAAAAACCTGGAGATTAAAATACCAAATATTTCCATGCACATTTCAATGTCAGGAAACAATTCAATTCCATAAGGAGGATAAGAGATGAGGTAGAAAACATATTTAGTTCACAAAGATCTATTGAACAAGTAGTGGTCACACATTTCAAATACCAATTCTCAGCACATGAGACATATTTCTAGTCACAAATGAATTTCATTGAAGAAGTTCCAAACACGTTCACATCGGAGGATAATAACAGATTGGGACAAGGAATCACAAGGGAGATGATGCACTCTATTAAATCACGAAAACAAAGAGCTTTCCTTCTAAAGGTAGACTTGAGAAAGACATATGATTGCAATGGATAGGAATTCCTTTTCTTAGTCCTATTAAAATCTAGTATGTATCTATTTAACATTAAATGGATTTTCGCATGTTGCAAAACTACAAATTTTGCATTATTAATGGCGTGCCTTAATAGTTTTTCAATGCGTATAGAGGAATTAGAATGGGTTGTGCCATGTCTCCATTGCTCTTTCTCTTAGTTATTGATTGTTTCAGTAGAAAAATCAGGGTGTCAGAGGATAATGGAATTATTAAAGGGATCAGAGTAACCAAAAATATTTCCATCTCTGATTTAATGTTCGTAGATGATCTATTACTCTGTGGGGACTCCATGGTGGGGGAGTGGAGAACCATTAGAGACCTAATTAAATCATTTGGATTTTCATATGGTTTGTGTATGAATGAAGGCAAATCGATCTTGTTACATGATGACAATGAGGAGAATGTAACAAAGGACATATGTGATCTGTTTGGGGTAGCATCGTCAATCCTGGATGATGGTTTCCCTACCTTGGGTTTAAGATGAAATCGAAAGGAAACTATAACCAAGATTAGGCATGGTTAATCGAAATATTTCACAAAAAATTGGACGGATGGAAATACAAATGGTTGATAATGGAAGAAGGATGGTAATTATGCTTAAATCGGTGCTACAAAACATTTCAGTAAATTGGATGCCCCTTTATTTAATGCCAAGGGAGATCATCCATAAGATATAAGCTATCATGAGCCGCTTCTTATGGGAGGGAACATAGTTACAAGAAAAAATTCATATGGTACGATGGCCAACACTTGCAAGGCCAGTGGAAGAAGGAGGTTTGGGTGTCATAGATACATCCACTTTCAACAAGGCTTTGATTATAAAAACATGTGGATGGAAGTGTCTGGAAATGGTGTGTGGTCTCATATCATTAAGGAAAAATATATGTTCAGTCAAACTTTATCCTCATGGATTAGCAGTGGTATGAAGAAGAAATATGTTATATCACACATATGGAGAACTATGGTGCACACTATGTTGAGAAATCTAGGGCATAGTAATTTTTTATTTCTCTTGTAATGATAACTGTTTGTGAATTCTTTCTACTTCTTTAGATTATAGAGTCTTCTCTTTAGTTAGATTATTATAGTGTTCTTCATCAAACAACTACCAACTCATAAACAATAAAGTGACAAACGCACAAAATATAGGCGATTAACCAAGGCCAAAACCTCTCCCACTTGAGATGAAAAATCCAAACTAATTCTTCTTCTTATAGATATTTCAATTGACAAATACCAAGACCAAGACCCTTGTCTTATTTTACCTCTCCAAGACCAAGACACCAAGCTTCTTATTTCTACCTCTGTTTCTTAATAGAGTCAATGATAGTAAACTAATTGTTTCTTCTTTCTGCCTCTGCTACCTTTCAAATCTCGACTTCCTTTTCTCTGCTTCAAACATTCAACTTGTTGGCCTTAATTCAGAAACCCTAGTACATGCAGATTACCTTCTCTCATACCTTGATTTTTTTTTCTTTATGTGGAGGCTACCTCCTTGACAACTCGGCTTGAGATACTCCTTAGTTTTCTCCTTGACTTGAATTTCAAAAGGAATTGCAGTACTTCAGCTTCTTCTGCATTATAGTGTCTATCCTTCACACCTGTGGAGTGAGTCAGCCCAAAACAGACCCAAAAACAAAGCTAACTACATCACTCTTACTTTCATTCTCTTCATTGGTTATGAGGCCCCTTTCCTAGTGATTCTTACACTTGTTATTGCAGACTTCTCCTTGACTGAAATTATGTCCTTGAAATGAAGTCGAGTTGTCTTATTTATAGTGTTTTTCCCATGTAAATTATCCGACTTGAGTTGTGTGTGAGCCAACATGTGCTTTGGTGAAGCTTCATAATTTAATTTAAGGCCGACTTGAAGGAGATGCTTGAGCTTGATCTTGGAGGGTGTCTTTGACTGTTTCAATGACTCACATATATTTGTAACATGCCAAAGAAAGGTCTTCCATAGATAACATTGACTCAATAGACTATTATGACTTGATGATAAACCTAAAGGTTCATAATGGGAACCTTAACTAAAACAAAATTCCTTGATCATGAAATGCATGATTCAAGCATTACAAAAATAATTTTATTTTCTTCTTTACGTCAATTACATAAAATCATATTTACACATGTCATTATGAAGACCGAACATAGTTACACTTTTCAACACACTCTACACTAGATGTTGGGGTTTGTCTGTTGAGGGGATGGAGATGGATCCAAGATCAAAATTGGATTAGACACCATCATGGGGATGGTTGGAAATCATTCATTATCCTTTAAGCTACTGCAAATCCTTCATAGAAAGGACATTATCTGCTTGCAACAGATATATCTTTCAGGGACTCAAAACATTGGTCAATAGAGTAAGAGAAGGGTTGATGATCTTGGAATACCAGAGACATATCATGTGGAATAGGGGTCATATGTAGTACAATTTCAATACGCTGGCATCAGTCTTGGTGATAAGCAGGACTATATGATATGGTGGGGGGCGGGGGGGTGGGGTAAAATGAAAAAGAACAATCCGATGGTCCAAGACATCTACTTGAAGTTGCTAAGGCCCAAGAGGATCAATGAATATAATAAGCATCTATGGGATATATGGAGATTGAATCTCCTTAATAAATTAAAAAAATTTCGCTGGTTGGTAGCACATGATCATATTAACATGGAACAACTTACAAAAGCGTGGGATCATTGGTCCTGCAATATGCCCTCTATGCATGGTGGGGGTTGAAGATACATATCATTTGTAGATCAAATGCTCATATATGAGGCTGATTTGGGATGGGGTTATGGAGGAAATGAAGCTTCCTTTCACTGGAACTAATCAACCCTTGTTCATATGTCTTATGTAATGGTTCACTTCAGACAGGAAGTATAGGTCCCTCCCATTATATATCATATGGATTATATGGTGAAGTAAGAACGCTAGCATTTTTTATTAGAAAATTTCGATTGTTAGAGAAGACATTATTTTAAGGTAGTTTATTTTTTCAATGAGATCAGGCCGGTGATTAAGTCCAACAGAAACAGGAAATCCAAATTCATTGATATTTGGAAAGAATATCTAGTTGGTTTTTTTTACAGAGCCAACAATAAAAGGAAATGCGGATGTGTTGCAGCCATAGTTTCTGAGCCTGGTAATTTCTTCCACTTCTGGTTTAAGGAGGGAATGGGATCAAACAAAAAATCAGATATTACAACATTATGGGGATTACTTATCGCAACAAAATGGCTAAGGTTAGACAAAATTCAGGTATATGGAGATGCAAAAGGAATCATTAACTAGGTAAACAAGCATACTAATTTTAATCCCCCCATACATGCAAATTGGATGATGAGGATTCATAACATGGTAAGGACTTTTAATCATATACATTTCTAGCATACATACAGAGAACATAATTGGACAATGAACCTCCAATCTAAAAGTGGTGTTTTGAAGGAAACAGGGAAAAAAAAATTCTCAATCTTCAAGCAGGGTATCATGGTAAACGCATGCGGCATCAACTACTCTTAGAAGAAATTTTAACAGAGACCTGATTGATGGAATTTTTTTATCTTTAGACAATGGAAGTATTCATTTATGAAAATGTAATGGTTATAAGCTACAGTTTAATGTTAAGAAAGACACTTTTTGTAGAACAGGAAAATATAAATGTATGGGCATAGGAATGATAGGAGAAGTATGAAAGGATATTATGATATTATAATGAATGAAATCTAAATTATTTACTATCCTTATATTTCAATAAAAGATAGTGTTTTTTTCTTTCTGAAGAAAAAAAAAGTAACGTTCAAAATAAATGAAACAATAAAAACACACATATTAAAACAAAATCGATGGAGACCCCGAAAATTACTCCAACTATGTAACTGTCTCTCCAAGTTCAACGAAAGTGCCTCCATTTCTCCTCTCACAAAGCACACCTCTGTTATTGGTCTTCATCACCCTAAATCCCATCAACATTTTTCAGTCCCCATTGCTCTGCTTCCTGAAGAACCCATTAACAACGTAAAGATAAAGTCCTAATCCTTTACCTTTTTTACTAGCACCTCATATTGAAAATTTTAAGACAAAATATTTCTTTTGTCTTAAAATCCCCCTTCGTGTAGTAGTGTCGAATGCAAAAAAAGACAAGTTGTCTCTAATCGTATCAATCGAGATCGAAGGGACAAAATAGGAATTAATGTCTAGGAAATGTTGCGAGGAAAAGTTGTTGCATTCTTTAGATTCGGCTACCCCCACAAAACGAAGAGCCCAACAAATCATTGTCTCTATATAAGATAACATGAATGGTAAGTGAAATAACAACCTTAGTATAGTTGTGAGACAGTAGTAGCCTGCAAGATGGTAGACTTAGGGCGCATTGTCAGAGTCAATTTTGCAGTTGTTAGATAATATTGTCTTAAATTGATATGTTTTTGTCTTAATTTTTAATTTTCTTAAATGGGTTTCGTCTTAGGTGACCATTGTCTTAAATATAAAGTTTTGTCTCAAAATATTTGTCTCAAACTATTTTTGTTTTAAATATAAAGTTTTGTCTTAAAATAATTTTGTCTTAAATATAAAGTTTTGTCTTAATATATTTTTGTCTCAAATTGTTCGTCTTAAATATAAAGTTTTGTCTTAAAATATATATTTTTTTAAGCTGTTTTTGTCTTAAAAATAAAGTTTTGCCTTAAAATATTTTTGTCTCAAACTATTTTTGTCTTAAATCTAAAGATTTGTCTTAAAATATTTTTGTCTTAAACTCTTTTTGTTTTAAATATAAAGTTTTGTCTTAAAATATATTTGTCTCAAACTGTTTTTTGTCTTAAATTTCCTATTTAAGACAATTCAATTGATATTAAATTTTAATTAAAATAACTAAAATAAAAAAGTGACTTTTAAGATAAAATGTTTCTTTTGTCTTAAAAAAATGTCTTAAAAGTGCCCTTGGTGTAGTAGTGTCTTCACCTCCCATCTATATCTATATCTCCCTCTACCTCTCCTTTGTCTCTTGATATGACCACCAAAGCATACACACTCTTTCTTCATATCTATTTATCTCTCCCTCCCTCTTCCTCTCTGTCTCCCTCTCTCCCCCTTCTATTTATCTTCCCTCCTGCTCTCCTCTCTCCCTCTCTCTCTCTCTGCCTTATCACTCCCTCCCTCTCTCTCCACCTTTCTCTGTATATGTTTTTCTTCTTACCCACCTCTCTCTCCCTTCCTCTCTCATGTCCTCTCTCTCTTCCTTTTTTTTCCCTTTCTCTCCCACCTCACTCTATCTCTCCCCCCCCCCTTCTCTTTGCCCTCCAACTTTGTCACCATTTCCCTCGCTCTCCTCTCTCCTTCTCTTCGCCCTTACTTCCATATCTCCTTCTTTGTATCTCTAAGTCACCCAAAATATACACACACTCTCTCCATCTCTCCCTTGTCACTCCTCTCTCTCTCTCTCTCCACTTTTCTCTCTCAATGTATTTCTTCTTCATTCCCTCTCTCCCCCTCCAACTCGATCTCTTTGTCCTTCCCTCTCCCCTCCTCTCTCTCAACTCCTCTCTCTGGTCCTTCCCCTATCTTCATTTCTCTCTCTCTCTCTCTCTCTCTCTCTCTCTCTCTCGGCCCTCCAACCTTGTCACTATCTCTCTCCCCCATTCATATTTGTGTCTCCCACTCTCTCTCTCTTACCCTTTTCTCCATCTCTCACTCCTCTTATTCTCTCTCTCTTCATTCCTCCTCTTCCCTCTCCTTCATTGTGTCTCCTCCTCTTTCTTGTCACTCCCCCTATCTCTCCACCTCTATCACTCTATGTCTTTGTTCTTCCCTCCATATATATTTAGAGTTAATATATATCATGATATATTAATATATATTATAATATAACAAATTGAATATTATATTAAATTTAATATTACATGAATCCAAAGTTATTAAATTTAATAATATTAATATTAAATATATGATATTAATATTATAATATCAATATTAGATTTAATGATGTTTTTTACATGGTATGATAGCAACATTTATAATAAAAATACATCAATTTAATATTTTCAAATATTACAACTTTGATGTGGAAATATTTATGTCTTTAAACATTTTCATATATCCCTAGGATATGGATTTTCATTTTAAAGATTCATTTTACAAATGTTTAGTTAAAAGAAATATTAAAAGATTTTGGAGCAAGATTTTATATTCTTTGTGTTGAATTAACTTTTTCCTTTGATTTAAGAAATGGTATTGGCTTTAGTAAAGAGTAAAAATGTTTAAAATTTTACCTAATTTGGAATTTTAATTTAGTAAAAAAATCTGTTAAAGGTAAATTTATGGTCCATTCAAATTCATGTATATGATAAAGGAACTATTAAGCACATGAGATAATTTACTATCCATTCAAATACCTAGTTATATTTTAACAATTAATCTTAGTGTATTAATAAGATTAAAAAGATACATATAATTTAAGATTAACTGATATTAGCAAAAATTATTTTTATTATTTTCTTAGGACGTGACATACTTACACATAGAGTTGGAATTTGGATTCCTTTGTACCCATCACACAATTTTTTTTTGACTGTTTGTCAAGTTATGTTTAAAATTTTGTTTTTCTAGAGTGATGCTTTGATAAACCCTTCACCAATAAAGGTTTGAACAAAATATTACTCTTTAATAACACAATGATGTTAATTTTTTTTAAATATTTATCATAATAACAAAATTACCATAACACACAAATGACATATTGAATCATGAATTTTGGTTTGAAATTACATGGAACACTCACAATAAAATCTCCATAACCCCCAATTGGTTGTATGTGTTTGTTAGTACAACAACAATATTAGTATTACTCTCATGCATATATTTATCTTTTCGTAGGCATTTTCTTTTTTCAATGGTTATTTACCGAGAATTTGACCAAAACAAAAATCAATAGACCTCCCAATCATATTTTATTTTCAAACCAACTCTATGCATCACTATTGGGAAATATCAATCCATAAAAGGAAGATCTTCATTATTAGAATTAATGAAGAAAGTTAGTCTTTTCCACGTTTGATTGTTTGTTGTTGTAGGATAGGATTGAGACCCTATGATTAGGTCTAAGATCCTATAATTTAGGGAATGGTTCAAACCACCCTGTTTATGTGCTAGTTTATATGTAATAGGCCTTTGTGAGAAAGAATGTAGAGCGTTCTGCTAGTGGCAGTCTTCAGGTGCAGTCTCTCACCTAAGAGTTTCCCAATTTGATTAATAAAGTTGATTCTTTATTTTTTATCATGGTATCAGAGTTGAGGTTGGAACTCAAGGTCAAGATCGAGTTTGTTGAATGATTTAGTGATCAAGCGGTGTGGGTGATCGAATGTGTTGATCATAGTTGGGATTGTTGGAGCTACATCCCGCTATCTGATTCATTGTTTGGTGCCCACTGTGATTACCATGATTGATTTTGATTATCGGGGCGAGTGTTGTGATTACCCACCGATTCGCATTGACTAGTTGTGGAGTCTATCCTGCTTTGGAAATTGTGGAATAGCTCGCTGATTTCTTGATTCCCTGTATGAAAGTTAATGCAGCTAGAGACCAAGCAGTGAAGGTCGACATTGTAGTTGGTGCATCCAGAGATTAAGCAGTGAAGGCCGAGATTGCATTTGGTGTAGCTAGAGATCAAGCAATTGCCAGGATGGTCGAGCCTGTTTGCTCAGGGCACAAAAGATCATGGTTTAACAACATCCACGGGATCATCTTCCGATCCCAGAATCTCTGTGTGATCAGATCACAAGGCATTACGGTGGGTTGAGCTGGTAGAGAATAGGGAAGAGGAGAGAAATCCTCGTAGCAAAGCCTGCTATTTTGACCTCTGTTCCTCCATTTGCTCCAAGAAATCGGAAAAACGGAATAAACATCCAGTGGTGGTGTTGACGTTGGTGTGGCACGGATGAGAGAACTGTGCTGCAGTGAGTGTGAGTGTGAAGGTTGAATTGTGGAGCTTTCCTAGTTCCAGTGAATTGTGGGCAAGGTCTGTTGACCTGAAAGCAACAGTGGCAGCGGAATAGATACTCGGAAGTGGTGGCATCTCTACTCTCAATAGATGCTCGAATAGATCTGTTTCACAGGGCTTTTAGAAACAACCATTGTTGACGACAAGGAGGAATCCACTAGAGAGGAGGTCGAAGTCATGAACGTGTGAGGGCGTTGCTTTGTGTGGAGAAGCCTGTGTTTAAGTAGGCTATACAGAAAGCAAGGTATTCAAAGGCCAGAGTGGTGTTGCCAAGGTTGAAGGTCGGAGGGTGTTGCTGCTCCGTCGTACTCACTGTCTTGCAGCAAGGCCGAAGGTACGTAGCTCGATCTTGCATGGAGGTTCGGTCTGCATTGCTGGGAGCTTTCGTCACAAGCTTTTCCACGAATCCAGTTTGGTGGCACTGTGTTCGTGGAGACGAGATCCACTTGTCGTGGTCAAGGAGTTTGAACGATTTCCTGGTGGTCGGATCTACAATGACTGAGTTGAAGGTCGCGTGGTGGCAGCTTGAATCAGAGGTCGCGTGGAGCAAGATTTTGTGGACAAAGAATTGTTTTGGTTCCTCTGTCCAGCTAGGAATCTTCTCTTGTGGATTGATTGCATGGAGCATGTGAACACTACGTTTAACTGGTGTTCCTATTGGTTTCTGTAAATGTTAACATCGTTTATGAATTGGGAATTTCAATTTGACCTGTGCATGGGACAAAGTGTTGTTTGGATCCTTCATTGTTTGATCAACCAGGTGGCCCATCCTTATGTGGTTGGAGCGTGAGTGCTGTTGGAGCGAGTACTATTGGAAAGTGTATAGTAACATCTAGAGCTGGTCTGTAGTAGTGTAGTGGGAAACAAACTGTTTCTAATCGAAGTGTTCTTGCACACTAGATGTTGGGGAGAAAATAGAAGGAGAAATGGGTCAACAGAGGACACTGAAAGAGTCTCGAAGAAAACTAAAGAGAAAGCATCAAGGGACAAATGCTATATATTGTTTTTTTGAATTTTTTGAAGAATTTCCAATCGACATTGATGGACTTATAGCTGATCAAGTTAAGGATCATGATGCAGATATAGAATTTAATGAAATCGTTAAGAAGTTAATGCCAGATCTACCCTCTTTTTTAGGTTTGAATTATGAAAGCTGGGTAACTGAAATGAAAACAACATTATGGAAGGTAAATTTATTGAATTATGTTGAAGATGCTATCAATTTAAACTATGATGGCGGAGATGCATCAACATTACGTCTTATAACATCCACATTAGATGAAAACATCATGTTCAACATACTACATGAATATGATAAGATTCAAAATGCAAAAGTTTTGTGGGATATTTTAGAAATGAAGTACAGTTTGAATGAGGGCAAATATGATGAAGGTATTGCTCTTGAAAATGATGATTGTGTTTTCAATCCCATAATTGATTGTGAAACTGAACATGTCAACATTGAAGATGCAATGATGGGCGATGAATGTGTGCCTATAATTGACATTAAAACATGTGATGATGAAGAAACAACCATTGTTGTAGAATCTATTTTTTTTTTATGAAGAAATCTTCCCTGATGTAGAGACCTATGAAGTCAAATTTGATGAGATCTATGTATCTCATGACGAGTGGATTAATCTGATGCATGAAAAGAATCTTATTGATGAGTTATTGTTCAGTGAGAAGAAAAATCTATCTCCATATGTAAATCAAATGCAGGACAACATGTTTACAGCAACATAATTGAGTAAAGAGGGTGAAGGCATGAATCAACAAACTATGTCAGCAGAGAGAGATGGAGAAATTAAAAATCTCTTGAAGGAGAAGGAAGACAAGATCTAATATGGTCCTCTTTATGAATATAACATTATTTTTAAGTGTGTAGATATTGGAATTCAAGAAGAAACAATTGAAAAGTCCTAAGAACCTGCAACATTGGATGTTAGCCTACAATCGAGATCAAGAAAGAGGAGGATAAGAGTTCAAGCGTTTCGCCTTTGGGGTAGAAAACGTAAAAAGGAGGAGAAGCTCCATCACTACCTTATGGCAAGAAAAGTGAATATGAAACTTCATTGATGAATGAACAAGCATGGACTCTCAAACAAGAAGACAAAAATGAAAGCTCAGTTACCAAGTTTTTTATGTACTATTGTAAGCCTAGCTGAGACTAGACCAGCAGGCATATGCTATTTTTCCAAGCACCCTTTCTTCATTAAGGGGGAGTGTTAGAATTAAAGGAGAAAGTTAGTCTGTTCCACATTTGGTTGTTTGTTGTTGTAGGATAGGATTGAGACCCTGTGATTAGGTCTAAGATCCTATTATTTAGGGAGTGGTTCAAACCACCATGTTTATGTGCTAGTTTATATGTAATAAGCCTTTGTGAGAAAGAATGTAGAGAATTCTGCTAGTGGCAGTCTCCAGGTGTAGTCTCTCACCTGAGGGTTGCCTAATTTGATTAATAAAGTTGATTCTTTATTTTTTATCACTCATCATCTCAATGAAATGTAATGTCTTTTTGAGGTTCATGTCAAGTAATGGCCTCTACAAAGGACACTCAATACCCGAGGAAAGGAGATTTAAAACTTGGTTAAGAGCAGGGGGCATGGGGGGGTGGGTAACCTAATATTTGATGAAGAATGATATATCTATCCAATGGAAAGGCCTTCCAAGGAGAAGACCAGATAAAGAAAGGTTGTTGGATTCATTTTCTTCAGTTATGTTTACATAATAAACATGCTATATTTTAATAGTATTTGATGAATAATGATATATCTATCCAATGGAAAGGCCTTCCAAGGAGAAGATCATATAAAGTAAGGTTGTTGTATTCATTTTCTTCAGTTAGGTTTCCATAATAAACATGCTACCTTTAATAGAACATAATACAACTTCTTTCACCAATTGAAATTGAGGACTCTACATCAAATTGTGTGAATCAGAGGAAAAGTAGCTTTAATGACTCCTTAACACAATCCAACATCTGTAGAGGAGTCGTTACACAATATTCTACATGCAATGATGGGTGATGAATGTGTGCCTATAATTAACATTAAAACATGTGATGTTGAAGAAACAACCATTGTTGTGCTATTCATCGATTAATGAGTGAGCCGCAAAATTACTCAGCGAATAACTCGTTGAGTCGTCACTACGGTCATTCACGGGCATCTTGGTTGCGGGGGCCACTACAGTTGTGCTTTCATCCTCTTGCCGCCGACAACTGTCTCTCCCCACAACTATTTTCCATGTTTCATTCGACTGAATTCATACCACCCTCGCCATTGGGTATGATAGGTGACGCGCTCTAAGTGACATAAGATACGATTCTGAGATGGCGTCATCTGTCTTACATCATCGACATTTCTGGACATGACTTACCTATCACCATATCCAATTGGACAAACAAAGAATCTACGGAAAACACAACCCGCCACTTTCGAGGAGTATAATTGCCCTAATTATGAAGTAGAAGGAAAACAGTGGAAAAAATCAATTGATCTGTACATGCTATAATATAATATGGGCAGGTGGTACAATGGCATAACTTTTAATATAATCATTTACTACTGACCAGTGTCTTGCTAGGCAAGGAAACTTATTTGTTTGCTCAGCAGTCTATAAATGCCAATTACTCTTTGTAGCAGGGAAGGGCAATGTCACGCCCCTACACCTGCGGTAGTCTTTCAACCGCTTATAGCGAGGTGCGGCACCACCGAACGCTTTCTTTTCACCAATACTAACATTCATGGACTACGCCTACTTCCACATTAACATTACTTAGCTTGTGTTTCGCAACCAAGTAAACATACAATTATCCTTTATACTTAATGAAGCCCATACTCATTCATTATCCATAGCAATTATAACAAGAACATCAACAATTGCAACAAGTATAAAGGGGAGGGGCAACTCCCGAACAAGTCTGCTCGACAATATATTATAATCAGTCTTTCTTCAATAATACAATACAAGTAATGCTTGGCAAGCTCCAAGCCAATACTTAGTTTCTTTTACAAAACAGGCAACCAACCTTTACAATACATGTGTACCTCTTGCACGTAGGGCGGTGCTCACCCGAGCCACCTAGATACCCTTACCAAGTCCTGCACAAATCTGCACATCCACCACACCCCGGGCACACCTTGCCCACTCTTCGACTGACTCAAGACAACCTCAAGTGCACCTTCGAGTGGAGCGCATGAGATATGCGCAACTCCCCTTATTTCTGCGCACTTTAGTTTACCCCTTGACTCTTATGCGTAGAAGAGATGAGAGAATGTGTTGATGAGTTGTGAGCTCTCATGCTCCACTCATATATACACTTCTTAACTTGTTTACATGGGGTGTGCAGCCCCTTGGCCGACCCCCAAACCACATGTAATGTGCCCCCATGAGGGCTCCTTCTAAGTCGGCTTGCACATGATACAAGTATCCTTTCGCATCGTTATATATATCCAACACTTAGCCGCATTTACCCAAGTGTCGTTCCATCGTTTCATGGTATCGTCGCATCCGGCTCACACAAACATCGCATTGTCGTTTCGTGCGTGCCCACCCGCCCGCGTGCCCGCGCGCCCGCTCGCGTCCCTGTGCACGAAAACTCGCCGTCGCCCGTCGCACCAATAACTCGAAGGCCTTACAGGCCAGGTATAATATAATATGGGCAGGTGGTACAATGGCATAACTTTTAAATAGAATCATTTACTACTGACCAGTGTCTTGCTAGGCAAGGAAATTTATTTGTTTGCTCAGCAGTCTATAAATGCCAATTACTCTTTGTAGCAGGGAAGGGGAAGCAAGCCGCTCAAGGATTGCGAGTGCAAGTATACGTGGATTAGGCATTACCGTTGGACAGAGAAATGAAAAATTTCGAAATTTTCGAGAGGTGCAAGAAGGGAGTTACCGAGATCGAAGGGAGGGTTGTCCTTCGGAAAGCGTCTCTTCTGGATGTCAAGTATTTATCTGCCAACGTTGGAGATCGTTTATTTGAATTGGTGGGACAGAAGGTGAATTTTCAGCTCGTCAGTTGCGACCATATAGATCAAGGTAAAATAATGAATTTGCATGATTATAGATTAATGTCGTCATGAATTCCTTGGCTTTGTTCTACAATCCATGTCATTTATTATGCAAGTAGTTATAGTAGCCGTGAATTGATATGTTATTGCAGAAACGGGCCAGGATTTACGTCGCCGTCCTGCTCATTTAGAATGGAAATATCTGCTCCCCTCGTTGGAATACGCTAGTAAGGATTCAGAACACCGCATCAGCTTCGAGTGGGCTCCTGAGATGGGAATTCCCGGTGCTGTACTGGTGACAAACAATCACCCCCGAGAATTCTTTATGAAAGAGATTTCCATTCAAATCCCCGGAAAAGGCGATATTCGTTTCCTGTGCAACTCCTGGATCTATCCCAAGTTGATGACTCGATTCTACTCCGATCTAATCGCTGAACGAGTCTTCTTTGCAAATAATGTACATGAAATCTAATTTCATTAACTTACGTACGCTTTGCATCAAACTGCCCGTCTGAAATGAAAATATTAGTAGTTATATATCCATGTGTGCAGAGCTATCTTCCGGATGAAACGGCATTAGGTCTGGTGGCTTTGAGGAACGTAGAGCTTGTGAGATTGAGAGGAAATGGAACGGGCAAAAGGAATACATGGGATCGCATTTATGACTACGATGTTTACAATGATCTGGGCGATCCTGACACCAAGAAGGAGTTAGAAAGGAAAGTGTTGGGTGGATCCCAGGAATTGCCATATCCTCGCAGGTGTAGAACTGGTCATCCGCATTCTAAAACAAGTAACTACCTGCTGCACATGGGTTAGACGATCAAATTAAAGTGTAGTTACTATATATAATTTCAATAGAACTTACGCTTTACGTGTTACGAGCGTTTGCAGGTCAGGCTTTCGAGAGCATGGACCGGCTATGCAGCCTTACACAGAGCTTCTATATTCCCTCAGACGAACAATTTCCGCAGGAGTGCCTTTCAGACTTCAGAGCTCATTTCCTCAAGGCTTTCTCTAAAGTAGTTATACCCGCCATAATGTCCGCTGTTAAGCCTGAGTTTGCCAGTTTGAAGGAAGTTCGTGGTCTCTATAGTAAGGGAATTTCATTTTTTACTAACATTACAGCCAGTTTAGCCAAAGAAGTCCTTCCCGGTCAGACGATAAAAGGGATTATGAATACAGACGATCAAGCTATCCTCAAGTTTCCGCTTCCCACTATTATTAGTAGTGAGTGGATTAATCGTAAATTTGAATTTAATGCATTTTGGGCACTATTAATTATGTTTGATAATTACTGAATGAAATCGGTGTCTGTGCAATAGGGGATGATGCTGCATGGATGACAGAGGAGGAGTTTGCCTGCCAGACGCTTTCTGGAGTGAATCCGATGGTCATTCAATGTTTACAAGTATGAAGCAACCGAGATTTTTAATTCTTCTTCTTCTTCTTATTATTATTAATACTCATGACCATACGAACTTCTTTATGTGATTACAGAGCTTTCCACCGTTAGGCCACCTGAACGCACAAATCTATGGTTCCCAACAAAGTGCAATCACCGCTGAACATATTCTTAAAAGCCTAGATGGCATCTCGGTGGAGGAGGTATTTAGTTCCTTCAGTTAAATTGTTAATTAGATTTAATGGTTCGTTAATGAATATATACTAGTATTTTGAATATTCTTCCGCAATACAATAGACAGGAAACCATTAAGCATGCATGTCCATATAGCAGGCAATTAAATCGAAGAGGCTCTTTATATTGGATTACTATGACACTTACATGCCCTACGTCGAGCTCGTGAACCAGCTTCCTACCAGCAAAGCCTACGCTACCCGTTCACTTTTCTTCCTGGCCGACACCGGAACTCTAAAACCTGTGGCTATTGAGCTATGTTTGCCTCCCACGTCAGTGGGCTTGGGTTCAAGACAAGTCTACACTCCTGACTATAGCGGTGAAGATGAAGGGTGGTTATGGCAACTAGCCAAAGCTCATGTGTGGGCAAACGATTCCGGTTATCATCAGTTGGTTAGCCATTGGTAAGAGATAACAATATCATTTGTGTTTTTAAGTTTGAACTTGTTAGAAGATTACTAACCACCTTTATCATATTCACATTTGCAGTGCTTCGTCTACTTAGAAATTATTTATAAAGTTTTTCCTTTTCTTTCAAATGCAGGCTCAGGACTCATGCTGTGGTGGAGCCATTTATCATTGCTACCCATAGACATTTGAGCAAACTGCACCCACTTCACAAGTTGCTGATACCTCACTTTCGCAATACTATGGAGATCAATCGATCCGCTCGTCAGTCGTTGACAAATGTAGGAGGCATAATCGAGCAATGTTTTACGAGTGGTAAATATTCTATGGAAATTTCGGCCAAAACATACATGGATTGGAGGTTCAACGAGCAAGGACTGCCAGCTGATCTCCTTAAAAGGTGATGTTATGACCATAACCATGTTGTAACTTTAATATTAAAAAGGAAATATTATAACCATGTTGTAACTTTTTGTGAGACTAATAGATGAATGCACTAATATAATAAGCGTTTTCCAGGCGTATGGCTGTGTCCGACCCAAGTGATAAAGCAAAAGGTGTGACGCTTGTGATAGAAGATTATCCGTATGCAGTGGACGGGCTTGAAATATGGGCGGCCTTGAAATGTTGGGTATCTGACTACACATCGTTGTATTACAAGGACGACCAAAGTGTAGAGAGCGATAGAGAAGTTCAAGCATGGTGGAAAGAGATCGTGGAAGTGGGCCACGGAGATAAGAAGGGTGATGAGGGAGGATGGTACAAGATGAAGAGTGTCACGCCCCCAATTCTTTTTTCCTTAAATTGGCCGAGTGCGGCACCGCCTAAGTTAATAACTTGTTCACCATTGGTTAACTTTACGAACTACGCCTTCAACAATTCATAATAAACATGAATTCATATTATTAATGTGCGGAAACCATCAACAATATAAGAATAATAACAACTCGGCAATAATATAAAAGAACGATCTTTTATTATATAATGAAAGTTTACAATGACCGGGAGCTGCGCTCCACCGGCGTTAATAAAACAAGAGGGCGCCCGCCCGTGCAAGAGCGCACGGAGGTCTGCCACAATAATCCACCGAAATATAATAACACATACACAAACTTAGCGTTGGGGCGGGCGCACCCGTGCACGACCCGTGCCCAACCCTCAACCCAATCCAAGTGTATACCGACGTGGGCGCCCGTGCGCACCACCACAAATCTCACAAGACCTGTGCCCGGCTCGGCGGGCTCATCCCCTAACCACGAGCTGCGGTAGTCTTTGCGCAATCTCTTGTGCGCACCTCCGATTTGTGAAGAGAATGTGATGAGAGTTGATGATCCAAATGAAACTGCGCCTCAAGCTTTTATACGCTCACTTGGTGTGTCGCCCTTCATGCGGCCGACCTTCGTTTCCATAACAAAAACGCCCAACGATTATCCAAAACACCATCGGCTTGCCCCAACTCCTTGTTCATACCTTCGTCGGCTCGTTCATAAGGCGAGCTGCCTGTCCGCCTTATAAGTGGGTGAGCGCCCTCCACAACCGTGCGCATTATTCACTTATGCCTTCGTTGTTTATGGAGTGCTCGCATTCATACTTAGTCGATTTTTCACGACGGAGGGAGCGCGCGCCCGTGCCCAAGAACGCAGGGCGTTACATTCTCCCCCACTGGAAATCGTTGCCGTCCTCGACAACATACCATCTCGGTAGCCATCCACCAAGATCATTAATGCCCATGATGTCAACTCCTCCACATATTGCAATCATCATCGCAACATATGTAGAGCCACCATTTCCACCATGTCTCGCCTTGGCAACCATCTATCACCAAGATCACCATACCAAGGTATATTATATATCAGATGTCCATGATTATCGACCACCTTGTCACAATCTCCTCATGCTGCTCTCCACCATGGAAGGTTGATCCCTCCAACTCAAGCTACATGTCCACCGCAACAATGTGTCAAACTCCATCATGTCATCACCACCATGTGCAAAACTGCCCATGATATGTCAACAAGTGCTAACACCCCTCAACCATGTGCTAACATCTCATCTCGACAATATGTCATATATCGGAAGTCATCTCAATCCATGATCATCAACCACCATGTCACAATCTCCACATGTTGCTCCATCGTGGAAGGCTGGTCCCTCCATCTCAAGCTACATGCGCACTGCAACATATCGTGTCGACCTCATCATGTGTCGTCCTCATGTGAACTGCTGCCATGATACTCCAACAAATGCCAACACATTTCTGCACACTGCTAGCCCTCATGCCTGAACTAGTTGGGTAGCTAATCCAACTATCACTCTCAAACCATGAGAATGCACATCCTCATGCCACCATCAGTTGTTTCTCAAAACATCCTGCCACATCCTTAACTCGATCAAGAATCCATCTCCATATAAGTGTAAGCCATGCTCAGGTCCATGAAGTAGTCCTCATCCCATCTGCAACATGCTGTCCATGATGTTTGGTGTCAATGTGCTACATGAAATCAACCACATCTATCCCAACATCATCCATATGCGTATCTCCTCCATATGAAGAGATCATCTCATCAATCTCCAACTCTCGGTATGCCACATCTAGGTCCATGAAGCAACCTCCATCATATCTGCAATGTGCCATCGCTCTAGTTTGCCATAGAAACAAGTATACATATGCCTCATCTATCCATGTGCTGCCCATGATCATAGATCAATCAGCTCTCATGTAAAAAGGTAGTTGAGTCTCGGCTCAACTCATGCCCAAGTGTTGCCACCAAGGCATCCTCATCATCGTAACTCCATCACTCCAAAGTGTCTCATCTCGATCCTCTACATTAAGTCACTCTTCCAAGCCATGCCCATACATGTACTCGAAAGTATGCACCCCATCCTGCATCAAAGTCTCTGACCTCAGCTCCTCAATGCATCAAATCCTCTAAGTCCACCATATATGAAGTCCCCAAAATTCACAACAATCTCATGTCATCATGAGCTCCATAAGTCATCCCCAACCAACACACTAGCAAGCATACAAGTCTCGGCCCAAAGGTCTCTGCAAGATGCATCAGCTCTCCATGTAGTAGGAATGCTCCATAGTCTGCTCACAACTCCATCCAAGTCCATGGCCTTGTTGTACATAAGTGCACAACCTCTCCATCAGCTCATAAGTAATAATCTCCATGTCACACTAGCAAATCCACCTGCACAACATCCCTGCTTTGGCACTCCTCATTGGATGCCCATAAGTGACACCTCTACAAGTGCTCTACATAATGTCCTTGCATAAGACTGCCATGCTTCATGTCTCCAACCTGATGTCCATGACTATGTTTTCCATGTAGTCCAACCAAGTAGACCCATCACAACAATCGATCATCCTCATCCAAGCTGCAATCTTCGGTCTAGTGAACTGGGTCACCCAACCATATCATCATCACATGAGTCTCTCCATCATAGCTCCTCCACCAAAGTGTCCACCAAGACTATCTCTTGGTCTCGGCCATGAGAAGTCCACCTAAGAGTGTGCCCTTCAATCTGTCCATGAGTCATGCCGGGCACTTAGCCATGTGGCTAAAGCATGACCCATTCATCCACAATGATCATCAAGTTCCACCCTTGTCACGAGCCTTTGCACGTTTCATCATAAGGTCACAAACAACCCCAACAAGTCCTGCAACAATCAGCAATCCTTGCTTCTCCATACAAGGTCTCATCATAAACATCCATGGTAAGATGCTCCCTAGCATCGGCAAACTGGCTTTGCCCTTCCCTGCATGCGGTCCATCTACCAAATGCTCAAATGAAACACAAGTATCAATGGTACTTACATCATCATCATCATGAGGTTCCTCCATGAGAGTACCCTCATCCATACATGTCTGCAAACTGCACGATCCTAGTCCAACTTGATCAATCTCAAGCTCGTCCTCCATCATGATCATGTCTACAACATCTTCAACTATCACGGCTTCCTCTTCCTTGTTTGCACAATCTGGAACTTCACCTTGCTCCATTGTCCATCCAAGTTGAAGAAGTTCGTCTTCAACATTCTTTTCCAAGACTTCAAGTTCCTTTCGAATCCGGGGATTCTCTTCTTTCAACCTCCTCAACCCGTATAAGGTAAGCAAGAGCTTCCCTTCACATTCTTCCAAACCTGCCATGCCTTGTACTTCGTCTTCCCCGGTTCGTACTTCGTTCAGTCCACAGACGCCCAAACCGTGTATACCTGCCCACACGCAGTCCCACTTGCCTACCTGACAAATGCCCAAATCGTATGACCAGCACGTAGTACCACCTGCCCAACTCTATGACACCTGGTTCCAACCTTTACCAGCTTCACCAAGTTCCCTGCAACCATGAACCGACCCTTGTTCCACTTGTATGTGAAACTAGCTTCCTTCCCCTGCAAGTACCTGCTTCCACTGTCACGAGCAACCTTGCTCAAATATCAACTGTCAAGTGTATGTACACCTGCTTCACCCAGCTTCTTGCAAGACTCCTCCAAGTCTTTAGTCTGGCTCTGATACCAACTGTCACGCCCCCAATTCTTTTTTCCTTAAATTGGCCGGGTGCGGCACCGCCTAAGTTAATAACTTGTTCACCGTTGGTTAACTTTACGAACTACGTCTTCAACAATTCATAATAAACATGAATTCATATTATTAATGTGCAGAAACCATCAACAATATAAGAATAATAACAACTCGGCAATAATATAAAAGAACGATCTTTTATTATATAATGAGAGTTTACAATGACCGGGAGCCGCGCTCCACCGGCGTTAATAAAACAAGAGGGCGCCCGCCCGTGCAAGAGCGCACGGCGGTCTGCCACAATAATCCACCGAAATACAATAACACATACACAAACTTAGCGTTGGGCGGGCGGGCGCACCCGTGCACGACCCGTGCCCAAACCTCAACCCAATCCAAGTGTATACCGGCGTGGGCGCCCGTGCGCACCACCACAAATCTCACAAGACCTGCGCCCGGCTCGGCGGGCTCATCCCCTAACCACGAGCTGCGGTAGTCTTTGCGCAATCTCTTGTGCGCACCTCCGATGTGCGAAGAGAATGCGATGATAGTTGATGATCCAAATGAACCTGCACCTCAAGATTTTATACGTTCACTTGGTGTGTCGCCCTTCATGTGGTCGACCTTCGTTTCCATAACAACAACGCCCAACGATTATGCAAAACACCGTCGGCTTGCCCCAACTCCTTGTGCATACCTTCATCGGCTCGTTCATAAGGCGAGCTGCTTGTCCGCCTTATAAGTGGGTGAGCGCCCTCCACAACCGTGCGCATTATTCACTTATGCCTTCGTTGTTTATGGAGCGCTCGCATTCATACTTAGTCGATTTTTCACGACGGAGGGAGCGCGCGCCCGTGCCCAAGAACGCAGGGCGTTACAAAGAATGTGGAGGTTGTGAAAGAAGGCATTACCACACTCATTTGGATCGCTTTTGCGCACCATGCAGCGGTTAATTTCGGGCAGTACGACTATGCGGGATTCATGCCCAATCACCCCAGCACCACCCGGAAACTTATTCCAGAGAAAGGATCCACACAATACTTAGACTTCCTTCGTGACCCGGAAGCCTATTTCCTAAAAATTGTGTCCAATCCAAAGCCCTGTGCCACTAACATGGCTGTCCTGGAGCTTCTATCGAAGCACTCTACCGGCGAGGTATACGGCTCCGCCTCCGATTGGACAGATGACTCTCGCGTTGAAACAACATTCCAACGCTTTCGCTCCAAGCTACTTGAGATAGAGTAGAATATCAAGATTAGGAACACAGATCAAAGGTTGAAAAACCGGCACGGCCCCGCAGAGGTTCCCTGCACGCTGTTATACCCGGGCACTTCCGATACTGGCGAGACAGGTGCTGGACTTACATTTCGAGGAATTCCCAACAGCGTCTCTATATAGTAGAGCATTCACTCCGTCTCTTAGTTCGTAGATATACAATATTCTTGTGCTACAAATTCGTTGCGTTTCATAATATACAACTCATGTTCAAACTCTATTTTATTAATCTATTATTTTTTAAAGAATTGATGTATATCCTTTATTTTATTTTATTTACTGAAGGGTATTTTCAATCTTTATTTTATATTGCCCGAGTTTATTGTTTAGTTTTAATATGGTTTAAAAATTCATAAAATTTTATTATTAAATTGATAATTATATATCAAATTTCATAGTAATAGGTCAATAATATTTTTGATATGGTTATCTTTATTTTTGATATTATTTTCTTTATTTTCATATTATATGGTTTTATATTTTCTATTAGTTAGTAGTAAGAATAATTTATTTATTTATTTTTTTAATTTTAAGTTTTTTAAAGGAATTTTAGGTTTAAAGTATTTTTCTGGTTTTGTATTAAATATTTTAGAATATTTTTAATTGTAGTTAGAAATAAAAAATTGAGATTTATGTCAAAAGTAGTTATGCCATTTTTTTTTTTAATTAAATTGATGAATTAAAAAAAATGTCATATGAAAATGAGTTATGGTTTTTTGGGCATGTAAGATTAGTAAACCATGGTATAGGCCCATTGTATTGCATCAAAATCTCTTTACATGTTAATAATATCCATGATAAAGAAAGGGTGGATCTTCATGGCTAAAAATCTTGTTACATGTTTTTTAAATGTATATATGTTTAAATCATATATCAATTCTTTTTATAATTAATATAACAATTCTTTTTATAATTAATAATAGTATTAATAATTTAAAATAAAGATATAATTTAGTTAATTTTTATGATTTATTTTAATCTTGGCAATGTGATATGTAATTTTCTATTATGCGATTTCTACCGAAAAGACTCTTATTAATGATATATGGATCACGCAAACTTGCTTTAGCAACGATTTAATTTATATGATTGTATGCTAGTTAAATAAAATCTTTTACAACTCTTTGAATGGCATAACATTCCATTTTATCTTGTTAAAATATTAGATTTTAAAATATATGTTACAATATAATACATACATAAGAATATTATTCATCATATATATATAACCATTATACATCCATTTTATTCAGATCTAGCAAACAAGAGATATCAAATCTTTTGAACCTCCAACATTTACATTGAAAAACTTGAAAAATTGTTTGCAGCGCAAGCTTTTTGATCCTTTTGCTAGATCCGTAGTTAAGATGAATCTATCCTATAGACACACACAATGTGTAATTTTTATTGTTTAACTTGTATGTTTAAAGCATAAACGGATTTAATTCCTTCTAAATCCCTTTGACATAACTGAAAATGTAGAATAATGAGATTACTTGAAATATTTTAACCACAAGAATTTATTTCTTCCATTAATTTATATAATATATACACACGTTTTTTTAAGTATATATAATATATAAATAGTTGGCATTAAAATATTATATTTATAAACTACAATATTCACATTAAAATTCTTTTTTAATTCACATATTTTTATATACACATCAGTATTAATTAATTTTCTATATTGAAATATTTTATTTATAATTTACATTTATTATTTATTTATTTAATTTTTTCAAATGCTACTTATCAACTTTATACTAAGAATGAAGTGAATTACACATCGCCCTCTTATAAGAAATTAAACTTTTAATTACTTCTTTCCCTTTGCAAATTGAAATATTTTATTATGGTTAACATGTATACATATAACTATATAAATTTCTCTCTATTTAGTACATATACATGAAATTAATCTTCAAATATATCAACTAACATGGATATTTAAATAGTCCATCTAACTCTTATATTGAATATCCCACCCACCCTTTTGGAGTCTTCTAGATTGAATGAGAGGTGTTACTTTTAACTAACATAACCTCTATGGTATCCTTATGAAGATGGGGTTATAAAAATCCTCCTTTCTCAAAGTCAATGAAATTTACTTTGGATAACACCGTTGCGTTCAGCTCATTAAGAGATTTTCGATGATATAAATATTATTTCAATCGAATATCTGGATCAAAAGTTAAGCCCATTTAAAGTTTAGTCATTTAATTCCTGCCGCATAGGTAAGGACGACCTGCCACGTGGCACCCCCACCTCACCCAGGTGGTTCCACATCTCACTTGAAACCAACATGGTCATGGTTGATTCAATGTAGCACATTCCACATCACCTAGCCTATGGGCCCCACGAGCCTAGCCTTTAGCATGTAAACCCAACATTTTATATTATATCCATTTTATAAGAATCAATGTTAAACCTCACACTACTTTCCCGCTCAACGCGACATAGGTTGCACACCTCTAAACACATTGGCATTCCACATTAAGTGTGAAGCCCTCCCCGCCTTCAAATTATTAACACAGGGGGTTGACACACTTTGTCGCTTACAGGACTGAACAACACACACATATACCCCTTTTGAAGAAGACTGTGAAAGTGGGGAGATGTGCACAAAAGTGCATGTCCATTTCCTTAAAGTATTAGAATAATTCTTGATGTTAGACATAAAACATGAATGGGAATCTTCCTGTCCTTTGACACAAATTTTTATGTCACACCTTCTGTCAAGAAGGCCAAACAGAAAGGTCATGCCTTATTGATGCCTTACCGAGATCATGGTGACGTCAATTTGCCATGTGGCATCCTCCAAAGGTGCCATGTATCATCTAAAACTAGCCCCCTTGGCCATCTAAAAAGGCCATTTTTTCCTACCAAGTGTCACGTTAGAAGAATGTCACATCAACAGTCTTTCCACATCATCGATCCATGTCATCTAGAATTCCACATGGCATCCACATACCCATACGTAGTATGCATAGCATCTTCCACCTCAGCTTAAGTCATGGGTCCCATCGGGTCCCAAACCTTCATGGAAATCAACAATTTTTCATTATACAAATTTTGGGTCAAGTTTGGGTTTCCTTCTTCTCTTTCTATTCCTTTCTCTGTCTCCCAAGATATATATTTTCAATCCCTCCACTGCACCACATCGCCACCACACCAAAGCTCCAGGACATAGTCAAGGCATATGGAAAACGTGGCATAGTGAAAATTTGAACTTTCATGTCCGGTAATGGGAACATTCTCATCTCGCGTTCTCCATCAATTCCTTGGTTATATCCATATATAAAACTCTTAACATTAGGTGTGGTGCAGATTAATGCTACTAACCATCATTAACGATTAATCATAATATTAGTGGTGAATTGCATAGATTAAGTTAATGCCTCTACTCATTGTAAATTCTTTGAATGCTTTTTGTCATGCCAGGAGGTAACACCTCAAATGAACTATATTTATTCATTTAGATTGTTCATAGTTATATACACGAGGGAGTCACTCTTGGGTTTCACTTCCTGATGACTATTCCTTTTACATTATTTATTATTTACATTATTTACAACTGTTCACCCAATCCCCATGATTAGGTGTCCACATTCCCCCCCCCCCTCTTAATCTGAAGGGATGTTGGTGAGTCCAAGCATTGTTTCGAATCTTTCAAGTTTTTCTCTTCCAAGCGCTTTGGTGAAGATGTCTGCAATATTCTCATTAGTGGAACAATGGCATAGATGGATTTTCTTAGCCTCAACATGATGTCGAATCAAATGGTATTTTGTATTGATCTTCTTCGTTCGATCACGGAGCTTTGGGTTCTTGGCCAACTTTATTACAGAGGTGTTGTCAATCATGAGTGGAGTTGAATGTAATTGTTTTACCTACAAATCTTCCAAAATTTTCCTGAGCCACACAATTTATTTTGTTGCCTCAGCTGCTGCCACATATTCTGCCTCTATTGTGGAATATGCTGGAACTGATTGTTTGTGTGATCTCCATGAGACATCTCTTGATCCAAGATTCATAGCATAACCAGAAGTAGACACCTCAGTTTCTTTGTCTCCATCAAAGTTTGAATCAGAGTATCCAATCAAGCTGAAGCCACCCACGTGTGTATACTTGAGTCCAAAGCCTTGAGATCCATTCAAGTACTTTAAAACTCTTTTTGTAGCAGACCAATGTTCCTCACAAGGCTTTTGCATAAACCTGGAGAGGATTCCAACAGTAAATGAAATGTCTGGTCTGGTAGTAGTCAGGTAGTTGAGACTTCCTACAAGTTTTCTATACTTTGTTGCATCCTCAAATTCTTTTCCTTTAGCGAATGTGAGATTTAAGCTTTGTTCCATTGGAGTAGTTAGAGGATTGCACTCAACCATGCCAAACCTATTCAACAGATCTCCAATGTACTTATTTTGAGAAAGGAGTATAGATTTCGGATGTTGAGTTACTTCAATACCAAGGTAGTAATGAACATAACCCAAATCATTCATTTCAAAACATTTCCTCACTTCCTTCTTTATGGATGCAATGTAGCTCTCATTGTTCCCTGTCATCAAAATATTATCTACATATGCCACAAGATTTACAATTGTTTTTCCAACTTTCTTGACAACATCAAGATCATAATGTTTGAAATTGAGTTTCAAAAGATGCTATGAGATCTACTATAACTTGGCCTGATCTCTTAAGTCCAGTTAAGGAAGTAGATTCAGCAAACTGAAACTTTACTCACCTTCCTCATGAGCTACAAGACACTCACGGGCCAGAGAACCACCCCAGGTGGCTAATCCTTGAGCTGGGTCTTTTTTTCACGGAGAAAACTCCCCAACTGCATGCTTTGCAACGTAAGGTAGCAGTTGTGAGCCTATAACCACATGCATAATCTTACTTCCTAGTGATTCTAACCCCAAAGCTACAGTTCAGAGGGTGCAGTTCTGGATTTTGAGCCACCATTTTAGGCTAGCCTCTAGATCACTATCCATAGCTCAATGTGATTTTCCAAAATCATAAATTCAATAAGGACAAAGGTATTCATACAAAAATTGAACAAGAATCTAACCTAATGAGGCTTGACCATGACAATCATTTCATTAAACACATGGTAAACATGTAAGATACAGGTCATGAGTGCATATCTCATCATAGGAGTCTAAAACTTATCTGAGAATCACCAAGAAGGTTAATTCCCTCTAAAAATAGTTGCATTAAGACTTGTTATCCCATGCATTCATTAACCATCAAATACTTATCAAATCCTGAACAAAGACATAGTTAGAGCACATTATAGATCCATGCTTATAACCAACATATAACCAGATTCTTAAACATGAAAGAACAACCATCAAATCCACATAATAACAAGTACAAGAGCCCATGAATTACCATAGGAAAAATAGAACTTATTAACATATGGAAAATCCAGCCAAGTCAAGGACTTCCACGTGCCACTCGACCATAGATTGGGATGAACCAAATCTCTCCTTCAACCAATCACCCTTGTGCCATATTCCAAGCATGAATGTGGGATATCAAGAGATAAAAAACTAGGGCTTCCTAGAGATTAAACTTTTAACAAGTGTCCAATCACTACAAAGAAAGCACCAATTAATAAAACTTTTAACAAATACACTTTTTCTTGTTCTCTTTTTGGTGGAGGTGAATAGACAAGGAAAAGCTTTTAGAAGAGTATTTTTTGAGCATATAAACCTATAACGTCTTGACAATCACATTTTCATAGCACCCCCCTCTTGATAGATATACATCCTCCCATGTTCAATTTTTGTAAAATACGTACATATTAAAAGATACAACATGGTAAGGAAAACACATAATTTTGCTTGTTATTAAGTTCAACACGCATGTACATCATGTTACCAACCATGCTAGTTTTAGGGTTAATATGAAACCTAAATTTTGCTAAAATTACAATTTAAAAAGAGGAGGCACGAATATGTACAATACCATGCACACTACGTTAGGCTAACATTTGATTAAAAAAATGTTAATGCACTAAATAAAATAGCTACATTGATTCAATTTATACAATGTGTAGTGTAATAAGTTTTAAAAGGATTGTTTTGCAATATGCACTAAACATATCATTCCTCTAGTGTGATCTAAATAGACCATTGCATCAAGGTCCCATTAAATTATTTTATTTAAAAAATGGCTTTTGAAGTGTATTAAACATAGCTATACATCTGTGCATAACACAAACATATGTAACAAGGCACATTAAGATATTTTATAAAGGAAAACATGTTAACAATGTTCCCCATACCTATCAATGTGCTAATGCATTGGAATATGAGGCACATTGGGGTAGGGTAAGAAAAACACAAACCAAATTATTATTTCAATTTTTCTTTAGTACTTACACATGTTCAAGCTTCAATGCTCTCTGAAAATGTAATAATGAAGGAGAAAACCATAACATAATCCTATAACATGATGTTAATAGATCCACAATGTCCATTTATTATAAGTTTAGTTTTTTAATTTTTAAAAGGTTCAGATACTATGCATTCAATCTTGTTAATATTATTGTATATCCCATGATCCAAAGAAATGGTAAAATATGTAAAATAAAATTTATACTTTATCTTTAGATCCAATAATATGTATTAGACTATGTAAACCATAACATAAACCATATTAATTAATCTACTTTTGGTATTTATTTATGGCATTCAATAGTTTTGTTGCGTTAGTCATGTTATATGTCCCATAAGATCTCTTTAGTCATATCTCATATATACAAATTCTATGGCATGTCACCTCATTATTTTGAGTGTTCCATGCAATTTCAAACTAAGATTCAAGATTTAATAAGTCCTTTGTGTGTTATGTTCATTATGTTTTTTCCTTATGTTATATATGTGAAATTTGTTAACATAATTATGTTATTGAAGGGTAATTTTTTAATTAAATTTTTATTGGTGAAAGGTTAATTTATTATGATAACATCACTCTCGAAGGGAAAAATTTTAAACATAATGTTTTGAAGGGAAAAATTTTAAACATAACATTTTTTGACAGTAAGAGTAAGGACCTAAAACACAAAAGAAAATTTGTATGAAAGATAAGGATAAATCCAAATTCCAACTGTAGAAATTTTGAATAATGTGACACTTATTCAGAGAGATTATCCCAATTATACACTATTGTGGAATACATGCACAATACATAATCTCCTCTACGTTGATCATCAATTTAGCAGCATTAAAACCAATGAAATATCAATCGCATGCAAACATTAACATAGTATGTAACCCGGGGAAAGCTTACAGCTGAAAACCCCACACTATCTGTATATTAATGATTGAGAACATGTAGCAATACATAGTACAATACTCCTTTCAAGTATCTAGCACTATTTCCACCTGTTACACACAAAACTAGCTCAGATCTGAACAAGTCACAGGTTCAAATCTCCTCCGCTGCTTTGCCTGTCTCTATTGCACAATACCAAGTGAAAATCACGTGAGCACAGGCTATTTCACTGGGCATATACTACGCAATCCTCATGGGCATACTCAATCCATTGATTGTGCAAGATCTCATGCACAACTATAGTCACAACTGATAGCAATCTCAACCTCTAACACCTGTCTCCACTGAACTGTACATGCAATGAGTTAACTGATGTATTCTTCAGTTGCATTATGAGTTAATAATTAGTGAATTAATTTAATCAATTAATTCACATCACTCATCACTAGTCTATTTGAAATTAGAGTAATTACAACTAGTTTAACCAAGTCAAACTGAACACAACTCCATCAACTCCACATCCAACTCCACAGAACTCACATGCATGAGTTCTAACTAATGTCCTCCATGCAATAGCTCAACTGACCCACAAGAAAAGCGTATTTCCTTCTAACAGCTGCATGTGCCACATCTGTAGCTCAAACTGAAGTGCTCAAAGAGGATAAGATAATGTTTATAGTCCAAATATTATTATGAGACAATAATATTTGACTTTTCTATTTTTAGCCTGGTGGTCTAAAAATAGACTCTGATCACTCCGCTGTGAACCAGAAATAGAAGTCCATCTATCTTTTCCCAACATGACCAATCATCCATAAACAACATCCTGCAACTCATAGACCATGATCCCTATGTCTAAAAATAGACAGTCTAAAAATAGACTTTGCGCCAAAAATACCCTGCGGGCCCACTTAGTGAAGGCGACTTCTTTCCACTATGCTTCATCATCTTGTTGCATTCTCAACACTCCCTCTCAACAAGATATGGATTATCAACAACCCCTATCCTGCCTCCGTGGTATTCGAATTTGCTCCTGGTGAGCGCCTTCATCAAGATATCAGCATCCTGATCCTCCATTGGAATGTATGAAAGTAACATGATTCTCCGCTGCACACAATCTCTGATATGATGGTACCTGATGTCAATGTGCTTAGATCTATCATGAAATACAGGATTAGCCGAGAGTTTAATGCAACTCTGGTTATCACAGTAAATCACAGTAGGCTCCATGTAAGAACCGAACAAACCGACCAGGATCTTCCTCATCCATATAGCCTCGCATGCAGCCATATACTCGGCCTCTACTGAACTGAGTGCCACGGATCTCTGCTTCCTGCTGTACCAAGAAACTGCTGTCGACCCGATACTGAAGACCCCTCCTGATGTGCTCTTTCTGTCCGTTGGGCTCCCTTCCCAATCTGCGTCTGTGAAGCCACATAGCTTCACCTCATCCTCCTGTCTGTACCACAATCCATATCCCGATGTGCCTCTCAAATAACGCAATACATGCTTGCCCGCCTTCCAGAAGATCTTGGTAGGCTTAACCATAGCTTGTGAAAGCTGGTTAATAGCATAGCATATATCGGGTCGTGTATTGACCAGATACATAAGGACCCCACCAATTGTCGATAAACAGTGGCATCCACTTCTTCTGCTGAAGTGGCATCCTCCTTCCTCCAACCTCCAGGAAGAGGAGTATCAACAGGCTTGCAACCATGCATGTTGAACTTCTCCAATATCTCCCGAGCATACTTACCCCGAGAAACAAATAGTCCTTCACTGCGCTGCCAAATTTCCAATCCCAGGAAATAATGAACGAGGCCCAAGTCCTTCATCTCAAACTCCTTAGCAAGATCATCCTTGCATGAAAGTATCAATAGCTAATAACCCGTTAGAATCAAATCATCTACATAAAGTACAATGATAAGCAACTTACCCTCCACCACAATCTGGTATAGGTTAGGATCCACCTCACTCTTGGAGAATCCAAGTCCGGTGAAATAGCTGTCTATCTGTGTGCACAAAGCACGTGGTGCTTGTTTCAACCCATACAGCGCTCTCTTGAGCCTGCACACATGCGAATCGCTGCTGAAGATCTCAAAACCTTTGGGCTGTTCTATGTACACCTCCTCCTCAATGACTCCATTGAGGAATGCATTCTTCACATCCATCTGATGAATGTGCCATCCCATCTGCACTGAGAGAGAAAGAATCGTCCATATGGAAGAATACCTTGCGACAGGTGCAAAGGTCTCCTCATAATCGATCCCCTCTATCTGTGAAAAGCCTCGGGCAACAAATCTTGCCTTGTACTTCTCCACACTCCCGTCAGCTGCCTGCTTAACTTTGTAGATCCATCTCAAACCCACCACTGATTTCCCTTCTGGTCTAGGAATAATCTCCCATGCACTGTTTCTGACAATCGAATCATACTCTTCCACCATGGCGTCTACCCATGCGGGATCCTCCACAGCTTCCTTGAAAGAGGATGGCTCAGTCACAACACATTTGCTCATAAGAGCCATGTATCTAGTGTACCGATCAGGTGACTGTCTCTGCCTACGTTGGGTTGTAGGTGTCCTATAACTTTCTCTGCATCTTGAGCCAGTCGGTCAGCTTCTGTCAAGCGCTTTCACCCTCTTATGGTTGGCGCTGCATGAGTGGTCTCTTCCACTCCATGAACCTCGTCCTGTGGCTGATCCACGTCCTGAAGCTCATCCTTAGGAACTAATAGCTCCTCATCTGCATGCAAGTGTGGCTCCCTCTCAAGCGAACACTTCATGGCTTTCTCCTCCTGAAATTTTATATCCCATCGCACAACAGTCTTACCACTGTCTGGCAAATACACACGATAGTTGTGGGGCATATCAGTGTACCCCACAAATATCCCAACCTCTGCGGTTGGCTCCAACTTCTTGTTGGCGTCCTTCGTCACATGCATGTAAACGTTAGCACCAAAAATCCTCAAATGAGAAAGATCAAGCTTCTTACCAGAATAAGCCTCCTCGGGTGTACTCATGCCAAGTATCCTGTGAGGACAACGGTTCTGCACATAAACTTCTGTATTGCATGCTTCCGCCCACAAGTGAAGGGGTAGGCCCTGATCATGCAACATCGCCCGTGCAACACCCACGATCGTTCTGTTCTTTCGCTCAGCAACCCCATTCTGCTGTGGGTTATGGGGAGCTATGAGCTCTATTTGAATCCCTTCTGCACTGCAAAAGTCCTTGAACTCGCCAGAGATGTATTCACCACCATTATCGCTCCTAAGAGCCTTCACCTTCTTCCCCATCTCCTTCTCGACCAGTGCTTTGAACTCACAGAACTTTGAGTATGTCTCGTACTTCTTCTGCATGAAGAAGATCGAGCACTTACAAGAGAAATTATCAACAAATATCACATAATACCTATGTTTTGCTGTCGAAGCTACTGAGAAAGGTCCACACACGTCTGTGTGAATTCTCTCAAGGATTGTCGTGGCGCAATTATCCTTCTCGTGAAAGGTGGCTTTCAAAAACTTTCCCAAAGTACACCCCTTGCACTAATCTGACTGCGCAAGAGTGCCTTTAGGAAGCCCTGTAGTGATCTGCTGCAGTATCTTCAAGGCTCCATGGTGAAGGTGACCCAATCTCCTGTGCCATAGCTCGCCATCATCCTGGCTCACCAATCCTTCTGCCTTGCATGCCATTGTTGCGCAACCATCTACATGAAACTGATAAAGTTTCCTCACTCGAACCCCTATCTTCCAGGTTTCTCCAGTTGTCTTACTGCGCAGGGAAGCCTTTCCCTCGCTGAAAACAACATCATATCCCTTGTCTTCTAACATCGCCACAGAGATAAGATTCTTCTTCAATCCTGGAACATGCATCACTTCCTTCAATACGAAGGGTTTGCCAGACTCCCTCTCAAAGGAAATGGTACCGATACCGGTCACACTGTATCTACCATCATCGCCCATTTCGATGTGCACTCCAAGATCGTTGTCGTCCAAATCAGAAAACAAATCTCGATCTCCTGTCATGTGAAAAGACACACCACTGTCCAAGAACCACACCGATCCCATCACACTTGAAACCAAGCATGCAATCAATGAAAAATCAAGCTCAAACTGCGAGGCTAGAGCCTCTCCTACCGCAGATCCAACAGCTTGCTTGTTCTTCTTCTTCTGCGGACAATTAGTGGCATAGTGTCCGTGCTGGTGACAGTGAAAACACTTCACCTTGGACATGTCTTGCTTCTTGCCTTTCACACCAGACTGAGAAGCTTTCTTGTTCTTCCCCTTCTTTGCTTTGGCAACCAAAGTGCAGTTTTCTTCATCAGTTCCCTTTGATGAAGATCCGTCCCTGGTATTCCGCCTGATCTCCTCCTGCACAAGATCTGACCAAAGTCTCTCCCATCCTGGCAATTTCTCCTGACCATTGACAGAGTCCTGATAGGAATGCCAACTCTTCGAAAGAACAAGGAGAGCCAAGCTCACCAAGTCCTAATCATCGACAGTCACCCCCACACTTCCTAGCTCATCCTGACACTGAGTGAACTTCGTGAGATACTTGGGCATACTGTCTCCCTTCTCACATTTGATGTTTCTGAGTTTATCCTTGAGTGCCAGCTTCCTCTGATTACTCTTGCTTTGGAATAGATCTGTCAACGCTTTCCACATCAAGTGTGGAGAAGCCTTTCCATGCAGGTTGGACACAATGTGATCCTTCATGCCCTCCAACAGAATCCTTCGACACTTTGTTGTCTTCTTTTGCTAAGCATCAACTTGAGTAGCATCAGTAAGCTTTGGGACATCAGCCTCTATGAAATCCTTCAACCCATTATCATCTAACACCGCCTCCATCCTGTCCTTCCATGCAATATAGTTTGAGCTGCCCTCAAGAGCATACTCCAATCGCAATCCGTTGAAAGACATTGCAACGTTGACACCAAGAACACACTGCTGCAAATTCGACTTCCACCTGCTCCAAACTCAACCACCTCTGATCTAGAATTCGTGAGAACAAAGTATTTCTCGTATAGAGATTGACTGTATGGGCTTTTACCGGATATCTCACCTTCCAAAGGAAGGATGAACCCAGAGGTTACCTGGCCCGATTACAGACTCTGCCTGAAGAAATAAGATGTAAACACTTTCTGAATAATAGATCTGATGATCAACAGTTCTGATACCATGTAGAAATTTTGAATAATATGACACTTATTCACAGAGATTATCCTGATTATACACTATTGCGGAATACATGCACAATACATAATCTCCTCTACGTTGATCATCAATTTAGCAGCATTAAAACCAATGAAACATCAATCACGTGCACACATTAACACAGTATGTAACCTGAGGAAAGCTTACATCTGAAAACCCCACACTATCTGTATATTAATGATTGAGAACATGTAACAATACATAGTACAATACTCCTCTCAAGTATCCAGCACTATCTCCACCTGTTACACACAAAACTAGCTCAGATCTGAACAAGTCACAGGTTCAAATCCCCTCCGCTGCTTTGCCTGCCTCTATTGCACAATACCAAGTGAAAATCAAGTGAGCACAGGCTATTTCACTGGGAATATACTGCGCAATCCTCATGGGCATACTCAATCCATTGATTGTGCAAGATCTCATGCACAACTATAGTCACAACTGATAGCAATCTCAACCTCTAACACCTGTCTCCACTGAACTGTACATGAACTGAGTTAACTGATGTATTCTTCAGTTGCATTATGAGTTAATAATTAGTGAATTAATTTAATCAATTAATTCACATCACTCATCACTATTCTATTTGCAGTTAGACTAATTACAACTAGTTTAACCAAGTCAAACTGAACACAACTCCATCAACTCCACATCCATCTCCACAGAACTCACATGCATGAGTTCTAACTGAAGTCCTCCATGCAATAGCTCAACTGACCCACAAGAAAAGCGTATTTCCTTCTAACAGCTGCATGTGCCACATCTGTAGCTCAAACTGAAGTGCTCCAAGAGGATAAGATAATGTTTATAGTCCAAATATTATTATGAGACAATAATATTTGACTTTTCTATTTTTAGCCTGACAGTGTAAAAATAGACTCTGATCACTCCGCTGTGAACCAGAAATAGAAGTCCATCTATTTTTTCCCAACATGACCAATCATCCATAAACAACATCCTGCAACTCATAGACCATGATCCATATGTCTAAAAATAGACTTTGCGCCAAAAATACCCTGCGGGCCCACTTAGTGAAGGCGACTTCTTTCCACTAAGCTCCATCATCTTGTTGCATTCTCAACACCAACCCTGGTGCGGATAGATAGTTGTCGTCTCCAAGACAGTCCATACGCTTCCACTATTCAGAAAATGTCGTGTACAGGGATTCTCCCATGTGCTTTGTGTGAATCTCCTAGGCAGGTCTGGAATTTCAATTCAAATTTATCTTACGTCTAACGTGGAAATTTGATGACTATCATTTTTCTTGTCCTTTAAAGTTTTAAATTAATGCATGAGAGGTAATGAAAGATGTCGATAGGTGAGAGGTAATGAAAGAGAGGTAGGTATTAAGTTGGCTTGCAAAGTAGTTATATTGAGAAGAAGAATAATCATTAACCACGTTAACTCTAGTTAACCTACCATGTTCAGATAATTTCACTATTCCAATTAATTTCAATTTGTAGTTACACTGAGAAGAAGAAGAATATTTAACCACTTTAACTCTAGTTAACCTACCATGTTCAGGTAATGTCTCTATTCAAATTAATTTCTTTTCTTCTTTGGATATCTATACAAATCTCATTAACAACCAATGCAACTAAACAGATTTGGTGACAATAAAATAGATGTTGCACCTAAATAGAGTGGGTGACAAGAAATAGATGTTGTTCCTATTGTTGACAAGAAAATAGATGCTAAACCTAAACATAGTGGGTGATATGAAATAGATGTTCTACCTGAACAGAGATGAGAAATAGAGGTCACAACTAAACATACATGATATTTTTTTTCCTGGTAAATCACTTCTTGGAATTTGTATCATTACAAAACTACAAAATTGTCTAATAGATTTAGTGACAATAAAAAAGATGATGCACCTAAACAGATTCGGTGAGAAGAATGTTACAACTACAACTAAACATACTGTCCGACTTAGTTTAGAGTTTAAATCCCGCATTAAAAAATTAAAAAATTGTCTAAACTCTTTTTCAACCTATAATAGAAATAGCACCACATATGGCTTCTGCAACGGCCTCCGAGGAAATTCTCGGAACCTGTGGCCTTCGAACGTATGGCCTCAGAATCGCCAGAGTCATCAAGGATAGATATGATTACTTCGTCAAAGAAGGTCTTGTTATCACTCAGAATTTTCTCTAGAATTTATTAGAAGAAAGAAAATGATCGAGGTATGTTGGAAATAATACTGAGAGGGGGGGTGAATCAGTATTATCAAGCAATTTACCAAATCTTCCTTATTTGATCTTTTGAATTATTCTTGCATATCAGTACCATAAAATAATGAGCATGAATAAAGAAAATAGACAGTCACACCAAAGAACACAAGATGTAAGGTGGAAACCCAATGCGGGAGAAAACCACCTGCTGCAATATGTCTCTATCTTCTTTCAAGAAATTCTTTTTACAATGATTTTGTACTGGTGCAGTCCTTTACCAGCACGCAGGCTGCAACCTGCAGAGAGCTACAACTCTCTCTCATTTTCCAGTCTCTCCTGGAAGGGAGCTACAACCCCCTACTTCTTTTCATGAAGAATCAAATGATCAACAAGTATACAACAGATACAGCCCACTACAGATATCAGATCAGTAATTACAGAAATAACCCAGAACACCTTATGAACAAAAATATACAGTCAACAGATCATCTTAAGACAGGGACGCATATTTTCTTTCTGTGACCTGCGACTGGACGCAGTCTACCTTCCACTATTCTGCGTACCGACGCACTGTTCTTCTATGCTTTGCTGCGACCGGCGCACCCAGAAACACTATCGCGCCGCGTCTTTTGCTTCAGAGACGCACCCAATAACACAGTCGCTCCGCGTCCTTTGCCTCAGAGACGCACCTGAGCCTTTACTGTACTGCGTCCCGGCGCACTTTCCCTTCACTGAACCTGCGTCCCTTCAGATATAAAAGATATGAGGACTTCAGAACCAACCCAAACACTCAGATCCACAGATCTGATCATGCGCCATAGAGATCACAGTCCATTAGAAGATTCGCCTTCATAGATCTGGACTAGATCTCACCAAAAGATATTCAACCAAAAATGATGCCTAATCCAAATGAACTCCTTTGCTTTATATAGGCAAGCTTCTCCCCAAAACATGGAACAAAACCACGAGCCGACACCATAGAAACACAAAACCGTCGGCTAGATACCACACAAGAAACCCCCACGTGCTTTTCTCTGCCTTGAAATGTGTGCACTGGGCGGATGCACCTCCTGAACGGCTGGCCTACGTCCCTGGATGCGGGTTCTGTATGGTATACCTGCGGGGACGCACTTGCTGAACATATTTCCTGCGTCCTTCTTGATTTATCACCTGAATGGGTTTGCCATCAAGGACAACACCTGAATCATAATGCCAACAATCTCCCCCTTTGGACTTGATGGCAACCACATAATCTTCAGCTTCATTCTCCCCCTTTGACATCAAGGGCAAAGGGTATGCTCCCCCTATGCTCATGCATCTCCAGATCTGTAACCAGAAATCCATCATGAAGGAGATAGAGACATATTGCAGCTATTTCCAAGATCTCCTTCTCCATAATGCCAACAATGCATTATGTGCTCCCCCTGAGCCTATACCACCAATAGGAAGATGATCAACAGTAAGATGATGCATCAACAACCCCCAGCTTTTGCCTGAGGTATTCAAAAGTGTCCCTGGGCAACGGTTTGGTGAAAATATCAGCAACTTGTTCCTTAGAAGGAACATACTCCAACTTGACCTTCTGTTCAAGTACTTGTTCCCGGAGAAAATGGTACTTGATTGGTATGTGCTTGGTTTTTGAATGCATAACCGGATTCTTTGAGATGCTGATTGCACTTGTGTTGTCACATAAGATAGGGATTGGAGGAGTACAAGTGATTTGATAATCCTGCAAATTCTGCATCATCCAAAGGAGTTGGGTGCAACAAGATGCAGCAGCAACATATTCTGCTTTAGCTGTAGACAAGGCAATTGAACTATGTTTCTTGCTGAACCAAGAGACCAGTCTGGGACCCATAAAGAACGCACCACCACTTGTGCTTTTCCTGTCATCCACGCTTCCGGCCCAATCTGCATCTGTATAGGCATGAAGAGTAAGATCTGTATCTCTAGGATACCATAAGCCATAATTTTGAGTCCCTTGAAGATATTTGAAAATTCTCTTCACTGCTTGAAGATGAGTCTCCTTCGGATTTTCCTGAAATCTTCCAACTATTCCAACTGCATGCATGATGTCTGGTCGGGTACCTGTCAAATATAGTAAACTTCCAATCATAGATCTGTAGGTTGGTTGATGTACTGCTGCAGATTCATCATTTGCACTGAGACTACATCCTGTGACCATGGGTGTACATACTGGTTTTGCATCTTCCATGCCATATTTCTTCAAAATCTGCTTGAGATACTTGGTTTGAGATAAAAAGATTCCTCCTTCCTTCTGTTGGATTTGCAAACCAAGGAAATATGTCAGTTCTCCTAGCAAGGACATTTCAAATTCTTTCTGCATGACTGAGGCAAAGCTTTGACTCATAGCTTCTTCATTGCTGCCAAAAATAATGTCATCTACATACACAACAAGTATTAGCAATTTGTCATTTTCAACTTTTATATACAGATTGCTATCTGCTGAACCTTTTAAGAAACCTTGTTGATGAAGATATTTGTCCAACCGGTAGTACCAAGCCCTTGGAGCTTGTTTGAGACCATAGAGAGCCTTTTTCAATCGGCATACAAGATTTGGATCATTTCCAAGAATGAACCCATCTGGCTGTTCAATGTACACTTCTTCTTCCAAGTCTCCATTCAAAAAGGCTGATTTCACATCCATTTGAAATACTTTGAAGTTCTGAAAACTTGAGAGAGCAAGGAACATTCGGATGGCCTCAAGTCTTGCAACAGGAGCAAAAGTTTCTTCAAAGTCTATTCCTTCTTGCTGCGCATACCCTTTACAGACGAGTCTGGCTTTGTTTCTAATTACTTCTCCATTTTCATTCAATTTATTTTTGAAGACCCATTTTGTTCCAATAACATTCTTATCTTTTGGTCTAGGAACCAGCTCCCAAGTGTTGTTCTTTTCGATTTGCTCAAGTTCTTCATCCATTGCTTTCACCCAACATTCATCTTTGCATGCCTCTTTCACATTTTGTGGTTCGGTGGAGGAAAGTAATGCCAAATAGCTTGAAGCTTCTGCAACTGTTCTTCTAGTTTGTATACCTGCTTCTTTTTGTCCCATGATCTGAGATTCTGGATGGTTCTTCTGAACATATCTGGATGGAGTCTTTTCTTCTATTCTTGTCCGTTCTTCTGCTTCTTCGTGAGGTTCTTCTTGAGATTCTTCTTGAGGTTCTTCTTCTTCATCATTCTGTCTTTGAGGGTAGCTCTCATCTTCTTCGATGTCTTCACGATGTATTTGCCTAGGAATATATCCCTTTTCATCAACCACTACATCAATGCTGTCAACAATTCTGCCAAGTCTTTTATTGTAGCATTTGTATGCTTTGCTATGTGGAGAATAGCCAAGAAGAATGCCTTCATCTGCTCTAGGATCAAGTTTGCCAAGCTGCTCCTCAATATTCTTGATATAGTATTTGCTCCCAAATATTTTGAAGTGCTTTACCGAAGGAGTTTTACCACTCCAGAGCTCATGAGGGGTTTGAGTGCTGTTCACCCGGACATTTGTCTTGTTGAGAATAATAACCGCAGTATGTGCAGCCTCACCCCAAAAGGTTGCGGGGGTTCCTGATTCATCAAGCATAGCACGAGCCATTTGTTGGATTGTTCTGTTCATTCTTTCAACAACTCCATTTTGCTGAGGCGTTCTAGCTGTAGAGAATTCTCTCCTTATCCCATGTTCATCACAGAAATCGAAAAATTCATTTGAAGTAAATTCCCCACCTCTGTCAGATCTGAGGCACTTAATTTTGTGACCTGATTCATTTTCAGCCAAGGCTTTGAAGGTTTTGAATTTTTCGAATTCTTCATCTTTGTGCTTCATAAGACCTAACCAAAAAAACCTGGAGAAATCGTCAATAAATAATATCAAGTATTCCTCTCCTCTAGGTGTTCTTTTTCTGAATGGTCCACATACATCTGTATGTACTAGCTCAAGAGGCATGCTGGCTGATCCTTCTTTCTCTGGAAAGTTAGTTCTGGTTTGTTTTCCAAACTGACATGATCTGCATATGGTGTTGTCAGGAATTTTGATATCTGGAAGATCGCGAACTGCCTGATATTTGCAAGCTTTCCTTATTTGTGAGAAGCTTAGATGTCCCAACCTTCGATGCCATAACCAGTGCTCTTCATTCTTGCTTAGATAGCATTATTGTTGTCCTTCATCAAATATGTATAGATTATTTGGAGTTCTCTTTCCTTTGAGAACTGTTTTACCTGTATCAAGATCACGAACAAGGCATCCATTTGATCTGAATATAACCTCGGTTCTTTGATCACACATCTGGCTGACACTTAGTAGATTATGCTTCAATCCATCAACAAACAAAACATTTCCAGCCTTAACATCTTCTTTTAAAGGAGCAATACCTTTTCCTTTTATAGTTGCAGGAGTATCATTTCCAAAAGAGACTTTCTTTCCCTTTTCTAAATTAGAATAAGACTCAAGTTTTTCTTTATCACCTGTCATATGCTTCGAACATCCACTGTCAATGTACCATAGATTTTCTTGTCCTTCTGCATAAAATGCTATCCCACATCTTTCTGTTTGAGGTTCCTTTATTCTCCATGTTTTGGCGCCTGAGGCTTGTTCCTTTTTCTGCTCTTGTACCTTTCTTTCCGGAAACCTGCTTCTGCATTCAAAGTCTTTATGTCCAAAATTATTGCAAATAGAACATTCAACTTCATTTTCAAGAGCTGAAAAGTTGTTATAGGTCCTTTTTGTAATCCCTGTCATACTTCTTTGTTTTTGAGCTTCCCTAGTCATGATTGTTTTATACGCAACACATTGAGCTGCTTTGTGACCAAAGTTATGGCAAGAAAAGCATTGTCCATTGAAGAAGCTTCTGCGATTATTGGATCTACCAGCCAACTGATTGTAATTTCTATTTTCATCTATTCTTGAACCAAATTGAGAAGATTTTACCTGTGGCTGGTTGTGGCTTTTGTTCACCCTTAAGCTGGATTGCCCCTGATAGTTTCTGCTTGACATTTGTCCCTGCTTTACCTGATGATCTTCCTTGTGCTCTTGCTCATTTCTTCTTGCTGCATCAAGATAACTTCTTGAAGTGGATGCTTGAGAAGTTTCTCCATTATAGCCCAAACCTGTCTTATTTAGTGGAGACCGCTGCACACTGATAATCTCATCCAAAGTTTCAGATCCTTTGACAAACTTGAGATTAATAGTTTTTGTTTTCTCAATTTCTTTTCTAAGACCAACAATTTCACCTTCTAATTTTTCAAGATGTTTTTCCTTTTCATCAATTTGGAATTGTAGAGTATCAATAATCATGTTCTTTTCTTCTATGCATCTCTTGAGTCTAGTAATTTCATCATAAAGGTTATCCACATCTACAGCATCCTCATAATCATCATCTTCAAATGCCATTAACAACCTATATTTATTACCTTGTTCATCTTCATCACTGTTTGATAAGCCATCACTATCTTCATGGGTGTAGTAGCTTTTCTTATTTGCGCTTTGTTTCTTGTTCCATCTAACTGGTTCCTTTCCTTTATCCTTATAAGAGCATTTTGCAGCATAATGACCTACTCTTCCACAAGCAAAGCATTTGAAAGGTAGCTTACCTCTGAACCTTCCAGAACCTCTTTGAAGATTTCTGACAAAATTTGATTCTTCTTCCTCTTCTTCTGGATCATGGCTTGCTTCATAGTAATCTTCTTTGCCTGATGCTTTAAAAGCAGCCTCCCTTCTGTCTGATGGTCCTCCCTTTCTCATTTCATAAGCAGTTAGAATTCCATGTAGCTGAGACATAGTAAGAACACGGAGATTTTCTTTTTCTTCTATTGCAGATACTTTGGATTCAAACTTGGGGGATAATGATCTTAGAATCTTTTGAACTACTAGAGACTCCTTTACTTCTTCACCCAAATTTTTCATACAATTTACAATCTCATCTACCCGAAGAAAATAATTAGCCACACTTTCATCATTATACATCTTGAGAGTCTCATATTGAATTCTGAGAGTTTGAAGTTTGGCTTGTTTTACCTGTTCATCTCCTTCATAGCTTGTGATCATTTTGTCCCATATTTCTTTTGCTGATTTGAAGTGCATTACCTTCATGAATTCTGTTTGGGATATACTTCCTAATAGAGTACTGACTGCTTTTGCATTTGTTTCATACTTCTTTTTCTCAGCTGGATCTGTAGGAGTAGCTGAAGGAAAAGCATAGCCTGTTTCTACAATGTCCCAAACTTCAGTACCAAGAGATTGAAGATATGCAGTAACTCTTACCTTCCAATAATTGAAGTTTGTCCCATCAAAAACTGGTGGCCTGATTGATGCTTCTCTCTCGTAGTTGCTCATGATGAACGATCTACCTTCAAGCGATCAAGCTTTTCTGAAGGACCCGCTCTGATACCAATTGTTGGAAATAATACTGAGAGGGGGGGTGAATCAGTATTATCAAGCAATTTACCAAATCTTCCTTATTTGATCTTTTGAATTATTCTTGCATATCAGTACCATAAAATAATGAGCATGAATACAGAAAATAGACAGTCACACCAAAGAACACAAGATGTAAGGTGGAAACCCAATGCGGGAGAAAACCACCTGCTGCAATATGTCTCTATCTTCTTTCAAGAAATTCTTTTTACAATGATTTTGTACTGGTGCAGTCCTTTACCAGCACGCAGGCTGCAACCTGCAGAGAGCTACAACTCTCTCTCGTTTTCCAGTCTCTCCTGGAAGGGAGCTACAACCCCCTACTTCTTTTCATGAAGAATCAAATGATCAACAAGTATACAACAGATACAGCCCACTACAGATATCAGATCAGTAATTACAGAAATAACCCAGAACACCTTATGAACAGAAATATACAGTCAACAGATCATCTTAAGACAGGGACGCATATTTTCTTTCTGTGACCTGCGACTGGACGCAGTCTACCTTCCACTGTTCTGCGTGCCGACGCACTGTTCTTCTATGCTTTGCTGCGACCGGCGCACCCAGAAACACTATCGCGCCGCGTCTTTTGCTTCAGAGACGCACCCAATAACACAGTCGCTCCGCGTCCTTTGCCTCAGAGACGCACCTGAGCCTTTACTGTACTGCGTCCCGGCGCACTTTCCCTTCACTGAACCTGCGTCCCTTCAGATATAAAAGATATGAGGACTTCAGAACCAACCCAAACACTCAGATCCACAGATCTGATCATGCGCCATAGAGATCACAGTCCATTAGAAGATTCGCCTTCATAGATCTGGACTAGATCTCACCAAAAGATATTCAACCAAAAATGATGCCTAATCCAAATGAACTCCTTTGCTTTATATAGGCAAGCTTCTCCCCAAAACATGGAACAAAACCACAAGCTGACACCATAGAAACACAAAACCGTCGGCTAGATACCACACAAGAAACCCCCACGTGCTTTTCTCTGCCTTGAAATGTGTGCACTGGGCGGACGCACCTCCTGAACGGCTGGCCTGCGTCCCTGGACGCGGGTTCTGTATGGTATACCTGCGGGGACGCACTTGCTGAACATATTTCCTGCGTCCTTCTTGATTTATCACCTGAATGGGTTTGCCATCAAGGACAACACCTGAATCATAATGCCAACAAGGTAACCACAAACTAACTTTTGGGCTTAGGCTCTAGCCAACCTAAGTCCAAAGAGGGCTCTATCTATATGATTTAGCTTTTTTTGATGGGATTTTAGGCTAGTTCTTAGTGTTCGAGGGGGTTTTTGATTTGTATTGAAGATTGGGTGGTGGAAGTATTTAAATAGATGGATAGGATGATGTCTCTAGTCCATTGGGCTATGGAGTCAACAAAAGAGCAGCAGGACTGGATCAACTCACTAAAGGGAATGTTCAAAGGGCAAGATAGCAGAGTAGAGTGCAGGTCTTTAGGCTAGAGGGGTGGAAAAGGTTTTAACCAGGGTGAGAGAGCAATTAAGAATTCTCAGACCGGGATTGAAACGAGGAACAGAGGGTAATCGGAAACAAAGGGAAATTAAGAATCCTTTGCTATAGATTATAAAGAAACAACCTAAACTAAGGAGCAATTAAGAATTCCTTAACTTAGATTATCAGTAGAAAACATGTATTTGCCTAACTGTTATAACAGAGTGTAATTAAACAAATTCTGATACAATACTCCAGTTATGGCATTCAGATTTAGATAAACATTATGGAAAAAACTTCAAGAAATAACAAAAATGCGAGAAAATACTTGTCTGCACTTCACTCTACACATGAATCCTTTGAAATATTGGGTCTTTATTCATCAATCCAGCTTGATGGCTCAGTTAATGCTCCAATGGCTTTATAGTATTTCAATCAAGAAGTCTATAGAAATGTCTAAGAATCCACCCTACACACTTCGAATTGTTAAGTATTTATACTAAGGTTTTATTACAAATATCTCAAATTGACTTGAGATTTAATCTAAGAAATACAAATATCTTCTCACAGGAAGATAGAGGCAGCTAATGAATTGCTTTCATGATGTCCCTTTTATTGTGGTATTACTGGCTGTTATAGTTTGTTTTTAGGTCTTTATGCTCTTTACTGTTTGAATTATCACGCTGGAGGCTTTATTTACTTTTGGCTTTCATCTGATACTTTCTAACTGTAATACTCTTTCACTATGATGACATGTCTTTATCCTTCACTGTGTTTCTTCCTTTACTGCACAATTTAACCTTTTACTGTGTGTTTCAACAGTAAATTCTCTTTTTTTTACGTGTATCAGCATCGGGAAGTGGATATTTGATCAAGTCTCTGTATGTTTTATCTTTTGTCTTCTAACTGCATCTTTGGTCTAGTTCCTCTGTTTTAACTGTCCATGTCTCTGTATAATTGTCTCATTCTCGGTTCTATGCATGATTGTCTTCATCTTTTGTCCCTTGTATAAGGGTCTTCTTCTTCTGAATATAGGTTTTTAATAGGTTTCTTGTCGAGTCTTGGAGTAAACAGGTTTTGTGACTAGTATCAAAACTATTTATCCAAGCTTTGGTCTTCGGTTAATTATCTGCAAAATTCAAAAATAATTGAGAAAACATCGGTCAGCTTGATAGGAACTTGATGGCTTCATTTGCACAAAGATGCCTCGGAAAGGGGTTGTGGCAGCATTTTGGACGTGAATGGAGGTGGAATTGTATCACAGAGGTTCCGAGCGGTGTCAAAGGGTTTTATGGGTTTATATAGTTAAACAGGGGAAAGGCACGCAAACACGATTTTTCAAGGTTTAAAGTCTAATGGGCGAATTTTCAAATATGGCATGAAATTTCATATTTACGGAGGATAGGCAGTTTATTGGGTTGGCGGGGAAGAATTTTTAAGGGTCGTCACACCGCTTTAGTGGCGTGGGCGGGTTTTAGGAGGGGTCACCCGATCTACGTTGGAGCTTGACATGTAGCCATCAGGGGTTCGGGGAAAAATGCTTTATCGGGCGGGTAAAGGTAGGCTATCAAGCTCGGCCGATATGGCTGTGGTGCGTTAGATTTGGACGATTGTGATCTGACGACAATCGAGTAGGGGAAACACGCGGGTTATAAAAGCTTGGGTTTAGGAGGGGCCCAATGCTTTAATCTTCGGCGGGATTGATTTATTTAGGAATTAATCATGGGTTTAAAGTGATCGAGTCGGGCTTAATGAGGGAGTTTAACTCTTTGGGTAAAATTCGGGTGTCAGGTGAGGTCGATAGGGCTGCGTGTGTTGGATTTGAGCACGGACGATCGGACGGTGGTCAGATCAATGAAGAAGCATGGGTGAAATGTACAGAGGCTTAAGGGGGGCCTGAAGCTTTTAATCATAAGTAATTTGGGTTTATTTGGGATTAATGGGGAATTTATATGTTTTGTCGAGATAATGGGGTAAATATATTAGTTTCTATTTAAAATTAAGGGCTGGGGTATTTACATAGGGATTTAGTTTATATAAGGGAAAAGGGTTATAGGGGAGTTATATAATAAAATTAAAAATTTATATGAAAACGATGGGCGGAGTGGGATTTTCCTTAGTAAAGAGGTAAAATGTAACATTTGCACACTTAGCTTTATACTTAGGATAAAAGGTTTTTTGAGTGAAAATGGATTTACATGGGGGGTTTTCACTTTTCCTAGGTAAACGGTGTTTAACCATAGGAAAAGGGGTTTTCTTAGGGTGATGATGGGGAATGGTTTGTATGAAGGGGGAATGATTTTATGAAGGGGATTCTAGCACTTGTGTCCATAAGTCATTAAGCCGAGGGTTCGGTCCCTCCAAAAGTCAGAGAAATGCTCTGAGCCTCTTTGACTTGTCCGATTAAAAGTACTTAGAATATACTTGTAGATAGGAAATTATTAAGTGAAGGGGAAAACTGAATGAGGAGGAGTTAATCATATGAACTTGTAAACCTTTGTCTTTTCTTCGATAGTTGATCATACATGTTGAAAGATGTGTATAAGCATGATGCATGTGCTTCGATCCAATTAACTTTGTAGTTCAACAACCTTTCTTCTACTTACCCATTTCTTACCTCTAACATATTTTCTTCATTTCTTTGGGTGCATTTAGGCTAGCAGACCCTTATTAATGTATTTTTCTTTTGAAAAGTAATCTATCTATTTCTAACCTTATATCATCCAAGGGCTCAGATTAAGCTTATGAACTCCTTTTATTTTTTCTACCTATCTAATGATCTGCCAAGATTAAACTATTTGGTCAGTTTTTATTCTCTAACTAAAAATATAAAATTCAAAGCATGGAATAACCAATATTAAATAGTTTGATTAACATGGATTTTGGCATGAATAACAAGTTTCACACAATCATTATTATGCATAAAAGTAAATAGTAGTGGCATTTAGACTTGCACACTTTCATGGTCTCTTTGTTTCTGGGGTTCATATATTTTCATTTTTTTGACCTTCTCTTATTCTTTTGTCCTTTGATTTTTCTTTTAGGACATACCCTCTTTACATTTTTTAAATTTTTATAGTATGGAAAACATTTGCAGAAAGCAAAGGTATGTACAATATTACAAGGCTTAACCTTAGTCATTCAAAATTATGACTCCTATTGGTATAGGAACCTAACAGTAACTCCACTTGGGGATGGCATTTCCTTGTGAAATGTCAAGAACTCTAGATATCAATAGCATTTGAATTGATGTTGATGTTTCCCTGCAAAGTGTCCTTCTATGAATCTGAATTATTGATACTTATGATAGTGAATCTTTTGAAGCTTAGGGCCTTCTTTTCGGGCTTCAACTTCAAAGATCACCATCCAATCAAAACTAGACTTTTGAAAATAGCATATATACAAATGAAAAATAGTAATTAGGTTCAAAGTAATGTTTTAGTATTCAACCATTCACTGGCCTACCTTCTGCATCTGTACCACCAAATTCTCTCGAGAAGAAAGCATTATTTCCTCTATAAGCATAAATGACATAGGGACCTTTCCATAGGAAATTAAATTTCCCATGTTTTCCTTTATCTTCCCTCCTTGAGTCCCACTTGAGCACTTTTTCACCAATGTAGAAATATTCAACCTTGGTTCTCTTATAAAAAATCCTCTTAATCTTTTCTTGCACAACTTGAGACTTGACATAAACCTCTTCTCTTGTTTGTTGTAGATGAATAGTTTGGTTGATTCTTCTTTGGATACTATTTGGTTCAACCTGTATTTCTTGAAGTAACTTCATTACTGGTACTCCCAAAGAGGATGGAAAGATAACTTCCATTCCATAAACTAGTTGATAGGGAGAAGTACCAATTGATTTCTTAGTAGTCAATATGTCTGCCCATAAGGCATTGACTAGCTTTTTATTCCAAGTTTTCTTATTGTCCTCTAGTAACTTCTTGATGATGTTTACTAGGCTTTTGTTTGAGGATCCTTCCAATCCATTACTTTGAGGGTAATATGTTGTGGAATGGCCAAGGATGATATGGTATTTATTGTAGAAATCTATCATTCTTTTGGATTTAAAGGCTGCTGCATTATCAGTAATGAGCTTAGTTGGACACCCAAATCTTGATAGAATATTGGTTTCAAGGAAGGTTATGATAACAGTATATGTGGCTTGCCTTGAAGGTATGGCCTCTATCCATTTTGTAAAGTAGTCTGTAGTTATGAGGATCCATTTGTGCTCGGCAGAGGAGGGTGGGTCAATTTCACCAATGAAGTCTAGACCCCATTGTTGAAAAGGTATTTCGGCAGAGATTGGCTTGAGGAGTAATGGTAAGAGATTTTTCTTCCTATTAAAAATTGACATTTGTGACAGGAGGTCACATATTTTTTGACATCAGAAAACAAGGTAGGCCAGTAGAAACCATCTCTAAGGATTTTATCTGCTGTAGTTTTCCAGTAAAGGTGTCCTCCACAGTCACCTGCATGAAACTCTCGTAAAAATTTGTCAGATTCTTATTTTAATAAGCAATTGAGAAGAATACCTTCATGGTCTCTCCAAACCAAAACATTGTCTAATATACAAAATCTTAAGGATTTCATCTTTAAAAACCTACTTTTAGTCCTAGATAATTCAGGAGGAGTTTGTAAATTCAGTAAAACATAAATAATATCATCATGCCATGGTGATTCAAGAAAGGCTTGGATGATTAGTGGAGTTGCCATCTCCTCTTCATTATCTGTTGTTGCAATAAAGTTTATATCCAAGGCCTCACAGTTCGATTCAGCCATGAGCTTGGCTAAACCTTGGCCCTTGATTAACTTTGCAGGTGTAATTTCTATATCATACTCTAAAATAGTAGCAATCCACTTTCCCCTCTTTCCATCAGGACCATCCTGAGTTAGGATGTCTTTTACTACTGAATTGGGAACGTAGGTTACTATGTGAGAATATAAGATGTGTACCCTAAAATCTTTAATGGCTTTGACCAAAGCCAAGGCCTGTTTTTCCATTATATTGTATTTCAAGGGGGCATCTCTCAGGGCTTTGCTAAAGAAAGCAATGGGTTGTTCATAGCCGTGGTCATTTTTCTGTAATAGGACAACAACTATTGTGTGCTCTGAAGTAAAGGAAAACAAAATGAAATCTCTACCAAATTTGGGACTGATTAGTACAGGTTTTTTAGTTAAGGCTAGTTTGATGTCTTCAAAGGATTTCTTAGCCTCAACGGTCCATTTTATGGTGGAGTCTTTTTTCAGCATATATTTTAGTGATCTAATTAATTCTGCTAGGTTAGATATAAATCTTCTAAGAAAAATTATTTTTCCTAAGAAAACTTGTAATTCTCTAATTTTCCTGTGGTGTCTTATTTGTAAGATGGCTTCTATTATTACAGGGTCTATTCTTATGCCATCTTTCAAGATTATGTGACCTAACAAATTTCCTTCTTCTAACCCAAACAAGGACTTTTTGGGGTTGAAAGAGATTCCAAACTTCCTGCATTTAATAAAGACTTGCCTTAGATGATCCAAATGTTGATTGTCAGACTTTGAAAAAATAATAATATCATCTAGATATATCACAAGGAAATCATGAATTTATTTAGCAAAGGTTATTTCCATAGCCCTCTGGAAAGTGGCTCCTTTATTCATTAGCCCAAAAGGCATTTTCACATCATAAAAGTGCCCCAAGGAGTAGTAAAGGTAGTTTTGGGTTGGTCATCAAGATGAACTAAGATTTGATTATAACTAGAAAGCCCATCCAACAATGAGATTCTGGTTGATCCAACTACTCTCTGTAAAATGCGATCCATTTTGGGGAGAGGGTAATTGTCTTTAAGTGACACTTTGTTGAGGTTTCTGAGATCCACACAGAGTCTAATCTCACTAGTTTTCTTTCTAGTTGGCACCAAGTTTGAGACCTAATCAGAAAATCTGATTGGTGCAATTATTTTAGCATCATACATCCTCTGAATTTCTTTTTCAATAGCAGGTAATAAGATAGGATTTATCCTTCTTAGTTTTTGTTTTAAAGGCTTTTGATTTTCTTTAATAGGAATTGTGTGCTGGATGATGTTGGTGTCATATGATTTAAGGTCCTCGTAACTCCAAGCAAAAACATCCCTAAATTCTTTCAACAACTCAATGTATTTTGCTTTTTCAGTTCGAGGTAATGATTTTGAAAGTTTGATCAATTTAGGATTTTCATTTGTGCCTATATTACATTCCTCTATATCAAATCTTAATGGTTCCATTTTAGGTTTCCTAGGGACATCATTTGAATCAAATAAATCTTCCAGAGGGGTTAATCCCTTTGGTAAGAAGTTATCCTTGAGATTAATTACTTCAGTTTCTTCATTGATCATTTCATCAATCTCCATTAGCTCTAAGTTATCTATAGCTGATTTGGTAAATTTAGTTGGGTTAAGTCTCTCTATTTTATCATCTTCTATCTCATTTATTTCTATATTATCCTTAGTGTTAAGATCTATGGATGTATCAGTATCTATATTATTATTTTCAAACTCTTCTTCTGAAAGTAAAAAGTTATTTATCTGTTTATCATTACAAAATATTTGTCAATTCTTCAAATTATTTGGAATTGCAGGTCTGTGCCTAACTTCAGCAGTGTACTGATAGTTAGGTTGGAAGGATAATTTATAAGTGTTGGCAAACATTGCTAAACTATGGGCTTGCATGTTATGTTTTCTATGGATTACTGCAAGTTTTGTTTCTAGGAAAGTGTTAAGTATTTCTACAATAATATCTCTATAGCAACTTAATCTAGGGTCTTTAGTCATATATACAACATCAATCTGTTTTACAATTAGTTCAAAGTCTCTCATAATAGAAACTCTTTTAGCTCCTAGATTCCTAACTAACTTAAGACCTAAAATTAATGCTTCATATTCAGCTATATTATTTGTACATTTAAAATTCAATCTATATGCATGGCCTTCTGAGTAATTGTTCTCCAAATTATATATCCACACTCCTTCTCCTGCTCCTAACCTATTGACTGATCCATCAAATTCTAAATGCCATAATATATCGTGATCATAATTTTCACTATCTAGAGCAACAAACTTTTCATCATTCACAGCAATTAGACCTTCTTGTTCATTGAATAGCTCTGTAGTATAATTAGTCTCATTTTGTGTAGAAACTGCAATTTCTTTTGGTTCTGTATCAATACTGTCTAAACGTGTTTCTTGTGTTTGATCAACATTATACAAGATAAAAGAATCAATATCTGAGTGTATGGAGTAGATGGGAAAGTTTAAAGGCCGATCCTGGCTACTTACCATATATTTAATTAAGGTTTCTCGGTATAGTTTCTTGGGTTGTCCAAAAACAGAGATTGTTGCATATGACATATCTAGCTGTAGAGATCCCTGAAGTTTGGCTCCCCATGATCTGGATAATAACATGCCATACTTTGGTGGGATGTTAGCAACTACAATGTCCATAAGAATGCTTTTGGTAGGATATTGAACTAATGTAACACATAGGTCTTTAATTAATCCTAGACACTTTACTTGAGTAGAGTCAAATGAGAATAAGTCTTTTTAAGGCCTTGTAATGTCTAGCTTTAATTTCTCCATTACTAATTTGGGCATTAAATTGTGAGAGGCCCCAAAATCCAACATTGCATTGAGTAGAATTTTGTCATGGATACTAAGGCTTATGTAAAAAGGTGGAACTCCTCCTTCTAATGGTTTTCCATTAACATCTGGACCAAATATAAGTCCTAGTTTGTCATCAAACAAGTTAACTGAATCCTCATTTTCAGCAATGTTTAAGGTCTGATTTATCTATGATTTGTAAGGTTCATTATTGATTAGTTATATTAAAGGGACTGGAATCTTTAGCTTGCTATCTCTGCTCCAAAATTGAAAGGCAAAAAGGCTTTTTCTGTTTGAAGGTTTGGAGTTTTAGCATCAGGGATTTGAGTAGGATTGTTTTCTTTTTCTTTATTGGGGATCTCCTTATGTGGATTTCCAAGTGGAATTGAATTGGATGGTTGATTAGCATAAGATTGATCAGTCGTTATATCTACAATTGTGGGGCTAGAAGGATTTGGGTTCTGCTTAGGGAGAATTTGGAGGATCCTTGAAACAAGGGCTTCTTTTACCTTCTTTGGTTGATTTTGTGTTGTTTTCTTTGTTTGGCCAGGGACATCTGCATTCCTTTTGCTTCTTAGATTATATTGCTTGTGGACTTCGAAAATAGTAGAGTCATATCCTTGTTTATAATAAAGTGATTCACTAGACTCTACCTGTAATTGTTGCAGCATATACAGTTCCTACTCATCTTGGGTTAGAAAAACAGTGTCTTCATCATTTACTCCCATTAGGTTAATTTGTGTATCATGCTCTGGATTTTCTGGATGGGATGTTTCTACATAATTTTCTTGAAAAGGAGGCCTTATATTCTGATTTGGTCTATTTTTACCTATGTTTTGGTTATTTCTGAAATTTGAGTTTCTAATTGGAGGTGCTTCTGGGTTATCCCATTAGGTTTTCATTTCCATGTTACCTATTCTTTCCATTAGTCTTTCCATGTTTTTGGCCAAGTTATCTATTTTAAGATTAGATGGTGAAGTTTCTTCTTTAGCAATTCTCTTTCCATTTCTAACTCTAGCCCTTTTAGCTAGCAAATTAGCTTCTACACTAACAATGACACTTTGCATTTCTTCTAATGTTTGGGGGTTTTTCTCCCTAAGCTGGTATGACATATCTGTATCAAAACCATCAGGGAACTTTATTAACGCTAAGTCAGGTGGAGGTCTAAGGTTAACTGGGATTGCATTATATATATTATTGAATCTAGTGTAGTAATCTTGAATAGTTTCATTAGGTCGTCTCCTAATATTCTCATATTTTGAAAGGATTTGTAAAGGATTCTTTTTCTTTTGCCACCTATCAATAAACAACCTTTGGAAATTTTCTAGGTCTGCTATGTGATTGGTAGGAAAGGCTTTAAGGCACTTCTTGACATCACCCGTCAAAGATTGGGCAAAGAGTCTCATCTAGACATCGACTTCATCTAATTCACGTAGTTCAAAGAAATCAGACATCTTGTTTACATGTTGTTGGGCAGTGTAGTGACCAATAGCATCAAACAAGGGAATCTTACTCTAATAATCCGCAGACATAGCATGAAGTTGGGTTGGTAAAACAAGAGGAGCATATATGTTTGCCATTACTGTTGGTTGGGAGGGGATAAGTTGTGGGGTTGATATACTTGGGATTAATGTAGTAGTGGATGAAGAACCAAGACTAGTAGGTGGTGAATGAATAATGATAGGTTGGTGAGGGAGTGAAGGTGTAAATGCTAGTGCAGAATGGAATTTAGAAGGTACTGAAGTCAAAGGAAATAATGGTGAACTCAAAGTAGTGGAGAACTGTTTAGAAAACTGAGGGGTAGTAGTAGTATTAATGGATGATTATGGAGATTTCAAAATGTACTCATCAATTGATCTGTTGGCTTGTTGGACTTAAAGGTCTGCAATGAAATCAAGATCTAGAACAGTTTCATATATTTCACTTTCAGACTTTGTTTTAAATAATGAAAGACCAAATTTCTCATCAAAGGGAAGATCTTCTAAAAATAACCACTCATCAGGATATGAATTAGCTTTAACTAAAGGTGTTTGATTAACTAAACTTTTTCCTTTTTTAGATCTTCTTGAAATTAGGTTGGGATTATCAACTACTAGGGGAGGGTTGGGATCTAGATTAGCCCTAGTAAAATGAGTCTTCCTAGAAGCCAGGATTTCAACTTTTTAATCGTTTTTGTGAGATTTTTTCAATATAACTTCTAACAAACGACTTGAAGAGGCTCAAAATATAGAATTATAATTTTCTTAAAGCTTTATTAGGACTGAGGAATTGTTGGTTCCCTAGTGGAGTCGCCACTATGTTATCACTCAGAATTTTCTCTAGAAGTTATTAGAAGAAAGAAAATGACTGAGGTAACCACAAACCAACTTTTGGGCATAGGCTCTAGAAAACCTAAGTCTAGAGAGGGCTCTCTCTATATGATTTAGCTTTGTTTGATGAGATTTTAGGCTAGTTCTTAGTGTTCGAGGGGGTTTTTGATTTGTATTGAATATTGGGTGGTGGAAGTCTTTAAACATATGGATAGGATGATGTCTCTAGTCCATTGGGCTATGGAGTCAAAAAAAGAGTAGCAGGACTGGATCAACTCACTAAAGGGAATGTTCAAAGGGCAAGATAGCAGAGTAGAGTGCAGGTCTTTAGGCCAGAGGGGTGGAAAAGGTTTTAACCAAGGTGAAAAAGCAATTAATAATTCTCAGACCGGGATTGAAACGAGGAACAGAGGGTAATCAGAAACAAAGGGCAATTAAGAATCCTTTGCTATAGATTATAAAGAAACAACCTAGACTAAGGAGCAATTAAGAATTCCTTAACTTAGATTATCAGTAGAAAACATTTATTTGCCTAACTGTTATAACAGAGTTCAATTAAACAAATTTTGATACAATACTCCAATTATGGCATTTAGATTTAGATAAACATTATGGAAAAAACCTTAAGAAATAACAACAACACAAGAAAATTCTTGTTTGCACTTCACTCTACACATGAACCCTTTGAAATATCGAGTCTTTATTCATCAATCCAGCTTGCTGGCTCAGTCAATGCTCCAATGGCTTTATAGTCTTTCGATCAAGAAGTCTATAGAAATGTCTAAGAATCCACCCCGCATACTTCGAATTGTGAAGTATTTATGCTAAGGTTTTATTACAAATATCTCAAACTGACTTGAGATTTAATCTAGGAAATACAAATATCTTCTCGCAGGAAGATAGAGGCAGCTAATGAACTGCTTTCATGTTGTCCCTTTTATTGTGGTATTACTGGCTGTTATAGTTTGTTTTTAGCTCTTTATGCTCTTTACTATTTGAATTATCATGCTGGAGGCTTTATTTATTTCTCGCTTTCATCTGATACTCTCTGACTCTGATACTCTTTCAATGTGATGACATGTCTTTATCCTTTACTGTGTTTCTTCCTTTACTGCACAATTTAACCTTTTACTGTCTGTTTCAACAATAAATTCTCTTGTTTTTATGTGTATCAACATCAGGAAGTGGATATTTGATCAAGTCTCTATATGTTTCATCTTTTGTCTTCTAACTGCGTTTTTGGTCTGGTTCCTCTGTTTTAATTGTACATGTCTCTGTATAATTGTCTTCTTCTCGGTTCTGTGTATGACTGTCTTCATCTTCTATGCCTTGTATAAGGGTCTTCTTCTTCTGAATATAGGTTTTTAACAGGTTCCTTGTTGAGTCTTAGAGTAAACAGGTTCTGCGACTAGTATCAGAACTGTTTATCCAAGCTTTGGTCTTCGACTAATTATCTGCAAAATTCAATAATAATTGAGAAAACATCGGTCGGCTCGATAGGCACTTGATGACCTCATTTGCACAGGGATGTCTGGGAAAGGGGTTGTGGCAGCATTTTGGACGTGAATGGAGGTGGAATTGCATTGTAGAGGTTCAGGGTGGCGTCGAAGGGTTTTATGGGTTTATATAGTTAAACGGGCGAAAGTCATGCAAACACGAGTTTTCAAGGTTTAAAATCTAACGGGCATCTTTTCAAGTATGGCATGAAATTTCATATTACAGAGGATAGGCGGTTTATCGGGTTGGTGGGGAGGCGGGTTTAAGGGTCATCGCACTGCTTTAGTGGCGTGGGCGGATTTTAGGAGGGGTCACCCAATCTACTTCGGAGCTTGACATGTAGCCATCGGGGTGTCAAGGAAAACGACCTTATCGGGTGGGTAAAGGTAGGCTATCGGGCTCGGCCTATATCGCTGTGGTCCATTAGATTTGGGTGACCGTGATTTGACGGCAATCGGGTAGGGGAAACGTGCAGGTTATAAAAGCTTGGGTTTAGGAGGGGCCTAATGCTTTAATCTTCAGCGGGATTGATTTATTTAGGAATTAATCATGGGTTTAAAATTATCGGGCCGGGCTTAATGAGGGATTTTAACTCTTTGGGTAAAAGTGAGGTGTTGGGTGAGGCTGATACGGCTGTGTGCCGTTGGATTTGAGCGCGGATGATCGGACGGTGGTTGGGCCGATGAAGAAGCATGGGTGAAATGTACAGAGGCTTAAGGGGGCCCGAAGCTTTTAATCAGAAGTAATTTGGGTTTATTTGGGGTTAATGGGGAATTTATATGTTTTGTCGGGATAAGGGGTAAATGTATTAGTTTTTATTTAAAATTAAGGGTTGGTGTATTTACATAGGGATTCAGTTTATATACGGGAAAACGATTATAGGGGATTTATATAATAAAATTAAAAATTAATATGAAAGCGATGGACAGAGTGGGTTTTTCCTTATTAAAGAGGTAAAATGTAACATTTGCGCACTTAGCTTTATACTTAGGATAAAAGGTTTTTTGTGGGTTTTTGAGTGAAAAGGAGATTTACATGGGGGGTTTTCACCTTTCCTAGGTAAATGGTGTTTAACCTTAGGAAAAGGGTTTCTTAGGGTGATAAGGGGGAATGATTTGTATGAAGGGGGAATGATTTTATGAAGGGGCTTCTAGCACTTGTGTCCATAAGTCATTAAGCCGAGGGTCTGATCCCTCCAAAAGCCAGAGAAATGCTCTGAGCCTCTTTGACTTGTAGGATTAAAAGTACTTAGAATATACTTGTAGATAGGAAATTAGTAAGTAAAGGGGAAAAGTGAATGAGGGGGAGTTAATCATATGAACTTGTAAACCTTTTTCTTTGCTTCGATAGTTGACCATACATGTTGAAAGATGTGTATAAGCATGATGCATGTGCTTCAATCCAATTAACTTTGTAGTTCAGCAACCTTTCTTCTACTTACCCATTTCTTACCTCTAACATATTTTCTTCATTTCTTTGGGTGCATTTAGTCTAGAAAACCCTTATTCATCTATTTTTCTTTTGAAAAGCAATCTATCTATTTCTAACCTTATATCATCCAAGGGCTCAGTTTAAGCTTATGAGCTCCTTTTATTTTTTCTACCTATCTAATGATCTGCCAAGATTAAACTGTTTGGTCAGATTTTATTCTCTAACTAAAAAGATAAAATTCAAAGCATGGAATAACCAAGATTAAATAGTTTGATTACCATGGATTGTGGCATGAATAACAAGTTTCATACAGTCATTATTATGCATAAAAGTAAATAGTAGTGGCATTTAGACTTGCACACTTTCATGGTCTCTTTGTTTTTGGGGTTCATATATTTTCATTGTTTTGACCTTCTCTTATTCTTTTGTCCTTTGATTTTTCTTTTAGGACATACCCTCTTTACATTTTTTAATTTTTATAATATGGAAAACATTTACAGAAAGCAAAGGTATGTACAATATTACAAGGATTAACCTTAGTCATTCAAAATTATGACTCCTATTGGTATAGGAACCTAACCTTGGTATAGGTCCACAAGAATTCTTCAAAAGTCGAATGATGAAGTACAAGAGCATTGTTTATAGAGTGAATCTGCCACCATGACCACCACTGCTCCTAGAAGCACAGACCATTGTTCTTCGACAAGCCTTATTTCCTATGTTATGCATTATTTAATGCCCCTAAGTACATCCTCTGCATCTCTCCATAAAGACGAAGCACATGGATTACTGCATGGCTACCATGAGCATGCATGTGACTTCATTACCATATTTCCGATCGCTCAAACTTTCTGAGTAGGCTTGCCCTTACTTTCTAGTGAAGCGCTGGCAAAGCCATAATTAATAGTTAATAAATAGATATGCATAATTATTGAAAGCGTGGGTGCAGGTATGAGGTAATAAAAGCTCCAAAAGTGTGTGCAGATAATGGTTTAATAACTAGAACATAGTACACTGAGTTTTGTTTCAGATTAGATTCTCTTTCAAAACTTTGCTTCCTCCATTGCCAAACACCGATTTATAAAATTATTCAAACTTAATTAAAAGTCACCCCTTCACTTCAGATATGTGGATAAAATAAAATAACTAAAGACATGACGCTAAAATATATATATTTTTAAATATTTTATATAGAAAATTAGAAAACTAATAAAATATAAATAATGAAAAAATTAGATATTAGTTAATAACTTATGTGTGGGCAAGGATATATTTAAGGGTATTGGTAAAGAAGAAATAGTTTAAAAGTTTTATTTTTTTATTTCATAAAATTATATTAATGAAGTTTGGAGGGGTAAAAATTGTGAGGATAAATTTATTTATAACACATGAGAGAAACAAATGTATTATAATTAATTTTGATTTTATTATTTGCATAACATAAATTTGAATTTCACATTTTTGAAAAAAATCAAGTTATATGGATATAAATAGGTCTCTCAATATCATTTTGTTTGTCTGATATTAATTTCTCCTTGAATTCCCATTGTTTAATATTTTTAGTGAAAATAAGATTAATATATAAAAATTGTGGTGTATGGTTTAATCCCATGAAAATAACAACTAAATTTATAATAATAATTTGAGTAAATAAATATTAGGGGAATTTTGAGATCAACAATAAACCTCACAACAAAAAAATGTATTAACAAAATAAAATTTAAAAGAACAAATAATATTCAAAATGATAATAGAGTCTTTAGAAAATAAGATTAGTATATAAAAAAATATGTTGTATGGTTTAATCCCATGAAAATAACAACTAAATTTATAATCATTACTTGAGTAAATAAATATTAGGGGAATTTTGAGATCAACAATAAACCTCAAAACAAAAAAATGTATTAACAAAATAAAATTTAAAAGAACAAATAATATTCAAAATGATAATAGAGTCTTTCAGAAAAATAAGATTATATATACAAATTATGTTTTATGGTTTAATCCCTAAAAATAACAACTAAATTTATAATAATCATTTGAGTAAATAAATATTAGGGGAATTTTGAGATCAACAATGACCTTAAAACAAAAATGTATTAACAAAATGAAATTTAAAAGAACAAATAATATTCAAAATAATAATGACATCCATGGGGTAAATATTTTTGGAGGAAAACAAATAACAATATTATATTCACCTTATTTCAATATAGGTTTACTCAAATGGAGTTGGCACGTCTTGGATGCAAAATTCAATTCCTCATCTAGCAGGTGACCACTTGATATTTGAGTAAACCTACACTTGATATTTGACTAAACATACATATATATATATATATATATATATATATATATATATATATATATATATATATATATATATATATATATATATATATATATATATATATATATATATATATATATATATATATATATCTTTTTTCTTTCTTTTCATTTATAAATTCATAACCCTTATTTTATTTTTTCAACTGTTATTTTATTATTTTCCTTAAAAAGCCCATTTTAAGCCTCAAATTTATCTTAATAAAAAGCATATGTGTTAGAGTATCATTAAATAATGATTTTTTTAGAAAAATATTGTGATAAACTGAATATGGATGATTACAATTGGATATAGTTTCCATTTCATATTACTTAGCAATCAATAATATGATTCTATATGTATTCTCAAAATAGAATAAAGAGCCACATTTTACAATAATACTCAAAAATACCAACATGATGATATCTAAAATCCTTTCATAAAGTGTCCTCCCATTTGCTACTAAATTTTTGGATAGAATGGGGTGAAACCTTCCCAAAAGTTTTAAAGTTAGACCTCCTTAATTAGATGAATCTAGGAAGTGGTAATGATTGCATTCCAATCCTTTTATGCTCCACCAAGAGCCAAACAAAGAGTGTCCATCCATCTAACATGGCCCACATAATTATTGTATTTACACCAATTTGACATATATTAAGGCATCCTTATTCTTAGGCAAATAATTAATTCAATTTTTAACCCATGTTTTTTTTTAATTTATCTATGAAACAATCAAATATTTTAAACATCAACTTTATTGGGAGAAGAAAAAAATACAAAATTTATATCCATTTTTTTATGAGAAGAAGAAATATTAAGAAATACATTCAATGATATTGTTTAGATAAGCCTCCGTTATCTCTTGATCATAAAATTTAACCAATGTGAGTAGTCATTATCCTTTCTCAAATAGAATCATTCAAAGGTTATTTATGTGTTTTATTTCCTATGTTCCCTTCTAAGGTTATTTATGTGTTTGATTTACTATGTTCCAATTATCTAGGGATCTAGGCCTATTTGATTTTCTTTCAATTCACAATTATTCATCTTACAATACCATAAACCTAAGGGTAGAAAGCTTTCTTAAGTTTCTAAAATATTGATCAGTTAATCTATTGTTCGTTCTTTTAAACATATATGAGTTATTCATATTTCTTCTATGACTTTTCTCTAATAATCATCATCAGTTATTGGCCTCCATAGACTCTTGGTTGTAAGATATTTTCCAAATAAGAAAGAGTTCTTGAACTGTGAAGCTCTACTAAACCACCAATGTTATCCATTTCCCAACATTTTCTCTTAAAAAAAGCTAAAACAAAAGGAAAAAACCTCATTGTATTACTTATTGACTTTGGAACAAATGCATATAAACAAGCATACAATAATGCACCCAAGAACAACTTTGAATTATCTTTTCTTTCATAACAAAAACTAAAAAATCTTCCTTATTGTATTAATTATTGTCTTTGAAACAAATGTTACAAAAATATAGTATACAAGATTGTAGTTAATGTGCAACAACCATGCACAACACCCACCCACTGATTCTCAACACACTTAAAATACTTTGCAAAATATATACGCTTTTCTGAACAGACTGAAAATGCTTCGCAAAATATATATATACGTTTTTCTGAACACACTAAAAAGACTTCGTAGAATATATACGCTTTTTTGAACACACTGAAAAGACTTCGCAGAATATATATGCTTTTTTGCACACACTGAAAATACTTCACATAACATATATACGCTTTTCTAAACACACTAAAAAGACTTCATAGAATATATACGCTTTTCAGTGTGTTCAGAAATTGTACATGGGTGTTATGCATGGTTGTTGCATACATACATTGATATGTTTTATGGAAGTTACGTATGTCTTCTAGGGTTTTACAGTATGGCTTCTTGATGACATTTGATCTGTTATGTTATGTTTGTTGTTGTTTGTCAATGATGTCTCTATCATGATAATATCTGTTTGGAAGTACTAGTTGAGTTGAGTTGGTTATAGAATGAAATGTTGATTAGTAATTAGTTTAGTGGTTATTTCAGTATTACAGTGATTCATATTCAACTATCAATATATTGATATTTGTATGCAGGTCATCTTCAGAGGAATCGTGTACATACACAGGTGTACTTCATAGAAGTAGCATATACATTTTGACATGTGTTTGATTAGGATTTATAGTGACAACATTTGGTTTATGTGATGAATATTATATGGTCTAGTATACTTATGAGTGGTTATGCATTGATATGATCTGATATGAATTTGTTTGATCTAGTTCCAGTGGTTGACAAAGATTCAGTGATTGATTCGATGATTTAGTTGGTTCAATGATTGGGTGATTTGATTCAGTGATTGATTTGATGATTTAGTTGGTTGAATGATTTAGTGATTGGTTTGATGATTCAGTTGGTTCAATGATTGGGTGATTTTATTCAGTGATTGGTTTTACAATTGTTACTTGGTTTGAGCTTAATGATGGAAGTGGGTCCAATCTGAAAATATGATAAAAGGTGGCCTACAGCTTTGATGTGTTGAGTCAGGTGGATCTAGTATGAAACATTATGAAATGTGGTCCACAAGAGGTGTTGAGGGTTGGAGCCTTTAGTGAGGGAGTCAAAGCTTCCTTCGAGTAGTAGCTGGAGAATTTTTGTAGGGGGTAGGAGCTCCCTTCTAGTAGGATCTGATAAATGATATCAGGGGGTTGGATCTCCCTTCCAATGGGTGCTGAAGAATGAGAGAAGGTTGTAGGCTTCTACAAGTGGGTCCCTGCATACTTGTATGAGTCTGCGCCAATACAAGATTGTAATGTGTTTTCCTTTGTAATAAAAGAAGAAGACAAAGGCAACGACAATGATGGTTTTGTCCCACATTGGGTTTCCACATAAAATCTCGGTGTTTTATGTGTGTTTCTTATGTTTTGTGTTATATTCTCCTTACTGCTCATGGTTTCTTCTTAATAAATGAATAATTACATAATTATGCACTAGTTAAAGATGAATATTTGATGGAACATACGAAAAGTTAGTTAATTGAATATACACAACTTTACTTCACAAAAGTCGCATATATACGTGGTTTGCATAAATGAAAGTAGCGTACAAAATGAAGAATATTAAATGAAAAGTTTAAAGTGAGTTTAAAATACTAATTCACCCCCCCCCCCCCCCCCCCCCCCACCCCCCTTCCTCGTATTTTTCCCAACACCAAGAGGCCCGAGGGAGGTCAAATTGCTTGAGAAAGAGGTGCCTTGCTTGTCCAAGGAAGGAAAATCAGAATTTGTATGACAACCGTTAAAGTGTGTTCAGTGTGCCTTTAATAGGTAGGTCTGCTGAAGAGTCATTGGGATGAAGAGTCTGGTGAATGTGATTGTTATGCATGCATGTTAGTTTTCATTGTGTTGGTTTTGCATGCATTGTGATTATTATGTTTATCATGCATAGTAGGTTAGACATGCATTGTGGTGGTCATTATTGCAATTGTGTCATCATGATGGTGTTGGTGTCATTATGCATATTATGCTAATATCAATTGATTGTGCATACAGGATAGCCTCCCATGAAACACACTAAGGTATGATTTGATTATGTCTATATTTGTTTTATCTAACATGGCATGTTTGTAGGCAATAAAAGATCACAGATGACAAGAAGAATGGTGGATTACAATTCACGTGACTCTCCTTACATATCATCCAAGTAGAAAGGAGATTAGTATTCTCTTGATTTAGCAGATACACTAAAAAGTTTGAGGGAAAATATCAGAAGTTGCAAGGCAGACAATAATAGGTTGATTGAGTCACACAAGAGACTTGTCAAAGCTCAGGAAAATCAAGTAGAAGGTAATGCAGTAATCCTTCGTATCCTATCAAATTTGCAGAAACAAGAACAATTGAGGATCAACCATGAGCAAGAGGAAAGGACTAATGAGGAATATGATATCAGGTCTCAATCATGATACATGTTGGACATGGATGATACGTTGAGGTGGCAGATGGTTGGATACACCTGACAGGATGGATTAGAGGCCCTCCATCAAGCCAATACGGTGATACCAACACTCCTTGCTACTCCAATAGTGGATGAGATCCCTCAAATTATTTACTATGTCTTTGAGTAAGAAGCCTCATGAGAAGTTCACCCATGTGATTTTTGTCACCATACCTCTCACCTTATGCTAGTGTCTAGCAAGAAAGAGAAGCAGACAAAAACAATTACCCCAAACTCAACCCCCTTCAACGTTAGAAGTCATCTGTATATGCAAGAACTTTTGTATATGCATATAGATATACAAGTAGATATAGAGAAATCCACATTCGTAAATGCTCTTTCATTCCCGCATATGAAACTACCAATATATTTAATCTCTTTTTGATATTTAAGCATAGTTTCATTTCTAAGTTAATGTCCCACCTACAATGCTCATGTTGGCTCCCAATTTTTATATAGACACATATATATTAAAGTGCATTATATTTTTTATTGATTAACAAGACAAGGGGATGAAGCTAGGAGTATGAAGCATTATGCTTGAGTAGATAAAAATTGTTAGATAATTCTAGAGGCTCGCCATAGTTTGTTGATCGTAGGTTTGTTAAGGACCTTCTTTCTAATTGTTAGAAAACCCTTCATTAACATGGAACAAGACATTTTTGAGATGGTTTAGTGATCCAGGAGGATCTCGAGACACTAAGGGGATGGATAAGGCTCGGAATTCAAAATGGAAGAAAGGAGAATTTGGTGGCATTAGTTGAGAGGGCTCGTCTTCCTGATCGTGGTGGCACAAACGGTTCGTCAATCTGAGCTCGTATGCAAAAGATAGAGCTCTTCAAAGATTGGTACGACAGGGGAAAAATGGGGCCCACAGTGTGCCACAGGGCATCCCAGTGAGCACGTGGGACCCACATAGCAGCTTGACACTTGGCATCCCTCCAATGACCTCCTAAACCTGCACAAACAACAAAAATCATTTTGGGATTAAAAATCATATAATAAGAATTGTTTTAATATGGTTATCAAAATAACTATATAAAACAATTAAACAGAATCATAAACTATATATTAACTAAAATTAAAAGTTAATATATAATATATATATATATAGATATATATATATATATATAATCAAAACCCAAAATTTCGGGCTATATATTTCAACCCATATATAAACATTGGCATATATTATTAAACAAAACTATAATATATATATATATATCCAACCGTTTTACAAAAATGCATGGGTATATAAATGCCATATGGGTTACGTATATAACACAAGTTTCGGGGTTTTTTTAAAACGGCGCGCCATACCACAGCATATATATATATCCGACCGTTTTATAACCATCACATATGGCCCACACGAATTGCGGCATTTCATAACCAAACCGCAGCATAACTGTTCTACGCACCGGTTTCACCGCAGTCGATGGTCAATGTAGGTTCTAGTGGGGGCTTGGGAAGGCGGCCACGTAGGTGGTCCCGCCACCCAAAGCCACCCATGGTGTAAACCATACGCACCATACTATATAACCGTTTAACATATCATATGATTGCGTCCAACCGTTTATTAATACGTTCCATGATGGGCTTGGGTAGGCAGCCACGTATGTGGTCTCGCCACCCAACACTCCACCATATCCATTGCCCTCTTGTCAGGTACAACAGCCCGTGCATTGTTTGAAACAAAAAAATGGCATATGGTTATATGGTATAGTTTTTTATATAGTAAAAAATGGGTTGTAAAAACTAAAATGTGGTTAAAGTGGAGGAGGCAGGATTTAAGCCCGTGAACTTCCTCAACCACATTCCAACGATTACCATTACACCAAACTGATTCCTTAGGGAATCCACCTAGGAAATTATTTAAGAACTTAGTGTTGTCTGTGGAGCATGATTGTTCAGAGGTCTTTTGTTTCAACCGGATGTATACCCCAGGAAGTTTATACACCCCTCCACGCAGGGGGGACTTGTCCCCACCGCGAGGGTCTGGGGGGGCCAATCCCCCCTGGCTGGGGGGTCCGGGGGCCAGCAGTCCCCCAGCGGGGGTTCAGGGGTAGCGCCCCCGAAGCCAAAAATAGATGTAAAATTGCCTTGTAAAAGTATAGTAATTTCTAGTCAATCTGGGCCGTTCATTAGGCGAATGATCTAACGGTAGAACTTATGTTTAGTTTAGGGTTTTTTGCCCTAGAAGGCAACCCCTCTCTTTGTATGAGGGCATTGTATTTGAGGCTATGATATAGATGTGTATTCTCTGAGCGAGACACAGAGAGGTGAGACTGTGAGAGAAAACAAAGGATATTACAACGGATTTGCTGTAGGTTGTGTCTCTTCATTTTGCTAGATAATAGAAAGGAAGGAATGGCTGTTAGGGGTGGATGTAGCCCAAACTGGGTGAACCATGTATATCTGTGTCTCTCTTGTTTTATGCGTTTTTTGTGTTTATATTTCTGTAATATTTTATGTGTTCCATTGCTCCGTAATATATAATTTTCTAACAACTGGTATCAGAGCCGAAGGTCTATTTGGCTGATAAACTCGCAGGAAAGAAGGGTTCCTCGTTCGAGTGGGAGAAATGGCGGAAGATGGTAAGTTTAGGGTCGAGAAATTTAATGGCCAAAACTTCTCGCTATGGAAGATGCGGATGGAAGATTATCTGTATTAGAAAGATCTGTACCTACCATTGAGCAGAAAAACAAAGAAGTTGATGGATATGACAGATGAAGAATGGAACCTTCTCGATAGAAAGACACTCGGAACAATACGGTTGTGCCTCACTGCATTAGTCGCCTTCAACATTTCGAAGGAAACAATAACAGAGGGTTTGATTCAAGCATTTTCGAAACTATATGAAAAACCCTCGGCCTCAAACAAGGTATTTCTTATGAAACGGTTATTTAATATGAAGATGTCGGAAGGTGGATCTGTTGCAGATCTTTTAAATGATTTTAATACAGTTACAAGTCAGTTAAGTTCTGTAGGGGTAAACTTTGAAGATGAAGTTAGAGCTCTGTTATTCTTGTGCTCATTGCCAGAAAGTTGGAATGGTTTAGTAATGGCCATTAGTAACTCTGTCTTTGGATCTAGTACTTTAAAGTTTGATGATGTTGTAGGTGCTCTCCATAGTGAGGAAATGTGACGAAAAAGCTCCGGTGAGACATCAGGTAATGCTTTGAGTGCAGAGTCTAGGGGAAGAAAAATGGAAAGAGGAAGAGCTCAGGATATCGCAACAAATCAAGGAAAGAGCGATCCAAGTCTAGATCAGGGATAGTGTGCTGGAAATGCGGAAAGAAAGGACACCTAAAGAAAGACTGTAGATCTCGGATGGGAAAAGAAGGAGACGCACAACAAGAAAACAATCATGAAGCAAATATGACAGGTGAGGTGTTACAAGATGCTTTGATTCTTTCTTTCGAAAATATTACTGATTCCTAGGTGGTAGATTTAGGGGCCTCATTCCATGCCACACCTGATAAGAAATACTTTCATGACTATGTTCAAGGATATTTTGGACAAGTTCGTTTGGGTGATGATAAACCCTGTAAAATTGTTGGAATGGGTAAGGTTCTTGTAAAACAGCAGAATGGAAACCAATGGCTACTAAAGGAGGTAAGGCATGTTCCAGATCTAAAGAAAAATTTGATTTCAACAGGGCAGTTAGGCGGTGAAGGTTGTGTGACAAATTTCACAGATAAAGCTTGGAAGGTCACCAAAGGAGCCCTGGTAATAGCAAAAGGTGAAAAGGTTGGTACATTGTATTTATGCAATGGTATTTCTAACTCTGTTAATGCTTTAACTTCCAAAGGAGCAAATGCAGCATTATGGCATCATTGGCTCGGACACATGAGTGAAAAGGGGATGAAGATTATTCACTCAAGGAATTTGTTGTCGAGTTTGAAGAATGTTGATTTGGACTTCTGTGAATATTGCATTTATGGAAAATATAAGAGAGTCAGATTTCTCATAGTTGGGAAAGAAAAGAAGAGTGAAAAATTAGAGCTTGTGCATACAAATGTATGGGGACCTGCTCAGGTATCATCTCTCAGTGGCTCTCGTTATTATGTTGCCTTTATTGATGATGCAACTAGAAAAACTTGGATTTATTGTATTAAGAATAAATCTGATGTATTTGATACTTTCAAGAAACGGAAATCCTTGGTTGAGATTGAGACACGAAAGAAATTAAAGTGTCTTAGATCAGACAATGGAGATGAATATTGCAGCAAAGAGTTTGATAGGTACTGTTCAGAGCATGGAATTTGCAGAGAGAAGACAGTTCCAAGAACACCACAAGAAAATGGTGTGTCATAAAGGATGAACAGAACAATCATGGAGCGTGCAAGGTGCATGAGATTGCATGCACGATTGCCTTTACAATTTTGGGCAGATGCTATAGATACTGCTATTTATCTAATAAACAAAGGGCCTTCAAGTTCCTTGGATGGTGGTGTTCCAGAGGAAGCATGGACATGTAAAAAGGTAAACTACTCCTTTTTAAAGCCTTTTGGTTGTGAGGCCTTTGTCCATATTGATAAAGAAAATAGAACAAAGCTTGAGGCAAAGTCAAAGAAATGTACCTTTATTGGATATGGTGTTAATGATTTTGGTTATCGCTTATATGATTACAAAAATCACAAAATCATTAGGAGCAGAGATGTAATATTCAATGAAAAGGTCTTGTATAAGAATTAGTTGCAAGAAAAGAAGCAAGAAAAAGAAAACAAGGGATATGCAATTCTTGACGAAATCACTGAAAAAGTAAAAGTGCCTGAAAATAATAATAATCAACAACCACAACAACAAAAACCACCACAACAGCAACAGGCACCCCAAACACCTGAAAGTGGTGTTAGAAGATCTACCAGGATAAGTAGACCCCCTGAACGATACTCTCCTTCAATATATTATTTATTGTTGACTGATTCTGGTGAACCCGAATGTTATGAAGAAGCAATGCAGGTTGAAAGCAGGAAGAAGTGGGAGGCAGCCATGGAAGAAGAGATGGATTTCTTAATGCATAACCAGACTTGGGACTTAGTCAGGTTGCCTGCAGGAAAGACTACATTGAAGAATAAATGGGTTTACAGGCTGAAGGAAGAAGATGGAGGAGAACAGAGGTACAAAGCTAGACTTGTGGTGAAGGGGTTTGCACAGAAGAAAGGTATTGATTTTGATGAAATGTTTTCTCCTGTTGTTAAAATGAATTCAATCAGAACTATTTTAAGTCTAGTAGCAGCTGAATATTTGCATCTTGAGCAGTTAGATGTAAAGACAACCTTTCGCCATGGGGATTTGGAGGAAGAGATATATATGCAGCAGCCACAAGGATATGAGGTGAAAGGGAAGGAGAAACTAGTGTGCAGGTTGAAGAAGAGCTTGTATGGCTTAAAACAAGCTCCAAGGCAATGGTATCTAAAATTTGACAAGTTTATGTCTGAACAAGGTTATACTAGATGTCACTCTGATCATTGTGTTTATCTGAAAAAGCAAAATGATGGCAGCTATATTATATTGTTATTATATGTAGATGACATGCTTGTTGCAGGGTCTAACATGCAGAAAATAAATGTGCTCAAAAGAAAATTGGCAAATTCATTTGCAATGAAGGATTTGGGAGCTGCAAAACAAATCCTTGGTATGAGAATCACTAGAGACAGGAAAAATCGCAAATTAACATTGTCTCAGAATGAGTACATACAAAAGGTGTTGAAAAGATTTAATATGCACAATGCAAAACCAGTTAGTACACCTTTTGCTAGCCATTTCAAACTTAGTAAGGAAATGTGCCCAAAGACCCAAGAAGACATGGATTATATGTCTAAATTTCCATATGCATCAGCTGTTGGAAGCTTAATGTATGCAATGGTCTGCACAAGGCCTGATATTGCACATGCAGTGGGAGTTGTACGTAGGTACATGAACAATCTAGGAAAGAAACATTGGATGGCAGTGAAATGGATTCTCAGATATTTGAAAGGTACCATAAATCAAGCGTTATGCATTGGTGGTTCAAACATTTCTCTACAGGGATATGTTGATGTAGATATGGCAGGTGACAAAGATAATAGGAGGAGCACTATAGGATATGTATTTACTGTTGGTGGAACAGCTGTCAGTTGGGTTTCAAAAATCCAAAGTGTTGTTGCACTTTCAACAACAGAAGCAGAGTATGTTGCTGCTACAGAGGCTAGTAAAGAAATGATTTGGTTACAAAGGTTTATGAGTGAATTGGGTAAGGAGCATGATATGGGCACGTTATACAGTGATAGCCAAAGTGCCATTCATCTTGCAAAGAACTCAGCATTTCATTCCAGGACTAAATGCATACAACTCAAGTACCATTTCATACGATCAGTGTTGGAAGATGGAGAGTTGAAGCTGGAAAAGATACACACTAGCCAGAATCCTACAGACATGCTAACAAAAGTTGTAACCAAGGAGAAACTGAGAACATGCTCAGTTTCAATTGGTCTTCAAGGATGACGATGAAGATGAGAAACAGCCAAGTCCAAAGAGGAGTCATTGTCCAGCAAATGAAGCAGCAGTGGAGTTGCTACAATCATTCTCCAAGTGGGAGATTGTTGTGTGTGGAGCATGATTGTTCAGAGGTCTTTTGTTTCAGCTGGATGTATACCCCAGGAAGTTTGTACACCCCTGCACACGGGGGGGACTTGTCCCCCCGCCGGGGTTCGGGGGGCCAATCCCCCCTGTTAGAGTCGGTATTGTCATCCCTCCGTCAGAGATCAAATCCTCTTGTTGCATTTCATATTAGGTGTCCCGCCCAGTCATTTGCATTCCATTAGGTGCATAGATCATCTGACGGTAGTGGCATTCCTCCAGTTTCCCTCATGTTATCTACCGGCTGGCACATATTTTCTCATTAAAAAAAACTTATATAGTCTCCTTTTTTATCCTGAAAATTGCAAAGATTGTCTTTAGGGTTTCATGGTCAGTTAGGTCTAGGGTTCCATTAGGGTTTCGTCAAAAAATGTGTCAAAGTGTCCAATAATTGCCAGCAGGCTATGAGGAGGGTTCAATATCAATAAATTGCATCATCAAGTGTTTGAAAATGTGTTTTTCCTCAAAACTCTGTTTTGAGGAAAAAAAAGAGTATTCAGCATTTATTGTAAAAAATCATGAAAATTTTTGTTTTCCTCATTTTAAATTTCTTCATCTGCACAGAGTTTTGAGGAAAAAACAGAGTATTCAGCATTTATTGTACAAAATCATGAAATTTTTTTTTTTCCTCATTTTAAATTTCTTCATCTGCACCCTGGTTTCTTTCCTTAGCCTAGAAACTCCAACACCTGCAAAAACAAGCAAGCTTAGGTCATTAAATTCATCACAAAGTGAAAAAGCAGTGAAAAAGTCCAAAAACAGAGTTTAAAGATAAAGTCAAATCCAAAACATTATAAAAGTGGGTTTCATGAGCCAAAATTTCAAAAGCTCATTGTCTATAAGCTATTCTTTCATTTGATAAGCTCATTTGCAAAAGAGAAGCAAGATAGAGAAAATTTGGTGAGCAAGTGAAGAAATTGGGTGAAAATCGTTGTAAGATTACAGGCGCGACGCACTGGGCAGGAGGCGGGCGCATAGGTGGGGCGCAGCGCATTGGGCGTGTTGCGCGGTGCATACAGCCAGGAAGCCCGAAAATTACCAAATTCGCTCCAAAATCACCCAAAACGCATCGATACAAGTAGGTTGAACTTCATTCATGGTTATTCATCCAAGATTAATGGTTGTTGATGGTGTGTGTTTCATGGTGCTTGTGTAAAACAATCAAACCCTACCTTTTAAAATACCTCAAAGAAACTTGCTGCTAGGGTTTCAATTCACTGTTTTGTCACCAAGTTCACTTCCTCATCTCATTTGTCCTTTGATTTCATTATTCCCTAAGTTCCCCTACCCCCCTTAGTTCATTAATTCCCTATCCCAAGTTCCCTTTCCCAAATTTCCAAATGTAAACCCCAAACCCTAATCCTATACGAAAACTCCCATAATATCCCATATTTTCTTGACTAAGTCTATCCCAACAGTCCCAAATTTCCCACTATTTTTCCCCTCTCCTAACAGTCCCTTGTTTCACTGTTTTCCCCTGGTGGCAGAGGTCAAGCACATCACCAAAAACAGTCCACCACAGTTTGACACATCAAAACCTATTTCTCCAAGCCAATTTGTCTACCAACAGTTATGGCATCTGATCCTTCATATGATTATGAAGAAGAGACCCAAAGTGACTCACCCACGGAGGGACATGCACCCAGGAGGCCTCATAGAGGTGGCAGACATATCAGAGAAGAACCTACCACTCTTGCCGAGTTGCAGGCCTGCCCTCTTGCCATCTTTTGTTTCTAGCATCAGTCATGTTATGAATTTTGCGAGAAGGTTGCTAATGTTCAGTTTCATCATGAGTTGGCCCGCTTATTTGTGTTGCATTTACATGGTGATCAAGCCACTCTTAGTGGTGTTACTTTCACATTAACACCAGAAACCATTTCATTGGAAACTGGCATACCAAACATTGGAGAACCATGGAATAAGAGGCATAAAATTGACCGGCAACACTATGAACCATACATCAAACCTGGTTTTTTGAGACAGCTCAAGAGAGTGTTTACTTTTCGGTTCCTAAAGGATGAGTATGCTCGTTTAATGAAACTCATCATGAAGTATTTCACCCGTGAGGGCCGGTTCTCCCGCCTGTATGCTTATCACATCAGGTTGCTGATGAATTTTACTTGGGTGCAGATGATGAACATTCCTTATTTCATATGCCGAAACATAGAGAAGATGACCACTTTTGTGCAGCACAAGACCCCTCAGCAGCAGTTCAACAGTCTTTATCATTTTGCTCTCATCAAAATTGTGGTTGTTCATTAGCTTGGTTTATAGCGCATCACTTGGGATGACTTCATCTCTCGTGAGTTTTTCAGAGCTTCACAGGGACCTTCAGAGGTTGGGCATGAGATAGGTGGACCTTCTTATCAGCAGGGCCATGAGACTGCTAGTATGCCGGTGTTCATCTCTTATCAGAGAGGCACTAGACGGTTGTTTGTAGCAGCGAAGCGAGTGTTATCTCCACCCGAGGTGAAGGGGCCTCGCTTCCTCCATCAGCACAGTAGGTTCAGGACTAAGGCAAGAGACCTCTACAGGAGGAAGGACCATCAGGTGAGCGAGAGACTGATTTCATCCTCATTGAGGGTGATGATACTGACATGGGCCCACAGAGTGCAAACCTTAGAGAGATCATCAAGGAGTAGCAGGCGGACATTGATGCCTTGTCCACCAACTTGGATAGAGCCCAATGGACTATACAGTACCTAGAGCAGAGGAATAAGCAGCTTGAGGACCAGCCGGTGGTGATGGAGTTACAAAACATTCGGCAAAATCGCCAAGCTGCCCGAAGGAGGAGAGTGGAGTTCACTTCCTTGGAGCAAGAGATCAATGTCGATAGGGAGTCATGGCTCGAAAGAGTCAATATCCACTTGGAGAGGAAGCTGGAGAAGGCAATAAATGAGAAGAATATGCTTAGAAATTTGTCATATCATTACTTGTCCCGGAACTTGGTGTGCCAAGTGAGAATCAGGAATTTAAAAGCAAAGTTGAAGAGAGCATCAAGGAGGAAAAAAGAAGATGAAGGACTTCAAATATTGGCTGAAGCTTCCTTGGCACATCATAGCACTTGATAGAGAAGACTCAGCCCAAATTTCAAGAAATATGGAGCAATTTTTGCATTTCTGTAAATTTTTGGCACAAAAAACAGGTTTTTTTGCCCTATGCGCCGCGCCACGTGGCGCTCGCTTTTGCTAGAGGCCTCCAAATCACAAAAAACTTTACATTTTTTGATTTTTCATGAAAGGTTATGCTTTCCTACCTATGGCCAAGAAATTTGGGCAGGTTTTGAGCCCTCAAAAGGTCAAAAAACACTCAAAAAATGACCTCACTGCCCCTATTTTGACACACAGGAAGCAGTGTTGGGAGAAAGGACTTTTGGAGGGGCAAATGGAGGCCAAATTGAAAAATTCTACTTGGGTTGGAAAGTAGACAGGTAGGCCTTTACATAATTTACACCTACTAGATGTGGAGGGCCCCTGCAGATAGTCGAGGTTTTAGTTTAATTCATTTCATCGCTTTTTATTGTTTTCATTTAATCGCTTTATGTTATCGCATTATGACTGCATTCTAGTTTAGTTTTCTTAATTTGTTGTTTTCATCATTTCGTTATAACTCAGTTATTTCATTTATCTTTTCACTATTTCGTTTTCACTTACATTTCTTCACAGTCGTTTAATGGCTTAGTTCCTCAAACGTTTTTCGCTTAATTACAGCCAATATTTTTATGCTTTTAGAATTATAACTTGTATCTACTTTGTAGTCAACAATTAGAAGATTACTTTCATGCTCTTTAGAATCAAAATGTATATATTTTATAGACAAGCTTTTGAAGAATCGTTAGAATAATTTGAATTTCAATACTCTGTTTTATAGCAGCAAGGTGTTTAGATATGTTCATAATTTTAGGATGATTAACATAAGATATTTTAAGATGATACTCAATATAGATATGACCTGGTAGATTAATCTAACAATAGCTTAACTTCCACTTATTAATTTGAAGAAATCTAACTCTAATCTAATAGGAATCTAGATAACAACGAAAATCCCAAAACAACATAACCATCATCTTACAAACTAAAGGAAAGTCTTCTAGCATATATAGTGCACCTGCACTTCATAAGTTTACCAACTGTGGTCGATAATTTATGATTTCAATTTAAGAAGATTAAATTGACTAAACATGGAGATTGTGCACAGGTTGCAATAGGATGTAGGTATAGGTACAGGTGGTAGTAGAAGTATAGGTATAGTTGCAAGTGGACAAGGTATGGATTATTTTCTTACAACAGATGGGTTGGTCAGGTTTCGAGATAGGATATATGTACCGGATAATAGTGAGCTCAATAAGGTGACCTTGAGGGAGTTTCATGCAAAACCGTATTCGAGTCATCCGAGTTATCAGGAGAAATTAACTGCAATGAATATATTTTAGTATTGGCCGAATTTGAAGAGGGATGTAGTAGAGTTTGTGGATAGATGTTTTGACTGTTAGCAAGTGAAAGCAGAGTGTAAACATCCAGGTATATCCCTAACTTTCTTATATGTGCATATCTTCCGTATATGCACGTTGGTTATGTATCTTCATTGTATATGCGCATATATGGAAATTGTGTATATACGGAAGATATGTGTGTATCTTCCGTATATACATAACTTTCTTATATATGCATATCTTCCGTATATGCACGTCTTTTATGTATGTGCATCTACAGTATATGCACAAATTCCATATACAGAATTTGTGCATATACGCAATATTCATGAACAAATCTTATTAGCCTCCATAAAGAAATTGTCATTAGTCATTACATTACAATATACTTACGATAGATAGAGTACCCACAATATTTGTAATATTAAAATGAAGAGATTCCATAAAACATTTTGAACCATGGGTAGTGAATACATCAAATAAATTCCAAAAGTTACACGTTTCCAACAACCATTTGTAAATACAAGATTGAGGGTAGTAAGTGTCATCAAGGACCTAACAACAATATAATTTATGAGTAACTTCTTAACCATTCAACCAATTGATATCGTCATAGAAAAGAGGATTTTATGCAAGTACAAATTTCCTTCAAAGATTATCGGCCTCTCAGTTCGAGAGCATAACTAAATGATCATCTAATTTGAATAATTCAAGAGTTCCATATAAATTCTTTGTTTTTTCTTTCAAGCATTCATTCCATGTCAGTGGTCTGTACAATAGTGGATGCTCTGAATCTACCAGCCCTGGTGCAGGCCTTATGATTATTGTCGAACGGGGACCCCATAGATACGCAGTAGAGAGCATGTTGCTTTCGCTATTCTGTACAACCCTATGAACAACACTTCTACATATTACATTACTCAGCACTTGCAAGTATTAGCAGTCACCATAAATCAAATGAGCATCTAATCCATCAAACAACAAGTTAAATTGTTATCATATGATTACCTGTAGCATGTATCCCATATTCGCTACTAGTTAATTGGTTATAGAAAGAATGATAATCCATCTTCCAACTTGTAGCTAAAAATCAAGACCTTCTAGTTGGCCCTCAAAAAGGAGCGTGGGGAGTGTAGAGTTTATCTAAGGAGCCATTCCCATTGTTTGAAATGGTTGTAGACATGAAGGATAATAGTTCATCACATCTATAAGATATAAACATTACCAGAATGTTGAAATCCATATAAAGGAGCAACCATCCACTAGAATGTAAGGATGACTATCCACTACAATAGCTAGTCTAATAGGATGTCCTTCATGTACATGGTTCATTCAACCATTCTTCCATTACATGTCTTCATACCTACACCTTTAACTCCTTGTGTGATCCAAAATGGATCCTGAAACTCTCTAAGTCTTCATGAACTCTCTATAATTTTGCAAAGATTAAAAATCTTGTGAGGATCAAGCTCATCAAGGAATCCTCATGACAGTTGCTAACTGCAATCAGCGTGGATCAATGAGTGTCGTTGATCAAGCGCGTAGAGCGGCGAACCATAGTAACACGCGCTGTCATGAATTAGCAAAGTCAGCGATGGTTTGAGTCAACGGGGGAGGAATCTGATAAGTCGTTAATCGCATATCGCAGGGAAAACCTCTCGAAGAAGGAGAGCCACATGCGCCCAGACCCAAAAAATCATGTAATGCAGTGGAAAGTGTTCCGGTTTCGTCCGAGGCAGGATTCCACAGAAACCAGTAGGATATCAAAAGGGCTTCGAGTAGTCAGTAGTTTAGACCGAGTCCCGCCCGATGCCACACATCGAGTGACACGCGTCCAGCGGAAGAGAGAGAAAACCTCTCACATCGGATGGGTAAACATCGAGCAAGTTATCCTCCCGATATGTGTAATTACCATAAGATCTGGAGGGTCCAAATCAATGGCGGAGATGCAACCCGATGGATGATCGGATTTGAAGATGTTATAAAGTAGATTGTGCAGGATTTTGAAGTCCGACGTGGACGATGAGTTGGCAGAGAATCGTGTTTCATGGGTATTCTTGGAATAAACGGAAATAACGACCGTTTCAAATGATCAAGTGTTTCCGGTGAACCTGACATGCTCATCTGTTAAAGGAATGGGTGGCCACCTCCCTATAAGGAGTTATGCAGTTATTGTAACCGCCGAAAGAAGGGATTCAAACGGACAGAGGCAGGGAACCAGAAAGCAGAGAAGTGAAAATGAACAGTCAGGAAGCAGATTGGCTTTAAAACCACAGACTAACAGAGAGGAGAGAGAGGTAGCTCAAGAGCAGCTCAGGAAGTAGTAAGCAGACCTGGAGGCAGAGAAAGCAAAGCAGAGCTCACTGTAATAGGCAGAGCCACCAGAGGTTGGAGGCAGAGCCACAGAGCCAAAGAGCTCTAATAGACTTCTAAAGAGCCACGAGGCTACAATGAAGTTGCAGCACAGCAGGAGATCAAATGATCGAGCTGTGGTTGGTTTTTTGAGGTGTGTCGAAGACAGAAGGAGTTTCAGAGACAAATTCAAAATTATGAGGGAGTCAAAGAAGCCAGAAGCTCGAGAAGCTCAGAGCACTGACAGAAGGAGTCAAGTCCAAAGAAGCCTAGACCTGTCTGTAGAACAAGGACAGCCAGGGGTAAAATGGAATTTTAAGCCCATTGGTTCAGTTGTAAACTAATGGAGTTAAGTGTAGCACTTGTCAAAGAATTGAAGCCATAATCCCAGAGAGCCTAATCGAGTTGATTAGAGCTCAAGGAGACGTAGCCCAAGATATCAGGGTGAACTCACTAGTGGAATGTGAACAATCACTATGTAATGTGAAAATTCATGAGGGTAGTCCAAGAGTCAAAGGGGAATGTCAAGGGTCACCCCACCTTTTTTTATATATATAACCTCATAACTCATAGTACAAGCTTTTGGGAGCCAATATTTTGGCTAGGCATTGCTTAGAGGAGGCTTGGAGAGTATTGTGACAAGCCTTGGCTTCTCTACATCGTAGAGCGAGTACATCTCTATGGAGGAGCAGACGGTATTGACTATAATGTTCCACTATGGGGTCTAGTGGCTTTCAATGGTGTATGTATGGATGGAACTTTCACTTAATACATATAACAAAGGCAACATGTTTTCATGCATATGTTGTTATTGTAGTTCAACTTGTTAGTGTCATTCTTCCTAGCCTTCCTCCAGTGATCAAATATGCTCTTACAAAGTGGTCTTAGAGTTTCCAAGTCAAATTTTGTCATTTCAAAGAGTTTTCAAGCAAAATTTGGTCACTAGGCATTAGGTCTAGGGTTTGCCTTAACTCCTTCTAAAGTTGTCCAAATGGCAGGCCATGTCATCATCAGCTGAGCTTATCATCATTCAGAGGGTTGTCATTATTATGTCAGTGTCTAATGAGTCATTTTACATCTTGTTCATGCTTCAGTTGTGCCTTGGCAAGGTCATTTCCCTCTCCTAGGGTTTTGAAAGCCAATTTATCTTGGACGGTCAAGTTATCGGAAAAACTTGTATCCAGATGTTCATAAACTTTCCCCTATCCTTAAAATACCCTATCAGATGCTTCCCATCACTGAGATCCCCCAAATTCCTCATTTTTGCACAAACCCTAGTTTCTAGCTACAACCTTGCAATTTTCTAGGTTGGGCCTGTGTTTTGCCCTTTTGGACCCCTTCCCCTCACTCAATCTCTGAGATTCCACTTTCCCCTGCTTCCTAACATCCCTACCCACTCTCAAAAATTTCCCCAAGAATTTAGAAACCCCCTATCCCCTTCATTTCGCTTCATTTCGACAAAATTCCTTGTTTCACACATCGGGACAAGTTTCACTCAAATGATGTTTTAGAGCAATCAAAGATGAATTTTAGGAAACTGAGAGAGGTTTTTGTCCAAAACATGCCAAGAAAGAGAAACCTCATTCACCTTTTGCACAGGTGTTGTGGTTTGAGAGAAATGTCAAGAATTCCGTTGCCTCAGGAGAATCAAAGACACCTCTGAAGTGACCTTGGGAAAATCAAGTTTTCTCCTAGCTTGGTTGGTCAAATGATTTTTTTGATGGCTAAAATGATAACTAGACATAAATATCTTTCCAATGAGCTATCATGAGCTCAATGTGGGGTTGAGGAAGACATTCAAAAGTTGACTGCAACAGCACTCTTCCTTGAGGCAGCCTCATTTGGCACTTTTTGACCAGTCTTGGGAGATTTGATTTTTGATAGGTCAAATCAACTCTAAATTGAAAAATTCCAATTGGGTTGGAAAGTAGACTCGAATACCTTTCCAACGAGCTATTTTGCGCCTAATTTCGACACCGGGAAGGCCTCCAAAAGCCTCCTGCAAAAGCGCGACCCGTTGGGTGGTGCGCGACCCGTTGAGAGCTCTTCTGCAGTTCAAAAAATCAACGTGCGCGACCCGTTGGGAGGGGCGCAACCCGTTGGGGATTTCTCCACAGAAATTTTCCAGTAAGCTGCCAAATGACCCCAAATCTCTTCAAGGTTGCAGGTAGGCCTCTGATCATCAAAGTATTTTGCTTGATAGAGAAAAATGAGCATGGGAAATGTGTTTTAATGCCATCAAGTTGAAATGAGAAGTTCATGTATATTTGCTTTAAAAATGTCAAAATGCAAGTAGAGATAGGGTTTTGTTTTTCTGCTCTCAAGGTTATCCCTTTGACCCCCTGAGGTTGTTCATGAGGAGGGAAGGCCATCACAGTAGCATGATATTCTTGAGACCCAACATGTCAGCTCCACTCCTCTGGTCACTTATCAGAAAGGCCCAAGGGCCTTATTTGCAGCAGCTAGGCGAGTACTATCTCCACATCAGGTGGAAGGGGTCTCGCCTTCATCTTCAGCTCAGCGAGTGTTATCTCCACATCAGGTGGAAGGGGCCTCGCTTTCTTCACCAGCACAGGTACTACAGAGGGGCAAAGAGCCCATGATTCATGAGGATCCGGTGATTGATCTTGAGGTCAGTTCTCCTAGCCAAGAGGCGAAGGAGATCATTCAGCATCTCAGGGCTGAAAATGACCTTTTACAGAGGAGACTTGAGGGTGCTCAATGGAATATTACTTACCTGGAGCAGCGGAACAAACAATTGGAGGATGAGAAAGCGCTTGGTGAGCTATGGAGGATTCGTAGCGACCGAGTCTTGAACCGTAGAAGACCCGGTGATCCATTGCCTGCTGACCGAGAGTCAATGCTCATTCAGGAGAATGTTCACTTGGAGAGGCTGTTGGCTAAGGCCAACCAAGAGAAAAGGCTGCTGAGAAACATGAAGAATCACTATTGGGCAAGAATGCATGTATGCAAGGCCAAAATGAAAATGTTCCAAAGGAGGTTATCCGAGGCTCTTAAGCGGAGGAAGAAAACCAATCCACTCCGTATCTTGGATGAGGCATCCCTCAGAGATCATGGCACTCACTAGCATCATCTACAGCACAAATCCCAAAAAATTTTGAGAATTTTGGGTAATTTTGGAATTTTTTGGAAATTTACAGGTTTTGGCTTCTCAACGGGTCTCACCTCGGGTGAGACCCATTGTCATCGTAGCTCCGTTTTGCAAAAACTTAGCATTTTTAGATTTTTCATGCAAAATTACATATGCCCATGGATGGACTTAAGTTTTTATGGGGTTTTGGGCCTCCAGAAGGTCAAAATACATGCAAAATTTGACTTTCTGCCCCTTTTTTGAGTTGCAGAAGCAGTCTTGGGAGAATTGACTTTTGACTGGGAAAATGACCTCCAAATCCAAAAATTCCAGTTGGGTTGGAAAGTAGACTCAGTGACCTTTCCAAAAAGCTATCCTTCACCCAATTCTGATACCGGGAAGGCCTCCAAACAGAGCTCCAAAGTGCGCGACCTGTTGAGGAAATTGTGCCAGATTTGACCAGTTCAGCCCAGAAAACGCAGTTTGGCTCCAGTTTGACTTTTTGAGGTTGATGGTGGTCCTCTTGGATGTAATTGTGACACTTTTTGGATACTTTTACTCTTGTTTAACTCTTCTAGAAGTTTCTTTCATGTAAAGGGTAAAAATTGAATGTATGAACTGGTTTCCAAGTTTATAGAGGCAAGTTGTTTTGACTGCCTATTTTGTAGTGCTTAGTTTAGAAGTGGTTCAAACAGCTCCTAGGATAGTGAGATCGACCCATGGAGGCAGGGAAAGAGGTTAGATCATCTATATTATGTACTTTCTTGCTCATTTTCATGGTTGGACTCTTGAGGGAGAAGCTATCATTGTATTATTCACTTGTATCTCTGCAATTTTTGGCTAAGGAAGACCAGGGTTTTGCAGTCATCTTTGGAATTCTTGTGGACTCATGTGTTGATGGTGTGTTTCTCCATGTTATTGTAAGCTTTGTTATGTGATTCATTTCCTTTCTATACTGCTGCATATTAAACAAATGAAGTGTTAAAGTAAGAATTCATGCTTGCCATGCTCTGCTTTTAAATTTGTTTAATTTCTATGTTTTCTACTGTCTAAAGAGAATTCAAATTCATTGTTTGCTCTCTTTAGCCTTCTTATCTTTCTTTCCTAATCATCCACTTCAGCTAAAGACATCAATACAGGCTCCTACCTCGCCCCAAAGACCCCCCTGTAGAAACTGTGTCCAATCCCCGCACCCTAAATTGCAGCTCCTCAATTTGCCACCAAAAACCCCAAAAACCCCCAAATCAACCTTTATAATCAGTTTACTAGCCTAATATCAGTGTTACCTTGTTGGTCATCTCATCCCATTGAAGATCTACTGAGATTGACCGGAGAGAGCCTTCTCTTGCCCCGTAGGGCTAGCCACGAGGCTAAATGGTTTGATGTAGCCTTGAGGTTTACCTTTCTCAGCCTGAGGTGAAATTTCAAGTGCTAACATACTGGCGACCATACTGGGGAGAACAAACTTGTCTCTTGATTGATGTGTTTGTTTCATAAGCTTAGACGGAGCCTGAAGTTACGCCAGGTAGCCTTCAAAAACGCTCTTGTTTTACATCAACGTTAGTAGATAAACGTTGCTTCAGTCAATCTCCATGAGCTTGTGAATACAACACTTCATTTGCATTTTACCCCAGTACATGTATCAAGTTTAGATCTGATGATTGATGGTGGACAACGATTAGACACTTGAAAGTCTGAAATCATTCACTTGGCGACTCTAAATCATTTTTGAGATCAGATCCAAAGACTCCACTGGAGGATGTTCCCGACCAGCAAAAACATGAAAGGACAACATGAACATATCAGGTACTCAAGTTGGAATTCCATCCAAGACATTTTTTTCTTTATCATAAATTATTTCTTCTCTTTTCCCAAGAATGTCAAGAAGGCTTTGCAAAGTATACTATGCTTGAGAAGAGATCCTCGGCCTGCAGTTGATTCTTTCCCTTTGAAGATTGTGACTACCAAAGATTTGCATGCCTTTGAGCTTGATCAAGATCCTTTTTCCGAATTTTGTGATGGCTATCTTCAAGTTGATGAACCTCAAGTGACCAAAACTAATTCTATACCTGCTGTACATACCCCTATACCTTGTAAAATTCCAGATCGGTATAAACCTCTTGTTTTACCTTCTGTTCTTCATGCTTTCCCCAAAAACTACAATCTATACTTGCCGATGTTTGATGGTGAATGTAAGAATGACAACGCTGAGCAACATGTGCAGAATTTTGAGAATTTTCTAGATCTTTTTGAAGTTGATGAAGAAGATGTTAGTATAAGGCTTTTTGCTCTTTCTTTGCAAGCCAAAGTGAAGAGTTGGTTCAAAGCCCTGCCTGATGCAAGCATTTCAGATTTCCAGCAGTTTGTCAAAGATTTGTGTCAAAGGTGTAAATAATGACTCCATCGCCCAATGGTTGCAAGCACTGGTCTGCTCTCCCAGATGTCTAAGGTTCTTGGCACCTCAAAGGAGCTACCATCCCCATTGGAGCCAATGTTAGTGTCAGTCTTCTTAGCCTTCCTCCAGTGATCAAATATGCTCTTACAAAGTGGTCTCAGAGTTTCCAAGTCAAATTTTGTCATTTCAAAGAGTTTTCAAGCAAAATTTGGTCACTAGGCATTAGGTCTAGGGTTTGCCTTAACTCCTTCTAAAGTTATCCAAATGGCGGGACATGTCATCATTCAGCTGAGCTTATCATCATTCAGAGGGTTGTCATTATCATGTCAGTGTCTAATGAGTCATTTTACATCTTGTTCATGCTTCAGTTGTGCCTTGGCAAGGTCATTTCCCTCTCCTACGGTTTTGAAAGCCAATTTATCTTGGACGGTCAAGTTATCGGAAAAACTTGTATCCAGATGTTCATACACTTTCCCCTATCCTTAAAATACCCTATCAGATGCTTCCCATCACTGAGATCCCCCAAATTCCTCATTTTTGCACAAACCCTAGTTTCTAGCTACAACCTTGCAATTTTCTAGGTTGGGCCTGTGTTTTGCCCTTTTGGACCCCTTCCCCTCACTCAATCTCTGAGATTCCACTTTCTCCTACTTCCTAACATCCCTCCCCACTCTCAAAAATTTCCCCAAGAATTTAGAAACCCCCTATCCCCTTCATTTCGCTTCATTTCGACAAAATTCCTTGTTTCACACATCGGGATAGGTTTCACTCAAATGATGTTTTAGAGAAATCAAAGATGAATTTTGGGAAACGGAGAGAGGTTTTTGTCCAAAACATGCCAAGGAAGAGAAACCTCCTTCACGTTTTGCACAGGTGTTGTGGTTTGAGAGAAATGTCAAGAATTCCGTTGCCTCAGGAGAATCAAAGACACCTCTGAAGTGACCTTGGGAAAATCAAGTTTTCTCCTAGATTGGTTGGTCAAATGATTTTCTTGATGGATAAAATGATAACTAGACACAAATATCTTTCCAATGAGCTATCATGAGCTCAATTTGGGGTTGAGGAAGGCATTCAAAAGTTGACTGCAACAACACTCTTCCTTGAGGAAGCCTCATTTGGCACTTTTTGACCAGTCTTGGGAGATTTGATTTTTGACAGGTCAAATCAACTCCAAATTAAAAAATTCCAATTGAGTTGGAAAGCAGACTCAAAGACCTTTCCAACGCACTATTGTGCGCCCAATTCTGACACCGGGAAGGCTCCAAAAGCCTCCTGCAAAAGCGCGACCCGTTGGGTGGTGCGCGACCCGTTGAGAGCTCTTCTGCAGTTCAAAAAATCAACATGCGCGACCCATTGGGAGGGGCACGACCCGTTGGGGATTTCTCCATAGAAATTTTCCAGTAAGCTGCCAAATGACCCCAAATCTCTTCAAGGTTGCAGGTAGGCCTCTGATCATCAAAGTATTTTGCTTGATAGAGAAAAATGAGCATGGGAAATGTGTTTTAATGCCATCAAGTTGAAATGAGAAGTTCATGTATATTTGCTTTAAAAATGTCAAAATGCAAGTAGAGATAGGGTTTTGTTTTACTGCTCTCAAGGTTATCCCTTTCACCCCCTGAGTTTGTTCATGAGGAGGGAAGGCCATCACAGTAGCATGATATTCTTGAGACCCGACATGTCAGCTCCACTCCTCTGGTCACTTATCAAAAAGGCCCAAGGGCCTTATTTGCAGCAGCTAGGCGAGTACTATCTCCACATCAGGTGGAAGGGGTCTCGCCTTCATCTTCAGCTCAGCGAGTGTTATCTCCACATCAGGTGGAAGGGGCCTCGCTTTCTTCACCAGCACAGGTACTACAGAGGGGCAAAGAGCCCATGATTCATGAGGATCCGTTGATTGATCTTGAGGTCAGTTCTACTAGCCAAGAGGCGAAGGAGATCATTCAGCATCTCAGGGCTGAAAATGATCTTTTACAGAGGAGACTTGAGGGTGCTCAATGGAATATTACTTACCTGGAGCAGCGGAACAAACAATTGGAGGATGAGAAAGCGCTTGATGAGCTATGGAGGATTCGTAGCGACCGAGTCTTGAACCGTAGAAGACCCGGTGATCCATTGCCTGCTGACCGAGAGTCAATGCTCATTTAGGAGAATGTTCACTTGGAGAGGTTGTTGGCTAAGGCCAACCAAGAGAAAAGGCTGCTGAGAAACATGAAGAATCACTATTGGGCAAGAATGCATGTATGCAAGGCCAAAATGAAAATGTTCCAAAGGAGGTTATCCGAGGCTCTTAAGCGAAAGAAGAAAACCAATCCACTCCGTATCTTGGCTGAGGCATCCCTCAGAGATCATGGCACTCACTAGCATCATCTATAGCACAAATCCCAAAATTTTTTGAGAATTTTGGGTAATTTTGGAATTTTTTGGAAATTTACAGGTTTTGGCTTCTCAACGAGTCTCACCCCCGATGAGACCCTTTGTCATCGTAGCTCCGTTTTGCAAAAACTCAGCATTTTTAGATTTTTCATGCAAAATTACATATGCCCATGGATGGACTTGAGTTTTTATGGGGTTTTGGGCCTCCAGAAGGTCAAAATACATGCAAAATTTGACTTTCTGCCCCTTTTTTGAGTTGCAGAAGCAGTCTTGGGAGAATTGACTTTTGACTAGCAAAATGACCTCCAAATCCAAAAATTCTAGTTTGGTTGGAAAGTAGACTTAGAGACCTTTCCAACGAGCTATCCTGCACCCAATTCTGACACCGGGAAGGCCTCCAAACAGAGCTCCAAATTGCGCGACCCGTTGAGGAAATGTGCGCGACCCGTTGAGGAAATTGTGCCAGATTTGACCAGTTCAGCCCAGAAAACGCAGTTTGGCTCCAGTTTGAATTTTTGAGGTTGATGGTGGTCCTCTTGGATGTAATTGTGACACTTTTTGGATACTTTTACTCTTGTTTAACTCTTCTAGAAGTTTCTTTCATGTAAAGGGTAAAAATTGAATGTATGAACTGGTTTCCAAGTTTATAGAGGCAAGTTGTTTTGACTGCCTATTTTGTAGTGCTTAGTTTAGAAGTGGTTAAAACAGCTCCTGGGATAGTGAGCTCGACCCATGGAGGCAGGGAAAGAGGTTAGATCATCTATATTATGTACTTTCTTGCTCATTTTCATGGTTGGACTCTTGAGGGAGAAGCTATCATTGTATTATTCACTTGTATCTCTGCAATTTTTGGCTAAGGAAGACCAGGGTTTTGCAGTCATCTTTGGAATTCTTGTGGACTCATGTGTTGATGGTGTGTTTCTCCATGTTATTGTAAGCTTTGTTATGTGATTCATTTCCTTTCTATACTGCTGCATATTAAACAAATGAAGTGTTAAAGTAAGAATTCATGCTTGCCATGCTCTGCTTTTAAATTTGTTTAATTTCTATGTTTTCTACTGTCTAAAGAGAATTCAAATTCATTGTTTGCTCTCTTTAGCCTTCTTATCTTTCTTTCCTAATCATCCACTTCAGCTAAAGACATCAATACAGGCTCCTACCTCGCCCCAAAGACCCCCCTGCAGAAACTGTGTCCAATCCCCGCACCCTAAATTGCAGCTCCTCAATTTGCCACCAAAAACCCCAAAAACCCCCAAATCAACCTTTATAATTAGTTTACTAGCCTAATATCAGTGTTACCTTGTTGGTCATCTCATCCCATTGAAGATCTACCGAGATTGACTGGAGAGAGCCTTCTCCTGCCCCGTAGGGCTAGCTACGAGGCTAAATGGTTTGATGTAGCCTTGAGGTTTACCTTTCTCAGCCTGAGGTGAAATTTCAAGCGCTAACACAACTATTCTGGTTACTTTAGCAATGTATGTTATTTACCTTACGCATTTGTGTATGAACTATTTTGTATGCAATTGTATGAATCTTGTTTGTTTGAATCACCTTCTCTCCTAGTTGCATAAGATGGACTCTACTCTTGTTCCAATCCACTAGAATAGGGGTGACAGAGCATTGTTATCCAATAAAACGATTCTCTAGTAATAGAAAAAAATTGCATAGGTCTAAAAATTCTTTTATAGCTATGCTAACCTTTATTCAAACATATGCACCTTCTCCTTCAAGTGTCGATTCTCCTCTTTAATCTCTGCATTGATGGCCATTGTATCTTCCAATCCCTCTCTCTTCCACATTGACTTTGCTTTCTCCTTGAGTACTAATAGCTTTATCAAGGTCAAAGATTCAAATACTTTGATTGGTATGACTTGTGAATGTGGTACTTATGGCCCTCACACCTCACCAACTTGGATCTTCTACAAAAATTAAATTTTGTGCCTATTTAAGGAATTATGTAGAAATCTTTGCATGAATTCCAAGGCTCCTATTCTCTTTGCATGAATGACATGGCATAGCATATATAGAAACTTGTATTCTAGTTTTTCTTCGAGTTCTTAGTTTTGTGACTATAATATTAATATGGACTCCCAACCAAATCAACATTGATGCTTGATGTACAAACCAATAGACAAATTCTATCATCAATGAAAATAAATAGTGCAACTCATCAAAATTCAGTTGGATTGTTTGCAATTTTATTTACTAACTAAGATTAGTTTCTTCTAACATTTATTCTTTGATTTGGTTTCAATTATGTGTTCATTCCTAATACCTCAAGGTTGAGTTCATCAACTACATAACTCTAAATAAATTCACCACAAGCATAGTAATACTACCATGCATATAAAGTCAACTAACATGATACTACTATGATTTTTGTTCCCACAACACTATGGTTATCATTAACTAGATGATAAACAATAATGATTAACATGGCTCAATATAGTACTTCTAATGTAATGGTTAAAACATGGCTCAATCTAACACTTCTAATGTCAATGATCAAATGAATGAACCACCATGTCTATTGTGAAATTAGACAACAAAATTCAAATTAAGTTCTCTTCCAATTGAAACTCATAACTATATTTAATTTAAGTACATAAAGACAGTGAAAACAATTCCCATTACCACTCTATCAAAAACATAAAGATAACTAGGCATTTATTTAGAAGTGGAAAAAAGTCTCAAAACAAATTTTTGAAAGTATAAAATAATCATAAAATCAGTGTTTACCTTAAAGAATAAGTGTAGTTTGATGATTAAAAACATATATTCCAAAATAGTTTTTTTTTTTTGTGTGGTAGAAATCAAGTGATACAATTCTAGACAAGATTTTAATTTGTTGTTGATTTGTCTTGTGGAGAAGGACATCTACAACAGAAGTTGGTTAGTTATCCATGCCCTAAGTTCATTTCTAGAGAAGGACATTTGATAGTGATAGAGGGAAGTCCCCCAGCCCTAAGTGTGTCTTCATCGAGAAACACAAAAAGGCACTAGTGGGAAGAAATTCCCAAAATAACTTAGGAGCAGCAGTGAGAAGTTGAGAGTTGTGAACAACTTGAGAGGAGTATCAATGTGTTGATGCATTGAAGGATTAAAAATCAAGTAGAGAGCATTTGGAGTTGAGTTCATTAACCTAATGGAGTTGGTTCATTGATAGAGGCAGATTAGAGTTGTTGCAGATCGAGATTTAAAGGACTAAGCAGATGTGTACAAGGTATGACTAAGGGAGTTGTGAGGAGTTGTACATCAGCTAGACTGTCAGAGTACTTTGTAAGGGTAGATTGGTTGTCAAAGGACTGACACCAAGCCTTAGTTGTTGTTTTCTTATATCAGTGGATGTATGAGGGCAATTATCATTGGCACATCAACCATAGACTATTGTATTATTAGTTTATTAATATAACAAAGTTGGATTGTAAAAAAATGTAAAAAGTTGTCTATATTTGTCCATGTGTTGATTTACTATTGTATATTATTATACTATGCAAAGTAGCCTTGTTGTGATACTTGGATTGGTAACATCAATGATTTAAGATTCTATCCTGGACTCTAGTATCACGTAAAAACAACATAGTATCAGAGAGACTTTGAAGGGCCGGTGAATTAGAGTGTGCATTGTGAAGCAGCTCAAAGGGAGCTAGATTATCTAAAGCATGGAGAAAAGGGTTCAAATGAAGTCATGGAGATGTGGTCTTGAATAGCATGGAAGTGAGATTGACTGGGAGTTTTGGTGGATTAGTGGAGAACTTGGTGAAAAAAACAATTTTTTGTAGGGTAGGTGGTTGATCATGAACTTCCTCTGACTTTCCATGGATTTTTGGGAAAGCTCGAGGATTTATTTGACATGCATGATATTGGTTTGATCGAGATTGCTTCATGTGATGGAATGGAGATTGGCATAATAGTTTCTTCATTAGATCGTGATGTTGCATATCTGAGAGTGGAGGGTGTGCACAGGTGGTGTTTGATCCAGGAGGATGAGTGCTAGTAGGATTGAGTTGGGTTGATGATGGAACATGTTCCACCGCAACTTAGACTGGCCTTGTAGGACAAGAGGTCAGTAGTAGATTAAGTCATTCGAGATCATGTAAACTCAAAGGGAGTCTCGCTTTAGAGGGAGTAGCCCTATGGAAGTGTTTAGGTCTTTAGGTTAAGATGAGATGATGCAAAGGAACTATCGATATTACAAGGTTAATTCTACAAAGTATACTACAGTGATGGATGCCATATGGGCTAGTGTCGTCGGTGATGAAGTTGATGGAGACTTCCTAGTGTTCGAGGTACCTCCCTTGCTAAGAGGAAGTGTTGATATTTGTAGCTTGAGAGGTACTCCAAACCCCAGGATAGTGGGTTTTGGAAGAACTGGCACACAGAAGTGACTTGTGGATAAAGAACCCAAGTCTGTGGGCTTTGTACCCAAGCTTATGGGTGTGAAACCACCAAGAGAAACCATGGTTTGACACAGGGAGGTGAAGGGGCAGCCATAGAGGAGATACGGGCCACTTCAATCACTTAAAAAGGACGTATCAAAATGGGGTTGTGAATTTTTATATGTGGTTGTGGGTTAATTTGTCAAGGAGAGCAGGTCGGCTAGGGCTAGATTAGCCCTCTTGATAGTTCATTGGGAACCACATGTTCACGGCGCTCCTAACAAAACTGTAAAGCTTTGAAATATTAGTATATACAAATCCCTCATTAAAGAGAAGCAACAGTCATATATTAATAAGAGACAAGCGCATCTTATTCACCTTTCTAAAGTTGCACCCAAAAAAATTTGGCGGATGGTGCTTGTTTGTAAATCTAATGATAATCATTCGATCCCCTTAGAAAAGTGGGACATATTTCTTAAGACATTGTATGACTCCCCGGACACCATGGGAAACATCGTTAGCCCTCCTATTAAGGAGGATATCTTTTCTCTTGAGGACTCAAGAAAAGTGGGACATCTATCTTAAGACGTTGTATGACTCCCCAGACACCATGGGAAACATCGTTATCACTCCTATTAAGGAAGATATCTATCCTCTTGAGGATGTTGAGTCTGGGATTAATAATCTCGCTAGGGGGAAGCTAAAGACATTTAAGGATACCAAGGTGAGATCTTAAAGTTTGTGAGATCTATCCTCATTCCTCATCTCCACAAGGTTCTCAATTTGGTTGTAAAGCATGGCTTCCCTAAAACTTGGACATAAAGCCTTATTGTGCCTATGTTTAAAAATGGGGACAAAACCTTTCTCGCTAATTACATGACCATTATGATTAGCCACATCTTAGCTTAGATTTATGGTCTCATTTTGGAAAAGAAAATTAGCCATTGGCTTGAAAGGAACAATAAAAGAGCTAAAGGGAAAGTTGGGTTTAGGAGATACCACTCGACTATAGACCACCTCATCACTCAGGATCATTGCTAAGGAATGTTGCAATAGTAAAGTTGATATATTTTGTTACTTTGTGGACTTTAGAAAATCCTTCGACACTGTTCCTCAATATAAGATTTGGAAAAGACTTGATGAGATCATAATTATTCCTCGTAAGTTGAAGATTGTTATGATTCGCCTCTACGAGACAATTGTTGCCAATATTAAAATCACCGAAGGGTGGTATAAAGATATTAAATGAAATATCGGGGTTAAGCAAGGGTGCCCCCTTTCCCTACCTGTTTTTTTATTTACATCAATAGGTTAGAGGAGAATTTGGAAATCGAGGGGTGCAAAGGAACTGAGCTTGCTAGTATTACCATCACTCTTCTCCTCTATGCCGATGATATCGTTCTTCTTGCTAGAAGCTATTAGGAACTAAACAAGAAACTTAAGACTCTTCATTACTATTTCTCCAAGATGGCTATGACAGTTAATACTGACTCTATTATATTACAATCATATGCAACGTTTAAAAGAAGTTGGTTTTATACGACCCAGAAAAATTGAGGAATAGTTGAATTCATCCAAGTGTAGAGCTAACCAAATCCCAAATGAAGATTGTGTGCCTGATGAAAAGAGTAACAAAAATTATTGGGTTCGTAGCCAAAATAAGAATACTCGTGATATTTGGTACAATGTCATATATAAAGATTCCAATCTACACTTCTGTAATTGCAAGTGGGCCCTAAATGGAAATGTTTGTAAACATGTATTGAAAGTTGAGATGCTAGCAAGTAACATTAGTTTGGGTGAAAATGTATTGCCTAATGTCACTAAACCTACTACAGAAATTCCTAGAATTTTATTTGATTTGAATGAATCACCTGTATTGGGCCCAAAAATCCAACCAGAGCTTCTACCATGCTTTGATTCTCCTCCCAATCTAAATTATCATAATGAAATAAGCATTGATGATTTAGATAATTTCTCATATAATGTTGAATCAACCAATGTACAACTAGATAGTGCATTATTTGAAGATGATGAGATGAAACATGTTAACTCATCAACTCATGAGAAATTGAGATCCATAATACCTACAAATTTGGAACATGCATATGCATTAAACAACTTGGTAGCAAAGCATGTCAAGAATACAACAGAATGTTTTTCAATACTATAACTCCATCCAAGATCACTACCAAGAGAAAACATACTTTCTTGAGCCCAGTCAATAAGAAAAGGCATTGTGATCGCAAGTCAAAAGCAGGGAAAGCTAAACTACAATTTGAAAGGGTTGGACGAGTTCGTAAAAAAGAAAAGAGCATGAATGAACAACTGGAGTTATCTTCTCAACAACAAAGAAATGTGTACCACATGCCTGAGTTAGTACAACATTCTATTATACACAAAAATGGTATTGAAATATGATGTTATGCATTTTTTCATGTGAAATATGATATTCTATCATTTGCAATGCCTAGGCATAACTATATGAACTTTTTTTGTTGTTACAGTTGGCGAGACAACTTGTCGACTCCAATTATTTAATGAGCATGTCGGTGAAAGAAACTATATCATTGGGAACACTTCTCCAATCAATACCATCCAAATCTCCTCCCCGGGGGTGCTTCCCCCTATTGTACAACCAATGGGGATGTATTGTTGGCCACACCCACCACCTTTTTCCTTCATAAATTCTCCCATGCCTATAACCGCCTCCCCAAAACCTTCCAATTCCCATCCCTACCCTTTAACCATCCACCCTTCTCATTGTTCCAATCATCCACCCTTAACATTCAAATTTCCCCGCCTAGGGTGATCCCTCGCCCTAGGGTTATTCCCATTATCGTACAACTGATGGGGATGTATCATCGCCCAAACCCACTAACTTTTTCCAATTTTTCTTCCACCATGCCTTTATCAATCACCCTTGAACCATGCCTATATCCATCACCAAGTACTCCACCATCTACCTAGGAAGGGCAGTCTTCTCCATTGCCTTAGATCTTCATGGGGGGAATGAGTAGTTGATCAAAAACTTATCATTAATTAGCGAAATTTGCTATATGCATTTTGGATTTTACAACTAATTGGTTATTGATTTTTTGCAGCAATACCAATTTGGAAATGAACTTGGGAGTGCCAAGAGTGGCGATGGTGACTTATACACCCAATTTCTAGATCAGTCATGAGGCCGCTTTTCCATAATGTCATTCATGGGCATGAACTTCCATTATCTATGTCGGGAATGAAGTTCCATTTTGTAGAAAAGGAAAATGTATAGCTAGACAAATTTGGAATACAAATACATGAATTTGAACTTGTGTGTATAACAATGTCTTCATTGACATGATGTGGATTTGATGTTATATTCTATCAATGTTACATTAGTTTTGATGAATGTAGTTAGAATGGATTTATTTGTTTCATTTACAAGTTATCAAGTTTGCAAGTTAAGTTACTTTTATATTTATATCTTACTCAATGTTGCATGCATGAACAAACATATCATTACCAAGGAACTTTGCTTAGTTATAATAATAGATGTATCATGTACATGAAGAGAGCATATATATGGATTTAGATTTATTTTAATTTTTAATTTATGAAAAAGAAAAGTACACTATACATGCCTTATAAGAAAATCTGCAAAAATAGATAAATATTTGAGCCTTTACCACTTCAATACTAACATTTAAAGATGAAAACTTTATTAATAAGTGATGTAGATTTGAGCCCCGGGACCTGATGGCTTCAATACATAATTCTTTCAAGTGGCCTGGCCTATTTTGGGTAAGGATATCTTGGAAATGGTTGAAGAATCTCGACTATCTCATAAGGTACATCCCTCTCTAAACTCTACTTTTATAGCCCTGATTCCAAAAACAACTCATTCTGAAGACCCTCAGGGATTCATACCTATTTCTATATGTAATATCATATATAAAATTATCTCCACCATTATGGTCAATCGTCTTAAACCCTTTCTTCCTGCCCTGATTTCTCCTGAGCAAACCGGTTTTGTCCAAGGCCGCCAAATTATGGATGGCATTGTCACTACCCAAGAGGCAATTCACTCTCTCAAGAGCCTTAAATCAAAGGGTATGATGATAAAATTAGATTTATCCAAAGCCTATGATCACCTGAGTTGGTCCTTTTTTATGAACATAGTGAAAGCCTTTAGATTTGACCAACGATGGATCCAATGGATTTCTTCTCTCATTTCCTCCCCAGTATTATTGATCCTCATTAATGGCTCTCCCTCCCACACCTTCAATGCATCCAGAGGCCTCCATTAAGGTGACCCTATTTCACCCTTCCTCTTCATTCTGGCTGCGGAAGGGCCGGGAAGATATAAAAAATTAGTTATTCAAGTTGTCCATTTAAAAGGAATTCATCTATGGGGCAATGATCTTCCCTTATCCCACCAACAATTTATGGATGATATAATGTTATTATGTCAAGTCTCCCTTCAGGAATCCAAGGCTCTAAAAACCATACTGCAAGACTTTATGCAAGATTCTAGTACTCAGATCAGTAATGAGAAATCCAATATCTTTTTCTTCAACACCCTGATTCCTTCCCAATCTTTCATGGTTAGGATTCTGGGATTTTGCATTGGCTCCCTTCTGTCCAAATACCTGGGAATTCCCCTAGTGACTAACTTTCTTAGGACTTCCTGTTGGAAAACCATCCTTGAGCGAATCCATTCTCGACTTCAAAACTGGTCTTTCTGATCCCTAAACATTGTTGGGAGGGTGGTTTTATTGAAGGTTGTGCTACAATCGATCCCAATATATCAACTCTCGGGTCTAGCTACTCCTAAAACTGCTTGCTCTGATATGACAACTATATTCAAAAACTTCCTATGGCAGGGGACTTAGGAAGCTAAAAAATGGGCACTCCTTTCATGCAATCAGTTGACTAAACCTAAAATGGCAAGGGGGTTAGGTCTTCAAGATCCCTTTCTACTAAACCAAGTGATGGGAGTGGGAGGGGGGGGGGGGGGGAGCGACTCTCGTGGCGATGGATTCAAGGTGTAACTGATCTTTGGAAGGTCATCTGGGGCCAGAAATATAACATGCCTTCAACTATAGAGGAAAGACTGAGAATGCAGGGAACTCCAAGAGGATCATCAATTTGGAACTTAGCTTCTGATAATAAAGAGTTAATTTGCAACCATACATTCTGGAAAATCAGAGATGGGAGGAGTGCTATATTCTGGCCAGATTCGTGGCAACAATGGGAAAAATTATTGAGTTGCCAAGATTTTGCGAAGATCTTCCTTTTCACTAATAAACCCCACAATTTGATGGTTAATCAGTTTTGGGACCCGACCCCTAGGAATCAATGGAGAAAGTGGAAAATGAAACAAGACTGGAACAACCCTATTGACTCAAATCAATGGGATGTGTTTGATTCTGAGTTTCACAATAGAAGAATTGCATCATTAGAAGGACAAGACATTCTCAGGTGGGGCTATAAAACTAAAGGTATGTTCACCATAAAAGAAGCTTACCAACTGGCATCAAAGGAGCATCCAAATCAGTACAATCCGCTCTGGAGGAAAATATGGATGGGACAATTTTGGCCAAAAGTAATGTATTTCCTGTGGCTATTGTGCAGTGGCAAGATTCTCACCTAGGACAAATTACAGAAGAGAGAAATCCATGGGCCCTATTTTTGCAATATGTGTGCCTCTCAGACTGAAACCATAGAGCATCTCCTGAATATATGCCCCTTTGTAGCCCAACTTTGGCAGAATATAAATACTCATTTTGGTCATCTAGACCGGGATAATACTAGTATCCAATCCACCATTGGGAGTTGGAGGAAAAAAATCTCTTCCAATCTGATGGTAAATCGAGCCTGGTGTCTATCTCTCGGCTTTATTTTATGGGCAGTATGGAAGGAAAGGAACATAAGGATTTTCAAGGACCAGAAACTGTCACACTTGGAAATCTGGAAAGGAATACTCCAAAATGTAAGGGAATCTATACTAGTAGAGAAATAGCATTCTGATGATTGGAAGGTCAACCCCCAAGAAGCACGAATATTGTCTACTCTCAACTTATCCCAGCAAATGCTTGCACCTTCATATTGGAACTTAAATTTGCCTCTCAGCCAATCTCCTTCTCGCTTGTCATGACCCCTGAGGGTTTTGTCAAGATAAACTTTGATGGGGCATCCAAAGGTAACCCTAGGGATGCGGGTTCTGGAGGGGTCATCAGGGATTCGCGAGGCTAGGATGTTCAAATATATGCTTCGGATTGTGGCATGGAAAGTAACAAAGAAGATGAATTCGATGTTGTTAAACATGGTTTGATAATAGCCAAAAGGGAAGGGTTGAGAAAAATGGTGGTGGAAGGGGACTCTTCTATGGTCATTAGTACTATTAAAAAAATTAACCAGGTGTCCCAGTGGGAAAATATTAGTAAAAGTTGGAGGACCGCTCGCTTGATCCAGGATATCAGTGAACTTATTCAATATTTCGAATATATCATCCCCTCGCATGTCTCTCGCAATGGCAACAAAGCTACATATTTCTTAGCAAACTAGCGCTATCTTTAGTCGAGAGTGAATATAGATAAGCCTTGGATAAGGGAGATTGGGGAAGAAGGAATGGAACAATTGAATCTTATTTTGAACCAGGACCTGGCTCTTAATCAGAATCCCTGATCGGGGTGTGAGACAGCTGAAGGCCTGCTTGGTCTTTATTGATATGACAGAGCTTTTATTGTTTTGGTATGGTGGGTAGTATCCCTCACGCCCTCACACGCATATTCACTGTGATACTATGAAGCGTCGTAGATCTTGGCAAATCCACGACATGAAGGTTGGTAATCCTTGGCACCTATAGGTAGTGGGAGCAAAGGTTACGTTAAGACCATATATCTTGCGTATAAACCCAGGTCCTCAGTTTCTTAAGGAGCCTAAGTTTGTTGGTTACAGGTTCGCAACAATGGGAACACGAGAGGAGTACCCACCTGCTACATGTCTTTGCTTGAGGTTGGCATATAAAGTCTGGTTTGCCTATGTTGTCTTTACTCTTGGTCTCTGTACAGTGGCTTGGGTCATGAGCGCGGGAAAGTGGGAGAAGGGTGAAGAAAGGGGGCCCGACCTTGGTAGATATGGTGAAGTCTCAACCTCGCAATGGAGCCTCGGGTCAAGGTGGAAGAGGTAGAAGACACTAGGAAGATAAAGGAAAAGATGTAGATCTATCTTCCAATCAAACTGAGCGGTAGACGACTGCGCGACAAAGAACTGAACAACAGGAGACTGCACGACAGGTGACTGCATGGTAGATGACTGCATGGTAGGGGATTGCATGACAGGGGACTGCGCGACGGGGGATAGTGTGGCATAGGATTGCGTGGAAGATGGGTCGAAAAAAAAATATGAGAATCTTCAGGCCACGGTCAAGGCTTACTGCGAAAGGACCGCGACACAGGTGAAACAATTGATTGCGAACTGTGAGTCAGAGTTGAATTTGCAAGCTAAGCTAAAACTTCCAGGCGAAGACTTGGGGGAACTAATCACGGACCCTAGGTACACAAGTGACCATCTCACCTTGTTCATACAATCCATTCATCTTTACTGGTTAATGAAGTGCATAGTGGCCAAAGCAATGGCCGCGACCACCAACGGAGTGGTGCACAATGACGTCGAGTCGGGTCTACAAGACATTCAAAATGAGCTCCAACTTATCCAACGTCGGTCGCAGAACTAGAACAACGCTCTGGGCTGCATCAAGCGACATATCCCATGTTTGCCACAAACTGAATTACCAGGATCAAGTGCTAAAGATCCTGGTCAGGTGGAATAGTTGGATGATTAGTGGATCGAAGTTATGACTGTTAATTTTAGATTTTTTTGGATGTTTATGTCGGGTAACATTTATGTTTTCAGTCTGATGTTTATTAGTTGGTTTCTAGATTATCGACCTTATAAGGCTTGGCTAAAAAGGCTCAAACTATTTATGTTTTGGATGGCTTATAATTCAATTCGGTGGCCAACAAATCTGGTTTCCAACTGGGTAGGTTGAGGCCACCGAATGACTCATATATTTGTAACCTACCTATTTATAGATGAATGAATGAAAGGTATTGCTAAACTTACAAAAAAAATACTAAAATATAAAATATTATACTTACTGGATATCCTACATGACACGTACCTGTAACCATGAATATATGTATGGCTTTTATACTTGAATTTAGCCCATGATTGATTCATATAGATATATAATTTCTGGTGTCTACTTGCCCCACCTGTGCGAGGCTCACAGAACCGGAGACCGTGGGATGATAAGCGAGGTCACATCATTTGTTGCAGTGTACAGTCAAATTTATCTTGCAGAACTTATATCTTATTTATGCTATTATTGAAGGGTCCGATCTGATTCATTGGAGCTTCTTTTCCCAATATTAAACTTTACTGTAACTTTATTTGGAACAAGGGATTTAATTCGCAGCAGTAAGTGTTTTTCGCATCACTTTATAGTTTTATGGTATACTTTGGCACTTTGTGGAACTATGAATATAAAGTTTTATGGTATACTTCGGCACTTTGTGGAAGTGTGAATATAACACATACATTTTGTGTATGATATTTTACTTTTATGAATTCTTCGTTCAAGCAGAGTTATTTCAAATTATTAATCATCTCTATATAGTAAAACTTACATGAAAGGGTTTTTTATTATATTCGTTCCATTGTCTACTTTAAAGGCTAAATAGAGTTTCTTGTCTAATTATATCAATTATTTATTATATGATATAATTATATATTATATGATATTAATAAGCTACATTTATTTAGATCACCGAAATTGAAATGAATTTAAAATTATAAAAAAACTAATCATACACTATATTAATGAATTATATAATTTCATTTTTAAAAAGCTGAGAGCGTTTTTAATACTTAAAAAAAACAAACAAAATTATAAAATAGTAAAAAGTATAAAACCAAGAAAGTGAAAAAATAAAATAAATTTAAGAAATGAGCAAAGAAATAAAATATATATATATATTTTAAAATTTATCAAAATAATGAATTATTTTTAAAAATTAAATAAATAAAAATCTATCCAAATAAGTAATTTTTGTTACACGTGAAAAAAAAAAATATTCCCATCATTTAATTTTTAATTTACATAAACTTACAAGTATTAATAGTGTGCATGCATTACTATATCAAGAATAGCAAAATATATGTGATGAAACAATTAATGAATATATTGCAACATTAAAAAATTAGAAAAATACAAATTAATCCCATCTTAAAATTATATTATGTAGTGTGTTTTGCTGAGAGAGAACATCTAAAGAAATTTGATCCCTTAAATAATTGATAGATTCAATTTTAAGATGGATCGACACTAGTTAATAATAATATAAGTTTATATCATGCAAAATTTCATTCACCTTTACAGTGTAGTATAAGGTATAGAATTTGGTATGAACAAACCAATAAATATAATGCTACATTAAAATTTTTAAAAAATACAAGTCAATTACATCTTAGATGGCACTAAATTAAATTAAAAAAATAAATAAATCACATGCATAAATAGATATGTATGTGACAACATCTAAAAAATCTTAAACCAATATTCATACATCTTAAACCTAGATATATAAGCATTTAGAGGTATAGAGTTTGTTAGTGTGTAAATTTTATTAATATAAAGGAATTAATACATAACATGGAATTAAACGATAAAAAAATTACATTTTAAAAAATTGATCTCTTTAGGTGCTCGATAGATTCAAGTTTGAGATGAATATGAGCTAGTTAATAACAATATAATTTCATATTATGCAAAACATTTCATACATTTACAATGTAGTATGAATAGAAGTTGTGAAGAACAAACCAATGAACATATTATTGCATTAAAAAAAAAAAATACAACTCAACTCAATCTTAAACAATATTAAATTAAATTAAATTAAATCAATCAATAACTACATACAAACATATGTATGTGACAACATTTAAAAAAAAAATCATCTGAGATCCATCTTAAAACCAAATCTTTCAAGCATTTAGAGGTATCAAAGTTGTTAGTGTGTAAATTTTTTAATATCAAGGAATTAATCCATAGCATGGAAGTAAATGATAAAAAAACATACACATCTAGATATTTTATCCTTTTCAATTTTTAATGTTCAAATTTAATATGGATTTAAGCTAGCTAATAACAATGCATATGTCTTTTTAGTACACAAATTCATATCATGCAAAAACTCCCTCACCTTTACATGTATGCAAAGAAAATATCTATCATGAAGATTATTTTCCTCTCTTAGGAACACTCAATGTCCCTAAGCCCATTCCCGGATGCGGGTGCTACGTCGCATCACATGGAAGAGCCACTTGCCACGGAGGGGAGGTCACGTGACGGACGGAGATCTTTATGGCCCCTCGCCGCCAACTCCACAGGCCAGGCATTGCAGTTCATCAGCCTTAATGAAGGTGCAGGGAACATTGAAGGGTTAGATGGCCGCATTCAATGCGGGAGAATTCCGACGGAATTTGGAAGGCAATAAGAATTGCAGAATGTGGGCAGACGCTGCTCAGTGCGATGGTTTATATGCCCAGAATTCGGAGCAGAGTGGTGTTATTGTCGATTTGGGGGAGGCTGGCAAGCTGCTGGTCCTCCCTGGTTCTTGCCTGCGCGCATTTGTGTGTTGCCTGGAGCCGAATTGGAGGAGAATTCTACCTAAGAAGGAAGCTGCTGGAAGTATGGTGCGAGAGAGGATGTCGTGCAGAAGAGGAAGGGGCTCAGGGCATGGCAGCTCCTCTCGCTCGCCTACAGCAGACACTCATCACCACTGCTGCTGTTGTTACTGTCATCGACGTGTGGGAGCTTCCCCTGTTCAGGCAAGTCATTTTGTGGAGGCTGGAGGGTCCAACAATGGCGAGCCAAGGCTACCTGCGTTTGGCTCGGTTATTTTCACGTTGGGCAATTCCAGGGATAATGCGGGTATCAACGCCCACATATCCGTTCTGTTCACCAGGGTCCCTGAGGAAAATGTGGAGGGTCTGCCGAGGCCCCTTGCAGTGGAAAATCCCATGGAAAACGAGGGAGGAATTCAACAATCCCTTGCAGGGGAAATTCTGTCGGAGCATGGAGGAAGGCGGCAACAGTCTCTGGCGGAAGAAATTCGGGTGGTTGACAAAGGAAAGCGTCCACTGGGTGAGGCTTCAAGCTCGGGGGGCAACTCACTGCTGGAGCCCCACCATACATCAAGCCGTGCGCGTGAACCTGAATTGCCAGCCTTCATGGATGGACTACCCGAGGGACAAGGATGGGCGTGGATTCGGGAGGCTGAGCCAGAGGAAGCTGAGCCTGAGGAAGCTGCGACCGAGGAATAGGCCCATGTGGCACTCTCACGTTCTTCCAGGAAGCGTTTGGGATCGTGGACGGTTTAGTGATCTTTCCTGTTGTCTTGTGTCTTACATTGCTGGTCTCCTGTTCAATGTCGTTGGACTCTTGTCTTATGTTGTTTCTTGTTTACTTCTATGATATGGATAGCAGTTTCTCTGTTTTGGGGCATAAGCGCATTCCCTGTAGAAGTCTGAGTCATATAGCCTTCGAATTCTGCCCCTGCGTGGGTTCTTCAGCAATGTTTAGGATCTTTTTGTTAGTTGATGCACTGGTCGATACTGGAAACATCACCAGGTGCAAGTGTTTTTGGAATCTGTTACAGCTGCCCATGGAGCCACAGTTGGAAATGGGCAGCCAGTTCTCTCGAATGTAAGTTTCAGCTGTACATATTAATACAAAAGTAGGTAGTGTTGCTTAGAAAAAATTTCCCTAAGCCCATCTTTTTTAAGCAAAACCACCTAATAGTACCTAGAATACCATTTAGGGATCAAAGACCCCAAAGAAAGTGTTGGGTCCCTATAATACTAGTGATTACCCCATTAGTTGTATCCCTTATTAATATTGTTGTGGCCCTATTGTCCCCATATTGTTATTATTGTGCCCCATAGAATCCCTCTATTGTTATTTTTGTGGCTTTATATTATTATTGTTAGGTCGGCTGGGTTATATTGTGACTCCTTAGACTCCTATATATAGAAATTAGGTTTTGTCATTTGAATCATCGAAGAATTGTTCATTTATGTAATGTAAAGGAGGTTGCCCCCTCGAAGAGGCTGAATTCTAAGGCGTTGATCTATCTTTTCTATCTTTTTCTTGAGCTGGTTTCATAACATTTGGTATCAGAGCTTTGGATTCTAGGGTTTCACTGCTCCAAACAGGTCATCGTGGCATTTTCACTATAACTTTTCTTCTGCAACGTTTCAGAAGCTAAAAAAATCCATTTGAGAAGAAATCACGCTGAATCTTGGGTCCGAATTTCAGAGCTTTCGTGCTATATTTGCGGAGATATGATCTAAGGAAGTTGGTCATTTTGCAGACTCATGAATTACATTCCAAACAGGTGAACTGGGGAAAATCATCATAACTTTCTCTCTGAGCATCGGATTGAAATTTTGTAAGAAGGTCATTGTGGGAGATTTCCCATAACTCTTCCTTCGAGAATCCAATTTGGATCACACTGGTGGCATTGGAAAGAGGACACAGAGGGCTACTGCAGGTCGCAATTTCAGAACTGGATGATCCGAAAGTACAGAGATACATCAGAGGCAATATCGAGCTCCTACAAAGTGAAAAAAGGTGTGTAGATTTTTTAAATTTTTGCTTAAGCTTGGTTTGAAAATTTATTTTGAAGGAATTCAAAGGGCATAGTAGAGCATTATTATCGATAATTGATGCCCCAAGGAAAGAAAATGCAAACACCTAGTAAGCAACCTGAAAGCTCTAGCATGACTCATGAAGAAGAGGAAGAAATGCTACATGATATATCAAAATTACAAGACCAAGTGCAACAAATGTCACTCTCACAAAAGCTAATAGAAGCTAAGATAAAGGGCATCGAAGCTAAGATGGATGATTTGAAGATAGATTTGAAGACAGATTTGAAGAGAGACATGGCAGATTTGAAGACAGATTTGACAAATTTTCTACAAGAAATACTTACTAATGGTGAAAAGGTAGTAAAGGAAACTCATAATGCGAACAAAAGAAATGTTAATCATAATTTCATAGACTCTAATGTGGGATCGAAAACCCACCATATTCCAAAAATCGATATGAGGAAGTTTGATGGAAAGGATCCCACAACATGGATATTACAAATGGAGCAATTTTTCGACCTCAATAATGTGAAAAACACACAAAAGGTACGTATTGCAACTTTATATTTGGAACCAAATCAGTTTGTATGGTATCAATGGCTTTGCTCTCGTAAACAAATTATCGCTTGGGCAATTTTTACGGAAGAATTGACAGCAAATTATGAGGATACAAAAAGCAACACTTTTTTTATCCAATTGATAAGTCTCAAACAAAAGGGTTCAATAATGGAGCACATTGAGGAGTTCCAAAAATTGAACATAAGGGTAAAAAATATTCCAGATGAGCATAGGATTTATGTGTTCATAGGGACTTTAAAGGATAATATCCAACATGATGTTCGCCTTTGGGGACTTGATTCATTAGAGAAGGCATTCAAGTTAGTAAGAAAAATGGAAAGCAAAATTATGGCAACCAGGAAGCATACCACTCACAACTATAAAGATGGAAGTGTTGTTGCCCCCAGTCTTCCACAACCTATAAGGTTGACGCCAGAACAATTGGAAGAAAAAAGAGCAAAAGGGCTTTGTTACAGTTGTGATAGCAAGTACACTAAAGGTCATAAGTGTGCTGAGAAGAAACTATTCTACATAGATTGTGAAGAGGAAGAAGAAAAGGAGCAAGAAAGGTCAAAAGAAGAGGATATACTCCAAGAACAAAGCCTAGATAAAGAAGAAATGAATCCAACCATATCTTGTAATGCATTGGCGGGAATTACCACTCCTCAAACCATCAAGACAGAAGGACAAATCAAGAAGAAAAAGGTAATAGTGTTGATTGATTCAGGAAGTACCCACAATTTTATTCATTGTAAGGTAGCAAAAGAATTGAATTGCTTCTTATATCTAGCACCAGAGTGTCAAGTGATGGTTGCAAATGGAGGAACAATTAATTGCTCTGGAAAGTGCCATAATATCAAGCTATCCATGGGAGAATATGTATTGACTAGCCCAATGCTTTCCATTCCAATGGGAGGTGCTAATGTTGTACTAGGAGTCAAATGGCTACAATCCTTGGGTACAATAGCTTTTAATTTTCAAGAACTTTTCATGAAATTTTCTGTGGAAGGAAAGGAAGTTGAATTAAGGGGTATTGTATGGAAACCGGGAAAGATAATCAGCTCTAACGGTATGACACAGCTTCTAAAAAAGGAACAAAGAGGTGTAATTGCACAATTATGTTCGCTAGATGTTTCCACCTTGGAATCACCTATCTCTCCAGATCTCCAAAAAGTCTTGGACAATCATTCCAAGGTACTTGAGACTCTCAAAGGTCTCCCACCTATTTGTGATCATGATCATGCTATTCATCTGATTCCAGGAAGTGTTCCTCCAAACATCAAGCCGTACAGATATTCCTATGCCCAAAAGAGTGAAATTGAACGTATGGTTGTAGAAATGCTAGAGGCTCGTATAATTCAACTGAGTCAAAATTCTTTCTCTGCTCCAGTAGTATTGGTGCACAAGAAGGATGGATCATGGCGCATGTGTCCGGATTATAGGGAGCTCAACAAGCTCACTATTAAAGATAAGTTTCCCATTCCTGTCATTGATGAATTACTGGATGAATTGCATGGATCAATTTACTTCACCAAGTTGGATCTTCGTTCAGGATATCATCAAATCAGAATGAAGACTGAAGACATTCCGAAAACAACATTTAGAACTCATGAGGGTCATTATGAATTTTTGGTCATGCCTTTTGGCCTTACCAATGCACCTTCAACATTTCAAGGTTTGATGAATTCCATTTCCAAACCATTCCTTAGAAAATTTGTGTTAGTATTTTTTGATGATATACTAATCTACAACAAGTCTTGGAAGGATCATGTTGAACATGTTGACAGGGTGCTACAACTATTGGAGGAGAAACAATTATATGCAAAAAGATCCAAATGTTTCTTTGGAGTACAAGAGGTGGAATATCTGGGTCATATTGTATCTCATGAAGGAGTTAAGGTAGACCCTAGCAAAATTAAGGCCATTAAGGAATGGAAAATCCCCACATCCATAAAGCATCTACGAGGATTTCTCGGGTTGACAAGGTATTATCGCAAGTTTGTTAAGAATTATGGGAGAATAGCGGCACCTCTAAGAACATTATTGAAGAAAGATGCATTTTCATGGACTCCAGAAGCAACAAAGGCCTTTGAACATCTTAAAGAGGCAATGTGCCAAGCACCGGTCTTAGCTACACCGGACTTCACAAAAACCTTTATTGTGGAATGTGATGATTCAGGAAATGGAATTGGTGCTGTTTTAATGCAAGATGAAAGACCCATTGCTTTTGAAAGTTGTCCAATCAAGGGAAATGTTCTACACAAAGCTATTTATGAGAAGGAAATGTTGGCAATACTCCATGCACTTAAGAAATGGTGACCCTACCTAATGGGAAGACACTTCAAGGTAAAAACGGATCATGATAGCCTTAAATACTTTCTAGAAGAAATATTATCCTCTGAAGAGCAACAAAAGTGGGTCACAAAGATGTTGGGTTATGACTTTGAAATCATCTACAGAAAAGGGAAGCAAAATGTGGTGGCAGATGCACTCTCAATAAAGGATGAGGATGTGGAATCATTGGTGTGCGCCATTTCTATTATCCAACTAGATTGGATAAACGAAGCAAGGGAGGAATGGAAGAATGACGAATAAGTGTGGGCACTTATTCAAAAGTTACAACAATATTCTAGTACGTCTGATACATTTAGCTGGCAAAATGATTCGTTATGGTACAAAGATCACTTATACCTCTATAAGAATTCCCAGCTAAAACAAAAGATTCTTATGGAATTGCACACTTCTCCCTTAGGAGGGCACTCCGGATTTTTAAAAACTTACCACAGGGTTAAGAAGGAATTTTTTTGGGATGGCCTTAAATCAGATATTCAAAAGTTTGTGGTGGAATGTTTGGTTTGCCAACAAAATAAAGTTGAAACAATTAAGACACCGGGTCTATTACAACCTTTATCCATTCCAAACCAACGTTCGGAGGAGGTTTCAATGGATTTTATCACAGGTTTACCCAAGTCTGAGGGAAAGAGTGTCATCATGGTGGTAGTTGACAAACTTACCAAGTATGCACACTTTTGTGCATTATCACATCCATTTAAAGCCAGTACAATTTCTACTGCATTTATGGAAACAATTCAAAAGCTACATGGAAACCCAAAGATTATTGTAAGTGACAGAGATCCCATTTTCGCTGGAAATTTTTGGACATAATTATTTTCTTGTCTTGGTACTCAGTTAGCTCATAGCTCATCTTATCATCCTCAATCTGATGGGCAAACTGAGATAGTAAACAAATGTTTGGAAGGATACCTTTGTTGCTTTGTATCTGATAAACATACACAATGGGTCAAATGGTTGCCTTTGGCTAAATGGTGGTATAACACTTCCTTCCATACAACAACAAAAATGACCCCATTTATGGCACTTTATGGATATCAGCCACCATCCATCACATCATATTTAATAGAAAATTCTAAGGTTCAAGCAGTGGAACATCACATCGAACATCAACAACAAGTCCTCCAACTCTTAAAGGATAACCTCGTGTTGGCACAGAATAGAATGAAACAACAGACAGATCAACATCACAGCGAAAGAAGTTTTGATGTAGCTGATTGGGTATTCCTATGGCTACAACCATATAAGCAAATGTCCCTCAAGCAAGCTAAGAAGGATAATAAATTATCACCAAAGTATTATGGTCCGTACAAGGTGTTGCAAAAATATTGGTACTATGGCATACAAATTGGAGCTTCCTGCAGCTTCTCGATTGCACCCAGTTTTCCATGTTTCATGTTTAAAGAAGGATATAGGCGACAAGCTCCCAGTTCAAACAATATTGCCAGAACTTGACAAGGAAGGAAAAATTATATTGGAACCGGAAGTAGTCACAGAAACAAGAACTCGATAGCTACGAAATCGATCAGATTCGGAGTATCTTATCAAGTGGAAGAACTTATCCGCTGAAGATTCCACAAGGGAGGATGAGAATTTTATACAGAAGCATCCAGAACTACTCAAGCGTTGAGGACAACACTTTTTTGAAGGAGAGGGGCATGTTGGGTCCCTATAATACTAGTGATTACCCCATTACTATTGTAGTTGTATCCCTTATTAATATTGTTGTGGCCCTATTGTCCCCATATTGTTATTATTGTGCCCCATAGAATCCCTCTATAATTATTTTTGTGGCTTTATATTATTATTGTTAGGTCGGTTGGGTTATATTGTGACTCCTTAGACCCCTATATATAGAAAGGAGGTTTTTTCATTTGAATCATCGAAGAATTGTTCATTTATGTAATGTAAAGGAGGTTTTCCCCTCGAAGAGGCTGAATTCTAAGGCGTTGATCTATCTTTTCTATCTTTTTCTTGAGCTGGTTTCATAACAGAAAGGGTATTATTCATGGTGGGATGCCTTATTCACAATGCTTAGGACCTAGAGGGTTCATTTTCATATATATGGCCCTTATTTCTCTTTTTTACCATGGTTTATGCCCTAGAGTGATCTTTATTTCCAAAATCCAATTAATAGCAACCATATCCCATTCAAAGTTGAAAATCATGTAGAGAGGTCCTATGTGGTGTTTCAATGTATCTTCCACCATGTTTGAGCCTAACAGTATTCTTAAAATTCGAAATGCCTTATTATACTTGTTGATGTAACATACTCAATAGGTTGTCATTTATTGAGGCTGCTAGGTGCTTCTTGAAACCACAAAAATTATACTATTTTTTGCTTTGATACTGCTCTCTTATATATCCAACCACCCCAATGGCATGTTTTAGGTGGTGGGGTGCTCCAAGTTCCTCTCACAAACTTATAACTATTCTCTAATACCACTTTTTAATGTATCTAGTATACATACTACACCCACTACACTTTGATTTTAATTTTGATACAAATATGGTATGTACATAAACATGTACTTAGGCTAATAGTTATGTTTGTACTAGAATTCAGTTGTGCACAGAACGGACATTTCCTTCCAATATTTATTGAGGGATAATTTACTCTCTGTGATGTTCCCCAGTAATTGTAAATATTTAATTACTGCATTAAACAAATTGAACGTTACTATCTAAGTTTATAAATTTATTACTTTGATTAAAGTTTTAAATGAAGTAAATATCTTGACAATGACAATCATACGATCCTCACATGTGAGGTAGTTAGGATAGGTAGTTATCTATCCCTAACTACTTCCTTGAAGATTTGCTCTCAAGTAAAAAAAATAAAGAGGGTATTGGTACCTGAGATGAAAGGAGGAAAAGAAAGAGCAAGGTTTCTGTGTTGAAGAGTCAAGCAGATTCCCAAAAAGCTAAGTTTTGTTAAGATCATATAGCTGTGACAAATAAGACTAATAGTCTTGCAGGAAACATCCTGCGTGTGAATAACAACTCGGGGGGAGACTTGGGCCTGAAGGCAAGTCTCAAGGTTTGGAGGGAAAGTCTGATAACTCAGTTGTTTTGACTTCAAACAATCAACTGTGGTTACATCTGGAACCAGATAAGTATTCTAACTTTCTGTAATTATTTATGTTGTAATATTAAGGTTGCAAATAAAGTTGAAAAATGATATTTCTTAGAGCAGTTAAGTAGGATGGCCTGTAGTAGCAATTTGTAACTGTGTTCTAGTACATACTACAATTAAAATAAAAACTCTGCAGATTTGTAGCAAGAGTAGCAAAATTCTTAGAAGAATAAATCTTAAGTGATTACCATGCAAATTCCTTTGAGGGGAAATATAGAGATCAAAGAAGGAAATTTCCAGATAAAACTTAAACCTGTGAACAGTAGCATTACAATTCTGCAAAGAATTATCTTAATATGACTGAATATTCAAAATAATTTCTCTTCATTCTAGTATAATGTTGTAAATAATAAGAAACTGATATTTAAGGCCAAACCATTTTTATGCCCAATCCACATATTTGCTAAGGAAATTACCCTAAACAAAAGGAAAACGAGAATATAATAGATTACAATAACCAAATGTTAATAGGATGATGGCAGTCCGCCGGGGAGAGAAATTTCAAATAAAATAAGAAACCCCGAATTAATTATAGGTCTAGAGGACAAGGACCCTCCACGGGTTATAGCAAGTAAATACTATGATGCACAATAATGTTAGGACTCGGGTCGAAAACCCCTGTTAATTTCATAAGTAACTACAAATAATATAGAACAAAATCAACAAGATATCAAACCATTTCTGGAAAAAAGCCAAAACTGATATATTCATTACAATAAAAAAACAGTGAAGAACCATTAATAAACTAGAATTTGAAAAGAGAGAAAAGCAGAGTTCAATCCAAGGTATAAGACCCTCTTCGTTTCTTTTACCATCCAGTAGCAGTATATTCAAACAAAATTACACAGTAAACTCATAAACCCTCTTAATAGGGACTCTCGGTATTATACTTTTGATAAAAAATTATATCAAGAATTGCCTCTTGCAAAGGGGCAGGACTAGCCACATACCCGGAAAGCCAAATAAGAAGAAATGGCTTCGAGATTCGAAATTACAGACTTTACAGCTTAAAGGCCTATGCACAAACTCTTATGGACAGTAAATAAGAGAACCAGAGCGATAAACCCAGCTGGTTCATAACCTAAACTTCCAAAACCATCGTCTGGTAGCATTTCAAAATAAGACCTTTCACATACCCGGAAAACCCAATAGGGTAAAACGATAAACCTTGACAGGATTCCAGAAGGTGTGCCTCGCATAACCCTCTTTGAGTATTGAGGACTCCAGAGAAACTTGTCATGCAAGAAAAGAAACCATTACATATATCCAACAAGTCTAAGAAATGATTAATGATGTTTCAAATTAAACCTCAGGAAGACTACTGTACCTGTCAGGGCCGAGAGTTTGAGATATTTCATCATAGCAATGGAACGCTAGATGAATCGACCAACCACACCACCTGAGCAAGCATGTATCAGCCGAGGAGGGACGACTGTAACATCACAAAGGGGTAAGAAAACCATAAGTTTGCGCCAGACCATCAACTCTGCAAAGCTGATGAACCAAAACACCATACCATTCTACCTCACAGTCTAATCGACGAAAGAGATAAGGGTTTACACGTTGCCATTGGATGAACCCAAGTCGCGGAGGACCATTGATGAGGCGAGGCTTTTAAGGAAGGATCGAGAGATAGAGAATAGGCTGAAGACTCTAGAGACATGTTCCCGTCGTCACTCGGAAGGCCAGATGCATTGTATTAGTGATTAACATTTCCATATGTAATATCACATAAATTAATCAATGAGTACAATGATAATGAATTCCGGCATTAATGAATATACTATAGAATATCACATATCCTCGGTAAAAGATTTATTAGTTCAATGCTTTAACCATACTATTTTCATTATAGTTTATCGTTGAAATTTGGAGTTAATAAATTTTTATTATTATGTGAATTTATGGAGACATGACAAGTGGTATCAGAGCCTCAAGTTGAAAAATTGAGACGTCTTGAACAAATTATTAACAGTGTTGTGATGTGCACAGAGAAAGAGAAAGAATTAAAGTACAACCAACATGAGGCGAACTGGACTTACTCCACATAGACCCATAAAGGGAACATGACCAACATCCCTTCCAGAAGTCAATCCTGAGGTATGGGTACAACTAGGAGAAGAGCCACGCAATACCAATGATACTATTTTTGAAACAATACAAGAATTAGAGGACGAAATGGCTAGGTTGCGAGCAGATAATGAAAGACTAATGCAAGAACAAAAGAAGATTATGAAGAGTTTGTCTCATAGATAGAATCAACGGCAAAGGATTCCTAGTCCCGAACATGGAAACATGACCAGAGAGCAGGAATTCAAAAATGGGAACTCAGAAATGGAAGAAGGTGAAGAGAATCGAGAGGAGGGAGCTGATAATGTATCAGATCACAGAAAGCAAAAATGACAGAAAATTGAGCTGCAGGGTGAGTTTCGAAAGATCAAACCTCCCCTCTGGCCCTCCACTATGCTCTTTAGTATGGAGGAATTTGTTTGCAAAAGATGTTTGTACTGTGCCCTATCCTTCCTTACCTATATTAGCCATAGTAATGAAGCCACTACCTGTGAAAGCTTAGGATGACCTAGTGCAACCTGTGTCCCAGAGGCCCAAGATTACGGAAAACAGTGTATCAAAGTGCTCCTTGCCATCAAATCAATGGTGGTCAGACTTGAAAAAGTAAGAAGACAAAGCTCGCACAACTCCATTTTTATTAATTGTCTGCTCCTTGGATGTTGTTAACGAGTAGATTAAGTTGACCAAGCTTAGTTGGAAAGCTGCATCATGTGTACTATGGTCAAAGATGAGTTAAAGGTATAGGTATAATCTAGTTTTGCAACGAATGTTAAAAGACATAGTTTATTTATTAGATGTTTCAGAGGTTTTTCTGGTTTATTTTCATGTGTAATTGTTCAGAATAAAATAAAGATTTGTTGGAATCACTTGAGTTGTGAATTTTTTATAATCTCAATGTTTTAGAGATTTTTCACTGTATTGAATGAGATAAGTAATAAAAACCTAATTTAAACAACAAAAATCAAATTTTGACTAAATTTTTTTTGGGTGGAACTATGTTAAAATGATTGAATTTGGGTAGACCTATGTTAAAAATTTTCTCACAGAAAAAAACTAGATATGCTCCGCTGAGACTATTACCTAATATGATAATCTTATTTAAATTGGCAGGCATGCTGTTTTTATTCAAAACGTTCTTGGCGACAGAATTTGGGCAGTGAGGCATGAAAAATGGAGTCGTCTAACGAGGCCAAGGAATTGTCTGGAGAGTTAAATGTATTCAGAATCCAAGTAAAAAAATTTCAAAAAATCTTGTAGAGGTAGTGTTTGAATCGTGTTTTTGATGGTGGAAATGGGTTCAGCACCATCAAAAACGTCTAGAACACCTAAAATTTTGAAGTTTAACAACTATAACTTGGATATACAAAAATCCTGACCGGATTTTCTCTATATATAACTGGAATTTCCATAACTTTCAAGGAAACTCCTCCGCCTCTTTAAAATACACTATGAAAAATAACATTGGTTTATCCACTGTCCGTCTGCCATATTTGTTGACACAGACAAGTACAGCCGAGGCATTTATGGCAATTTCGTCAGATGAAGACAAGCTACTAGTACACAACGATATCATTAATCCCTTCAAATTTATGAAATTTCTGCGTCATTTAAATGGCAAAAGCCAACTACGTGCAACTACAATGTACATTAAACTCTCTCGAGCGATGTTCCTCGAAAGGCTCCAGCTGTCCAATGCCATAGGGAACTAGTTGTAACTATGAATGACGGGGATGTGGCTATCACCCTTTTTATTTGGGAAACTATTTCTGGTTTCTGCATTTGTTTGAGAGCTTCCATATAAAACAATGATTTCTCTAACTTCTACTGAGCAAACCGTACTTTTCGAATCCTTTGAACAACTTTCGTATTAGTTTCCATGGCGGAAAAAGCCTCCTCCGTTACTTCCAACTCCTTCAACTACGCGATGAAAAGGAAGAAAACAGTAGTAAAATCATTGCCATCGCCTAATGACATATTGAATCATGTGAATAAGTGGCTTTATAAAATGGATGATTATGCTAGGGTCATTCCTTTTAAAAAAAAGGGAGATATATACATATATCAAGCACATTTTCTAATGTGGCTGTGAGTATATCCTATCATTTTAACATGTCAATTATGAGCCGAATGTATTAGACCACAAAATAAATTTGAAAAAGATGCCATAGTGGAACAAATATTGCGGGGAAACTTAGTCTGATCATGTTTTAGTTTTATAATTGAGAAATTATGTCATTTAACAAAGAAATCTTACAAAATTGTTGCAAATGGATTTCTGAGTTACCATTTTTATTTTATTGGGGACAATTTATTACTGCAACCATTGTTGGGTCATTATTTTCCTGGAAACTTAATATTACAATGCACTAAGTAAAAAACATTAAAATGAAAAAGAAACTCGGATAAAGTAATATAAAATTATAAAACAAGTGCACTGAATCAACCAATTTCTAGTTATTATTTTTTTTATATGGATGGGAGTTTTTCTTCATTTTAAAAATGATATTTGGGTTAAACTGCTTGATTATAACTTTTCTTTATTTATGGGCATAATGCATTTCAATCAATAATATACACAGGATAACTACTTACTTTATAACCTTCTATTTGTCTTTCACATCGTCCAACCCCTCACATTAACCCATTAATACATAATTCATTATATATCTACTTGAAACAGATATATATCCTAGTCGGTGCCTTCTCAGAAATCCTTGAGGCGCCTCACAAAGGAACGTAGTCTTCTTAATGACAGAAGAAGATTGTCGGCAAAGAGAGCAAGGGAACACTTTGCAATCTAGGAAGATGACCGCTGAAGGAAGCAAATGCAATGAAAGATGATCATTTCAATTCCATTCGAAAACGACCGTTGAAGGAAGCAAATGCAATGAAACATGATCATTTCAATTCCATTCAAAATAATCTAAAAACATTTTTATTGTCTCAATTTGATAAAATACATTTTTGCAATATTGGTTCTAAGACTAATACAAAAAAAATAAAAATAAAAATAAAGATGCATCTACCAGGATAACAATACAAAAATAACATTGTGGATTTAGGACTGTTCTTCATGTCCAAAACACCACAAAAATCAACGGCATCTCCATCTATTCAAGATACCCAACAAAACGTCACGCCTCAAATGCAACACAGACATTAAAAAGAACCACGAAAAAATGAGATACAGAAGCAAATCTCTAATCTATTTAATACAATACTATAACGACGACCAAAATGTTAAATATGTATTAAAGTCTCGTTTCAGCCGCGCAGGGAGGAAAGTCCGTTTCGAGGGTTTGTAAAATTGATCGTATCTAGTTTAGTTTTTTTCCTAACTGTTAAAGCCCACTAACTGTTTTTTATAACTGCTAATCTGACGGCACACAAATATCTAATCGTCTAACATTCAATCTTTTTTTCCTAATTGTTAAAGCCCATTAACTGTTTTTTCTAACTGCTAATTTGACAGCACACAAATCTCTAATCGTCTAACATTCAATCCTAAGTTGCAGAGTTGTCCACGGTGGCAGGTGGGGGAATTGTTTTCAAAGAGTAACACCTTACGGCGTAAAAATGGAATAATTTAACTAAGAGAGGCAGACCATAGTCTTGAAAATTAATTTTACGGATGCTAAATAGAAATTGGGGGAGACCTTCCATGAAATTGGTGGAGACCTTAACTTTGGAGCGTCATGTTTGGAATGAGCGATGGAAAACTGCTAAAAGAACTGTTTGAAGATCTCATCAAGTTGTCATTCCTATGTTGTTCCTTCGGCTTTTGATTCTGCGAAAGACGTGATTACATCTTCCTCTAAGAGAACCCCTTCAAGATGCTATTGGGAAGCACATGAAAGTTTTCGATGTTGTTATCTCTATTCAGTGAGATGCTATTGGTATACTCTGGGTATATCCAGAGTGTTTTTAGGTAGGTGTAATTTATGATCAATATCGGTGGTTCAATTCTGGTTATGGTGTAATGATCTACGCTCTGGCTTCTGTCTACTTTGGAGGGTCATTGCCGTGTAGCTTGGTCCTGGACTATGTATTGGTAGCTATTGTTGGTCGTTTCTGTTCCTCTCAATGTGGTTGGATTGTTTTTTTTTTTTTTACAGTTTCTTCCATTCTGGGACCACTTTCTATTTCCCTGGATTATCAATTATCTACTATGGATGGTTCTTGATGTCTAGACTACTGAGAATGTATTTTCCTGGGTTATGATTTTGATTGACGATTAATCAACCTTCTGATTGTTTCGCTGCCAAGCCCTTCATCCACGGGGGGGATTGATGTCCTTATTCTTCTCAGTATTGCGTTCCCACATATGTGTGGACGTGTTGGTCTCTGTATACTTCCTGTTGATTTCATTACCATTTGGAACCGCTGGATTGACTCTTACTATGTCTCGGCTATGTGAAGCAATTGGCTTTAGAATTTGTGACAGGTGGTGGTCCTGTAGGGGTTGTTGTTGTATTTGCTGCTGTGAAGGCTAGGGTGTTGCGGCTGTTGGTTTTTGTGGTGCCTGCATGTTTTTGGGTCTGCTCTGGCTTTTCCAAGGATCAGAACTTTTCCCGGTGGTGGTGAATTATATGTGATACATGAGTTGGTAGTCCATTAATTTCGTGGTTACCATCTATCTCATTTCTCTGAGAAGGGATGATGTGTGTGGCATGTCCGTTTATGGTTAAATCTTTATTTTATTATGTGTTATGCCATCTTCCTAAATTATGTTGATCTCCACTGGGAAAGCCTCAACTAAAAACCCCGCTACCTGTATTATCATACAAGTGGAAATATCTCAAGATTACACAAAGCTTTAGCTCTCAAGCTATCCAGCTCTCAGTACAATCCCTCACTGCTTCTCATAGACAGAATAGACAACACATATGCCTTCCTTCAGTCCTCCAAGCCTCCTATTTCCTTGCGCAGTTTCTCTTGGGTCCTCCAGCTGCCACCTGTGTGATTCTCACCTCACACACTGCTCTAACCTCTGTAGTAATTGCGCAATCCTGAAGGAATGAATTCCTTCTGCATGGATGAGTTTCCTTTATAGGAACATTCCTCCAATTGATAGTACAATGTCCCTATCTTTAATATCAACTAGGTCTTTCTCTGAACTGACATGCATGAGTTATTTATGAGAGAATATTTAGTTATCTAAAGTACACTAGTTGCATGCATGCATTAACTAACTGAACTCACAATCAGTTCCACAAACTGTTTGGAACTAATCTAGCTAGACTTAACTCAGTTAACTGAGCTAACTAATTACAACTCAAATACAACTCATCCTTATCTCCTTAATTAAGGGATAACTTCCTCAATCAAAGGGATAACTGTTGCATGTCTTCACAAAGACTTCATGTTTGATTTTCACCAACTAATTAACTCAAGATGAGTTAATTAATTATTTTTCAAATAGCTAGTGAGACTAAATTCGAATTTTATTTCTCAATTTTGATTCAAGGACAAATCAAAATTGGAATATATCCCGAAATGCTATTTATAGCAATGCTATTTTTAGCATTTCTATTTTTTGCTATTTTCAACAGAGTTGGAGTATATCCTGAAATTCTATTTATAACAATGTTATTTTTATCATTTCTATTTTTAGCATTTCTTGTTGCTATTTTCAACACTCCCTCTTAACAAGAAAGGAATTCAACTCAATCCCGATCCTAAACCTTTGGAATGTTCTGCATGCAACACTTCTTGCTAGTGTTGTTGCTCAAGCAACTTAGAAACAAAAAAATATCCAACCTGAATCAGAATGATGCCTCTATCATCAAAGTCTCTGACTGCTATTGCCTTTGTCGACTGAAAACTCTGCACCTCTATGCTCTTCAGTATCTGACTACTCTAGCCTCTGTCACTTTGATCTCTGACTGCATTAATCACACTGATTCCTAATGCTGCATCCGTGCCCCTGCTGGTCCTATATCCCAGCATGCATCCGCACTGCACCTCTCATCATGTTGCATTGTGTTGCGCACTGCTGCACTGCAACTCAGTTACTGATAAGTAAGTAACTGATCTCCCAACTGACCTCCATGTTGGCTTATAAACACCCTCTAATGTTGAAGCTCCCTCTGCCGCTCCATCCGCATCCGTCTCTACCCACTCAGCCAGTCCTGCTACTCCTCGTCGAGGCTCCCGTAGCAAGGTCTAATCAAAGAGGTTGGGTACCTCAAGGATCCTTCCCCTATTTCAGCCTTCTTGGGACTATCTCTTCACATCACCCCACCTCACACCTGGAGGTATGGCCGCATGTAATCCCTCTGCCCACTTGGCTCGAAATTTCCCCCTACTGGAGGTCTCTACATGAGTGGATGCCTCCACTCGATCTCCTCTCGGCTTCTCTAGTTGTCGCTGCTCCACAACCTCCTGAAGTTGCTCACCAACTGTGGCTCCTCCACAATTGTCTGAGACTTCTTCTAGCACTGCATGTTGAGAGGTAATGTACTCTCCCTCTTAACCACCAAGTCTCCAACATTTTCCTTGCTCCTCAAGGCTTGGCATGCATCTTGAACCTCAAGAGCATACAGGTTCTTGAATCGTGAACCGATCTGCTTCACTTGTCTCGTGGTGATGTGTCTAAGGAAAACCTTTCCCTTACTAAAGACTACATCATATCCTTTGTCCTCAATCATCGCGATCGATACCAAGTTCTTCTTCACTCTAGGCACATACTTTACATCTATCAAGGTAATGAGAGCTCCATGCTCCCTCTGAAAAGAAATCGTACATTCACCTGAAACATAGTACTTTCCATTATTGCCCATCTCTATGCACATCTGGAGGCCCTTCTCCTCCAAGGTACTAAATAAACTTTTATCACCAGTCATGTGGAATGAGGCTCCACTGTCAATAAACCAACCTGTCACACGGAATAAGTCGATCTTGCGGACAAGATAGACCTTCCTAGAATCTAAGAAGACCTAATGACAAGAAAACCAACCAGACACTATCTTTCTCTAAATATGCTTTGATAAAAAATAGCAAACAAGTGTTTTTAGGGCCTACCTTAGGTCCAACGCAAGCTTGTGGATGCCCTCGCTCCTTCGATCCAAATGAGTTCCTTTTCACGAATCTGCAAACACAAACAAGGCAAACAAATTAAATAGCACCTGAAAAGCCAATTGCATAAAACATATTTAACATGAAAGTCAAGGAGTCCATGAAACAAATAACATAAGATACTTGTTGAGAAAAATGAGTTTGATTGCATTAATTCAAAAGAAGAATAACTTTACAACCTTTGCCTTGACGCTATACAAGCTCCTCCCAGGGTCCAGCAAGAAGTCTCCTCTACTTTGACAAGTTTCACTCACTCCCCAATGAAGCCAAAAAGATGCGTGATCTCTCCTCTTAAGCTCAACTAGGAAGTCTTGATTTCACCAGCATTTACCCTCAAAATTGTTCAGCTTCTAACCTCCACAGCAACCAGCCCAATACCTGTATTTATAGTGCAATGGAGGGAGGTTACTAGGTCCTCCTTCAAAGGGATAAAGCCCTCCTTCAAAGGGATAGCTCCTCTCATCAAGGGATTAGCTCCTTCTCTTTTGGGATGCATGAACCACCTCAGAGCGAACAATCCACGTCAAAATTCCTTCTAGAAACCTCTAGAATTAACCCAAAGTGAGTTTTTTAAGATAAAACTTGCACCTTTTGACTTTCACAGGGGTCCGCACCTACACCGTTAGGGACAGAGCGGGCAGGTCCGCAGTTTTTGTACACAGAAGGTGTGGGACCGCAGGTGACCATGAGAGAAAGTGCGGAACCAGAGTTACATTGATTTTTAATGTCTTTCTCTCATTTCCAAAGCTTGATTTGAAGAGCTGAGGTCTGAGACTTGCTTAGGAGGACAATACAAGTGATGATAGACCCATACTGACTACAAATAATCATGGTGACGATATTTTTGTGTAACAGATTGCCCCCTAAAGTGCGAAGTCTGTAGTAGATGAGGATTTCTTATCATTTAGGAAGAGTGAAGTACTTTATCATTTCGAGGACCATCTTGTGGAGAGCCCGGTTGGAACCTATGAAAACATTCAATGTAAGATATATATATGAGATCATATCATCGCTGAGGTAGGCATTCCCATACTCAGATCAAAACTGACTAGAAAAACTAACTACTGCTCTGACATAGGAATGATCTTGTAAAACATCACAAGTAAAGACTCATGTGGACATAGTATGGACGCAGCCATCTGTTTATGAATAGTCCATTATATAATGAATACAAAATTCCTCGCAGCCTGGATTGTAGAAACTAGATCCAGGGTCTTCATTTCTACTTCCCGAAACAGTACGATTCTATCCATGCGAATAAATGTGTTGTTGTCGAACATGGTAGAAACCACTTGATTACCAGTCAATGATGTAAACTGTTAACAAGTGTGAGAGAAACCACCAGTGATGTCAATGGCTCTCAAAGTACCCAGTACAATCCATGAGATGCGAATAAATGTGTTGATGTCGAACATGTCACTGAATCCTTTGATCGAAAGTCAATGATGTAAACTGTCGTCAAAGGCGAGAAACCTGCCACTGAGGCATGCAGACTTCAAGGTACTGACGATTCCTAGATCATCTTTCTAGATAATGAGCTGATGTCGATAGAAAGAGATCCGTCGTAGGCAAGCCCACAACACGAAATCATAGATCAAGTTGAAGAAATTTAGTTGCAAGGACTGACTCAGGGATGGTCAAGATGAATGACAGATATTTTGCAAATGAATGGCTTATTGGCAGTGACCTCTTGAACACATAACGACACGACAGATGGCTTGGTGACAATTGACCCAAAGTTAATACCCAGAAACCTGATGAAGACTTTCAATGTAGTTTGATCAACTGTTAGGCAAAGGATTTCCCAACCCAGGTGAATGAAAGTGTCGTGTTCAAGAGTGGTTACAAAGTATGACAAACAGGCTCATTTTTCTCTCTTTTCCCCCACCATTTCTGGCAAGTACCTCTTTATTTTTGACAAGCTTGAGGAGGATAACATTTGCTTGATTATAAGCTCATCCTTCGGATGAGTCCAACTTAGTTTAAATTCAAACCCTAAGAAGGAGTGGTTCGTTCCTATTTGTAATTGAACAGGTCCTTTACTGTGAAATTTTAACGAGTCCAGTATAGGAGAAACTCGGCATTTTTCAATTTTAGAGAGTCTGAAAAAACTTAAGAAGACTCCAGGGTTGACCTTTTTCGTAAATTTGTGTCTCCCAAGCCCGCAAAAGTATAAAATAATACTTGAGAGAACCGCTTGATCTTTTACGACCAAGGAGTACTTTTCGTTATTAGTGCCTTTGATCTGAAAAAGTAAAAAAGCGATCAACGACACGTCGTTTTATGACCGATATCGAATTTGAAACGTCAAAAATCTGGCAATCTTTTCATGTTTTTTACGGTCGGAAAAGAGCTGTAAGTAGACCGTCTTTAATTCTGTTTTAACGAGTTTAAAAGAAACACTCGCCAATCTTTTCATGTTTTAGGAGTCAGAAAAGAGCTTAAAGATGAATGTACATGTTTTTTCGTCGAAAATGATAGATTTCGCCTGAATAATCCTTTATTCTGCACAAAAACACAAACATTACTCATACCTGTTTGAAATGGATAAAAATGTCGCAAAATACCTTTTCAAAGTGAAACATAAACAAATTTGCAATTTATTTACTCAAAAAACTTATAAAAAGGGCCTTTGTCAATTCATTTTTACCGTTTGAGTTTGGGTGAGAAAATAGTGCTTTTGCTCAGAAAACTTCCCGTGAAGATTGCGGAAAATCCAACCGTCGGAATCGAACGCCGTCTTCTCCAGGTAATCCACATCATCCCACTCTTCACTTTTAATCGTTTAGTTTTTTGTTTTAGTCCTTTATTTCATTTTTGGGAGGGTTTTTAGGCACAAAACCCGCGCGTGGGGGCCCGCAGGTTTACCATTGTGGGCCTGCGGACCCCGACTTTTTCTCCATTGGGAAAAAGCTCGGGGTCCACACCTTCCATGTAGACAAAGTGTGGTCCCATGTACTGTGTCTAACCTGGAGGGTGCGGTCCCCGCCGCAAGGGTTTTTAACCCAAAAATTCTCAAAAATGGACCACACAAAATAGTTTCTAACATTTTAATTTGTCTTTATACTTGATGCAGAGAGTACATCATGCTAGATTGGCGTGAATGAGAGCATGAGGACGTGGATGCTGCCGCATGGAATCATCAGCCTTCACTTGATGCTTTGAGGGCGTGCGGATTGTACAAATTCTGGGCCATTCCTGGCATGAGGGCTCAGGTGGATTTCTTACAGTGGCTGGTTGACAGATGGAGCATACAGGACCAGTGCTTCTTCATTGGCGGCCATCAGCTCGAAATCGAGCTGGCGGACATATATTTCTTGACTGGTTTGCCTAAGAGAGGCAAAGACTTGACTCTGCACGGGACTAGGCCAGGTGGCCAGTCTGTCGATAGCCTCCGGCTAGAGTACTGCAACAGTCAGGCTAGAGACAAAGGGATAGACATAAAGACGATATCCTGTCCTGAGCTCATGGTGATTGCGTTCACTGTCACCAGACTTTGCAGAGCTGCCGCATTACATATTTCCACCAGATCCCAGATGCATATGGCAGTTGAAAGCTTTTGAGGCACCATCTTCAACTGGTGCAATGCTGTGTTGGCCAATGTGAAAGGCCAACTGACCAGGGCCAAGAACGGACGACTAAAGACCTTTGGTTATGGGGCTTTAGTCGTGAGTTTTGGCCTGGAGAGGGTTCCTATGCTGATCCCACAACACCTTACTGTTGGAGCTGGGCTTCCTCGAGAGCCCAAACTGATGCGATGTGTCGCAGTCATGGCCCGTCACCCGGACAAGAGGACAGAGGTTGCTCGATTCAAACCTGAGTATTTCCAATGGTTGGAAAACCAGGTATTTTCCATTCAGGACTTCCCTTACGCTGGGATAGATTTTCGTGGTGACCCAGACATGGTTCTTCCACCAGGAGAGCAGTGGGATGAGTCAGGTAAAATTCTTTTCAACATTTTTCTATTTTAATTTTTTTGTTATTTTTTCATCGTCTCAAAACTGATAGTAAAAATTTCAAATGCAGATGTGGGTCCACAGCGACCAGCCGCTCTCTGGCCTTACGAGAGGAGGCAACCAGTTGCACCCGCACCAGCCCCACAGGACGAATCAGCAGAGGTTTTGGCCGAGTTGGAGGATCATCTCGAGCGCTTGACAGGAGATATTCCTAAGACCACTATAGACGACATTCCTCGTCGACTTCAACGCTATGTGATTGGAGTCCCGGGACCTTTTAGGAGGTTCCTTTGCAAGGTGGCCCGTGCAGTGGTTTCTTATAGAGATCATCACCAATGATAGGATGATCACCTATTGTGGGCACATGTGACATTTTTGTTTTTTGTACTTATCATTTTTGCCGATCATAAGGTGTTTTTCAACCTATGATCGAGGACGATGTATTTTTTGACACACTCCTATATATATATATATATATCACTATTACCGACTTATCTTGTAAATCATGTTATGGAATGGTTTTAAATTTACATGTATGATTATTGCAAATGTCTATTTAACATTCGAGAAGCAATTGCATCTGCTAATGTATTTAAAGATCTTGGAATATGTTGATATTCAATATAATCAAATTCACGTTCCAAGAGACGCACTCTCAAAAATAATCTTAATAACACTGGATTTCTAATGGCATACACTCTATTAAGCTGTAATACAACGAGTTCAGAATCTAACCTCACTATCAAACTCCGAATCCCAAATGAAATAGATTCAGATAATAACTCAATCACTACACTATACTCGGCAATGTTGTTCGTTGTTTGACCGAGGCTTACCCCATGCATAGATACTAACTCGTCAGAGGGCGAATAGATAACCCAAGCTGCGGAAGAGATGTTCCGTGTATTACGACAAGCACCATCAGCGAAACCAATGTATGTTTGGAGAGGCATCGACATCTGCAATATCAAGAGTAAAACCAAGATAAGCAGGAATAATGACGAAAAACACTCTCTAAGCTAAGCACACTGTTTAAACTAAAACACACCAGCTAGAAAGAAAAACTATCCTAACTAAATCTCCATACCCATTCTTTTAAGCATAATACCTCTTCAAGTAAAGGCCATTTCTGGGTTTACCCAAAGAGTCCCCATCAAAGTCTACCAATTCATAGGCCCCTTTGGCTAGCTTTCGCTTGACAACATAGGGACCATGCCACATAGGAACAAATTTTCCAGCGCCTAATTTATCATTAGCTTGATCGTAAACTAAGACTAGATCTCCTTCCGAAAAATTTCGAGGGGTCACATTTCGATCATACTGAACTTTCATTCGTTTTGCGTGAGTCTCGATCGCCAATGCAGCATCACGTCGATTCTCATCTAATTGAGCCAAGTATAACAAACGCTTTTCCTCTTTGGAAGTGGCTGGAAGTAACTCGATGGCCATTTGCAGTGACGGGATTTCGCATTCAATGGGTAACACAGCTTCCAAACCATAGACTAGTTGGAAAGGAGTGAACCCTGTTGATGTTTTTACTGAAGTTCGGTACGCCCAAAGCGCTGAAAATAGCATGTTGTGCCAATTCGACCGATGAATCCCAATGATTCGTCGGATCATGATGACTAAAACTTTGTTGATGGATTCAACCAAACCATTCGCTTGTGGATAATAAGGGGTTGAACTATCGTGACATAAACCAAGTTGGCCTGTAAGTTCGGTCATCATAACGTTTCGAAAATGACGCCCATGATCAATGATTATCGCTTGTGGGACACCAAACCTAGCAATTATATGATTGAACACGAAAATTGCAGTTGTCTTGCCGTCTGCCTCAAATGTAGGCATCGCCTCGGCCCACTTAGTAAAATAATCTACCGCAAGGATGATATACGCATGCCCCCCGGCTGAGTGAGGGTTACATGTAATAAAATCGATACCCCATTTGGCAAAAGGACCAACGACAATTATAGGGTGGAGAGGAGCAGGTGGAGCGCGCATCTTACGATCAAAAATCTGGCAGTTGTGGCATTTTCGGACCGCCGTAATACAATCTTTAAACAAAGATGGCCAGAAGTAGCCAGCGCGCAATATCTTTTGGGTTGTGGCATACCCAGACATATGACCGCCACAAGCTCCAGAGTGACAGTCATTTAGAACCCTTTCAGCTTCCTCGTGAGTTAAGCAACGTCGAAAAATAGAATCCGCCCCACGACGATAAAGAGTATCTCCAATAATCCTGAATTGTTGGGACTGGAATCGAATTTTTCGACGTTCTGACCTTGAAATTTCTGGCCGAAAGGATTGGGTCTAGAGATAAACGATGATATCCCCATACCACGGATCTAAAGTGCTGATTAGAAACAAGGAATCGTCCGCAATGGGTTCCTCCGCCACAGTTTCTGTGTCAGCACGCGGGAAGTCACACATCAACTCCGCAAAAACTAAAGATTTCTTAGACTTGGATTTCTCGAATTCCAAGTCGAACTCCTGCAGGATAACGATCCATTTAGAGTACTTGCCCCCTAGCAATTGCTTGGTCAAAATGTAGATCATAGGGTTGCAATCCGAAATTACCGTAGTTTTACGTAGTAGAATGTAGTGACGAAAACGTTGGACAGCTTGAACGGCTGCCAATGCCAATTTCTCCACATGTGAGTATTTTAGCTCAGTTGGATTTAAAGTTCGACTAAGGTAATATATCACATGTTCAGTTCCTGATTCATCTTCCTAAACTAAGACCATTCCAATGGTGGAATGAGAGGTGGCGAGATACAAGAAGTAATCATGGTTGTAGTTGGGAGGATGCAACAACGGTGCATGGGTCAACGCGTGTTTGAGTGCATCAAAAGATTTCTGAGCTATCTCATCCCAATCGAATGGAGTATTTTGCTTCAACAACCGGGTGAAACCCTTTGTAACCTCGGCGTAGTTAGGAATGAATCGTCGTAAAAAGTTTGCTTTCCCCTGCAAACTTTGGAGTTGGCGAAGACTCGAAGGAGGAGGTAATTTGATGATAGCTTCAACCTTCGAGGGATCAACGCGAATGCCGGCTTTCGAAACTACAAATCCCAGTAATCGACCCGTTTCTATACAGAAGACACATTTGTGTGGGTTCAACCGAATTCGATAATGCCTACACCTCATAAAAATTGCTCGTAAATGGACGAGGTGATCAGCTCGATGTAAGGAATGAGCAGGCAAGTCATCGAGATACGGTTGCACAATGTGTTTGATGTCATGAAACGCATAAGACATCGCCATTTGAAAAGTTGCTCCGGAATTCTAAAGCCCAAATGGTAACTTGCAATAAGCAAATGTCCCCCATGGACAAATGAAAGCCGTTTTTGGTTGATCGGCAGGTAGAATATTGATTTGATTGTATCCGGAAAAACCGTCCATGAAGGAAAATATTTCGCTGCCGGCACAATCATCAATGATTTAATCGATATAGGGAGTTGGGTAATTGTCCTTTGGACAGGCTCGATTAATGTCCCTATAATCGATGCATATTCTTATTGTTCCCTGCTTTTTGTTAACTGGAACAATATTCGATACCCAATCCGTTAACAGGATCGGATAAATGAAACCTGCTTTCAATAATTTTTCAACTTCTTCTTTAATTGCAGCAGCTTTTCGTGGGTGAATCTGATGCAAACGTTGCCGGACGAGTTTAGCATCCGGGTAAGTCTTGATTTCATGAACAACAATCGCAGGATCAATTCCTGGCATTTCCTCATAGGACCAGGCAAACACGTCGCGAAATTCTTGAAATAGGGCCTTATATAATTGAATTTCGTCATCTGTACACGAGGCACCTATATGAATGTTCTCAACAATTCCGAGCTTAACCGAAATGTCAATAGGGATAGTTCGAGAGATGTTTCCCAAATTTAACTCTGAATCGGGATGTTTCATTGGATTCTGAGGTTCCTTGACATATTCAGTTGTAAAAATTGATGAGAAATCATTTTCAAAACGATCATCCTCAGGTAAAAACGAAGATCTGTGATGGAGATCTTCCCATGGTAAATCATCTAAGATCTCCATGGTAAATCATCTACACATAGGATTTCACGAATTTTCTCATCAGAGTGAACAAGTTCAGAAAACGTAGTTAAATCCGAGGTTGATGTGAAAAGTGATTCCTCACGGACCACATTCATTAAGTCATTTTCGATTGAACATGGGTCGGCAAAAGACTGCACGGCTTCATAGGCAATTTTATATGGACTCAAAGGCATGGCATTACCAAATGAGTCTATCTCAGATTCAGAAGGGACAATCCAAGGATCATCATAAATAATGGTGTCTGATGTAATCATATGAATGGTTGCAAATGAAGATGATGCGTTGGTCGGAGGAAAAGGAAAAGTTCCCAGTAAACCGGCATCTTTAACTAATCCTACTCCAACATCCTTATATGGGATAGTCGTTTTAACATCATGTTGAATACTTTCTGAAGAGGCTGGGTCGGATGAAAAGTAAGCCAACTGGTCTATTGTTACGATCTTTCCATTGTGTGGAAACTTTATTACTCGAAAGACCGATCAAACGACCGCTGTCATAGCGTAAGACCAACTTCAACCCAAGAGAAGGTTGTAATCTAGAGGGGCATCAACCACCTCCACATCTAGACTAACAGTTTTTCCTTCAACCCCTATAGGCAAATCCTGTAGAATGCCAAAAGGATGAAACCCACAGCCATCAAAGGCCTTTAGAATCGTCGGGGATTGATTTAGCGAAGGAGAACCAAGCGATCTCCAACACTGTATTGACATAATACACGTTGAGGCTCCCTCATCAATTACAGTCCGATGAATAGGCCTGTTTTTTACTATCACTGGAATCTGGAAAGCCATTTGATGAGGCAAACGCGGTGTACTATTTTCTAGATCAAAGATTATTAGGTTCAGGTCCTGAACATCAACAGCTCCTATAGCCGACAAAAGTAATTTACGTTGTGCTGGGCATGATTGCAGCACTTCCAAAGCCGACATTGCTGAGGGTGAAACAGCTAAATCCTCAACAATGTTATAATTCTGGGCCGCTCTCGCATGTGGATTGAAAGCTGACTTTCGAAGTATACCCTTTGCAGGCAGTTTGATTACCAAGTCTGGATTAGGTTTCTCGATCTGTAGTGGATCGGAACCGAGAGCTGGGGTTGATGGATTAGAATGAGACGATTCTGCTTCTTTACCATCAACAAGACTCTTACTACCATAATCTTGCGATCGAGTCGCAATCCTAACATGGGACATCATCAGTATGGGTTCTTCATTGGCACTCGAGGATGAACCTATCATCTTACTGTCTTGAGCCGGAAAAGGATCCTTCAAAACAGCAAAAGTTTGGGAACCCTTGACAATTTTCGCAACCTCTGCACGATGAGGGCAGTCTCTTGTAAAATGTTCATCGTCACAAATGAGACAAGGATAACGAGGTTTGCGCTTTTCATCATTGGATTCCGCCTTTTCAGGTTTCTCCTTTGAACTTTTGTCCATTTTATTCTTCTTCTTTCCTTTCTTCTTTCCACCGGATTTTGATTTGGCTATAGATGACTCTACAACGTGAATATCGGCGGAAATCTCTGCAGAAGAATCTCCTGTTGGGGAATCAGGCAAGGTTATAATGGGAGAAGAATTCTTTGAAGAGTTCTTCTTACTTTTAGTGTTAACCGTACCAATCATACCATTGGCGGCATGAGATCCCGAAGGAGCTGTAGTGATTTGATTTTGCTTGGGAAGATCGGGGATTTTTTCGTGTAACGTACCTGACTGAGTATAGACCAAGTCAAGGTACTGTGCTTGAGCAATTACTTGCTCCTCAATAACAACTCCAGCTTTAGCAACATCTTCAGTGATCTTTGGCAACAAAGATTTTACAAACCACTCAGCCAAGATCTGATCCAGAATAAATACCTTCACTAAACATCGTCGACGTCTCCACTCATGAATATGATCTGAAATGTAAGTGGATATCGATTGTTTTAGCGAAGTTAACAATTCTGTGTCATTGTCATATTGGACTGGCAACTGAAAATGAGTTAAAAACGAGGTAGCTAACTGACTAAAATTATAAAAAGTGCCTCGCGGTAACTCAATGTACCACTTGGCCGCGAGACCAATTAGAGTGCGCTGGAAAAGTCTAAGATGGATTGAATCATCTGTAATGGAGTTAGACGCACACTAGAGGTGGTAAGTCATCACATGGTTCGACGGGTCCTCTCTTGATTTACCTTCGAACTTGGGAATGTCACTGGGCAACTTATTCGGCATTGGCGGCCAAAACGGAAGATAATTAATGGGATTGTTCGTTAGGTGGGACAAGTCAGGTAAGTCCAAAGTTGCGATAAACGGTAGCTGCCGATTAGGATCCCTAAAACTCTGGGTCATGAGACCAACTCCAGGAGGAGGATATCCAGGATAACTAGGAATAGGAATCACGTTCGGGATATTGTATCCTCCCGGAAAACCAGGATTAACCGGACCGTACTAGGGTTGTTGAGGTTGTTGATAAGTGTACCCAGGATACGGTTGATACTGATAGACTGGCTGCTGCACAGCAGGACCGAATTGGTATTGTCCCTGGTACGGTTGATAAGTGAATTGTGGTTGACTTGTGACAACCGTACTTAAACCAGGTTGTCCTACAGGCATCTGAACCAAAGTTTGAATCGTAGATCCAGACGGTGGTAAAGATGTCTGAGGAGTAGATACAGGAACAGTAGAAACCGGAGCTGTCGATACTCCAGAAGTAGGTGGGGTAGATTGAACAGATGTTGCGGCAGTTGTAGCATTCATTTGAGGCGGAATACGAGGTGTACTAGGCCCAGGCTGAGAAACTACCAAAGGTACAGAAGTTTGAATGTTAGACTGGATTGGTTGCTGGGGTGTACCAGAAACTAAGGGTTGTCCAGTTTGAGATGACAACTGTACACTTGGCTGCAACATCTGTTGGGTTTGCGAGGGATCCCACACTATATTCATTCCGGGGTACTGACCCATAACTGGTTGAGAATACTGAGGACCATAACCGGGTTGAGGGTAGGATTGATAATTGAAAGGTACATTTCCCGTTCCTTGAACATATTTTTGACCTTGGGGTGGTTGGAAACCTTGGTTCGAGTATTGACCTTGGGGTTGATACCCTTGAGGCACATACTGATACTGGGGTTGACCTTGAGGTATAAATTGATACTGGGGTTGACCTTGGGGTACATATTGAGTCTGGGGTTGACCTTGAGGAACGTACTATCCCATAGGTATGTACTGTCCTTGAGGTCGCCCCCCAGATGCAAATTGTGTACCTTGAGGTTGCCCCCCAGGCGTTAATTGAGGCTGCCCCCCAGGCGGTAACTGGCCACCTTGAGGTTGAGGATTGGGAATAGAACCTGACATCATAAGAATGTCTTCTACGCTCAACGTCTTAGTACCATTGTTTCCAGTTAATAACCCTTGCTCAATGGGTTCAGGAGATGCTCCCGAAAAAGTACCAGAAAGTGACTGATACCCAGAGGGAACAGAAGGACCGCCGTACAAAAAAGATTCGGGCGATTGAGTAAACATGGATGACTGTCCTGCCATATTGACGGGAGTATAAAAACCTCTAGGTGTTGGGTGATAAGGAGCACGAGGTGATGAAAAACTTAACCCTGAGTTTTCTAGAAAATTAGTCAAAGAAAGATACAAAGAACTACTCCTAGGTGGACTGTAAAAAATTGATTCACGCTCCCTTAGCTCAATAAAAGGTTGATTTTCAGGGATAGGGATGCCTACTTCTTCTTCCGGAGCAAGTTCTTCAATAGCAATAAGTCTAGAAGGAAGATCTTGGGTGATTACTCTTTCTACCCTAGGTGAACCAGGACCACTAGAAGTTGGAGAAACAAACCCCAATGTCGGAGTAGCAGCAAATTCACTTTCAGGCTCAGATATTTCGGGTTCTTCACCTATATCACTAGTAGATGAAAAGCTACCAGCGATTTCGGAGACAGACACTGACTGTGGATTAAACTCTGCTACTAATGGTTGAAAATCAGGATGTACTATCAAAGAAGATTCTCCTTCCTCAGGTGACCCAACTCTACTGTCTCTAGGAGTTACGAGGACTTTTAAGCCTTCAAGTTGGCTTGGTACTTCCTCAGGAGGTTGGCCCTGAAGTCTACGGGACTTCCTCAATAACTCAGCCACGTTTACAAACTCAGGAGACTGGCCCCGAAGTCTACGGGACTGTCTTGGTAATTCAGCCACAATTAAAGACTTTTAACTACTTCACACGCAAACAAAGTAAAATCTCAATAAAAAGCACCTAAAGTCTCTAAAGAACCAAACAAATTTGAATCACATGCCTAAAGAATCTAGGAGATCAAACACACACAAACAGTAACTTTCCATACCGAAAACACTAGTTGGTGATGAAATCCAACGTCACAGAGTTCAGTACAGAAATGGCGGTTGGAATAGTTACCCCGGCAACCTCCTTAATGAATAGACTGGCACAAGTTCCTCCACTTAACCGTCTCGAGTGAAGTGAACCCCCCAGAAAATCCAAGTGAGTCTAGCCGACGTCTGCTCCAGGTACAGTGGGATCTTCCCACCACTGTCACCTCAGGAAGAGTCCTAAAGAATATGGCCACTAAGGTTACCAACTGAGACAAATACACCTGGGGGAACAGTCTACGATCCGATACGCACGCAAGGGCAGAGTAGCAAGCTCAATCCCCTTGAAGGCTCCATGACATAATCCAAGGTTTACCAACAAGTGACCTTAGGCTCCTCGACAATGGTTAATCCGAGGTTTACCGTTTTTAATACGTGAATATCTGGCGTCGTTCCCAATGAGGAAGGATTGATTCCCACACTGGTTCGGACACGATCTCGTGCTTCTCCTTTAAGAGGAGCTTTCCCAGAGCATAAATGCAACAATTGGATTTCTTCCCTACCACAAGATACAACTACTTCTTTGTTTTTACTATCTTGGAGAGTTAATTACTCTCCTACTCCAAGACACTATCCTAAGCTAAGTTGGTGTATCAGATCCCTAGAAATAAAAATGTTACTAGGTGAATTTTACTTTAAGCGTTAATTTTAGTGGTTTTTGTTTAAGTCCAAAGGTGCGGAGATGAAACTCGTGGTATGAAGACTCGACTCAAAATCACTAAAAATGCACCTACGATGATCTAAACAATCTTTTTCTCTTCGATGAACTTCTAAACTAAGAAAGAGTTTGAGAATGCAAATACTTTGTAAACACAAATCTTTCTCAATTAAACAAATTAAAAGAAGAGCTTTTTCTTTTCCAAAGCACTCAAAACGAGACAACTAGTTATTTCACAAAAATTTCCCTTTTTCGTTTCAAAGCATTCAATCACTACAAAGAACAAACTTTTTTCAAAAGAGATTTTTATATTTTTTAATAAAACACTCAAAACTATGCAAATGACTAACTTTGAGAGCTACAAACTATAAAAACCTATTTGAAGTCAAAGCCTACTAAAAGTCCTTTTTAAGGATGTTTTACTCAGCTAAATGTAAGCTAAGGACTAATTTATGCAGAATCACAAATCAGTCAAGAACAACCAATTTCGTTTTCTTTTTGAAAATGAAAATCCAAACTCTTAAACACAAGCTTTTCGAGTTTTGTAAAGAGAAAACTCAAAGCGGATTCCTCAAACAAGGGGAGATTTCATAAATGGTCAGACTCATAAGAAGGCTGGTAGACACTAAGGTGATCTGAAGTCCCTACAGCTTCTAAGATCAGAGCCACTACACAACCACAATGAAAAACAAACCCAACAAGCAAAACTCCTAGGAATTTCACCTAAAACCCTAACACTAACGAAATCAATCTAAGGAAAGCTTCTGAAAAGTTATATGTAGGTCTGGGCAATGGATAAAAATTTCTAAACACAAAGTAAGTTGACTAACAGAGGAAATCTTAGGGTTTTCAAAATTTTGACAGGGTCCGCAGGCCCACAGTTGGCACAGGTGCAGTCCCACTCTGTGCTAAAAGCCAAGCTGCGGATAAGTACACACTGTGTCAAACGGCTAGGGTGCGGTCCTCTCCTAAAGCTATGAAAAACGAAAAATAACCCTAGATCTACAAACTCTACCCACTTTTACACACAACAAGCCAAAAACAGAAACACAAATAGAGTTTCTCAGGTCAAAGTAAAAACAAGGAAAACAATCAAGTCCCCAGTGGAGTCGCCATTTTGTCACACGGAATAAGTCGATCTTGCGGACAAGATAGACCTTCCTAGAATCTAATAAGACCTAATGACAAGCAAACCAACCAGACACTATCTTTCTCTAAATATGCTTTGATAAACAATAGCAAACAAGTGTTTTTAGGGCCTACCTTAGGTCCAACGCAAGCTTGTGGATGCCCTCGCTCCTTCGATCCAAATGAGCTCCTTTTCGCGAATCTGCAAACACAAACAAGGAAAACAAATTAAATAGCACCTGAAAAGCCAATTGCATAAAACATATTTAACATGAAAGTCAAGGAGTCCATGAAACGAATATTCATTTTATTATCGGCCTCTGGAAAGATTCCGAAAAACGAGAGCTACCTACGGCGTCTGCAACCCATCTGAGGGTTTCTGCAATCCCTGCAATGGCAGGCCTGCCAAACACAGTACAACGCTGAAACAGTCAAAGCGGATTTGTGGTTAGTGTAAGCTGGCCATAAGCAAACAGTAAAATGCAGTCCCCTCAGGGGGAGGGCGATGCGCCTCCCCCCAATAAGGACAGTCAAACGCAGCCGACGGAAGAAAGGGAAAAAGAAAATGAACAGAGCGGAGGCAATACGGAAAGCAGCAAGCAACAGGGCAAGGAGACAGATCAGGAAGATAGAAATAAGGCAAGTTCCTCCACATGCAAGCCAGTAGCAACTCACAGGCCAAGAGTGGAGTTCCCCAGTCATCGTATCAATGCCAGAATACAGTATATGAGAGATCATGCGCTAATCGGAAAATTCATAGGAATATGGCCGACGGAGAGAGCGCTGAAAAGCTGGATAAGCGCCAAATGGAACCCAAAAGGGCATATTACTCTGCACCTAGGGCCAAAGGGGTTCTTTACTGCAGTCTTCAACTGCTTGGAAGATCGCAATAGGATTCTGGATGGGGGTCCTTATTTTTTCAACTCTGCAGGATTATATCTCAAAGCGTGGGTCGAAAGATTCAATCCAGACAAGGAAGACCTTAGCTATGCCCCTGTGTGGATAAGGCTGTACTCGCTTCCTTGGGAATACTGGGAAGAAAAATCTCTTCAGGAGATTGGGAACACACTTGGCGAGTTTGTCAAGGTTGCAGAAGAAACAAAACTATGCAGATACACGTCTTATGCACAGATCTGTGTTTACATGGACCTCAAGCAAGCATTGCCAGACACGGTAAGTTTCTTTCATGAAGATGTTGAATGGATTCAAGTTATAGATTATGAGCATGTACCATTTAGATGCAGGAAATGCCATGATATAGGGCATCTCTACAGAGACTGTCCACTGAATAAGAAACCCCCTTCTCAAGAAAGTTCAGATAACCAAACGCCTGATGGTTATACTAAGGTAACAAATCGTAGGAGAGGGAACAAAAGACCAACAGTCAATCCCAAGGCAAATCCAGTCAACATGACAAAACCTTCAACGAGCAATAGCTTTGAAGCCCTAGCTAAGACTGACATGCAAGATCTGGAGAAGGAACCTCAGAAGAACAATGAATCTAATAAAGAACATTTAGGAGAAACTTCATTGCAATCAGGAGATACAGCTCTTAAGAAATCAATCCTTCAATCGCAATCCAAATCTCAATCCTGGCATTCCCAAGGAATGGAAGTTGATAACACCGAACCAAACGCCAAGTCACCAAAAGAAAGAGAGGAAAACTCTCAAGAGCCTCAAATCATGGAAGAAGATCCGGAGTCTTTAGACATAGGGGATCTGGATATCCTAGGACTAGAACAAGCATGCAAAACAGGGAATTTTGAAAAAATACCAGATCGACAAGTGGACAACCTGGTAGAGGTCCTAAATAGGGCACAGAAGAAATACTCTTTAGGAGTCTAGATAGGAAGTCCATGGGATGGCAAATTTATCACCAAGGAAAATAAGAAGAGAGGCAGAAAAACAACACCTGAGAGAACCATCAAGATAGGAGAGGTGTTAGTGGAGTCAGGGAGGTATGCCAAACTGACTAAGTACTTTAATACTGAGCCCCATCCTTCTCAATGAAGCTAATATCATGGAATATAAGGGGGCTCAATGGCCCAAGGAAAGGCAGATTATTAAAAAATATGCTTATGCAAGAAAAACCAAGCATACTTTTTCTGCAGGAGACTAAATGTAACTCGACAATTTTGGCAAAAATAGCAGCGAAAGCCTGGCCAGGAGGGCTAGTAACAGCTGTTGATGCACAGGGAGCATCGGGAGGACTTGCAATACTCTGGGATGTGCGAGCCATTCAACTAAACAATATACATGCTAATAAAAGCTTCATTCAGGCAACTTTTCATCTAATAGGCACTAACACCTATGGGCTTATAACTAATGTTTACTTCCCTCAGGATACTACTCACAAATCTCAAATCCTGAATACACTATCAGACCTCAACTCAGACAGGCCATACCCGCTTTGGATTTCTGGAGGTGATTTTAATATGATAGCAAGAATGGAGGAAAAGCAAGGTGGTAGAAGCAGAACAAATAATGACGGGAACCTGCTAAAAGACTTCATTCAAACCAACTGGTTGGTAGATGTTCCCTCAAGCAATGGCATCTTCACTTGGAGCAATAAGAGAGAGGGATCGCAACAGATTGCTTCGTGTCTTGATAGATTTCTCATCTCAGACAATGCAACTCACCTGGGAGGGGAATTCATAGCGTCCATCCTACCTATCTCAGGATCAGACCACTGGCCTACAGAACTTCAATGGAACAGGCCCGGTAACAGCATCAGGCGTCCTTTCCGATTTGAAGAATTCTGGTTAACTCATCCGGACTTTGATGAATTAGTTAGATCAACCTGGCTCAACTTCGATCCTATTGGAGGTACAAAGATGTCCAGGTTCCAGCAAAAACTAAAGCATCTTAAAGGCGAAATCAAGCGATGGAATCACAATACTTTTGGCAACATTTTTAAAGCTCAGGCTACTCTCAATCTAGAAATGAAGACGATCCAGCAAAAAATCATCACCGAAGGACGCTCAGATGAACTCACCAAGCAGGAGAAAATCATAGAATCTCGAATATTAGAGAGGGCTAAACAGGAGGAAACCCTATGGAGGCAGAAATCGAGGATTAGATGGCTAAAAGATGGAGAAAAGAATACAAATTTTTTCCATAAAACTACAGTGCAGCGCAGAATGAACAATTGCATTACCCACATCAAAAATGAACAGGGGAATAGAATAGAAACTCACGAAGGCATTGAAGAGGAATTTCTCAGATACTTTAAGAAAGCACACCAGGAACCCAGTATAGACAGAATGCCGGCTATAAATAAGCTCCTAAAGGATATCCCAAAGGTAATAACTGAGGAACATAATAGTCTCCTCCTGAAGCCCATCAACTTACAGGAAGTTGAAGAAGCTGCACAACAATTGAAGGCGAGGAAAGCGCTGGGCCCGGATGGATTTACATCAAAAAAATTTCATAAGTTTTGGGACCTTATAAAAGCTGAGGTATGGCAAGTGGTGGAGGAATCCCGTGCATTACGATGGATGTATCCAGGGCTAAATGCCACATTCATTGCCTTAATTCCAAAGGTGGAAGAATCCAACACTCCAGATAAGTATAGGCCGATTTCCCTGTGCAATATTATCTATAAAATCGTATCAAAAGTCATAGCTACCAAACTAAAGCCGCTGCTCCCTCTTATAATCTCGCCCGAGCAGTCTGGTTACGTAGAAGGTCGGCAAATAACGGATGGGATTATTTTAACTCATGAGATAATCCACTCTTTAAAGCAGAAAAAAAAGCCAGGTATGCTGCTTAAGCTAGATCTATCCAAAGCTTTTGATAGTATCAGTTGGGTTTATATCCAAAAAATTCTTACTGCCTTTGGTTTTTCCCCGTCATGGGTCAGATGGATTTTTAATCTTTTGTCTTCAGCTTTTTTCTCTGTTCTTATCAATGGTATCCCCTCGGCAACGTATCGTCCCTCCAGGGGTATCAGGCAAGGAGACCCCTTGTCACCCTTTCCTTTTGTTATTATGGCAGAAGGACTTGGTAGAAGTCTTACCTCAGCCCGGCTTTCTCAGCATCTAAAAGGACTTTCATTCAACAACTCCCCATCTTACTCCCACCAACAATTTGTGGACGACAATATGCTTTTTGGTTATCCCTTGGTGCAAGAAGCTCGCCTCCTCAAATCCCTCCTTTCGAACTTCTCTGATGCATCTGGTGCCCTTGTTAATTGAGTCAAATCCCAAATTTTTTTCTTTAATACCCCTCTTCCCACCCAGAAAGCCATAGCCCGTATTCTGGGCTTCACCACTGCTTCCCTGCCCTCCAAATACCTCGATGCCCCTTTAATTGCCTCAGCCCTCAAACACTCTTTTTGGAAACAATTGCTGGAAAAACTGGAGGCTCGACTCTCCCTTTGGACTCACGGAGCCCTTAATATGGCTAGCAGACTTGTTCTTATCAAGGCAGTCCTTCATTCCATGCCCTTGTATCTCTTCTCCATCCTTGCAGCACCAAAATGGGTACTCAAAGAAATTAAGAATCTCCAGCGCAACTTCTTATGGGGAAGCTCAGGACACAATCGAAAATGGGCTCTAGTTAAATGGAACAAGGTATGTCTTCCAAAGAAAGCAGGGGGTATTGGGCTAAGATATCCTGAGCACAACAATAGGACAATGGGAGCTAAAATCTGGTGGAGATGGCTAGCCAATCCTAACACCCCCCGGGCCTCCCTCTCGACAGCTAAGTATGCAAGCAACTATCCTATGGAAGAGAGAATACGAATGACGGAGTTAAGCACGGGATCGGTAATTTGGAACTCGGCTATTCAACATAGAAATCTCATACAAAAGCACAGTTTTTGGGAAGTCAAGAATGGATCCACGGCTCGATTTTGGGAAGACTCCTGGTAGAAATTCCCAAAAATAAAAGACGTATTCCAGAATCATCCAATATCAGAGCAGGATATCAATCAGTTAGCCAAGGTTAGTCATTTCTGGAACCCATCTATAACACAGGAACATAGACAATGGAAGAGTGCAAATCAAATTCTAACGCACAGCTCTGAACAAGCTCAGCAGTATCTTTCTACAGAATTACAAAAGAGGCAAATCCCAATCTCAGAAGAACCGGACATTCTAAGATGGGGCTATGAAGAGAAGGGAACATTCACCACAAAGGAAGCGTATAAGATAATAGTCCAAGATCAGCTAATCAAAGACACTTTATGGGACAAAATTTGGCACTCTTCCATCTGGCCGAAGGTTTCCACTTTTTTATGGCTCCTATGTCACAATAAAATTCTAACTTGGGATAATCTCTGGAAAAGAAGCTTCTCAGGCCCATCTATATGTCTCAACTGTATGCAAGAAGAGGAAACAGCTATACATCTTATGCAGACCTATCAAATTGGACGAAAGCTGTGGGAGAAGGTAGCCTTCCGCTGCCAAAAAGAAGGCAGAGTGCAAGGAGATCTAAAAGCCACTATTCGCAACTGGAGTCAAAAGCCATACCAAAGCAATCTCCTCAACACTCTATGGCAGCTTATACCTGGCCTACTGATGTGGAACATCTGGAAAGAGCGAAATAGAAGAGTTTTCAAGGATCAATCTATGCCCTTAGAGCAGATTTGGACCAAACTTCATCAGAATATCACGGAGTCTCTATCAATTAGAGAATGGTACTCAGAAGATCTTCCCTCATCACCGCAGGAAAAAACAGTGTGGGATAATTGGAGGATCCCGATAAATCAGTAGTCAATCATCAAAAAGAATCCCACCATGCAAGAAAAAGAATAAGGTAAATGGACTCCGCCGCCCAATAACATGTTCCAGCTTAATTTCGATGGGGCCTCAAAAGGAAATCCAAGGAAAGCAGGGTATGGGGGGGTCTTCAGGGATCACCATGGCAATCCTCAGCTTATTTTTATGGGTTCAAAAGGTTGGGACACCAACAACTCAGCCGAATTGGAGGGATTATGGAGAGGTCTCACCCTGGCTCAAGAAAGAAGATTTTTTCCGCTCATCATAGAGGGGGATTCGCATATTATAATTAGAATGATTACAAAACTAATGAATGGATCCCCCATTCACAAAGTTAGTAACAGTTGGAGGATGGCCCAAAGGCTTGAGCTAATAGACAGATGGCTTTCTCAGCATCAAGCAATCTCCTTCAGACACACCAGGAGGGAAGGAAACAAGCTTGCTGACTTTCTTGCCAATCTCGGAGTGGAAACTGGGGTAGGACACTTTGAAGGAACAATCTCCAGTATAGCCTCCGCGGACCAACTCTCTAAGTTCCAGGAAATTGTGATACAGGATAAACCTCAGGAGAAGGACACACACCCGGATGCGGGTGGCATTCAATGTTATTAATGGGACGCCGCACAGTGCAGGCAGCTGGCCTGGCAGATGGCTGGCGGACGGCCCTTAAGACATGCGCCTCGGGCTGGCAAATTAGTTCAAGGGCAAGCGAAATTAATTCGGCACAGTTTGGAATGACGGTCTTGCAGTCAAGCATTAATGCGCGCCTGGTTCATGCGCAAACAGGTCAGTTCTTAGGTATGGATCCGTTTGTTGTTTATGCCATAGTTACTGGTTCTATTTATCATGGCGCAGAACTCTTCCCGCACTCCTGCCTGGTCTATCGAATTTGGAAGCTCGCCTGGTCTTGGAAATTCATTGGGCTCCTCTGTGCTCAAACTCTCACCTGCTTGCTTCGCCTCAATCCCTCTCTCAGTCTATCTATTCTCCCGAGTATGCCACGCCGCCGAGGTATCCCGCGCAGAGGTAGCAACACGGGAAACAGAGGCCGTCCCTCTCGTCCTGCTCCACAGAATGTCATTCCCATCGCCTCAGCCTCCCCTTCTTCTCCGCCCCTGGGTCAAGCTGGGTCTCTCCCGCATAATTCCTTTCAGACCTCCAGGTTTACTTTTCACAGCAGGCTCAACAGGCCTGTATTGACGGCAAGCATCACCATTATTCTCACGGAGGAGGAGAATAATCATGTCAGCTCGGCTCAAACCACTTCCTCTCACTCTCAGGAAGACAGTGTTCTGCAAGGGGATATGGCAGGGGTGGTATTCAATGCGGACAATATGCAGGAGGACACCCCTGTCCCTGAAGCGCCTCAGCAGCCCGTCGATCCGACTCAGAGCGAAATTCTGGCCTGTGGGCCGTCTCAGCATGCAGGCTGCATTCTTAATTTGGTGACCACTCCTGAAGGTGGCACAAAAGGACATGATGACAATGGCTTCGTCACCTGGGTAGCATCTTCCAGCCAGGTGGAGAGGGACACGCCTGACTCACCGCAGCATGCAGACTAAAGCCGGCTCTTCACTGACGGGTGGCATTCTTGCCTATGCGCTGTGCAATTTTGATTTCGTGTCTTTGTTTCTGAGTCTATGGGTCTATGTCTGGTTTATGATCTTGTTCCAGGGTGTGGCGACCGCCAATGTATGCTCTGTTTTTTGTTGTAACTGTGACTATGCTGGGTACTTTTGTGTTTTTCTAGTCAATGGAGGGCATGACAGTATGAGTCCTGGTAAAATTTTTCAGTGTGTCATGGCCCGAATACAAGATTTTGAAGGTTGTACTGTGAATTCGGCAGAATGCTTGAAATGTAATATCTCTGAGTATCTGGTTGAGGAATGGCCTCGGCCTCCTCTGAGGTCTTGACCTCACTGTACATATCTTTTTCCTTTTTAATAGAATTAGTATTTACGAAGAAAAAAAAAAAGGAGTCCATGAAACAAATAACTTAAGATACTTGTTGAGAAAAATGAGTTTGATTGTATTAATTCAAAAGAAGAAGAACTTTACAACCTTTGCCTTGACATTGTACAAGCTCCTCCCAAGGTCCAGCAAGAAGTCTCCTCTACTTTGACAAGTTTCACTCACTCCCCAATGAAGCCAAAAATATGTGTGATCTCTCCTCTTAAGCTCAACTAGGAAGTCTTGATTTCACCAGCATTTACCCTCAAAAATGTTCAGCTTCTAACCTCCCCAGCAACCAGCCCAATACCTGTATTTATAGTGCAATGGAGGGAGGTTACTAGGTCCTCCTTCAAAGGGATAAAGCCCTCCTTCAAAGGGATAGCTCCTCTCATCAAGGGATTGGCTCCTTCTCTTTTTGGATGCATGAACCACCTCAGAGCGAACAATCCACGTCAAAATTCCTTCTAGAAACCTCTAGAATTAACCCAAAGTGAGTTTTTTAAGATAAAACTTGCACCTTTTGACTTTCACAGGGGTCCGCACCTACACCGTTAGGGACAGAGTGGGCAGGTCCGTAGTTTTTGTACACAGAAGGTGCGGGACCGCAGGTGACCATGAGAGAAAGTGCGGAACTAGAGTTACATTGATTTTTAATGTCTTTCTCTCATTTCCAAAGCTTGATTTGAAGAGTTGAGGTCTGAGAATTGCTTAGGAGGACAGTACAAGTGATGATAGACCCATACTGACTGCAAATAATCATGGTGACGATATTTTTGTGTAACACAACCACAACCCATCATCGATGAAACCATGCATGCGATGAGGGTAAAATCCAATTCGAACTGTGAGGCCAGTGCTTCACCTTCATATCCTTCCGAGGATCCCTTCTTGGATTTCTTCAATGGACAATTTATTGCATAATGGCCCACCTCATGAAAATTAAAGCATCTCACTTTAGATACGTCAATCTTCTTCTCACCATGGGAAGAACTCAATTTTGAATGAAAATCCTTCTCCTTCCCTTTCCTTGGCTTACTAGCTAAGGCTAGATTTTCTTCATCCTCCTTGGATGAAGAACCATCTCTGGTGCTCCTCCTGATCTCCTCCTGCATCAGATCCGACCACAATCGTTCCCAATATGGCAGTTTCTCTCTTCCATTCACTGAGTCCTAGTAGCTATGCCAGCTCTTAGGAAGACCGAGGAGAGCAAGACTCACATTGTCATCATCGGCTGTCATGATTCCTACACTTCCAAGCTCATCTCTGCAGGTGGTGAGCTTGTTCAGATATGTAGAGATCGTGTCGCCCTTTTCATACTTGATTTTCCGAAGCTTGTCCTTCAGCGCCAACTTCCTCTGGTCGTTGTTGTTCTGATATAAATGCTTTAATGTCTTCCACATTGAAAATGGAGTCTCCTTCCCATGGGCACTCAAGACAATATGGTCTTGAACTCCCTCTAGAAGAATCCTCTTCGCTCTTGCCACACATTTCTTCCATTTCGCCAATTCTTGGGCATTAGTTGTTGCTGGCTTGGGGACTTCTTGATCAATGAAGTCCTTCAAACCATTATCCTCTAATACCACTTCCACGCAATCCTTCCAAGCTATGTAATTCGAGCTGCCATCCAGGGCATACTCGAGTCTCAAGCCATTGAACGCCATTAGTGAACTTTGAGATGTGATAAGAAATTGATTCTGTACCCACAATCAAGAACTTCAAAACTTCGAACTTCTCCCTTATTTGTATAATGTTCTCCACTTTGATCACCTTTTCTCTGATACCATGTAGAAATTTCTCTATAGATCAGCTAGCTCTGATACCATGTAGAAATTCTCACTGTAGATTAAACTAATTATGCAATGTACTAAAGAAAAATACTTAATCTAATTCTACAATCAAACTTGCGAAAGCTTAATCGATTTTGAGCAAGATCAAACAGAACACATATAACAAAGAATAAGATTCAATCACACATGAAACACAGAAGAATACTCTGGGGAAAGCCTCAGCTAAAAACCCCGCTATCTGTATTATCATACAAGTGGAAATATCTCAGGATTACACAAAGCTTTAGCTCTCAAGCTATCCAGCTCTCAGTACAATCCCTCACTATTACTCATAGACAAAATAGACAACACATATGCCTTCCTTCAGTCCTCCAAGCCTCCTATTTCCTTGCGCAGTTTCTCCTGGGTCCTCCAGCTGCCACTTGTGTGATTCTCACCTCACACACTGCTCTGACCTCTGTAGTAACTATGCAATCCTGAAGGAATGAATTCCTTCTACATGGATGAGTTTCTTTTATAGGAAAATTCCTCCAACTGATAGTACAATGTCCCTGTCTTTAACCTCAACTGGTTCTTTCTCTGAACTGACATGCATGAGTTATTTATGAGAGAATATTCAGTTATCTGAAGTACACTAGTTTCATGCATGCATGCATTAATTAACTGAACTCACAATCAGTTCCACAAACTATTTGGAACTAATCTAACTGGACTTAACTCAGTTAACAGAGCTAGCCAATTACAACTCAAATACAACTCATCCTTATCTCCTTAATTAAGGGATAACTTCCTCAATCAAATAGATAACTATTGCATATCTTCACAAAGACTTCATGTTTGATTTTCACCAACAAATTAACTCAAGATGAATTAATTAATTATTTTTAAAACAGCTAGTGAGACTAAATTCGAATTTTGATTCGAGGACAAATCAAAATTGGAATATATCCTGAAATGCTATTTATAGCAATGCTATTTTTAGCATTTCTATTTTTTGCTATTTTCAACAGAGTTGGAGTATATCCTAAAATGCTATTTATAGCAATGCTATTTTTATCATTTCTATTTTTAGCATTTCTTGTTGCTATTTTCAACAATCCCCCGGCATCCATTTTGGTGGACATTCACTCATTAGAGTTGTAACGAAGTCATATTTTGAAGCTTCGGGAGGTGACTTAGAGGCAAAAAATTCGGGCCATATGGATCCAAGAGGGGGATCGTAATACCAAGTTCTTTCATCATTTTTCCAACCACAGAAGGAAAATCAACAGTATATGGGAGATCAAGGATACTAATGGAAATATATGCCTCTCACAAGATGAGATCTCTAGGGTGCCTCCTACACATTTTCAAATGGCCTATGGGAGGCGTATGGGAGATTATGGAGAGGACCAGATATGGGGGGTGGTGAGATACCCATATATGTTCGATGAAGAAGCAAATGAGGATCTATTCAAAGAGGTTACTGCTAAGGAAATATTGGGGATCCTAAAATCTTTCAGAAAGGATAGATGTCTGGGTCCAGACAACTGCACTGTCAAGCTATTCACTCATTTCTTTGATGTTTTTCAAGGTGATATTTTGGCCATGATCGAGGAATCTAGAGTCCATGGGTATATCCATTGCATATTAACTCGACTTATATTTCTCTCATTCCAAAAGGGCCCTCCTCTCAGACTTTTTCGGATTTCCAGCCGATATCTCTGTGTAATCTTATTTACAAGATTATCTCAAAAACTATTGCTGAAAGAGTGAAGCATATCCTGTCAAAATTTATATCGCTCGAACAATTTGGATTCCTCCCAAATCGTAAAATACAGGATGTTATTTCCATTGCCGAGGAGTGCCTACATTCTATTCATACTAGAAAATTAAATGTTATGGTTATGAAAGTTGACTTCCAAAGGGTGCGTTGGTCTAGGGATGAAAATTTCTAGCACAAGGATTGCAATTGAGACTCAATGGAAGGTCTTCCTAGGTTTTTTCTTAACTGGATAAGACACTAAAGGTTGGGAAAAGAGGTAAGAAAAGCATAATGGAAAAAGAAACCAACAAGGGAATACGTTGTTCCCTAGTGTGAGCTCCAATTTGTTATGCAAAATCTACGACTACGAACAAAAGTATCTTCCCTAGGCCTAGTGGACTGACCTAGAACAACAGAAAGAAAAAGGCACTAATTTTTTCCTTAAAGTAAATAGATAACAGGATGAAGCCTACCTGGAATCGGTCACATGCATTTCTCCTACTTTGGCTTGAATGCTCCAATCCTAGCTCCAAACACTATTATTAGAACCCACGCAAATAGATAACACAAGCCAAGGATCCACGAAATCTATGCCACATCATCTAATCACTTTATTCAATAGATCAACATGGTATTGAAATATTTGAAACCATAACATCATATATAGGAAAACAAAGAACTCTTTAAATTAATATAAATGGAGTGAGTTACAACCAAAAATAGGTGTTGATCGTGTAAAAGAGCTCCTCCAAGTTGGCTTGTCCTTTCCTTGTCACAAAGTGCACATCTAATCACCCTAATGCATGGAAAGATATCTCTCACAACATCATAAGGGTAGAATCACTCTCCAAAAGCAAACCCTTTGCCTATGGATGATAGTAAATATATAGGTCAAGGAGGTAGTTCATGAATTCTTATCCTTTTACCAATTAGGGCTTGAGATCCACTCTTGATGGGAGGATGAGATCAAGGGATAAGGGATGAAAACTACAAGGCAGGATAGGATAGGATTCAAGACTTTAATCTGAGTTAAATGGTTACAACAGATCCTGGAAGCTTCTGGAAGAAGAGGCTTCAGGATTCTCTCTCTTTTTCCTGAATTTCTAAAACCAAAGTAGGTGCATAGTGGAGCAACCTGTAGGTGATCAACACCATCCACAGTGGAGCAACCGAGTTGTCAATGTTGTCTAGTAGGAGGCCCGGGAGCGTTGGTCCTTAAAATCACTGAAAGAAGGTGTTTTCAGGCAGAAACTTAGGGATAAGAATGAGTCATGCTTAGGGATTTGTGCAAGGATGATGACAATATGTTGAAGGATGTAGTGTGATTTCAGTCACACTTAGTGATCAATCAGCCCAAAAGAACAGTTTCATGCAGAGAGTTCGAGTTACCCAGTTGAGGTGGAGTTTCCAAGGCAGTGTACTATTAGTTGTAGGTTATTGTTAGTTGTACGGGTGGTGCATGTAGTCAGAGGACCAACCTAATGGAACTGGACAATCCAAATTAGGAATTTCCTAATTAATAGAGGGTTATTTCCTCAAGGAGAAACGCCAGGAAATATGAGCTTGGAGGTATTGAAAATTGGCTAAGTGTTGGCCAGATTCAATACGTTAGGCAGAGGGATAGACTATACACTTGCAGGTTGTGCTCAGGCTTGAGAAAGCATATGTATTCATCCATATTCTTTGATTAATCCAATACAGATAGGGAGGGGTTTTAGTAGTTTCTTTCCCCTAGATAAATCTCTATGTATGTGTGTTAGTTCTTGATGCATGTTTATGATTTGAGCTCTTGATCGTTAATTGAATTCTGAAAAGCAGTAGAGTAGATTTCAGTCTTGTGTTTTAGTAAATTACATGAGCATTTTCATATATACACATTAATTTCTACATGATATCAGAGCAGGATTCAGAATAGAATAGGAATTTTGTAGTTGTTATTGCAGGAGGATCGAATTTGAAAAATCAATTCTTTAGAGCTAGCAAGATGGATTTGTATGGTCTAAGACTTGAGTATTCCCTTGAGGAAAACTCAAACTTTGTTGCTTGGAAGGACTGCATGGAGGCAGTACTGGAGGAAAATGGGTTGAAGTAATTTGTCGAGATTGACATTCGAAAACCAGGATCATCTGGTTTCAAAGACCTAGCAAAATGGAGGAAGTGTGTAACCAAGGCGAGGAGAATCATATTGGAGGGAGTAAAGGACCACATTATCTCCAACCTCCATGGGAAAGAAACTCTATATGAAATGTGGCAAGCACTAATAGATTTTTTTCCAAAAGAGTAGCAACCACAAGAAGTCGACACTCAAGGATAAGCTTCGAAATATCAAGATGTAGAAGAGTGACTCTATTCAGCGGTACCTTAGCAGGGTCACAAAATGTCATGATGAACTTGGTGGAGTTGGTGTTACTGTTCTAGAAGATGATTTGTGTAAACCTAATGATCTTAACTTATGCAAGAATGCAATAGAATTTAGATATAGACACAAACACAGAGATGCAGCAGAAATATAACTTCATTTCATTAATATCAAAGAAATGAAAAATGCTTACATAGAAAATAGAAATAAACTAGCTCGGGCGATGGTAGCTTTATCTCTGAGAAGAGATGTGGTGGATGTATGTCTATGAAATATGTTACAATGAGGCTCAGTGGCCTTTTTATCATTGAGAAACCCTAAACATCCAAAAACCTAACCCTAGGAGATGAAGAGCAAAAAGCTTATGGGCCCCGTTGGGGTAAGTTGGAATGTCAAATTCCTAGGGTCATAACTTTGGCATACAATCTTCATTTGGCTATCATAATAACTCTTTTCGAAGATTTCGAAGAGGATGTCAAAACCAACTGGAAAATTGGTTTGGCACTTTTTTGGTCTCTCTATTTTCCCTAAAAATGTCTTTTATTCCCTTAAAACGACTCGGGAAGTTTAGGACCTGAAAAACTACCAAAAATGGTAAGTTGTGCTACAATTAAGGAAAATGAAAAGAAACAATGGTAGGGGTCCAAGTGGAATAGGTGGGTGGCCACCAGTATCCACTTGGATCACCAGGCCTTCTCGGCCTTTCCAAGAGCTGGCATAGCTTCCAAGATTCGTTGAACGGGAGGGAGAAACTACCAAACTGGGAACGCTTACGGTATAATTTGGTACAGGAGAAGATAAGGCAAAATACCAAAGATGGAACTTCATCCAAGTGTGATGATGAGGAAATTATGCCTTATATCGAAAGGTAAAGAAGGGGAAAGCGAAGAAATCCTAATCCAAACCAGAGTCTGGTCAAGGGGGCAAGAAGAAAGACTTATCCAAAATTAAATGCTTCAATTTTCATGAATTCAGGCATTATGCCACGAAGTGTCCACACAAGAAGACAAGAAAGAAGACCTCAGGATGAGTGGAAGGTGAATATTTGGCTTCATAGTTTCAAATTGAATTCATCTTTATTGCATGCATCGTGAGCACAGTGATCAGGAGCATGTGGTACTTAGACAATGGTGCCTTGTTCCACATGACGAGAAACATATATTTTTTTAGTGACATGGAGGAGAAACACCTCAAGATGCACATCAAGATGGGAGAGGATGGAAGGTATAGCGCGATCAGTATTGGTATAGTCACCTTTCATAGGGAGTTGGGCTCCCATCTCAAACTCAAGGATGTCATGTTTGTTGCGGGCCTAAAGAAAAATATCGTTTCAGTTGCAATGTTGGAAGAATGTGGTTACGATGTGATATTCAGTAAAGGGAAATCATTCATAAGGCACATATCCACGGGACATGTGAAGTGGATCGAGGTTCGTGTGAAGAACCTGTACAATATAGATGTGGATGACTGTAAGCACAAAGGCAAAGAAGGTGCAAAGTTGCGATGTCAGTGAACTATGGCATAGAATACTTCACCATTTGTATCATGGCACCCTAAAGACTATGCAATAGATAACCATGGACCTCCCCAAAGGATCACTTGAGAAAAAAGATACATGCAAAGGGTGTACCATGGGGAAGGACATGAAAGCCTCATTCCATGATTGGGACAACAAAGCACATGCAGTCCTTGAAAGGATTCACTATGATGTCTGTGGACCTTTCTTGACAGCCTCCACTGCTAGGCAAAAATATTATGTTATCTTTGGAAATGAATTCTCACAGAAGTGTTGGATATTCTTCATGCAGAAGAAGGATGATGCATTCACCAACTTCGTAGAATTCAAAGCACTGGTAGAGAAGGAAAACGATAAGAAGGTGAAGGCTCTCAGGATAAATAATGGAGGTGAGTATGTGTCGAATGAGTTTAAATTTTTTTGTGCAAAAGAAGTCATTCGATGAGAGTTGACAACAACCCAAAACCCACAATAGAATGGTGTGGCTGAGAGAAAGAATCATAGTGTTGTGGGAGCAATGAGGGCGGTGTTGCATGACCAAGGCCTACCACTGTATTTGCGGGCAAAGGCATGCAACACAGTAGTATAATTGCATAACCAGAGTCCTCATCGGATTTTAGGAATGATTATACCAGAGAAGGCTTTCTTAGGGAGAAAGTTGGATGTGTCTCACTTTAGGATGTTTGGAGCATCTATTTATTTCCATGTCTCCAAAGAATCCAGGAAGAAGCTTGAACCAACAACTAAGTTGGGGGTATTTGTGGGTTACAAAGAAACTCTTCAGAACTACCATGTGTACCTTCCATCCCTCAGGATGATAGTTGTTCAAATGGATGCAAAGTTTGATGAGGATAATGAAATGATATGTTCTCTTAAGAGGGAGCTTTAGTTGCAACTAGATCAGGAGCTTTTGGCTCCAAAGGAGGAACCTTAGGAAGTTGTGGAGCAGCCACAAGTTGAGGAACAAAGGGTGGAGACAACCACTCAAGAAAAAAAATCTAGAGAAGGAATAAAATGAACCAGAGAAGCTAAGAAGCTATTGCATGATGCTAGAGAGATTGTGGGAGCACCCACTTCTTAGCGCGGGAAGAGAAGGTCACCAAATTGGTACACTAACTACATGGCTCTAATGATTTATTTGGTTGAGACTGAGCCATCCTCTTTTGAGGAAGCAGTAGAGAAACCTGTATGGGTCAATGCAATGGTAAACGAATATGATTCCATTGTAAAGAATAGTGTTTCGGAAGTGATCCCAAGACTAGCAAATAAATCAGTGGTGGGTTCGAGATGGATTTACAAGGTAAAGCATGTAACAAAAGAAAGCATAGAGAAGTATAAGGCCAAATTTGTGGCCAAGGGATTCTCTCAACTTGAGGGAATTGACTATGAGGAAACCTTTGCACCAGTCACAAGGTATTCATCCATTAGATCCATAACTGCTTTGTTAGCACGGATGGGGTGGAAGATCCACCAGATGGATGTAAAGACAACATTCCTCAATGGATTTATTAAGGAAGAGATGTACATTGAGAAACCATAAGTTTTTGAGACCTTTGACTGAGAGTCCGATGTGTGCATACTCAAGTGAGCGATGTATGACCTCAAGCAAGCACCTCGTGCTTGGTACACTAGGATCGACAACTATCACCAGTTTGAAGCTGATGCAACCTTTATCCTATTTTGGTAGAAGGTGGATTGATGATTATTGTCTTACATGTTGATGATTCTATTTTAACGGGTGATGGAAAGTTGATAAGATCTTGCAAGGAGCACCTTGCAAGAGAACTTGAAATGAAGGATATGGGACTCATGCGCTACTTCCATGGATTGGAAGTATGGAAAGGAGATGGGGAATTTTTTGCCACTCAAGGAAAGTATGCTAATGAGATACTAAATAATTTTCACATGGAGAGTAGCAAACCCATGGAGACACCTCTAACATCCAGTTGGAGGAAAGAGGATACTACTTCAGGTGAAGTAGTGGAGGCTACCATCTATCGGCAACTTGTGGGTTCACTAATGTAATTGGTGAACTCATGACTAAGTATGTGCTATGCATTCAACCAACTTATTCAAGTTACAGTCAAGCCAACCAATTTTTTCGGAGGGAAGCTAAGCATGTTCTAAGGTGCCTCAGAGGCACCACCTAGTTTGGACTATGGTACAAACGGAAAGAGGGAGTGAAGTTGTGTGGCTTCACAGATGCAGATTTGGTGGGGATTCCATTAAATTGGAAGAGTACTTCAGGAGGAATTTTTAGTGTTGGGTTCTTGATACAACATGAAGCAAATATCAGTGGCACTCAACTCAGCAAACGCATAATAGATAGCTGCAAATCAAGCAACATGTGAGGCGATCTGGATGAGAAAGATTCTTGTGGGACTATTTAGTCAGATGATGGATCCTACTGTGATATACTGTGACAACCAGAGTTGCATCAAGCTCTCTGAAAATCCAGTATTTCACGATCAATCCAAGCATATAGATATCCAGTATCACCGTCTACGAGATTGCGTGCAGAGACGAATAATGTTGTTTGATTACACTCCAACAAAGGAACAAGATGTAGATATTTTGACAAAGGATTTTTCAAAGAGTTAATTCGAGTTCCAGAGAGGCAGGATCGGGTCATCTGATAATCCATTTCTTGCTGAGAGGGAGTGTTCAAAATGTAGCAAGAAAAATATCAGTTTGACTTGCCCTTATCAAACTAGAGAAAATTCGAATTTCCATTTCAGCAGACAACCTGGATGAGTTAACTTGAGTGACATGGCTTGTCTCACCCAGTTAGCCTAGATAATTTGAGATGGAATACTTGAGTTCAATTGAGCACGAGTGATGCTAATTTCTAGCAATCTGATTCAGTTAAATTGATTTATTTTCAGTTAAACTAGTTCTAATTATTGGAGGAACTAGTGGAAGGTCAAAATTGTGCAGTGTGACTTCATCCACGCTTAGTGATCAATCGGTTAACTAATCAATCAACCCAAAATAATAGTTGCATGCATAGAATTCAAGTTACCCATTTGAGGCGGAGGTTCTAAGGAATTGTACTATCAGTTGTAGGCTAATCTGAGGTGTACAGGTGGTGCATGTAGTAAGAGGATCAACCTAAAGGAACTGCGCAATCCGATTGAGTAATCTCCTAATTAATAGGGGCCTAATTCCTCAAGGAACATCACAAGTAAATAGGAGCTTAGAGGGCTTGAAAATTGGCTAAGTGTTGGCTAGAGTCAGTAAGTCGGGCAGAGGGATAGACTATACACTTATAGGTTGTGCACAGGCTTGAGCAAGCATATGTATTCATCCATATTCTTTGATTAATGCAATACAGATAGGAAGGGGATTTGAGTAGTTGCTTTCCCTTAGATAAATCTTTGTGTATGCACGTTAATTCTTGATGCATGTTTATGATTTTAGCTATTGATCATGAATTGAATTCCACAGAGCAGTAGAGTAGATTTGAGTCTTGTGTTTTTAGTAAATTACATGAGTAGTTTCATATCTACACATTAATGTCTACAAGCATTGTTAGTGGAATTTGATGATGAAGTTAAATTTCTAGAAATATTGATGAGAGAACCTAAGAATGAAATTTTATTTCATTCAACCCAACAGGAAGAAAGCAACAAATATCATTGGCGAACTATAGAAGATGGAACAAAGGTTGAAAAAGAAGCTAATGCACATGGGTGAACAACAAACTACATGTTTTTGAACAACAATGAAGAGAAGGAAGTAGCCATTTTCATGATTGATTGCAATTTTTGGGAATTTAATATTTTGCAGGTGCAGGTAAAGGTGAGAATTTAAAGGATGAAAGTCTATCTTTTAGAAAGCAACCATGGATAAGGAAAAAAAGTTCCTTAAACGATTTTCGAAAGATGCTTGGTGATGAAGAATGGAAGATGAATAATCAAAGGGAAATAAAGACCATGAAATTTTCAAGTTTTGAACCAAGGTTACAATGACGCAATGTCAACATCATGGATCAATAAAAGGGTGTATTAGACATAAATATTGAGTAGCTATGTATTATGATGAGGAAATTTCCTAAGAGCCGTACCGAAGTGAAGAAAACATTCAACAAAGAAAATTAGTTGATTTCAAGAGAATGCATCAACAAGGAAAATGGAACATTGTAAAATAAATTATGGAAACCAGGAAGATCAAGGACAACAATAGCACATCAACAACAAATGAGGAAGTTCAACATCAAAACATAGGTTTTCAAATATGATTGTGGAAATAAGGAAAATGGATAACAACAAAATAAAGTTTGGGATCTAGGGGGAGAAGAAATTATAGTAGATGCACCTACAATTCAAAAATATCAGACAAAAAAGGTGAAGGGTACAACCAATAGCAGTACGCACATGAACAACATTCCATGAATTTTTTTACTTAGGGAGTCTGACACAGGAGCATTCTAGGCAACAACAATACCTAGGAGGTATTTCTATCTTTACTAAAGGGAGTGGGCTCTCTTGATCTAATTTGAGTAAAATTAATGTAAATAAAAGATAGGAATTAGTTTTGTTTATGAAATAGAGAATTGATTATATACACTTAGTTGAGAAATGAGGAGATAATTTCCTCATCGACATGTAATACAATATTTGAGGAGAATTCTTAAGGAGTAGGATTTTTTAGGGTTATATTTGATGATTAGATCCATATTTAGTGGATCTCAACCAAGATTATCTCATTGTTATATATCTTAGGAGGATTTTAGGATCCAAAAGATTTTAAGAGTTAGTTTAGGATCTGAAACCAATTTTAGTTAAGATCTACTCGTATAAAACTATGTAATCCTATGAGACATTTTAGAGTGGATGAGAGTTGTGAGAGAGTGGCCAAGGGCAAGGAATTCCCATATTGTAAATCTAGCCCATTTGAAAATATTTTTCTGTAAATAGAATTTTAGGTGTGATTTTCATAATTTGCATTTGCATTTCAAATCCATGTTTTTTTTTTGTGCTTGTGAAATTGAGGATTTTTTCTTTGAGAAGATTGAAATCTAGATATCCTACCCATGTGTTAATGAAATGAATTTTGATGCCGTATGTGAATCATTAGAAGGGAATGAATATTGTATGATATTTTTTTGATATAGTCACAAAATCATATTAATTAATGTATGTTGAGTAATATTGGACGCAAATAAAATGAATATACAATGAATAAATTAATCGTTTATAATTATTATTAATGAAAGTAAATGAAATGAATATACACCGCTAAATTATTCATTTATAGAATGAATATGAAACTATAAAAAAAGAAAATGATTATTAGAAATGACAAATTTGTGACCATGAATGACGACTAAAATTTGCATATAAATGATTATTAGTGGCTAATTTATAGTATATTTTCTCGTGACCACCATTTTCGTCATTATTTTATTTCAAATGAAGACTAAAATTTTCATGTAAATGACTATTAGTGGCTAATTTATAGTATCTTATATCGCGACCAAAATTTGGGTCATATTTCTTTGGTCATTAATTGGTTTCCTCAGGTGATCACATAGTAGTGTTTTTGGTTATGTTTTTGGTCATTAAATGTGGAAATTAAGAATAAATGAATGACTAATTCAATGACCGAATTCACTACTACATATACTAGTAGACAATAAAATTAAGACATCCAATTAACAACTAATTTAAATGCGACTAAATTGGTTACAAAGAGAAGGTATTGTAAATTAGTCACTAATGTCCATGTGACCAAACATAGCCATTTATATGCAATTTCTAGTAGTTTTTTTAGTCACTAATTTATGTTTTTCTACTAGCGATAACAGAAACAAGAAGCTAGGAAAATTCATTGAAATCAATCATTGGATGGTATAAACATAGCACTGAATCAAGGGATTAATGATTATGATTCCAGTATAGTGTTGAAGGTGGGATACTCCAGTCTTCCCAAAATAGTTGCACTCTTCTATTAGAAGGCTTCACGTGGATGGTTCATAGAATCAAAGAGTCATTTATTTTACTATTGAGAAATGACCAATTGTCTCCACCATGGACATAAAAATTGAGAAGGAAGAGTGGTTTACGATCCATGCCAACACCATTGTGGCCAATGGATAGGTGTCATCAAGGAACTATGATGGATTATTCAATAACAATTACTTTTATCATAAACAAATTATTATGAAGGCAAGATGATCCTGATAGTGATGATGCATTCATGGTAAGTTGATTCTTGATGTTGTTGAAATTTTTATGGGGAATAAATATAAGAAAAGATATATTAATAATGGGTTCTATAGAGAGTTTGTAGACCCTTGTAGAAAGAAGAGAACTATTAAAGAAGTAGACATTTCAGAAAATTAATAGTATATTGTGGTTCTAAATAAGGTAAGATTTTGTGAAGGTTATTGTATTGGAGTAGAAGATGAATCACACATTGTAATTTAAATATTTTCACATTGTCTTAGAGCCCCTTTGTGACACTATGGACAAAATTGTTAGCACTCCTATTAAGGAAGATGTATTTTCTCTTGAGGATGTTGAGTCTAAGATATTTAATAAGCTCGCTAGTGGGAAAGCTAAAGATATTGAAGGACACCAAGCTGAAATATTAAATATAAGTCACCATTCCTCGTCTCCACAAGTTTCTCAATTTGGTTGTAAAGCATGGCTTCCCTAAGCCTTGGACGCAAAGCCTTATTGTGCGTATCTTTAAAAATGGGGACAAAATTGTTCCCTCTAACTATATGACCATTATGATTAGCCACATCTTAGACAAGGGTCTCATTTTGGATAAGAAGATTAGTCACTGGCTTGAAATCCACGGTAAAAGAGCTAAAGGATAAGCTAGTTTTAGGAGATACCATTGCCACTCTCAAGATCATTATTGAGGAATCTCGCAATCATAAAGTTGATCCCTTTTGTTACTTTGTGGACTTTAGAAATGACTTTGACATTGTCCTCAGGATAAGCTTTGGAAAATACTTGATGAGATAATGATTCCTTCTGAGTTGAAGGTTGTTGTGATTCGCCTCTACGAGACGATTGTTTACAAGCTTAAGACCAACGAAGGGTGGTCTAAAGATTATAAATGCAATATCGAGGTTAATCAAGGGTGTCCCTTTTCCCCTACCCTTTTTGGTATTTACATCGATAAGCTATAGGAGTGTTTGGAAATTTTGGGGTGCAAGGGGACCAAGTTTGCTAGTATTATCATTACTCTTCTCCTCAACGTCGATGATATCGTTCTTCTTGCTAGAAGCCATGAGGACCTGGACAAGCAACTTAAGACTCTTCATGACTATTGCTCCAAGATGGGTATGGTGGTTAATACCAACAAGACTAAAATCATGATAATTAAATCCAAAAAGATCACCCATGGAAATTTCGTATATGATAACAATTTCTTGGAGGTCTCTTCTTATAAATATTTGGGTATTGACATTCCTTATCAGCTCAACTGGAATTACAACATTGTGAAAATTATTAGTGGAGGTTGGAAACCTTATTATGAGCCTAAAAATAATTGTAAGGTTGTCGATCTTTGTATTTGGAGTAAAAAAAGGTTCTTCTTTGAGACCCTCGTCACCCCTATTGTCCTATACAGTTGTGAAGTCTGGCATTGCAGTATATCTAGAGGGTTGTGGAGAAACATTAAGATGATTCAAAAGCAATTCATAACCTACAATCTCAAGATTAAGGGAAATACCCCCTGTCCTATCCTCTTGATCAAAGTTAGCCTCTCCCCTATTGAAAGCAGAGCTATGTTTAAGTATCTAACGTATAAGAAGAATGTTTACAACATGGAATCCAATAGGATTCCTAAAATTGCTTGTAACTTTAGTCAAAACCCACACCTTCGCCTCAAGCGTGGGTGACATAAGGATGCCCAGTCTTGGCTCAACCATGGGGGGGTAAATGAGGAGATCATCCTGGGAAGAAAGGATAGTGTCAAAGATACTATCACCTCCAAGTCTAAGGATAAGCTATGGGATGATAAGGAGTTGGAGGGTAAAATTAAACTAAAATACTATAAGGAGGTGATCAACCCCAACATTGAGAACCAGAATTATCTTTCTATTTTGACCAGCTTGAAGAAAAAGATGAACATCGCTAAGATTAGAACTAATTCTCTTGAGCTTTGGAGTGAAACTGGGCAGTGGTCTACTCCCAAGATCCCTTGGGACGATAGAATTTGTCATCTTTGTGATACTAAGAGGGTGGAGGATGAAACACGCTTTCTTTTAGATTGTCTAGCCCTTACTCACATCCACTCTCATTTCCTTAACATCTGTCACACTTCCAATCTTCTTGACTTGTTAAGTCAGCGTGACTATAGTGATCTTGGGGTGGTTCTTTCCCTTATTTTTAGCATAAAAATAAGATTCTAAAAAATTACAATTAGATTCTTCCTCTTTTTAAGATCAAGTAGATCGCATTGGTCTTAATGCACCACCACCACTACCACGAATTAAAGAGGAAAACAAGAAAATCATTTCAAACTGAAATTTTGTCACCTTAATTCTCTATTTTATATATAATTATATATAATTCAACATAAAAACAAAAAAGTCATTTCAAACAAAAATTTTGTCACCTTAAATCTCTTTAATAATATATATATATATATATATATATAATATATTTTTTCTAATTAAAAAAATAATTACAAATATTTGTTTAAAATATAATAGTAGATAACAAATTGAATAAAACAATCGGAGAAAATGCCCATATCTTGATCATAAGGCGACCCTATCATTTTAATATTCCTAAAATTGAAAGCTATCTACAAAATATTTAAATGTTTCCAATATTTATTTAAATTGAAAAAAAAATTATCTACAAAATATTTAAATGTTTCGTATATTTATTTAAATTGAAAAAAATTAATAAAAACTTTTAAATGATGTATATTTATTTAAATTGAAAAAAATTAATAACAAACTTTTAAATGATGTGGAGCTTTGTTAATATTATAATTTTGAAATTAGAAGTAATATTTATTTGATACTAAAATTATTTAGTCAAGTAAAGGTGTAAAGATTAATGTGGTCTTTTTAATAAAGTAAAGAGTTAGTGTGGTTTATATTAAATATTATTTTCATAAATATTGATAACTTAAATGTTTATAAAATTAATATTTCTTAAATCACAAGTAATTTTATAAATTATAAATATAATTTTATATATATATATACATATATATTTAATATTTAATTATACATTTTTCATGATGGCATAATGATTAATAATTTTAATAATATTTATTTGTATATTATTTTATTTACCTAAATTTTTACTATCTATCTTTTTAACAATAAATATAACTATAATTATTTAATTTTACATAATTTCATGTTAGTAATTAAAAAAATCAAATTATTTATTAAAATCCTAATAATAATATTTTGTTATAAATAAATAAATTCAAAACATAATTTTAATTAAAATTATATTTACATAATATATAACTTTTATTTAATAAATAACAAAGATTGTTATTATTGAGTATAAAAGTATTGATTATAATTAAAATAAAGATAACAAAATTTAGCCATAAATATAATCAGCCAGAGCTAAATCATTCATCGAGCATTCACCTGTTCCGCAAGTACATGGGAAATACATTAGCCCTTTATTGAATATACAATCCAGATTCGAGTGTATGGTAGGTACATTGGAAATACATATTATCCGCAGAGTGTGCAGTACATCGTAGATACATAGAATCTGAATCCGATTATGAGAATTTCCACTCAGCTCGGACTCCAGCCAGGGTCGCATTCAGCAAGAATACAGAAGCTCTAATGTAGTGTCCACAGGTACCATACCACCACATCGGTTTTCCACCATCTAGCGAATCTCGTCTTATTGCATATTCACAGTTATCGACGATCAGAAAGGAGGTAACCCATTTCACCAAAACCAGACATTGCAAAGCACTATATATCCATCTCCCGAAGGCTTTTATACCCACAACTCTTCCTATTGCGATGCACCCTACCATGTAAAGTAACTGTAAACCAATGGTTGCACAAAACAAAATAAATTTGCCCGATCAATGATTAGCCTACAACTTTTATGAAAAACAAAAATTTTCCAGGAACAGACTTGCCTAAAACAGCGCCGCCTTCTGATTTGCAAATATAATTTCAAATCAAAGACATCCATTGCCAAAGCAATAGAAATGGCTACCATTATCACAATAATTCTACCTTCAGAGGGTGCCATAGAAGGAACATGATACCATTGGTCAGCTCTTCCTGCCTTCGCAACCAGCGCTGTCCAACCAATACAGCAAATGCAGGCCGAAAGAAACCATAAAGTGTGCATTATACTAATCTGAAAAGCAGGTCTAAAGAAAAACACTTGGCATACATTGGTATTATTGGCATTAGACTTCACGCGGGCTCTGGTTAGATACTTATGGGGGAAAATCTGGGGGAAAATCTGACGACCTGAAAGAAAACGTGAAGAAAGATATGTTGAAACTGACCGTTTCGCCAAGACTGTACTGGAGAAACCGTCCACTTTGAACCAGAAAGTTAGCACAAAGTTGATTAATGGTTCTGTCAGATATGGCACTATTGCTAAGGAAGCAAGGCTGTATGTTTCGTCTGCATCGCATTCTCCATTCCCGTTCTTGTAGTTTTCGAGGGCAGAAGACGCGTTGGTTCCACCTTCTCTGAATACAACTCCTCTGAATTCTCTTTTTTGAGGCTCGAATACTCTGATCAGCTCATTTGTCCACTCGTCTTCGTTAAATGGACGCACTGGAATACAGATGCAAGCACCCACTTTAGGAATGGATTCAAGTATTTCACAGACCGCAGCAGGGGATTCCAGGTTGGGGTCACCCTCTTTCAATGTATCATTCTCCGCATGCAACAGCCCCTGGTTGCAGCCATGGCAGCCCTTACTCAGGCAGCACACAGATGGGATTAGGCAGTGGGAATCAGGCAATCTTTTCAGTGTTCCAGGCAGCTGACGAGCAAGCATCATTGTGATGTCTTCCACTGTATTGAATACAATGCAACCGCATCTGCCGTCCGGATTTTCTGTGCAGCTACAGTTGCTTAAATCTTCAGTACTGAACGCTCCACACTGTAAAGGGCGGCATCGCAGAAAGATGGAGTGCACATCAAATGCGTTGGAGATACTATCCATGAATTTTCTCGCCCCCGAAGTAGCGGGATAATGGAATGACAACATTACGACGGAACATTCCTGTAGATTTTCCCCACACGTAGTCATTACTTTCAAGCCATTTATGTTCCTCTCCTTCACATTTCTAATGAGGACCATTCTCTCCTTGGCAACGGTTTCATAGGAATGTTTGTCTCGTAAAATTAATTTAAAGAAAACCGCTAAATTGGCTAAGCATATGAGTGCTACATCTGGAAAATTAACGGCACTTGTAAAAGCTCCACCCACCTGTCCAAATACAAGACCGCATAGCCATCCCAACCAGCAAACTATTATGATAATAAAGGAGCTTATAATATATCGGCTTTCCCTCAATACATCCATCGTTACATAAAATTCAAATCCAAGTTTCCCAAACTGTCTGAACCAAAAAAACTGGTACTACTTAACTCTAGCTTCTTATGCTGCCAGCAAATTTCAACGGCAAAGTTGTTTCGATACAGACTGCCAATGCATATCCCTTAATAGCGGTCGGGAGGGTGAAAGATTCCAACCTGCCGGCAGCATCATAAAAATGGAATTATTAAATTGGGAGTAGCTGAATAGAGTTTTGCTTTATCGGAATAAACGCGTAACAGGTATTGAGGTAGCAGTGGAGGTGGTCCCGGAAGGCATATTTTATTTAGTGTGTGGAAGGAAAAAGGAAAGTGCAGTTTGATGAGAATGAAAAAAAAAATTTGTCAATCAAATGTTTAAATAATTAGATTTTGCCAATCAAATATAATTAAAAATTTATACTCAGTTTATTTTATTTAGTGTGTGAAGGAAAAAGGAAGTGTAGTTTGATGAGAATGAAAAAAAGATTATGCCAATCAAATGTTTAAATAATTAGATTTTGCCAATCAAATATAATTAAAAAATTACACTCAGTTTTCTATACTTGCAGTACTGGTTACAGATGTATTTAGTTTTGTTTTGATTTACATATTAATTTGTTTTTGACAAAAAAATTATATGTTTTATACATAACATTACAAATTTAATTTTTGTTATTTTTTATTATTATTTAAATTTATTTATTTGTAAAGTGATTGGTTGAGGTCTTATTATTATAGGCTCTTTAATAACTTCCATTTTTGTTAGTTATTAATTTTTTGTTTTTAAAATTATTTCTTTCTTATTTAACTTTTTCATTTTTCTAGTATTTCCATTTTATATATATATATTAAAATGTATGTATGTGAATATAAACAATATTAATGAATCATATTTTTTAATTTTTGGTGATGACATTTAACAATACAACACATTTTATTAGTTGTTTTAATTTTTGGTGATGACATTTAACAATACAACACATTTTATTAGTTGCGGCTCCAGGTCTTCTGCGGAGACGTGGAGCATTTACCAGAAGTCTTGATACCCATCTCAGATCTCAGATCTCCTATTCTCGGTGAGATTCCAGTAGTATTTCACAAGTCTCGGTGGGATTCCAGAAGTCTCGGTGGCTCAGATCTCCTATCTCCTCTTCCGCAGATCTCAGAAGTCTTGATAGTCTCAAATACGATTTCAGAAGTCTCGGTGGGATTCCAGAAGTCTCGGTGGGAAGTATCGGGCTTTCTCAGATTTCCTATCTCCTCTTCCGCAGATCTCAGATCTCTTCCGCAGATCGGGCTTTCTCAAATCTCTTTCGCAGATCTCCTCTTATATATATATCTGCGATTTATTGGAAAACATATAAACCAACTAGCACGCAGATCTTGCTAGGCTTTCGGTATAGATCTGCAAATTCTTGCTCGGCTTTAGGTATAGTTTTTATGATGAAAAGAATCCTAAATTAAATTAATACCTTCTCCCACGATTGGGAAGAGATCTTTCTTTAGCTTTCGGTATAGATCTGCGGCATTGAATTGAATCTGCAGTATAGATCTGGTGCAGATCTGCGGTATAGATCTGGGGCCTGCTCGCATTTACAGTTTATTTCACGGCGAGGTTTTTGATCTGAGGCTAGATCTAGGCGGCTAATTTCTGCGGTCAGATCTAGATCTAATCTTATCTTTTGTCTTATTTGTCTGCGGCTGCGTTCTACGAGCAAGTAAAATATGGCTCCGAGCTTCGCAAAAATAACTGGTGGCTCATCCGCCTCTGAAGGGCAATCTCCTGCCCATATCGTGAGTGAAGCCCCAGCTCCCACTATCCAAGTGGTCCAGGACTCACTCGATGAAGCTTTGAAGTTCTCCGAAAGTGCCCTAATTTGCCGGTTCAATGGGTTTTGGCCGCGGCTGATAGCACTCCACAATTGGATCTCGGAGGTATGGAAGCCTATCATTGCTGATGAAATTAATATCTACCCCTGTGCTAGAGGTTTCTTTATAGTAGATTTTGAAAATCCTGAAAGCAGACAATGTATTCTAGACTCCGGCCCTTGGTTTTGGGAAAAATCAGGCCTATTCATGAAGCCATGGAACCCATCATTCGATCCCTCTACAGCAGTGATAACCTCAGCACCAGTTTGGGTGAGATTGCCAAGCCTACCCTTGCATCTCAGGAATCTCTCCTCGCTAAAAGCCATCGGAAATGCAATTGGGAAATTTTACTGCAGGTGCCCAGAAACAGAGGAATATGCCAGAACCACCTATGCACGCATCTGTGTGGAAATGGATTTCAGCGCCGGATTCCCAGCTGAAATAAACCTAACAAGTAAAGACTATGTGTGGAACCAGAAGCGTGATTATGAAAGTGTCCTCTTCAGATGTCGATCGTGCTTTGAGACGGGACATCTAACCAAAAATTGCCCAAAAGCCTCTGAGAAAAATTTTGCTAGAAAAAACCACCACAGATCTACATGGTGGGAAGGAGCACAAAAAGAACACTACACTGTCATCAAAGAAGAAGAATATTCTAGAGAAAATGAGTCACAAGAAATCAAGGAAGAAGGAAGCAACTCTCAAAACAAGCAAGGAGAAAGCCCGCCCCAACAAATCAACAGTTATGAGGATTTGAATACCGCAGAAAATAAATCTTCATTTAACAGCAAAGGAGATCTCCTAAACCAAACTTCTTCTCCAACTATTTTCAAAAGAACGAACACAATAGATCGCGAAGCTAAGACACCAATGTCCCAAGAACCAGAAGAGATGAAGGAGATGCAAGACAAAGGAAGTTGGAAGACCGTAGAGAAAAGAAAGAAAGCTACAACACCAATCTCGCCAAGAAAGACGAGGAGCCAGACAAGTAAAAATTAAGAAAATTGTAGGTCCGATAGACCAATTTGGTCTGAGTGGACGTTAACCATCATCATCATCATCATTATCTTTTAGTTTAATTAAACTATATTCAAGTTAAGGAGCAGGTACTAGTTACTATATAACCCTTATTCAATATCATATTATATACAAAATTAAAGTATTAAAATATACATTATATTAATAAATATTATTAAAAAATCTATTTAAAAAAATATATATTATATAAAAATAAAAATATTAGAATTTATATTATTTTAATAAATATTATTAAAAATTTAATTTTAAATGATGTTTTATATGTGTTTTAAAAAATGTATATTGGTGTATTTGTTATTTTTAATATGAAAAAATTGATATGAAGTAATTTTAGTTTTAAAGTATTGTTTTACATACACATTTTATTTTATGATGGATATTTTAAACAATGACATAGTTTATTGTAAGGAATATTGTATTATGAGTCTTCTAAGAGTTTTTTCATATGACATACGGTTTTCAAGAATTTGAGTATTAAAGAAAAATATGGAAATTAAGTTTTAAATGAGACTTTCATGACTAAAAAGTTAATGATAATGTTTTAAACTATTACACATAGTCAATACTCAACATACAAGTAGATATGGGAACCAATATGAAGTTTTGTTCACTGGGGATAGAACTCAAACAATACATGGAGAAGAAATTCATGGAAATAGTCCCTAAACTAAGATTCTTGTGTTAATGGATCATGATCAAGTTCGCGAACATGACAGAAGTCATTTAAAGTGAATCTTCAACATACAAGTGGCATATGGGTGCATTTGGGAACATTTTGTGTAGTAGCGATGTGTTTCAAGACAATTATCATAGTAAGGGAAGAAAATAAGGCCCTTGCACTAAAAATGGATCTCAAGGGCTCATTAGCCATGAACATGACCTCAAACCATAACACATGCCTTTGAGAAGGGGTCTTTGGCCTCTTAGTATAATATGGGTACCACAATGACATATTATGTCCTAATTATGGGTTTTAAGGAATTTCCATGGTCAAAGGAGGTCAAGAAGGTGCTTTGGACCAAGATGAAACCTTTAAGAACATGTGCTCTATAAGGGATAATCATCTTCCAAGTGTGATATGGGTGTCATTACGACATTTTGAGCGTCATGGATGGTCTCAAGGCCTTAATCATCACAAATAAAATATTGTAGTTTACATTTTAATTTTACATCACTTTAATATAAAGAGATAAAGTAACTCAAAGTTACAAATTTCTAATTTAGACTATAATTTCTTTTTACTTTTAAGTATGAGGAAGATGTGTTATTCATTTTCTACTTAATATGGACTTGACTAGTAGCATCTAAAATAGTAATTATATATATATATATATATATATATATATTTCAACATCACACACACACACATATATATACATCTCACACACATATAAAACAAAAAAAAATCAAATATATATATATATGACTTTTTTGTTTTATATGTGTGAGGGATGTTGAAATATATATATATATATATATATATATATGACTCTTTTTTGTTTTATATATTTCAACATCCCTCACACATATAAAACAAAAAAGAGTCATATATATATATATATATATATATATATATATTTCAACATCTGACACACATAAAACAAAAAAAAGGTTAACTATACATAAAGATTTTATCATATGGAAATATGCTTTTTACTTCCCAATATGATGAAGAAATGTACTTAACAAAGATAATGATTGTAGCTTAGCATAGTACTTGCCTCTACCCTTAATTAATTGATCAAGTTAACTTAGAGTCGGCAGTTCATTGTTATTCGAAAATGTTTTCTACAATCACAATATATCATTTTCACACACCGAAAATCACCCCTACCCATCTTACCCATCTTCTTTGCTTTTGCAAAACTTCCTTCACACAACTAATCATTTTGCCTCTCCTTTATAATACTAATCATTTTTCCTCTCCTTAAATTAAAATAATTAATATTTTATTAAAATAAGAAAAAGTCAATAAAATAAAATATTTCTTCAACGTATTCTACGTTGAAGTATGCTTTAATGATGGTCTATAAAATGACATGGCAGAAAATTGAATTAATACATTTAATTGAATTGATAAGATTGATTTTGAAATTTCAAGATACGTTGCTTCGTAAGTTTACTGGAACTTTCGTTATAATAAATTTTAAAAGTAGTCATCAAAATTTTTGGTAATTTCAAGATAAGGTGCTTCCTAGGTTTACGAATTTCAAGATACGTTGCTTCGTAGGTTTAATGGAACTTTCGTTATAATAAATTTTGAAAATAGTTATCAAAATTTTTGGTAAATTTTTTGGTAATTTCAAGACACGTTGCTTCCTAGGTTTACTGGAACTTTCGTTATAATAAATTTTGAAAATAGTCATCAAAATTTTTGGTATATTAAATTTTAAAGGATAATTTAATAGACTACAAGATCATGGCCTGTAATAATTAAAAATAATTTAATTAATAAGTAAATAATAATTTAATTGAGTTAAGATTGTATCATGCAAAAATGGTTTTAAAAGTATGAATTTGTTGGTTAATATGTTTGGATTGTTAACTGAGGGCAGTAATGCAAAGAAATACAGAGAAATCACCATTCTCCGCACCCATGTATAATATGGTGCATTTGAAATCACAGTGCGAAGCTGCGGAGGTAAGGTGTTTTTTTCGCATTTTTTTACTACTCGATTTCATATCTCTTTATAATAATTTTATTTAAAAAGTTAGAAGTTAATTGTAGTTAGCTCTATTTAGTAGTTGGTAAGTTTTAATTTTATATTTAAATTATTTCCAAATGAATTTTTGAAATAGAAAAATAAACAATGTTGAAAACATAAAATATATACAGAGTTCTTCTCTTAAAATTTAAATCTGGAAAACCGAATTGATGTTTGGTTCAATGTTATAATACATTATATATATGTTTAAACATTCATAAACCATCATCCATTAATCCTGAATTAGATAATAACTATAGTTCTCTAAACAAGGTCTCCAAAATACCTTGGACAAAAACCATCATGCCTAAAACCATCTGCCAAAGCCATCCACAAAACCATGGCTAGGTCTACCCACCATCCTTGAGTCTGCTTGAAAAAAACCAACAAAAGTAAAAAAGGAAAACATTTATTTTAATAATAATAATAATAATAACAATATTTTAAATTCATGGTCAAACCAAACATTAAATTGGTGTGTGAGCTCATAGGATAAGGATCGACCTCCCGATAACAATTACAACAAGTGTAATATGCAAAGTTGCTTAGTACATGCCTCTTATGACAAAAATAAGAGATAGTAAAACAATTTCCCTGAGAACAATAATAAGGTACTATAATATAGAATTACTATATTAAAAAGCTTGGAATATAAATTAGTACCTATTACAGGGTTAAAATATTTGATTTTTAAATGAGTTATGGTTTTTAGGCAAGTGGTATTTAAAAGGGAAAAAAAAATATTAAACTAAAAATATGAATGGTTTGAATTGTAAAATATAAAAAAGAAGTGTGTAATATTCGAATTCAAGCTTTTGTGATCCATAATTTTTTAATTCATTAGAATTTTCGGAAAAAATCCTGAAAATAAACCACACTGACCTGTGATGATAAATACATCATTGTATAGTAAGAGTACTTAGAATGGCATAGCTTCCACTATATTCTCAGCCTTCTCCACACCTACATGCAACTAACAAATGGAGAATAGTTTTATTACCTTCATCTCTTTGTTTGGACAAGAGTTTAAAATATTTCCACGTTGAAGTATGCTTTAATCATGGTCTATAAAATGACATGGCAGAAAATTGAATTAATATTTGAAAGATAACCTACATTTAATTGAATTGATAAGATTGATTTTGAAATTTCAAGATACGTTGCTTTCTAGGTTTACTGGAACTTTCGTTATAATAAATTTTGAAAATAGTCATCAAAATTTTTGGTATATTAAACTTTAAAGGATTATTTAATAGAGTCCAAGATCACGGCATGTAATAATTAAAAAATAATTTAATTAATAAGTAAATAATAATTTAATTGCGTTAAGATGGTATCATGGAAAAATGGTATATTAAACCTTAAAGGATAATTTAATAGACTACAAGATCATGACATGTAATAATTAAAAAATAATTTAATTAATAAGTAAATAATAATTTAATTGAGTTAAGATCGTATCATGGAAAAATGGTTTTAAAGGTATGAATTTGTTGGTTAATATGTTTAGATTGTTAACTGAGTGCAGGAATGCAAAGAAGTATGGAGAAATCACCATTCTCCGCACCCCTGTATAATATGGTGCACTTAAAATCACAGTGCCAAGATGTGGAGGTAAGGTGTTTTTTCACTTTTTTTACTACCGTATTTCGTACCTTTCTATAATAATTTTTTTTAAAAAGGTTAGAAAATCATTGTAGTTAGCTCTATTTAGTAGTCATCTTAATTATGGTAAGTTTTAATTCTATACTTAAATTATTTTCAAATGAATTTTTGAAATAGAAAAATAAACCATGGTTAAAACATAAAATATATAGAATTTTTCTCTTAGAGTTCAAAGTGGGAAAACCAAATTGATATTTGGTTCGATGTTACAATACATTATATACATGTTCAAATGTTCATAAATTCTCATCCATTAATCCTGGATTAGATCATAATTATAGTTTCTTTGATAGGATCTACAAAATACCATGGACAAAAAGCATCATGCTTAAAACCATGTGCTAAAACCATGCACAAAACCATGGGTAAGTCTGCCCACCATCCTTGAGTCTTCTTGAAAAAAAAGCTTGAAAAAAACTAAAAAAAGTAAAAAAGGAAAACATTTATAATAATAATAATAATATTTTAAAGTCATGGTCAAACCAAACATTAAATTGGTGTGTGAGCTCATAAGATAAGGATCCACCTCCCATAACAATTACAACAAGTGTAATATGCAACGTTGTTTAGTACCTGCCTCTTATGACAAAAATAAGAGATACTAAAATAATACTCTTGAGAATAATTATAAGGTACTATAATATAGAGTTAATATATTTTAAAAACTTGGAATATAAATGTCACACCATCGCTCACATACATAAAAAAAAAAAATTATACTGTACGCTATATTCTAACATTTCTTATATATATAAATCATGCGCTTTCCAAACTTTATGTCTGCATATACGGTAATTAAATCCTTGCTCATGCCACGTATGAAAAGTTAATAATATTGCACTAGTTACTATTGCAACTTGGAGTTTTATGAACTACGTGGCTTCCACGCCATGCCATGCTAGTTCATGTACTTACTAACTTTAATGTTAGCCAGCTCTCGTTCACTAGTTTTTTTCTCAGGGAAAGTTAATGTGGCTCGGGCTTCGGCGGTCCTGCCGCAGCCCTTGTAGGTGCCAGCTCATGCCTGGCTTTAAGACCGCAGTCCTTTCCACGGCAGGTGGCAAATCCTGGCTCCTTAGGCCATGTGACGCTTCGATCACCGGGATCTTGATCTCTACGCCTGGGGTTCCCGCCCTGCACAGACGGCCAGGATCGAGCCATAGGATCAAATGGCTGAGGTTAGCACAAGGTTTTATGTCCTTACTTAACTTCATCCCAACGATTTCGGAGGCTGTTCATTTGCTCGGCCCTTCTGGCTCTTTCTCGGCACTCCTCCTCTGGCTCAGCTCTAACAGCGTTAATCTCTCCACCGATGGTTGCTCTGCAAACTATAATGTGACTGAAACAATTCCGTCTCAGGTATTTAACCTTCAACCCTTCAGTTCATTGTAAACATTTACGAGATTGATTAGGTGTAACAACTTCTAATGGATGTTTCCCTCTTGTCTGCAGGGTATGCCACCGAGCTATCGGTTCCCTTCGGGTGGTGCCAAGGCGTTCACCCAGGGAGAACCCACCTTCTCGGCGGCCACAGGTATGTGTTCGGTTCTTACCTATATTACTTCTGCTCACAAGCGCTCGCAGCCATCGATTGAGGGTTTGCATTACGTTTGTGCAGCCTGCTGCCCGAGGAAGGTCTCGGCGTTTTGCTTGCCGAGGTATTCTTAATGAGGAACCTCGCCATCTGTGTTAAGTCTTCTTTCGTGTTTCTGGTTATATTCATGACCTGATTTAAAAGAATGTTATCCACAGTGGATTTCTCCCGGAGTTCGATTGTATATATATTAAAGTCTTATTTTCAATGAGATACAGCCTATCGCGCCGTGCTCATTTGTTTTTGGTTTGCCCTGACTATTTCTGGACATGTATCTACAGATCCGGTCCTAACCCACAGACTTGGTTAGAAGGTTTCAGTTCATTATTGATGTTCTCCTTTGTAAATATATGTACAATATTGTGCTATCACAGTTTAGCCATTCGGCATTTGTCATTTGAGCGCTATATGTATATTGATAGTTTATACATGGATTATGATACAGTTTAAGCCCTTAGGGCCGTTTTCCATTTTTCATCATGAATGGGTTTAGTCCGTATGTTTAACCATGCTAAGTTGGAACAGGGGGTTCATATTTTATTACTGTTCTTTCTTCGTGTTTACAATGGCGGACTTACGTATCATCTCAGCTATAATGTTTGCTTGTTCCGTATTTCCTTGCTACTGTTGTTTTGTTAAGTCTACTCAGTATTTATATAGACATTTGAACAGTTGTCTGAGTTGATATGATAGTTTTCCTTTTTCTAGGGTAATATCACACTGTATATATATATACATGCCTGAGTTTGATTGTAAACGAATACACATATTTCTCATATCCATGCATATATGCTATTTCGTAGCTGCATGAATCGGATTTTGTATACATGTATCTGTATAACTTCTTTCTATTCGCATGCACAGGATTATGTATATACCTATGTGTCTCCTTTCTGTTTACATGCATAGGGTTTGTATACCCGAATACATTTTTCATTTCAATTTCCATGTACAGGGTTTGGAGGCGTAAATATATTTCTCTCTCTATTTGTATGCACAGGGTTTCATAAACATGGATATATTCTCTTCCAGTTCATCGCTCCACGGAGCGGTTTTTCGTGTTACCGTGTTTGCTAACACTGTATTTTGGAAACACGGGTTGATAAAATGTTATGATAAGCTCATTTCCTGTTTGCACAGTTATCAAATCAACACTATTTGTATAAGTATTCTTTCTGTGCATTTTCGTTTTCGTTAGTCATTTGTATTAAACGACTGATAGTTTATAATTATCCCTCCGTCGACATGGTAGCATCTGACTACCGTCAGTGCTCGCCTACTTCGACTCGAAGCTTCTAACCTCATTCCGTTGACACACTCGGGTATATATACTTGATCATTTATCAAGATTTTCAATGCTATTTTGTCAATGTTATTCCACTCACTGTTATACAGTGACTCGGTCTTCTGCAGAGGTTATATTCTAACAGTCATTCGATAACCAGTTCTTGGTTACCTTCCCTGGTTCCTATAACCAGTTTTTAACTACACCTTTCTGTGTAGTTTATCCACAGTCAGTCCAGGTTTATGACAGTCTGTCCTTAAACCCTAATCATATCTATACAGTTTCTTATCATTATGACAGTAACTAGGAAAAGAAACTTGCTTCCTGTTTGACTACTGTACATTCACTGTATATTCATATTCAAACAGAGACTCTGCAGTTGAAACCGTACATGGTTCGCCAGTAACAAGAATGGTTTCTCAAGCAGGTCACCTGTGCTTGTTTATGCTCTTCCACCCAGCCATGAGACCCATCTTTCAGACGAAATTCTCCCCCCGAGCCATCCTGCAGGCCTCCAGCCCTCAACAGGATTTGTGCACTCTCTGTGCCTGGTTATCTGGTCCTAACCAGACTTAACCAATTTTATATCTGTTCTTTTCTTTTTCCTGTTCTTGGAAAAGAATTTCTTCTGTCTGTCCTCACAGCACAGAACCTCCTCCCTCAGTCAGGACTTTTCCTGTTTTGGAGGGTAGTTTCCATCAGTTATCACAAATGATCTCTTTCTTTAAGATTCACCTCTTAGAGGCTGCCAGCATTTCAAGAAATATTTAAATTACTTTAATTAAAAGAAATAGTTTATCACAGTTTTGTTTAAAACATAACAACAACTGTATTACTGTCTTTACCACAGTAAACTTTCACGATTACATATCCTGGGGTCATTACATCTCGCCCTCCTGTGATTGGACATCGTCCCGATGTCTGTCACCCTTAAACAAATTCGGGTAAGCTTCTCTAAGGAGTTCTTCATCCTCCCAAGTGGCCTCTTCAGACCCATAATGTTGCCACTGCACCTTAGCTTGGAAAATAACCCGTTTCCGCAGCTGCACTTCTCTCCGGTCGAGAATGGTCAGTGGTTCGACCAGAACCTCGCCTTCCGGCTCGACCTGCAATCAGCAATAGATTAAGTTATTTTCTGGTTCAGGAACAAATCTTATCTAAAGTTACCAGATTAATTCTTACCCGAACATTCTGCCATTGAATTACATGTTTAGGATCGTATACGTATTGTTTCAATACGGAAACGTGAAAGACATTATGGATCCTAATATGGCCTGGTAGAGCGAGTTGATAAGCTACCGGCCCCACCCTTGCCAAGATTTGAAAAGGTCCAAAATAGCGGGGTGCAAGTTTGGCACATCCGCTCCACTACAAGGTACTTCTTATGGGTTAGATTCTAACAAACACATGATCCCCAACTTGGAATTCTTTGAACCTTCTTTTCCGATCAGCAAAACTTTTCTGTCTATCCTGAGCGGCTTTTAAGTTGGTACGCACCCTTTTTACTGTTTCTTCCATTTCCTTGAGCATTTCAGGACCAATTCGTAACCTGTCCTCAGGTCCACCCCAACTTGAGGGTGTGCGGCACTTCCGCCCATACATGACCTCAAAAGGACTCAACTGTGTTGAGGAGTGATACCCATTGTTATATGCAAATTCGACCAGGTGGAGATATTCTTCCCATTGGGTTGGCTTCATCATAACGCATGCTCTCAGCATGTCCTCCACAACCTGATTCACTCGCTCCGTTTGGCCATCTGTTTGGGGATGATAGGCTGTGCTAAAGTTCAGCTGTGTTCCCAGTTCAGCAAATAGTGTCCGCCAAAAGGCTGATGTAAACTTAACATCACGATCGGAGATGATTACCTTCGGAAGTCCATGCAATTTGAATATATTTTGCATGAAAATATGAGCAATTTGCACAGCCTTATATGTTGATTGCACAGGTATGAAGTGTGCTGCCTTACTCAATTTATCCACTACCACCATAATGGAATCATTATTCTTCTTCGTCCGAGGCAATCCAGTTATAAAATCCATGGAGATAGTCTCCCATTTCCATTCCGGAATGGGTAAGGGTTGTAGCAGCCCTGCTGGATGCAAATGCTCCGCCTTGATCTGCTGACATTCTAGACATCGTGCTAGATACTCAGCTACCTCCTTCTTCATTTTTGGCCAGTAATATTCCTTTCGAAGAGCGGTAACCATTTTCTGGTATCCTGGATGCCCGGTGTAATGGCTGATGTGGAATTCGTCCAGAATCAACTTCTTAAGACTGTCCTCATTGGGTATGTACAGCTTTTTATTAAAGCACAACATTCCGACATCATCTAGTTCATACCCTTGTTGTATTTCCTTACCAGGTAGTTGTTGTAGTTGCTGTTTTATTTGCTGATAAACAGCATCTTGTTCAGCCGCTGATTTTATCTTTTCAAACAGAGTACTTTGCCATTTACTGACCGAAATCTTGCACATGCACTGTACCTTCCGACTTAATGCATCCGCTACTCGGTTCTCCTTCCCTTTTAGATGCTTAATTTCAAAGTCGAACCCGCTTAAGAAGTCGGCCCAACGAGCTTGTCTCGTATTTAAGGTGGGTTGGCTGAAATAGTTTGTTAGGCTGTGGTGGTCTGTTAGCAACAGAAATTTTCTGCCCAAGAGATAGTGTCGCCACATTTTCAGGGCATGGATGACAGCTGCCAGCTCCAAGTCGTAAGCAGAGTATTTCTGCTCATGCTCTTTCAGCTTCCTAGATTCATAAGCAATGACTCTTCCTTCTTGCATCAGCACTCCTCCCACACCTTCTTTACTTGCGTCCGTGCAGACCACGTAATCCTTATTAGGATCAGCTATACTCAATACAAGTGCGGTGGTGAGTAAGTGCTTGAGCTGTTCAAAGCTCTTCTGGCATTCTGAGGTCCACTTAAATACTTTTCCCTTCTTCTGTAAGGAGGTGATAGGGTATGCTACCCTCGAAAAGCCTTCAACAAATCTTCTATAATAACCCGCTAGCCCCATAAAGGATCTAATATCTGCCACGTCCTTTGGTATGGGCCACTCCATTATAGTTCTGATTTTCTCAGGATCTACTGCGATTCCTTCCTTTGTGATTACATGACCCAAGTATTGTATCTCCTCCTTGAAGAAATCACACTTACTAAACTTTGCATACAATTGATGTTCTCGCAAAGTTTGCAACACCAATCTAAGGTGTTCCTCATGCTCCTTTCTTGATCTGCTGTAAATCAGAATGTCATCTATGAATATTAGCACGAACTTGTCTAAGAACCGGTGAAACACACTGTTCATCAAACACATGAAGGTAGCAGGTGCATTGGTCAGACCAAAAGGTAGCACCACGAATTCATAATGCCCATACCGCGTTCTGAAAGCGGTCTTAGCGATATCCTCCTCTTTAATTCTGATCTGATGGTAACCATATCGCAGATCGATTTTAGAGAATACTGTCGCTCCCTTCACCTGATCAAAAAGTTCGTCGATCCTAGGCAAAGGATATTTATTTTTGATCGTGAGCTTATTCAGCTGACGATAATCAATGCACATCCGAAAGGTTCCATCTTTCTTTTTGACGAACAACACTGGGGCTCCCCGGGGTGATACACTGGGACGGATGTAATTTTTATCTAACAGTTCTTGCAGCTGCATTTTTAATTTTGTTAGTTCTGGTACACTCATACGGTAGGGTGCCCGTGATACAAGTGTTGCCCCCGGAATCAGTTCAATGGTGAAATCCACATCTCTTTTAGGTGGTAATCCCGGTACCTCGGGAAAAACATCTACAAATTCCTGCACCACCGGAATGTTACCCAACATGGCAGTTTTATCCTTCTGATTAGCGTAACCCACCTGAATAGCATAGATTTGACATTTTTTCCTGATGCATTTAGCTAACTGAGTTGTTGTAATGGGTCGAATTTGTACAGGATGTTTGATTCCTTGTAACTCCTGCTGCTCCCCACAGTCGTCCTTATAGTAAATAGTTTTTGTCTTGCAATTCACTAAGGACCAGTGTTTCTCCAGCCAATCCATCCCAATCAGGATATCATAGGAACCCAACGGTAGTACATTCAAATCTGCCACTATTGGCTGTCCTGCTATGGTTAAGGAGCAATTATTTACTTTGGCCAAGACTCGTCTCTTGGCTCCTGTAGCTAGTTGGACCAGCCACGGATTCCTGAACTTTTCAGCTTGCAGTTTACACTGTTCTACTATTTTTGGGCTAACATAACTTAAAGTAGCCCCTGGGTCAATAAGAACAGCTATGGAAAGGTTTGAAATTTTACCTTCAAATTCAACCATAGATGGCTGGTACTCCGCTTGGCGGTCCTCCAACGCTGCATTGATTCTGGGTACACTACGTGCCACGTCCCCAACGGTCGATGCTTCATGAATCTGGGATATCTGGTCTGTCCCCTTTCGCTGTGGGCAGTTTTTAACATAGTGAGGCCCTCCACAGCCCCAGCATTGAACTGGAGGTCTGGTCATTCCCTCACCTTCTGGTCTAGCAGGCTGCTCACTCACTCTGTTTTCACTTCCTGGCCTAGTTCGGGGCGCACTTCTTGTTACAGATCTGCTGTTTAATCCTTTACCAGCTCCCTTATTTCCATTGCTGCGACCTCCCTTGCCGCTTCCAACCATCCGACTGCTCCTTTTTTCATTCCATCTTTTGTTCGAAGTATCCCCCTTCTGCTTACTCTGCTGATAGCAGATCCTTGCTTTACGAATAGCCTCATCCATGGTCCTAGGATTGTCAAACTCAATCCTCTCCCTTATATACGCAGGTAAGCTGCTCACAAATCTTTGGACCTTAGCTTTCTCCTCCTTGATGTAAGGTACATAACGTAGCAGGGAGGTAAAACGATTAATGAACTCGTCCATGGTCTGCTGGCCTAGTCTTAAGTCATGAAATTCCCTTGCCTTCTCATCATAGAAGCGCTCAGTCAGGTACCTTTCTTTGAAGTATTTCTGGAACTTCTCCCATGTAATGGTTCGTTCGCTGACCCCCTTGACAATCTTGATTTCCTCCCACCACAAGGTTGCCTTACCTTGTAACTGGAAGATTGCTAGTCTCGCTTTCAAGTTATGGTCATACTCATACAACTGAAAATATTTATTCATATTTATTAACCAGGCTTCAGCAGCTTCCTCCTGTTCGCCATCGAAATGTGGGGGTTTAATCTTCCGGAATTCTCCCTGCAGTTCCATCCTCTGACGTTTTGAAGTTTGCTGCTCTGGTACATTGTCTGAATGATCCTCTTTGCCCTCTGAAATTTCAGGTTCAACCTGATAATTTTGTTCTTCTGTCATCCTCTGCTGCTCCGCGCTGGGGTTAGACAGAGGTGGATTCTGCCTGTCCGACAAGCTCTTCAGAATCCTTTCTTGTTCAACTGTTAAACGCGCGTTGTCTTCTCGCAACCGTGCCATCTCATTCTTCAATTCTTGAACCGTTTCTAGTATTGCCAAATTGGTGCTTCGTGTTGCCTCACCCAACTGTACCCACAGCTCCGGGTTCTCTTGAGGATTACTGCCAGGTCCTTGCATTTTGTCTCCTCACTGCTTTAACTGTTAACTGTTGTAATTCTGTATTTTTTCCCTTCACAAACAGAACAACAATTAGATGAATTATTAACTCACTTACATATGCATGGTGTAGGCTTTCACAGTGAAACATGTTTTCCTGAGTCCACAGTGTTGAAACTGGGCTCTGATACCAATTTGTCACACCATCGCTCACATACATAAAAAAAAAAATTTTACTGTACGCTATATTCTAACATTTCTTATATATATAAATCATACGCTTTCCAAACTTTATGTCTGCATATACGGTAATTAAATCCTTGCTCATGCCACGTATGAAAAGTTAATAATATTGCACTGGTTACTATTGCAACTTGGAGTTTTATGAACTACGTGGCTTCCACGCCATGCCATGCTGGTTCATGTACTTACTGACTTTAATGTTAGCCAGCTCTCGTTCACCAGTTTTTTTCTCAGGGAAAGTTAATGTGGCTCGGGCTTCGGCGGTCCTGCCGCAGCCCTTGCAGGTGCCAGCTCATGCCTGGCTTTAAGACCGCAGTCCTTTCCACGGCAGGTGGCAAATCCTGGCTCCTTAGGCCATGTGACGCTTCGGTCACCGGGATCTTGATCTCTACGCCTGGGGTTCCCGCCCTGCACAGACGGCCAGGATCGAGCCATAGGATCAAACGGCTGAGGTTAGCACAAGGTTTTATGTCCTTACTTAACTTCATCCCAACGATTTCGGAGGCTGTTCATTTGCTCGGCCCTTCTGGCTCTTTCTCGGCGCTCCTCCTCTGGCTCAGCTCTAACAGTGTTAATCTCTCCACCGATGGTTGCTCTGCAAACTATAATGTGACTGAAACAATTCCGTCTCAGGTATTTAACCTTCAACCCTTCAGTTCATTGTAAACATTTACGAGATTGATTAGGTGTAACAACTTCTAATGGATGTTTCCCTCTTGTCTGCAGGGTATGCCACCGAGCTATCGGTTCCCTTCGGGTGGTGCCAAGGCGTTCACACATGGAAAACCCACCTTCTCGGCGGCCACAGGTATGAGTTTAGTTCTTACTTACATTACCCCTGCTCGCAAGAGCTCGCAGACCATCGATTGAGGGGTTTGCATTACGTTTGTGCAGTCTGCAGCTTGAAGAAGGGTCTCTTTGTTTTGCTTGCCGAGGTATTCTTCCAAGGAACCCTCGCCATCTGCGTTTAAGTCTCTTTTCGTGTTCTGGTTAGATTCATGACTTTTAAGAGAATGTTACTCACAGTGGATTTCTCCCGGAGTTCGGTTGTATGTATTGAAGACTTATTTTTATTGAAATGCAGCCTATCGCGGCGTGCTCAATTGTTTTTGGTTTGCCCTGACTATTTCTGGACATGTATCTACAGATCCGGTCCTAACCCACAGACTTGGTTAGAAGGTTTCAGTTCATTATTGATGTTCTCCTTTGTAAATATATGTACATTATTGTGCTATCACAGTTTAGCCGTTCGGCATTTGTCATTTGAGCGCTATATGTATATTGATAGTTTATACATGGATTATGATACAGTTTAAGCCCTTAGGGCCTTTTCCATTTTTCATCATGAATGGGTTTAGTCCGTATGTTTAACCATGCTAAGTTGGAACAGGGGGGTTCATATTTTATTATTGTTCTTTCTTCGTGTTTGCAATGGCGGACTTACGTATCACCTCAGCTATAATGTTTGCTTGTTCCGTATTTCCTTGCTACTGTTGTTTTATTAAGTATACTCAGTATTTATATAGACATTTGAACAGCTGTCCGAGTTGATATGATAGTTTTCCTTTTGCTAGGGTAATATCGCACTGTATATATATATATACATGCCTGAGTTTGATTGTAAACGAATACACAGATTTCTCATATCCATGCATATATGCTATTTCGTAGCTGCATGAATCGGATTTTGTATACATGTATCTGTATAACTTCTTTCTATTCGCATGCACAGGATTATGTATATACCTATGTGTCTCCTTTCTGTTTACATGCATAGGGTTTGTATACCCGAATACATTTTTCATTTCAATTTCCATGTACAGGGTTTGGAGGCGTAAATATATTTCTCTCTCTATTTGTATGCACAGGGTTTCATAAACATGGATATATTCTCTTCCAGTTCATCGCTCCACGGAGCGGTTTCTCGTGTTACCGTGTTTGCTAACACTGTATTTTGGAAACACGGGTTGATAAAATGTTATGATAAGCTCATTTCCTGTTTGCACAATTATCAAATCAACGTTATTTGTATAAGTATTCTTTCTGTGCATTTTCGTTTTCGTTAGTCATTTGTATTAAACGACTGATAGTTTATAATTATCCCTCCGTCGACATGGTAGCATCTGACTACCGTCAGTGCTCGCCTACTTCGACTCGGAGCTTCTAACCTCATTCCGTCGACACACTCGGGTATATATACTTGATCATTTATCAAGATTTTCAATGTTATTCTGTCAATGTTAGTCCACTCACTGTTATACAGTGACTCGGTCTTCTGCAGAGGTTATATTCTAACAGTCATTCGATAACCAGTTCTTGGTTACCTTTCCTGGTTCCTATAACCAGTTTTTAACTACACCTTTCTATGTAGTTTATCCACAGTCAGTCCAGGTTTATGACAGTCTGTCCTTAAACCCTAATCATATCTATACAGTTTCTTATCATTATGACAGTAACTAGGAAAAGAAACTTGCTTCCTGTTTGACTACTGTACATTCACTATATATTCATATTCAAACAGAGACTCTGCAGTTGAAACCGTACCTGGTTCGCCAGTAACAAGAATGGTTTCTCAAGCAGGTCACCTGTGCTTGTTTATGCTCTTCCACCCAGCCATGAGACCCATCTTTCAGACGAAATTCTCCCACCGAGCCATCCTGCAGGCCTCCAGCCCTCAACAGGATTTGTGCACTCTCTGTGCCTGGTTATCTGGTCCTAACCAGACTTAACCCATTTTTTATATCTGTTCTTTTATGTTTCCTGTTCTTGGAAAAGAATTTCTTCTGTCTGTCCTCACAGCACAGAACCTCCTCCCTCAGTCAAGACTTTTCCTGTTTTGGAGGGTAGTTTCCATCAGTTATCACAACTGATCTCTTTCTTTAAGATTCACCTCTTAGAGGCTGCCAGCATTTCAAGAAATATTTAAATTACTTTAATTAAAAGAAATAGTTTATCACAGTTTTGTTTAAAACATAACAACAACTGTATTACTGTCTTTACCACAGTAAACTTTCACGATTACATATCCTGGGGTCATTACAATAAATTAGTACCTTCCTTTTATAAGGTTAAAATATTTTGATTTTGAAATGAGTTATGGTTTTTGGGCAAGTGGTATTTAAAAGGAAAAAGAAAATATTAAACTAAAAATATGAATGGTTTGAATTGTAAAATATAAAAAAAGAAGTGTCTAATAGTAATAATAATGGTAATAATAATGGTAATAATAATAGTAATAGTAATAGTAATATATATTAAAAAATTATGTATAAAAATGTTATTATGAAAATTTTAAGATTTGAATTAATTTTTATCTAGATAATATTAATAGATATAAAAATATGAAAGTATACATATATTTGAATTTAATATGTTAACTTGAGAGAAAAAAAAACACAACTAAAAACCATTTCATATATAATTTTTTTAATAAAAAATATAAAATAAAAATAAAGTATTATATTAAATAGGTAGAAATATGGAAATAAATATTAAATAATAATTACTTTGAACTATACAAATATAACATATTTGTATATGAAAAAAAGTTAAACATACCAATAAAATTGTAAATCAATATTTAAAGTTTTTTAAATAAATTAATTAAAAAATAAAACAAAACAAGATATAAACCAATATTTTATTCAATACTACTTATATAATAATAAATCAATTATAATATATAAAATAAAAAAATGAAATTCAATGAAGTGAATTAATCATTTAATTAGTTAAAACCACTCAATATAATTATCATAAAGTAACTAATAATAAATACATTTGATTTTTAATTTTTTTTGAGAATTAGTTTAATGTGTGAAGTATTATCTGTATTAAACATTCAATTTGTTAAAACCATTAAATATGATTATCATAAAATGACTAATAATAAATACATTTGATTTTTATTTTTTTTTAAGAATTGGTTTAATGTATGAAGTATTATTTATATTAAATAATGTAACATATTTAATTTTTACATTTTAAAAAAAAAAAATTATCTTTTAAATATTATCTATAAATTAACTATTAAATAATATACCATCTATGAATAAATGATATATACTATTTATATTAAATAATGTACCATATATGAATAGATAACATTTTTGTTTACCATATATAAATAAATTACAATAATGTACTATTTCTATACTTAGCACTCTTTCATATCAATGTTTACAGTGTAAAATGAATGTAAAGAAAATTGCTAATTGGCTAAGCATGTGAGTACTACATCTAGAAAATTAACAGCACTGGTAAAAGCTTCACCTGCAACCTGTCCAAATGCAAAACCTCACAACCATCCAAAGCACCAAACTATTATGATAATGATCGAATGCATGATATGTCCGTTTTCCCTCAATAGATCCATCATTAAATAAAATCTAAATCCAAGCGGAAGTGGTTTTCCCAAACTCTATAAACCAAAAAAACCTCTTAGGACTCAACTCTAACTTCTTATTATGCCTGTAAATTGTATGGCATAGACTGACCACCAATAAATTCCGCTTTTACGGTAGTGGGGAGGGTGAAAGATTCCAACCTGCCCACAGCATCATAAAAATGGAATAATTAAATTGAGAGACGCGGACCACAGTCTTGAAATTTAATTTTACAGACGCTAAATAGAAATTGCGGGAGACCTTCCGTGAAATTGGTGGAGACCTTCGGCAAAGGAAAAACCTGTACTTTACTCTATCAGCCGGATGCTGGGTGGAAATTGGTGGAGACCTTCGGCAATGGGAGATCTTCACAGTACTCTGTCAGAAAAAGGAATAATTAAATTGAGAGAGGCAGACCGTAGTCTTGAAAATAAAATTTTAATTTTACTCTGACAGCGGAAAGCTAAATAGAAATTGGGAGAGACTTTCTCTCAAACTCGCAGTTTAACAAGGTGGAGGAGTTTTCTGGAAAGTTATGGAAAATTTAGCGAAAATTTTTGTAAATTCAATTTATAGTTATAAATTTCAATATTTTAAGTGTCTTAAAAGTTTTTGATTGTGCTGAATCTATTTTTAGGTGTCTTAAAAGTTTTTGATGGTGCTGAATCTATTTCCACCATCGAAAACACAATTCAAACAGTGAGTCTACAAAACGTTTTGAAATTTTTTTATCCAAATTCACACTTTTAACTCTACTATACTAGCAGCTCCTCTGCCTCGGTAGAGGATTCCTCCGTGAAATTCCTCGGTAGACGGCTGCTCGGTGAAATTGGTGGACACCTTGGGCAAAGGAAAACCTATACTTTACTCTATCAGCGAGATGCTAGATGGAAATTGGTAGACCTTCGACGAAAGGAGATCTTCACATTACTCTGTCAGAAAAATGGAATAATTAAATTGAGAGAGGCAGACTTTAGTCTCGAAAATTAATTTTACTCTGACAGCGGGAAGCTAAATAGAAATTGGGGATATTATTAGGTAAAATATTATACTTACTAGATATTGCAGCAGAGGTAAAATATCATACTTACTAGATATCCTACATGACACATACCTGTAACCATGAATATATGTATGGCTTTTATACTTGAATTTAGCCCATGATTGATTCATATAGATATATAATTTCTGGTGTCTACTTGCCCCACCTGTGCGAGGCTCACAGAACCGGAGACCATGGGATGATAAGCGAGGTCACATCATTTGTGGCGGTGTACAGTCAAATTCATCTTGCAGAACTTATATCTTATTAGTCTTTGCCCCTTCGGGGCTAGCAGGGATTATAGTAATCGGTTTTAGTCTATAGCATTACTTTGACACGATAATCAATAAAGATATCTTAATTTAAAGTAAAGTTTTTTGAAATGACACATCAACCAATACAATATTTTTTATTTTAACTAAATTTCTCGTAAGTCTCTTGTGCTTTTAACCAATCAACGAAATCTTCTTCTTATTTGGCCTCAAACCGAGGCATACAAACTCAAAAGGTAGGAAAAAGTTGGGAGAAGTACAAGTAATTAAAACAACTTGACACCTGCATGAAGTAATGCTATCTTTGCCTTAGCATTAATTTGCACATTTAATGTTAAGAAAACTTATGGCATATCTTCTTTGAATGCGAAAGTATATTTTTGTTAACAATTAGACACATGTTATGCCATATAATTGACACATCTCTCGCATATGTGTCAATCTGGATAATTGCATGGCTCAATGTGTCATGGCTCAATGTGTCGGCATTAGCGAACACACCTCTATTTCATTTCATTCCTGTAAGATTCCTCTATGGGGCGACATAAATCCTTCGGATTACCTTACCGCTATAGGAGTTTCGATAGCTTTAAGACCGCTGCTTAAGTTTTCTTTCAATCAACTGGGGGACTCGTTTAAACCTCTTAAGCAAGGGCGACCAAGCAGCTCAAGATTGTTGTTCAGCTGTTCCCCGGTTTTGAAGCCCACCCCAAACTCTTCGCTGCTACTAATCCTTACCAGCCAACCTCTTCAATTGATCGAGTCGAGACCAGCAAGCAGGAAGCTCAAAAACCAATCTTCTTTCTTTAATCGGCGTTGTTATATGATAACTTTCTTTTGTCTTATTTACACGCTTCGAATGCAATATTTTTTTGTTGGAAAACATATCCAAATGTACGTTAATAACCCTGTAGCCTTATTCAAATTAATTCTTATCAAGTAACCGCATTTGTAAATTGGACCTCTTAGTGCCTCATAGAGTAAACTGCAAGGCTATTCTAATTTCTAACTACTGTGATAAGTAGATGCACTAAAGCTCAACTGTTATGATATGCTTTATGATTGTATACTCTAGTTTGGTAGTTTTAGTGGATGCACAATTTATTTGTGTAATCAAAACTGCTTTATTCCTAATTTAGTTATGGAGGGATGATGAAACATAATGGTTCTTTACCATTACTGCCTAATTTATTTTCTTTTTACGATGTTCAAGTTGTGGGCACCCACGAAATTTGACCCAGTAAAGTCACCAATGCTATTTTTTGAAAAGGGAAAACCAATATTGCCCCTCAAAACACCTGAGGAGGGCCTGGACATGGTTCTTAAAAACATGGTATGTTGTTTTTTTCATGGGACCTTATGAAGTTCATGTTTGAGGTCTTACTTAAATAGTTTATATTTAAGGCTTTAGCTTTGAATAGAAGAGAAAATGAAGGTGCATAAAGGAATGTGATTTCTGATCAGAGTTACCTTATTTGTATGGAAGTTGCAACATGTCTTGTTTCTGGGTCTTCAACCTTTCAGGAAAATGTGGAATGTGGATTTCTGTTCATTCAGCAAATTTTTTCGTTGAAGTAAATAATGTTGGTGACCTGGATTTAAAACTAGATTCAGTGGTTCTCCGTTTCATCCTGCTCATCCAATACATTTTCTTGCGCTTCTTTTCGCCTGTTGTAGTTAGGAAGTGCATCAACTCTAGTTTGAAGAGTTAAATCTGGTGTTGCTGTACCAGTATTACCAATATCTTGGACTTGATGCGTCATGTAACCATCTGATTTCTGCGCATCGTAATCTGGATTGCGAGCAGTGATACCATAAACAGCTTCTTTCGACTGCAAAATCAGAGCAATACCTGCAGTTTTGCAATGCGTTCAATGACGGGAAACATAAATTCAAAGTGTAGTGTGTAGAGCTATAGATATACCTGGAGCTGCAGGCACATCTTGTTGTCTTCTTGCCATCTCTGCAGGAGATGTAGCTCTATGATCACTTGCGACACCTGCAAGCATGTTCGGATCGCGGGACGCGCATTAGACCTCAGTATTTGGTGCTTCCGGTGCTTCCGGGTCCCTGGCGAGCTGAGTGCCATTTAACAAAGTTCGAGCAGAAAATGCATTCAACTCAGGCGATACAGGCGATGGATTGGCCACTGCAAGAAAAAACCATGTTGAACAACATTAATACTATTAAAATATAGAAACAACATTAATACTATTAAAGAATTATCGAAACAGAGAGAGAATTTCTTACAAGATCTGAAACTGTGCTGAACAGCATTAATACTATTAAAGAGTTATAGATTCAAAGAGCAGAATTTGAGAATTTCTTACAAGGTCTGAAACCTGGCTGAACAACATGAATACTATTAAAGAATTATGAAACAGAGAGGACAATTTGAGAAGTTCTTACAAGGTCTGAAACCATGCTGAACAACATGAGTACTTTTAAAGGATTATAAGAACAGAGAGGAGAATTGGAGAATTTCTTACAAGGCCTGAAACCATGTTGAACAACAGTCTTACTATTAAAGAATTATCGAAACAGAGAGAACTTGAGAATTTCTTACAAGGTCTAAAATGATGTTGAACATCTCTTCCTCTCTGGCTGATTCTGCAACATTCTGTCTCACCATCCACCAACTCCACTGGAAAAATACAAGAAACGAGAAGCCTTCGTTATCTGCATGGGCACTGTGCCTCTCCTTCCAACACCTGTCGTTGGAAACAGACAGAGCAATTTATAATCTGTACGTTTATTAAATTTCACCATTGTTTTGATTGCATCGGACTACCTTTGGGGGATCGGTTATGAACCTTCATTACACATATAACCTACTTGAATTATACCACTCAAAATACTCATTAACCTGGGAAAATAATTTACTATAACATTCAAAATAGGTTAATGAACTTAGCCTTTTGTATTTTATGCTTGGACTTGAATATGATATCTCTTTGTTTTCAATGATTAGGTATATTTTTCAAAGCAGGTCCGAAGCCTCCAATCTTATCGAGGCACAGCATTGTCAACTTTGTAGCAGAGACGACGCAGCCTTCTGTTGTGCCAACTGCCAAAGACAAGATCCACTTGGCACTCACTCTCTGATTGTGATGGTTCTAATCCATGCATTGGCTATCTTTTTGCTTTAACCTTTATTCTGCAAGCCTATGCAGCGTCTTTAACTTTAAAGTTTGCCTGGCACTGTTTAATATTCCAATCTTCTGCTATTTTTGCATAGCTATAACTTAGTCTTTGAAGTGAAATAAGGTTGTCGAACGGAGTTGGTTGATACGGTAGCTTATTATCAGTCTGTACTTTTTCTCAATTGCTGAGCTTGTTGGAGAAGTGAAATGGTAGCCATCTTTTTATTTAGAATGCGAATGAAATTCATAAAAGTTTTAACATTTTAAGATCTGCTTTGAGGCGTTAGACTACAAAGGAAGAGCATAACTGGCTAACCAATCGTTGGAGTTTCAATCGAGCATGATGTGAACATAAGTGTGCATTGGACTTCTTTTTTAATCCTTTAATAATGAACGTAAATTCTGGTTGGTTTCATCTTTCGTTTACTTATATATTATGCATTAATTTAACTTGGTTTATATCGGCATTGTACATCTATTTTAATAAATTTGAATATCCTCTATCGGTACTGTTGGAACAGCTTTGCAACTGGTAGATCTCGGTATCGATCTAGGAAACAAACTGCATTATATATTAACCGGGACTAGAATTGGCTCAGATGCTTCCATTGGATCGTCAAAAACTTGAAAAAGCTATATAGTCTAAATATATTGACTGGTTCAAGTTCAAATGCTCCTACTCGTGCATCTGGATCAGCAACCGGCACAGCGTAAACCGCTTCGTCTACTCCTTGGCGAGGTAATGCTATCCTTGGTTCTGCCTTTATCGCTGATAGGGCAACGTGGCATGTCAACGTGGCATATACGTAGAGTTCATGCGTATACATAGTGTTCACTTTAAGTACACTGGCAGGGACTTGCTGCTTCGCAGCTCACCTTGTTTATGCTATTATTGAAGGGTCCAATCTGATTCATTGGAGCTTCTTTTCCCAATATTAAACTTTACTGTAACTTTATTTCGAACAAGGGATTTAATTCGCAGCAGTAAGTGTTTTTCGCATCACTTTATAGTTTTATGGTATACTTTGGCACTTTGTGGAATTATGAATATAAAGTTTTATGGTATACTTCGGCACTTTGTGGAAGTGTGAATATAACACATACATTTTGTGTATGATATTTTACTTTTATGAATTCTTCGTTCAAGCAGATTTATTTCAAATTATTAATCATCTCTATATAGTAAAACTTACATGAAAGGGTTTTTTATTATATTCGTTCCATTGTCTACTTTAAATCTTGTCTAATTATATCAATTATTTATTATATGATATTAATAAGCTACATTTATTTAGATCACCAAAAATGAAATGAATTTAAAATTATAAAAAAACTAATCATACACTATATTAATGAATTATATAATTTCATTTTTTAAAAGCTTAGAGCGTTTTTTATTTTTTTGACAAATTTGGTTGCTATATTAAAGGCTGAAAAAAGAGGAGTCAGTTCTCCTTGAGTACAATATGTTCTTGGTGATTTGGATCAAAGGAATTACAAAATGGGATCTTTCCTTGATCCTTGTTCTGCTGGTTTTTCCTCTAAAGCTTCCTACGCTGCTATAGATTCTAACATATTGTAATGACCAAAATTTACAACTGCATAACATATTTAATCTATTTCTATGTGGCTTATTTTCCTTGCCGTGGACTCTTCCGGATTTGGGTCCGGTTCTATCTGCTTTGCACTGGAGGAACTAGCTGCTGCCTTATTCTTTTTGTCCATCATGTACTGTAGTATTGCTATGGATTCCTGAGCATAGCTACAACGGTTCGACAGATTTCTGAATTACTCGTGGAGAGAGGCTACCATGTGCAGAAAGAGATCTATCTATGCTCTGTATTTCTCATTGATGGTGCGGTATTGATCCTCCATTCTGGTCTCCAAATTCCTGACTTGATTCTCCAAGGTGCGTTGTTGTGCCGTTACTTCCTCCAGTTCCGCACAATGGAAGCAATCCTTGGAGCGAGCCATGCTTTCTTCAGTGTTGTTGCTGTCCAGAATCCCTGCAGCAATTAGAGAACCAAAAAACAGGGGAGCCCGGGCTTACGTGGAGACGATGGTGGTCAAACAGGAGCAGAGTGGGGCTATCCATAGGTTCGGATAGACGCGGGGGGAGTTGGGATAGCTTCTGAGGGAAACGCTACAAATCGATAAGGAAGACAAGACAGAGAGGACTTTACAGAACTGATGCTTGGGGAGGTAACAAAGCACTGTGTGATGGAGAGGGCGATTTGGGACACAATAAATAAGGGGAGAGTGCGTTGATCGGAGGCGGGAGAGGTTCATGCTTATCTCGTTGGAGGTATGGCATATGTGCAGTAAGGACTGGAGCGTATCCTACAAAGCTCGAGGATCGGGTCTGAGAGGACGTATACCGGAAGGGGTATTGGGGCTTTCAATGCTCTTGATCGTTTCATGAATTTCATATCTCTTCAGAATCTTCACACCATAATTTGTTCTGTTGTCGGCCCAGATCGCATGATTCATCGCAGTGATTCTGTCAGTGATGCCATGCTTGCTGCTGAGGAGATGTGATTGTGTCATGGTAGAGGTTGGAAGGACACGCTGGAGTTACAGCTTAGAATGCCGATGGGTCTTTCACATGCTTTGTTGGCACGCTCATCTGCTTTTTTATTCAGGTTACGGAGAATATGGTAGTATTTGATATCTTCCATTGCCTGATGGAGGATCCGATTGTGTTTGTTAATTTGCTGAAGGAGGATATTTGGTGTATTTTTCTAGTGCACCATGAGACGAATAATGACAGAAGATTCCCCAAACACCTTCGCCTTTTTTATTCCTAGCTTACTTAACTGGGTGAGGCCCTGGAACAGAGCTAATGCTTCGGCTCTGTTGTTAGAGTTCTTCCCGAGACCCCATTCGTAATGGAGAATACATTCTCCATTGGCGTTACAGATCAGCCCTCTTGCTCCGACCAGACCTGGATTTGATTTGGATGCCCCATCGAAGAATAAGTGGAAGATGTTACTGTTGTATATCCAATTGGAAAATTCCTCCTCTTTTAGTCTCAGTTTCCATGTACTGACTTCTCCTTTTGCTTGAGCCTCCCTCCTGCAGGTTTCCTGAGCATTGGTATTGTTCTCCAGGATGTAACTAATTAATTTTCGCTCCTCTATGCTGTAGTTTGTTGCATCTATCTTGCCAGTGGTGTTACTTGAAATTGTTTCCAGTGCAAGTGTTTTAGCTTTGAAGCATATTTTACGAATGTTTGAGCCTTTATCCTGGAAGACTTTATGGTTTCGAGCTAGCCAAATGCGCCAGAGTAGAGTGAGTGGGAGGGTGTTCCATACTCTCTTCACCAGATTGCTTCTTTTTTCTTTCCAGGGGCAATCTTTCCTCCATTTATATATTGTCTCGGCTATAGTGGGCTGGGGTTCCCAATTTATATTTCCAATTAAAGCCATTTTCCCCCAACAGCCAACAGCAACAGGGCACTCTATGAATAAGTGGTGCATCTTTTCCTCTGAATTGCAACAGTTCAGACATCTGGAAGGACCAATGATACCTCTTCTTCTTAGATTTTCAGCTGTTAGAGTTTTACCTTTCAATAGGAGCCAAATGAAGAATTTTATTTTTGGAGGAGCCTTTGCTTTCCATACTATTTTCCAATGATTCCAAAGGCCTATTTGATATATGCTATTGCAGAGGTATTGATGACCGGCTTTAACTGTGTAGTTTGTTCCAGATGCATCCCATCGAAACCCATCCATTTCACCTTCTTGAATGGGAGCCTTGCTGTGAAGAAGCATCTTCAAAGAGTTGATACTGGATTCTAATGCATTGGGAAGCTCCGGAAAATTCCAGCCAATCCAAGCATGGGAGAGGGAGTCCCGTCTTGAGATTTCAGACAAATGGAAGAATCCTTTATTGTTAAGCCAACTTATAACAGGAGTTGCCTCTACATTCGTGCCCAGAGGTTGCTGGCCCAGAATTTTGTCTGTTCAAAAATTAATGCTGGTTCCCCTGCCAGGGACTTTTGAGATGTTTTGATGCATAAGTGGAAGAGCCTTCTTGATAAGTTTCCAGATTTTTGTAGATTCTCTGTTAGGGATGTTGGAGTCTAAAAGTTGTTGTCTTGGACAGCTCAAGTATTTTACCTCCAATACCTTTTTCCACCACACTGTAGGTCCTGTGATCAATCTCCATATAATTTTTGCGCCAAAGGCCAGATTTAGGAGCTTTGGTGATCTGATGCCGAGTCTGCCTCTGTCTTGGGTTTGGATTACATTTTTCTAGCTAACTAAGTTGAACTTATTCTTATCAGTTTTCCCCCCTTGCCAGAGGAAATGTCTAAGAGCAACTTCCATTTTATGATGAAAAATAGCTGGAGCTTGATATAAAGAAAATCGATAGATAGGAAGTGAAGCAATACCTGATTTAAGGAGAATTAGTCTGCCTGCTGGATTCGGCCACATTGTACCCCATTGCTGCACTTTCCTCTTAATCTTGTCAAGGATTCCATTCTAGGTTTCGGCCTTCAAGGGCCCCATGCTTATAGTCATACCTAAATAGGAAAAGTGGGTCCATTCCAGGTTGCATGTGACTCCAAATATGCTTGCAATGCTGTGTATAACATGATTTGCAGTGTTCCATCCATAGATGCAGCTTTTGAGCTAATTGACTTTGCCTCCGGAGTACTCCATGAATTGGTCTAGGAGTTTCTTGAATCGCCTTGCTATTGTGGTGGATGCTCCCCCAATTAGCAAGGTGTCGTCAGCGAACTGAGAATGGTTAATATTCTTTGCTCCATTCCCAAATTTGACTCTAGTAATGAGCCCTACTCTGCAATTGTAATCTAAGGCTTGGCTGAAGGATTCGGCCATGAGGATGAACAAGTAAGGTGATAGGGGGCAGCCCTGTCTTAGTCCCCGAGAAGATTGGAAAGCTTCACAGGGCCTCCCATTGATCACGGGGGAAATCCAGGGCCCAGAAATGTAGGCTGCAATCATGGTGATAAAGGATGACTCAAATCCCATTTTGTATAGGACAACAAAAAGGAAGGATTGTCTCACTCTGTCGAAGGCATTTGCAAGATCCAGCTTTAAGACAAATCCTTTTTCCTTCCTGGTTAAGCTTGAGTGGATGGCTTCTTGGATAAGAAGAATGGAGTCAGTGATATGCCTGTTGGGGAGGAAGCCTCCTTGATTTTCAGAAATCAAAGAGGGAAGAAGAGGTTTAAGTCTCGTTGCTAGGATTTTGGAGACAATTTTATAAGACGAGTTACATAAAGAAATGGGTCGGAATCTAGAGAAGGAGGAAGGGCGGTTTTCTTTAGGTATGAGAGCAAGATAAGTAGAGTTAGTGAATCCTCCTATCTTTCCTTTTTTCATCACCGAACGGATCATCTTTATCAGATTTTTTTTATCAATGACCAATATTCCCTGAAGAAGCAGATGGGGAATCCATCCGGGCCTGGGGCCTTGTCAGGATGCAAGCTCCAAATGGCTACCTTGACCTCCTCTTCCTCTATATCTTTGCTGAGCTTGTTATTCATTTCCTGGGTAACCCCTTTAGGCAGATGCTGGAGCAAATCTGAATAGTCTTCCTCCTCTTTACTTTCGGTTAGCAGATCCCTATAGTGCTTGGTGGCAGCTTCCTTTATAGTTTCCTGAGTGTTGTATCGGTTTCCTTCATTGTCCGAGATTATGCTTACTGTGTTCCTGAGCTTTCTAACAGTAGCTTGATTGTGGAAGTATGCTGTATCTTTATCTCCTGCTTGTAGCCAAAGTTGCCTAGATTTCAGGCGCCATTTTATCTCTTCCTCCCTGTTAATTTGGCTTAGTTGTGCATATAAGTTGCCTTCATGGTTTTTGTTGTGCTGGGATAGTCCTTGTGCTTCTATTTTTTGCTGAACATCTTCTAGCTCTCGTTTGACTTTCTTTTTGTTCTCTTCAGGTTCCTGATAACTGTCCCTAGCCCAATCTTTTAGTGCCTGCTTGACTCTTTTAAGCTTTGATTCCCAAATAAAGCTTGGAGAGCCTTCGATATGTTGGATCCATGTCGTTTGTATCACTTCTCTAGCTGCTGATATCCGGTTCCAAAGGGGGATGTATTTGAAGGGGATGGGACCAAGAGGGCAGTGATTTTGCAAAGTCAACATAATAGGGTAATGATCAGAGGCCAATGTGTTGAGAATATTAGAGTAACTCGCTGAGAAAGAGGAGAGGAAAGCTATATTGATAAGAAATCTATCTAATCGTTCCATTATGTTACCAACCCCGATCCTTCGATTACTCCAGGTGTATCTGCGATTTTTGGGGATAACATCAACTAAATCATGCTCCTGGATGATGGTTTCTAGCCGGCTTCTGGAAGGATCAGGAGTGAAGGTACCTCCTCTTTTTCATTAGCGTGAAGGATCGGATTGAAGTCTCCTGCAACTATGAGATTGGTGTTTTGTTCGCCTTCTATGCTTGCCTTCAGATCGTCCCAACAGATTTCTTTTTCTCTGCAATGGTTGGGAGCATAAATGTTGTAAATGGTTACTGTTTGACTGCCTGTTCTTCTATCAAGGGTGGTTTTGATCCAGTTTTGATGAATGTTGGTAGAACTGCAAACCCATTTGTTGTTGTCCCATATGGTTACAATGCCTCCGGAAGCTCCTCTTGCTTCACTTATGCTTCCAAAAAAATGCCTCTGCTGGCTTATTATTTTTTTCATCTCGTGCTGATCTTGTTTTGTTTCCTGTATTAGCATGATTTCAGGTTTTTCATTGTGAATTAGATCTCTGAGGGCAGCTAGCTTGGAGGGGTGCCCTAAACCCCTGCTGTTCCAAGAAAGAACTTTCATCATGAGACATTGGGCGTATGGAGAGGTGCTCGCCTCTCTTGGCCTTTGCTGCTTGTTTCTTTTTCCTGATGTCCATGAATGAAGGATTCCATTAGGGTTTGCGTGCCTATAGAAATATCTTTTTGGGCGCTCTCATCCCTCTGTTGCCTGGCTGACTTTCTGCTCGGTCCCTGTTTTTTCGAAACATCACTAGCTGCTCCATGTTCCTTAGAAGAGCTTCTGGTGATTCTGGATGAAAGAGGATCGGGAGGGGGCTGAGAGGAGAAGGAAGGAGGATGCTGAGAGATTGGGGGCTCAGAGGAGGGGAAATCTGGGGCAGATTCTACCTCAGAGAGGATAGCGAAGGGATTGGTAGAAGGAGGAAGGGGCGGTTCTGGGGGTTGAAGATCTGAGTGTAAAGGGGAAGAGGAGGAAGGGCGCGGATTGGATGGTCCAGGAATTTCAGGGTCCAAAGAGGGCTTGGAGGGGAGGTATGGTTTCTTCTTTTTTACTGTTTCCCAATGGCCTTCCTGCTCTTCATTGTCTACATTAACAATTTTTGTGCATCTGTTATCGAAATGCCCGTATTCATGACATACCTTGCATTTAAAAGGAATCTGTTCGTAGTCCAATTACTGGATATGGCTCCAATCATCCACTTTCAGTTTTATCGCTTCCGGCAATCCTCGACCTAGATCCACTTCAACACAGATCCTTGCGCATGCTTGCATTTTGTCCTTGGGCTCACTGCGATCGATGTACTTGCCAACAGCATTCCCTATTTCCTTGACTGAATCATCCCCCCAGCAGTGCAGAGGAAGGTTAGGTAAGTGAACCCAGACTGGAACGGCACTTGGGATATCCAGTTCTGGGTCGAAATCAGGTGTCCATTTGTTGAGATAGAGTCCCCTTGAGTCCATGAAGTATGGCCCGTTCCTGAATATCAGATCTTTTTCCTCCTTTGATTCAAAATGAAATGTGTAATACCCTTTGCCACAAAATCTGATGGATATTTTCCCTTGGATCTTGTGTGACCAGTTTCGCTCGACCCACCTTTGAACTGTTCTGGGCGATGGCCAAAGCCCTGTAAATTGCTCGATTAATCCTTTCTCGGCAAGGGAAAGGGCTGCCATGCGAGGAATAGTTGGTGGCAGTTGAACTTCCTGCAGCACATCGAGTTTCTTGACAAATTTCGTGAAAACAAGTCTGGGTCGTTGCGGGGGGAGGGACTTCACCAGTTCAGAGAACGCTCTTTGCAGATCAAGATCCTCGTGGGACGGATCCGAAGGGCCCATGGCTGGGCCGAGGCCCAGGTCGAAGAAAATCAGAGGTCAGGGGCGCGCAGTTCAGGAGCGCACGTAACGCAGCAGCTCAATCATTAAAAAGCTTAGAGCGTTTTTAATACTAGAGAAAAAATAGAAAAAAAAAACAACAACAAAATTATAAAATAGTAAAAAGTATAAAACAAAGAAAGTGAAAAAATAAAATAAATTTAAGAAATGAGCAAAGAAATAAAATATATATATATTTTTTAAAATTTATCAAAATAATGAAATTATTTTTAAAAATTAAATAAACAAAAATCCATCCAAATAATTAATTCTTGTTACACATGAAAAAAAAGTATTCCCATCATTTCATTTTTAATTTACATAAACTTACAAGTATTAATAGTGTGCATGCATTACTATATCAAGAATAGCAAAATATATGTGATGAAACAATTAATGAATATATTGCAACATTAAAAAATTAGAAAAATACAAATTAATCCCATCTTAAAATTATATTATGTAGTGTGTTTTGCTGAGAGAGAACATCTAAAGAAATTTGATCCCTTAAATAATTGATAGATTCAATTTTAAGATGGATCGACACTAGTTAATAATAATATAAGTTTATATCATGCAAAATTTCATTCACCTTTACAATAGAATTTGGTATGAACAAACCAATGAATATAATGCTACATTAAAAATTTTAAAAAATACAAGTCAATTACATCTTAGATGGCACTAAATTAAATTAAAAAAATAAAATAATCACATGCATAAATAGATATGTATGTGACAACATCTAAAAAATATTAAACCAATATTCATACATCTTAAACCTCGATATATCAAGCATTTAGAGGTATAGAGTTTGTTAGTGTGTAAATTTTATTAATATAAAGGAATTAATACATAACATGGAATTAAATGATAAAAAAAATTACATTTTAAAAATTGATCTCTTTAGGTGCTCGATAGATTCAAGTTTGAGATGAATATGAGCTAGTTAATAACAATATAATTTCATATTATGCAAAACATTTCATACATTTACAATGTAGTATGAATAGAAGTTGTGAAGAAAAAACCAATGAACATATTATTGCATTAAAAAAAAATACAACTCAGCTCAATCTTAAACAATATTAAATTAAATTAAATTAAATAAATCAATAACTACATACAAACATATGTATGTGAAAACATTTAAAAAAAATAATCTAAGATCCATCTTAAAACCAAATCTTTCAAGCATTTAGAGGTATAAAAGTTGTTAGTGTGTAAATATTTTAATATCAAGGAATTGATCCATAGCATGGAAGTAAATGATAAAAAACTTACACATATAGATATTTTATCCTTTTCAATTTTTAATATTCAAATTTAATATGGATTTAAGCTAGCTAATAACAATGCATATGTCTTTTTAGTACACAAATTCATATCATGCAAAAACTCCCTCACCTTTACATGTATGCAAAGAAAATATCTATCATGAAGATTATTTTCCTCTCTTAGGAACACTCAATGTCCCTAAGCCCATCTTTTTTATGCAAAACCACCTAATAGTACCTAGAATACCATTTGGGGATCAAAGACCCCAAAGAAAGTGTTGGGTCCCTATAATACTAGTGATTACCCCATTACTATTGTAGTTGTATCCCTTATTAATATTGTTGTGGCCCTATTGTCCCCATATTGTTATTACTGTGCCCCATAGAATCCCTCTATTGTTATTTTTGTGGCTTTATATTATTATTGTTAGGTCGGCTGGGTTATATTGTGACTCCTTAGACTCCTATATATAGAAAGGAGGTTTTGTCATTTGAATCATCGAAGAATTGTTCATTTATGTAATGTAAAGGAGGTTGCCCCCTCGAAGACGCTAAATTCTAAGGCGTCGATCTATCTTTTCTATCTTTTTCTTGAGCTGGTTTCATAACATTTGGTATCAGAGCTTTGGATTCTAGGGTTTCGCTGCTCCAAACAGGTCATCATGGCATTTTCACTATAACTTTTTTTTCTGCAACGTTTCAGAAGCTAAAAAAAAAACCCATTTGAGAAGAAATCACGTTGAATCTCGGGTCTGAATTTTAGAGCTGTTTGCGCTATATTTGTGGAGATATGATCTGAGGAAGTTGGTCATTTTGCTGACTCCTAAATTACATTCCAAATAGGTGACCTGGGGAAAATCGTCATAACTTTCTCTCTGAGCATCGGATTGAAATTTTGTAAGAAGGTCACTGTGGGAGATTTCCCATAACTCTTCCTTGGAGAATCCAATTTGGATCACACTGGTGGCATTGGAAAGAGGACACAGAGGGCTACTGCAAGTCGCAATTCCAGAACTGGATGATTCGAAAGTACAGAGATACATCAGAGGCCATATCGAGCTCCTACAAAGTGAAAAAAGGTGTGTAGATTTTTTAAAATTTTTGCTTAAGCTTGGTTTGAAAATTTATTTTGAAGGAATTCAAAGGGCGTAGTAGAGCATTATTATCGGTAACTGATGCCCCAAGGAACGAAAATGCAAACACCTAGTAAGCAACCTGAAAGCTCTAGCATGACTCATAAAGAAGAGGAAGAAATGCTACATGATATATCAAAATTACAAGACCAAATGCAACAAATGTCACTCTCACAAAAGCTAATAGAAGCTAAGATAAAGGGCATGGAAGCTAAGATGGATGATTTGAAAATAGATTTGAAGAGAGACATGGCAGATTTGAAGACAGATTTGACAAATTTTCTACAAGAAATACTTACTAATGGTGAAAAGGTAGTAAAGGAAACTCATGATGCGAACAAAAGAAATGTTAATCATGATTTCATAGACTCTAATGTGGGATCAAAGACCAACCATATTCCAAAAATCGATATGAGGAAGTTTGATGGAGAGGATCCCACAACATGGATATTACAGATGGAGCAATTTTTCGATCTCAATAATGTGCAAAACACACAAAAGGTACGTATTGCAACTTTATATTTGGAACCAAATCAGTTTGTATGGTATCAATGGCTTTTCTCTCGTAAAAAAATTATCACTTAGGCAATTTTTATGGAAGAATTGACAGCACATTATGAGGATACAAAAAGCAACACTTTTTTTAGCCAATTGATAAGTCTCAAACAAAAGGGTTCAATAATGGAGCACATTGAGGAGTTCCAAAAATTGAACATAAGGGTAAAAAATATTCCAGAGGAGCATAGGATTGAAGTGTTCATAGGGACTTTAAAGGATAATACCCAACATGATGTTCGCCTTTGGGAACCTGATTCATTAGAGAAGGCATTCAGGTAGCAAGAAGAATGGAAAGCAAAATTATGGCAACCAGGATGCATACCACTCACAACTATAAAGATGGAAGTGTTGTTGCCCCTAGTCTTCCGCAACCTATAAGGTTGACGCCACAACAAGGAAGAAAAAAGAGCAAAAGGGCTTTGTTACAGTTGTGATAGCAAATACACTAAAGGTCATAAGTGTGCTGAGAAGAAATTATTCTACATAGATTGTGAAGAGGAAGAAGAAAAGGAGCAAGAAAGGTCAAAAGAAGAGGATATACTCCAGGAACAAAGCCTAGATAAAGAAGAAATGAATCCAACCATATCTTGTAATGCATTGGTGGGAATTACCACTCCTCAAACCATCAAGATAGAAGGACAAATCAAGAAGAAAAAGGTAATAGTGTTGATTGATTCAGGAAGTACCCACAATTTTATTCATTGTAAGGTAGCAAAAGAATTGAATTTCTTCTTATATCCAGCACCAGAGTGTCAAGTGATGGTTGCAATTGAAGGAACAATAAATTGCTCTGGAAAGTGCCATAATATCAAGCTATCCATGGGAGAATATGTATTGACTAGCCCAATTCTTTCCATTCCAATGGGAGGTGCTAATGTTGTACTAGGAGTCCAATGGCTACAATCCTTGGGTACAATAGCTTTTAATTTTCAAGAACTTTTCATGAATTTTTTTGTGGAAGGAAAGGAAGTTGAATTAAGGGGTATTGTAGGGAAACCGGGAAAGATAATCAGCTCTAATGGTATGACAAAGCTTCTAAAAAAGGAACAAAGAGGTGTAATTGCACAATTATGTTCGCTAGATGTTTCCACATTGGAATCACCTATTTCTACAGATCTCCAAAAAGTCTTGGACAATCATTCCAAGGTATTTGAGACTCCCAAAGGTCTCCCACCTATCCGTGATCATGATCATGCTATTCATCTAATTCCAGGAAGTGTTCCTCCAAACATCAGGCCATACAGATATCCCTATGCCCAAAAGAGTGAAATTGAACGTATGGTTGCAGAAATGCTAGAGGCTGGTATAATTCAACTGAGTCAAATTTCTTTCTCTGCTCTAGTAGTATTGGTGCACAAGAAGGATGGATCATGGCGCATGTGTCCGGATTATAGGGAGCTCAACAAGCTCACTATTAAAGATAAGTTTCCCATTCCTGTCATTGATGAATTATTGGATGAATTGCATGGATCAATTTACTTCACCAAGTTGGATCTTCGTTCAGGATATCATCAAATCAGAATGAAGACTGAAGACATTCTGAAAACAACATTTAGAACTCATGAGGGTCATTATGAATTTTTGGTCATGCCTTTTGGCCTTACCAATGCACCTTCAACATTTCAAGGTTTGATGAATTCCATTTTCAAACCATTCCTTAGAAATTTGTGTTAGTATTGTTTGATGATATACTAATCTACAACAAGTCTTGGAAGGATCATGTTGAACATGTTGACAGGGTGCTACAACTATTGGAGGAGAAACAATTATATGCAAAAAGATCCAAATGTCTCTTTGAAGTACAAGAGGTGGAATATCTGGGTCATATTGTATCTCATGAAGGAGTTAAGGTAGACCCTAGCAAAATTAAAGCCATTAAGGAATGGAAAATCCCCACATCCATAAAGCATCTGCGAGGATTTCTCGGGTTGACAGGGTATTATCGCAAGTTTGTTAAGAATTATGGGAGAATAGTAGCACCTCTAACAACATTATTGAAGAAAGATGCATTTTCATGGACTCCAGAAGCAACAAAGGCCTTCGAACATCTTAAAGAGGCAATGTGCCAAGCACCGGTCTTAGCTACACCGGACTTCACAAAAACATTTATTGTGGAATGTGATGCTTCAGGAAATGGAATTGGTGCTGTTTTAATGCAAGATGAAAGACCCATTTCTTTTGAAAGTCGTCCAATCAAGGGAAATTTTTTACACAAAGCTATTTATGAGAAGGAAATGTTGGCAATACTCCATGCACTTAAGAAATGGTGACCCTACCTAATGGGAAGACACTTCAAGGTAAAAACGGATCATGATAGCCTTAAATACTTTCTAGAAGAAAGATTATCCTCTGAAGAGCAACAAAAGTGGGTCACAAAGATGTTGGGTTATGACTTTTAAATCATCTACAAAAAAGGGAAGAAAAATGTGGTGGCAGATGCACTCTCAAGAAAGGATGAGGATGTTGAAGCATTGGTGTGCGCCATTTCTATTATCCAACTAGATTGGATAAACGAAGCAAGGGAGGAATGGAAGAATGACAAAGAAGTGTGGGCACTTATTCGAAAGTTACAACAAGATTCTGGTACATCTGATACATTTAGCTGGCAAAATGATTCGTTATGGTACAAAGATCGCTTATACCTCTGTAAGAATTCCTAGCTAAAACAAAAGATTCTTATGGAATTGCACACTTCTCCCTTAGGAGGGCACTTAGGATTTTTAAAAACTTAACACAGGGTTAAGAAGGAATTTTTTTGGGACAACCTTAAATCAGATATTCAAAAGTTTGTGGCGGAATTTTTGGTTTGGCAAAAAAATAAAGTTGAAACAATTAAGACACCGGGTCTATTACAACCTTTATCCATTCCAAGCCAACATTGGGAGGAGGTTTCAATGGATTTTATCACAGGTTTACCCAAGTCTGAGGGAAAGAGTGTCATCATGGTGGTAGTTGACAAAGTTAACAAGTATGCACACTTTTGTGCATTATCACATCCATTTAAAGCCAGTACAATTTCTACTGCATTTATGGAAACAATTAAAAGGCTACATGGAAACCCAAAGATTATTGTAAGTGACAGAGATCCCATTTTCACTGGAAATTTTTGGACAGAATTATTTTCTTGTCTTGGTACTCAATTAGCTCATAGCTCATCTTATCATCCTCAATCTGATGGGCAAACTGAGATAGTAAACAAATGTTTGGAAGGATATCTTTGTTGCTTTGTATCTGATAAACAGACACAATGGGTCAAATGGTTGCCTCTCGTTGAATGGTGGTATAACACTTCCTTCCATACATCAACAAAAATGACCCCATTTATGGCACTTTATGGATTTCAGCCACCATCCATCACATCATATTTAAGAGAAAATTCTAAGGTTCAAGCAGTGGAACATCACATCGAACATCAACAACAAGTCCTCCAACTCTTAAAGGATAACCTCATGTTGGCACAGAATAGAATGAAACAACAGGCAGATCAACATCGCAACGAAAGAATTTTTGATGTAGGTGATTGGGTATTCCTACGACTACAACCATATACGCAAATGTCCCTCAAGCAAGCTAAGAAGGATAATAAATTATCACCAAAGTATTATGGTCCATACAAGGTGTTGCAAAAGATTGGTACTATGGCATACAAATTGGAGCTTCCTGCAACTTCTTGATTGCACCCAGTTTTCCATGTTTCATGTTTAAAGAAGGTTATAGGCGACAAGCTCCCAGTTCAAACAATATTGCCAGAACTTGACGAGGAAGGAAAAATTATATTGGAACCAGAAGCAGTCACAGAAACAAGAACTCGACAGCTACGAAATCGATCAGTTTCAGAGTATCTTATCAAGTGGAAGAACTTATCCGCTGAAGATTCCACATGGGAGGATGAGAATTTTATATAGAAGCATCCAGAACTACTCAAGTGTTGAGTACAACACTTTTTTGAAGGAGAGGGGCATGTTGGGTCCCTATAATACTAGTGATTACCCCATTACTATTGTAGTTGTATCCCTTATTAATATTGTTGTGGCACTATTGTCCCCATATTATTATTATTGTGCCCCATAGAATCCCTCTATTGTTATTTTTGTAGCTTTATATTATTATTGTTAGGTCAGCTGGGTTATATTGTGACTCCTTAGACTCCTATATATAGAAAGGAGGTTTTTTCATTTGAACCATTGAAGAATTGTTCATTTATGTAATGTAAAGGAGGTTGCCCCCTCGAAGAGGCTGAATTCTAAGGCATTGATCTATCTTTTCTATCTTTTTCTTGAGCTGGTTTCATAACAGAAAGGGTATTATTCATGGTGGGATGCCTTATTCACAATGCTTAGGACCTAGAGGGTTCATTTTCGTATGTATGGCCCTTGTTTCTCTTTTTTACCATGGTTTACGCCCTAGAGTGATCTTTATTTCCAAAATCCAATTAATAGCAACCATATCCCATTCAAAGTTGAAAATCATGTAGAGAGGTCCTATGTGGTGTTTCAATGTATCTTCCACCATGTTTGAGCCTAACAATGTTCTTAAAATTTGAAAGGCCTTATTATACTTGTTGATGTAACATACTCAATAGGTTGTCATTTATTGAGGCTACTAGGTGCTTCTTGAAACCACAAAAATTATACTATTTTTTGCTTTGATACCGCTCTCTTATATATCCAACCACCCCAATGGCATGTTTTAGGTGGTGGGGTGCTCCAAGTTCCTCTCACAAACTTATAACTATTCTCTAATACCACTTTTTAATGTATCTAGTATACATATTACACCCACTACACTTTGATTTTAATTTTGATACAAATATGGTATGTACATAAACATGTACTTAGACTAATAGTTATGTTTGTACTATAATTCAGTTGTGCACAGAATAGACATTTCCTTCCAATATTTATTGAGGGATAATTTACTCTCTGTGATGTTCCCCAGTAATTGTAAATATTTAATTACTGCATTAAACAAATTGAACGTTACTATCTAAGTTTATAAATTTATTACTTTGATCAAAGTTTTACATGAGGTAAATATCTTGACAATGACAATCATATGATCCTCACATGTGAGGTAGTTAGGATAGGTAGTTACCTATCCCTAATTACTTCCTTGAAGATTTGTTCTCAAGTAAAAAAAATCAAGAGGGTATTGGTACCTGACATGAAAGGAGGAAAAGAAAGAGCAAGGTTTCTGTGTTGAAGAGTCAAGTAGATTCCCAGAAAGCTAAGTCTGGTCAAGATCATATAGCTGTGACAAATAAGACTAATAGTCTTGCAGGAAACATCCTGCGCGTGAGTAACAACTCGGGGGGAGACTTGGGCCTGAAGGCAAGTCTCAAGGTTGGGAGGAAAAATCTGATAACTCAGTTGTTTTGACTTCAAACAATTGACTGTGGTTACATCTGGAACCAGATAAGTATTCTAACATTCTTTAATTATTTATACTGTAATATTAGGGTTGCAAATAAAGTTGAAAAATGATATTGCTTAGAGCAGTTAAGTAGGATGGCCTGTATCAGCAATTTGTAACTGCGTTCTAGTACATACTGCAATTAAAATAAAAACTCTACAAATTTGTAGCAAGGGTAGCAAAATTCTTAGAAGAATAAATCTTAAGTGATTACCATGCAAATTCCTTTGAGGGGAAATATAGAGATCAAAGAAGGAAATTTCTAGATAAAACTTAAACCTGTGAACAGTAGCATTACAATTCTGCAAAGAATTATCTTAATATGACTGAATATTCAAAATAATTTCTCTTCATTCTAGTATAATGTTGTAAATAATAAGAAACTGATATTTAAGGCCAAACCATTTTTATTCCCAATCCACATATTTGCTAAGGAAATTACCCTAAACAAAAGGAAAATGAGAAAATAATAGATTACAGTAACCAAATGTTAACAGAATGATGGCAGTCCTTCGGGGAGAGAAATTTCAAATAAAATAAGAAACCCCGAATTAATTATAGGTCTAGAGGACAAGGACCCTCCATGGGTTATAGCAAGTAAATACTATGATGCACAGTAATGTTAGGACTCGGGTCGAAAGCCCTTGTTAATTTTAGAAGTAACTACAAGTAATATAGAACAAAATCAACAAGATATCAAACCATTTCTGGAAAAACGCCAAAACTGATATATTCATTACAATAAAAAAATAGTGAAGAACCATTGATAAACTAGAATTTGAAAAGAGAGAAAAATAGAGTTCAATCCAAGGTATAAGACCCTCTTCGTTTCTTTTACCATCCAGTAGCAGTATATTCAAACAAAATTACACAGTAAACTCATAAACCCTCTTAATAGGGACTCTCAGTATTATACTTTTGATAAAAAATTATATCAAGAATTTCCTCTTGCAGAGGGGCAGGACTAGCCGCATACTCGGAAAGCCAAATAAGAAGAAATGGCTTCGAGATTCGAAATTACAGACATTACAGCTTAAAGGCCTATGCACAAACTCTTATGGAAAGTAAATAAGAGAACTAGAGTGATAAACCCAGCTGGTTCATAACCTAAACTTCCAAAACCGTCATCTGGTAGCATTTCAGAATAATACCTTTCACATACCCGGAAAACCCAATAGGGTAAAACGATAAACCTTGACAGGATTCCAGAAGGTGTGCCTCGCATAAACCTCTTTGAGTATTGAGGACTCCAGAGAAACTTGTCATGCAAGAAAAGAAACCATTACATATATCCAACAAGTCTAAGAAATGATTAATGGTGTTTCAAATTAAACCTCAGGAAGACTATTGTACCTGTCAGGGCCGAGAGTTTTAGACATTTCATCATAGTAATGGAACGCTAGATGAATCGACTAACCACACCACCTGAGCAAGCATGTATCAGCCGAGGAGGGACGACTGTAACATCACAAAGGGGTAAGAAAACCATAAGTTTGGGCCAAACCATCAACTCTGCAAAGCTGATGAACCAAAACACCATACCATTCTACCTCACAGTCTAATCGACAAAAGAGATAAGGGTTTACACATTGCCATTGGATGAACCCAAGTCGCGGAGGACCATTGATGAGGCGAGGCTTTTGAGGAAGGATTGAGAGCTAGAGAATAGGCTGAAGACTCTACAGACCTGCTCCCATCATCGCTCGGAAGGCCAGATGCATTGTATTAGTGATTAACATTTCCATATGTAATATCACATAAATTAATCAATGAGTACAATGATAATGAATTCTGGCATTAATGAATATACTATAGAATATCACATATCCTCGGTAAAAGATTTATTAGTTCAATGCTTTAACCATACTATTTTCATTATAGTTTATCGTTGAAATTTGGAGTTAATAAATTTTTATTATTATGTGAATTTATGGAGACATGACAAGTGGTATCAGAGCCTCAAGTTGAAAAATTGAGACGTCTGGAACAAATTATTAACAGTGTTGTGATGTGCACAGAGAAAGAGAAAGAAGTAAAGTACAACCAACATGAGGCGAACTGCACTTACTCCACATAGACCCATAACAGGAACATGACCAACATCCCTTCCAGAAGTCAATCCTGAGGTATGGGTACAACTAGGAGAAGAGCCATGCAATACCAATGCTACTATTTTTGAAACAATACAAGAATTAGAGGACAAAATGGCTAGGTTGCGGGCAGATAATGAAAGACTAATGCAAGAACAGGAGAAGATTATGGAGTTTGTCTGATAGACAGAATCAGCGGCAAACGATTCCCAGTCCTGAACATGGAAACATGACCAAAGAGCAGGAATTCAAAATGGGAACTCAGAAATGGAAGAAGGCGAATAGAATCGAGAGGAGGTCCGTGCTGATAATGTATCAGATCACAGAAAGAAAAAATGATAGAAAATTGAGCTGCAGGGTGAGTTTTGAAAGATAAAACCTCCCCTCTTCGATGTTGAACAGGAAGAAGCTGTTGAAGCCTGGCTTATCAACATGAATAAGTACTTCTAGCTATATGAATATGACCATAATCTGAAGGCCCACTTGTCCATTTATCAGTTGCAGGGAAATGCCACCTTGTGGTGGGAGGAGGTGAAGATGGTACATGGGGTTAATGAGCAGAACGTGACCTGGGAAAATTTTCAAAGGTGCTTCAAGGAAAAATACTTAACTGAAAGATTTTATGATGAGAAGGTGAAAGAGTTCCATGACCTATGCTTGGGACAATTGTCTGTAGATGAATCTATAACAAAATTCACATCCTTGTTGCGATGTGTTCCCTACATACGGGAAGAGAAAGAAAAAGTGCAAAGGTTTATCAGCAATTTGTCATTATTCATGAAGGAATATATCGAATTTGAAAACCAAAAGACCATGGATGAGGTTATACGAAAGGCTCGTATATGCTATCAGCAAAATAGACCAAGGGGTGATGGAGGAAAGAGGTAGTGTGATAAAAAGGGAACAAGGTTTGTCTCTAGCAGCAAGGGAAATAAGACTGATGTCAACAAAGGACCCCATAAAGGTCAGCCAAACAAGATTGTTAATAGAAATCAGCCCAAATTCATAATCCTGGGTGAATGCAAAACAAATGAGTAATCTAGGAGAACAGAAGTGGAGGTAGAAGATAGACCGCCAGTATAGTGTTGGGGATGTGGAGGGCCACATTATGTCAAGAATTGTCCATACCACAAGGGAACAGATCAAGTGGCACAACTTTAGGAAGCATCAACTGTGGGTGAAGTAGCAAGGAGTATTCCTAAGATCAATGCAGCCCTTGAAGATCATCAGGCGAAATACCAACCAACAATGGTGGAATTCAAAGGTAAGATCTTCGACCAAACTATGTCTATTTTAATTGATCCAGGAGCTACTTTGAGTTACATAAGTCCAAAAATGGTTGAGTAATGCCATTTGCAAACTGTTAAATTTAAGAACCCTTGGCTAGTGAAACTTGCCACAAGGGAAAAATCAAGGGTGTTGGCAAAAGTCAGCAATTGCCCTCTGAAGCTAGCAGGTCAGCCTATTACGACAGATCTGAATGTCTTACCATAAGGGTCTTATGATGTCCTAATAAGCATGGACTAGTTAGAAAAACGTTGGTCTCTTATTAATTGTAAAGACAAAACTATTAATTACATGGATGAAGAGGGCTTGAAACAAGAAATTAAGGGTATACGAAGACCACTGAAAATAAGACCTGTAACAGCTTCTCAATTAGCAAAATGTATTCGAAAAGGATGTTAGATTTATGCCATACAAGTGGGGTATATCAACTCAAGTGAAAAATCTGGAAGTTTAGAAAATATACTTGTAGTACATAATTTTCCAAATGTATTTCCCGAGGAAATTTTGGGACTACCTCCAAAGAGAAATATAGATTTTACTATTGAGTTGATCCCTGGAGCTACCTCAGTATCCTGAGCCCCTTATTTTTTTGGTATATTTCCTAATCAATTTTTCTTAAGTATTTGGTAGGGATTTATTAGTATAGAAACAAAAATAATTCCTCAAGTAAGAGATCTAAATCTAGAGGAAGATATAATCTCCAGGAAAATTTGTAAAGGTATGTTGGAGATGCAAAAAAGAAGACATAAAGAAAATGATTTTATGATACTGATTATATAGAAGAAAAAACCTTTAGATGAAGTAGGGGATGTGTACTTGCCCTTTTCATGCACACATGTAGATCTTGAGGCATGGTTGGTTAACTCAATTGAATCTTCTCGTATGACTCGTCGCAAGGAGTGATTTGTGCGTATGAGAGGTACGATGGAAATGGCATTTTCCTAGGAGATTTATCGACAACCAAAACCATAAGACGAGGAAAATTCACATTGAATCTCATGGATGGAAGGATTAAAACACTCTTTTGTGTTCTACACATCACAGTATTGACCATATATTTGATTTCAATAATCAAGATGAGTGATGCAAGTGTAAAAACAATGTTTGAAAATAAAATGTATAGAATAGTTCAAGGAGCAATGGTATTACCAAGAGGAGTTAAGGTTTGAACTCTACATAAGATATTGAGAAGGACTATTAGTGATGGGTGAAACAATCCCTTTGTTCCTCATAATGGAACTGAAGAAGGAAAAAACCCTATAGTATTTAGAAATAAGACTATGCTATGGAATAAAAAATTGGGACATACCAGAAAGAAGGGCCTTCAAGCACTACATGGGAAAGGTATGGTAGAATGTATGTATAATTACTCTCTATATTTTGATTTATATGAGCATTTCCTATACAAGAAACATAATTAGGTAATATTATCCTCTAGTAGTATGGCGAAAAAATAAATATTGTAGTGGATGCATAATAATGTGTTCGGAAATGTGTTGGTTCAATCACTAGGAAACTATATGCATTGTGTCTCATTTATAGATGAATTCTCAAGAAATACGTAAATTTATTTTGTCAGGAATAAATCTGAAGTGTTTGACAAAGCTAAAACTTTAAGGCTCTTGTGGATAATTAGACAAAGAGGAAACTAAAGGCAATGAGGATGGATAACAATGGAGAATTATTTGGGAATGAATTTGAGGAGTTCTAAAAGAAGTGTGATATAACAACACATAAGACTACTCCATATACACCTTAGAACAAGAATAATATCTGTTTTGGGCCACAAATCAAATAAGCAGACTTCAGTGAATATTAAAGGATCTGTGGTTGATCTCTAGTCATTGTTGAGGGTCGTGTTTGATCTGTGGAGGAGGCATAAACTTGAGGAACAAGTTTGGGTCTATTTGTGTATACATTTGGTGGCATTTCCTATTTTTAGGGGTTGAGATACTCTATGTGCAATCCAAGGTAATTTTTGGCAGATTGGTATGATATTTGTGTGTGGGCATATCTCTAAAAGGAGTCGCAGTCTTGTACAATAGTTAGATAGGAGGGTCATAGCCTTGTACCTCAGTTAGAAGGTGGTCGAAAGGCCTAAACAATGGATGGAAAGAACTTAGATAGAAAAATATGGCAGCAATAGCACAAGGGAGAAATTTCACAGTATTTAGGAGGTTGTTAGAGCATTTTGGAGAGGGATAATAGGTTTTTGGAAGCCCTAAATAGGAGCAGAGGCTATAGCAAAGAGACACCAAACCTAAGGTATGTATTGATGATGTGTTTAATGATGATTTGTTACTAGATGACAGAGTCTAGATTGGACATTTGTATTGGATGCTCATAGATTATTGGAGGGCAGTGTGAGAGTGGACCAAGTGTGGCCTAGAGTAACACCTTGATCAACTAAGGTGGCTACTAGAAGAAGCAGAATTGGAGTAGCATAAAAATCAACTTATGGAGGGTTGTAGAAGGTTGCTTCAATCCCTAATGAACAAGTCTCTTGAAGGACTAAGATATTATTAGAAGTGGCAGAAGAAGAGATCACAAATTTGATCAGCAAGGCGCAGTTTGTAGCCTTAGATTTGTCTTGTGGAGAAGGACATCTACAACAGAAGTTGGTTAGTTCTCCATGCCCTAAGTTCATTTCTAGAGAAGGACATTTGATAGTGATAGAGGGAAGTGCCCCAACCCTAAGTGTGTCTTCATCGGGAAAAAAAAAGGCACTAGTGGGAAGAAATTCCCAAAATAACGTAGGAGCAGCAGTGAGAAGTTGAGAGTTGTGAACAAATGGAGTTGTGAACAACTTGAGAGGAGTATCAATGTGCTGATGCATTGAAGGATTAAAAATCAAGTAGAGAGCATTTGGAGCTAATTTCATTAACCTAATGGAGTTGGTTCATTGATAGAGGCAGATTAGAGTTGTTGCAGATCGAGATTTAAAGGACTAAGCAGATGTGTACAAGGTATGACTAAGGGAGTTGTGAGGAGTTGTACATCAGCTGGACTGTCAGAGTACTTTGTAAGGGTAGATTGGTTGTCAAAGGACTGACACCAAGCCCTAGTTGTTGTTTTCTTATATCAATGGATGTATGAGGGCAATTATCATTGGAACATGAACCATAGACTATTGTATTATTAGTTTATTAATATAACAAAGTCGGATTGTAAAAAATTGTAAAAAGTTGTCTATATTTGTCCATGTGTTGATTTACTGTTGTATATTATTATACTATGCAAAGTAGCCTTGTTGTGATACTTGGATTGGTAACATCAATGATTTAAGATTCTATCATGGACTCTAGTATCACGTAAAAACAACATAGTATCAGAGAGACTTTGAAGGGCCGGTGAATTAGAGTGTGCATTGTGAAGTAGCTCAAAGGGAGCTAGATTATCTAAAGCATGGAGCAAAGGGTTCAAATGAAGTCATGGAGATGTGGTCTTGAATAGCATGGAAGTGAGATTGACTAGGAGTTTTGGTGGATTAGTGGAGAACTTGGTGAAAAACAATTTTTTGTAGGGTAGGTGGTTGATCATGAACTTCCTCTGACTTTCCATGGATTTTTGGGAAAGCTCGAGAATTTATTTGACATGCATGATATTGGTTTGATCGAGATTGCTTCATGTGATGGAATGGAGATTGGCAGACTAGTTTCTTCATTAGATCGTGATGTTGCATATCTGAGAGTGGAGGGTGTGCACAGGTGGTGTTTGATCTAGGAGGATGAGTGCTAGTAGGATTGAGTTGGGTTGATGCTGGAACATGTTCCACCACAACTTAGACTGGCCTTGTAGGACAAGAGGTCAGTAGTAGATTAAGTCATTGGAGACCGTGTAAACTCAAAGGGAGTCTCGCTTTAGAGGGAGTAGCCCTATGGAAGTGTTTAGGTCTTTAGGTTAAGATGAGATGATGCAAAGGAACTATCGATATTACAAGGTTAATTCTACAAAGTATACTGCAGTGATGGATGCCATATGGGCTAGTGTCGTCGGTGATGAAGTTGATGGAGACTTGCTAGTGTTCGAGGTACCTCCCTTGCTAAGAGGAAGTGTTGATATTTGTAGCTTGAGAGGTACTCCAAACCCCAGGATAGTGGGTTTTGGAAGAACTGGCACACAGAAGTGACTTGTGGATAAAGAACCCAAGTCTGTGGGCTTTGTACCCAAGCTTATGGGTGTGAAACCACCAAGAGAAACCATGGTTTGACACAGGGAGGTGAAGGGGCAGCCATAGAGGAGATAGGGGCCACTTCAATCACTTAAAAAGGACGTATCAAAATGGGGTTGTGAATTTTTATATGTGGTTGTGGGTTAATTTGTCAAGGACAGCAGGTCGGCTAGGGCTAGATTAGCCCTCTTGATAGTTCATTGGGAACCACATGTTCACGGCACTCTTAACAAAACTGTAAAGCTTTGAAATATTAGTATATACAAAGCCCTCATTAAAGAGAAGCAACAGTCATATATTAATAAGAGACAAGAGCATCTTATTCACCTTTCTAAAGTTGCACCCAAAAAAAATTGGCGGATGGTGCTTGTTTGTAAATCTAACGATAATCATTCGATCCCCTTAGAAAAGTGGGACATATTTCTTAAGACATTGTATGACTCCCCGGACACCATGGGAAACATCGTTAGCCCTCCTATTAAGGAAGATATCTTTTCTCTTGAGGACTCAAGAAAAGTGGGACATCTATCTTAAGACGTTGTATGACTCCTCGGACACCATGGGAAACATCGTTATCACTCCTATTAAGGAAGATATCTTTCCTCTTGAGGACATTGAGTCTGGGATTAATAATCTCGCTAGGGGGAAGCTAAAGACATTTAAGGATACCAAGGTGAGATCTTAAAGTTTGTAAGATCTATCCTCATTCCTCATCTCCACAAGCTTCTCAATTTGGTTGTAAAGCATGGCTTCCCTAAAACTTGGACATAAAGCCTTATTGTGCCTATGTTTAAAAATGGGGACAAAACCTTTCCCGCTAATTACATGACCATTATGATTAGCCACATCTTAGCTTAGATTTATGGTCTCATTTTGGAAAAGAAAATTAGCCATTGGCTTGAAAGGAACAATAAAAGAGCTAAAGGGAAAGTTGGGTTTAGGAGATACCACTCGACTATAGACCACCTCGTCACTCAGGATCATTGCTGAGGAATGTTGCAATAGTAAAGTTGATATATTTTGTTACTTTGTGGACTTTAGAAAATCCTTCGACACTGTTCCTCCATATAAGATTTGGAAAATACTTGATGAGATCATAATTATTCCTCCTAAGTTGAAGATTGTTATGATTCGCCTCTACGAGACAATTGTTGCCAATATTAAAATCACCGAAGGGTGGTATAAAGATATTAAATGAAATATCGGGGTTAAGCAAGGGTTCCCCCTTTCCCTACCTGTTTTTTTATTTTCATCAATAGGTTAGAGGAGAGTTTGGGAATCGAGGGGTGCAAAGGAACTGAGCATGCTAGTATTACCATCACTCTTCTCCTCTATGCCGATGATATCGTTCTTCTTGCTAGAAGCTATTAGGAACTAAACAAGAAACTTAAGACTCTTCATTACTATTTCTCTAAGATGGCTATGATGGTTAATATTGACTCTATTATATTACAATCATATGCAACGTTTAAAAGAAGTTGGTTTTATACGACCCAGAAAAATTGAGGAATAGTTGAATTCATCCAAGTGTAGAGCTAACCAAATCCCAAATGAAGATTGTGTGCTTGATGAAAAGAGTAACAAAAATTATTGGGTTCGTAGCCAAAATAAGAATACTCGTGATATTTGGTACAATGTCATATATAAAGATTCCAATCTACACTTCTGTAATTGCAAGTGGGCCCTAAATGGAAATGTTTGTAAACATGTATTGAAAGTTGAGATGCTAGAAGGTAACATTAGTTTGGGTGAAAATGTATTGCCTAATGTCACCAAACCTACTACAGAAATTCCTAGAATTTTATTTGATTTGAATGAATCACCTATATTGGGCCCAAAAATCCAAACAGAGCTTCTACCATGCTTTGATTCTCCTCCCAATCTAAATTATCATAATGAGATAAGCATTGATGATTTAGATAATTTCTCATATAATGTTGAATCAACCAATGTACAACTAGATAGTGCATTATTTGAAGATGATGAGATGAAACGTGTTAACTCATCAACTCATGAGAAATTGAGATCCATAATACCTACAAATTTGGAACAGGCATATGCATTAAACAACTTGGTAGCAAAGCATGTCAGGAATACAACAGAATGCTTTTCAATACTATAACTCCATCCAAGATCACTACCAAGAGAAAACATACTTTCTTGAGCCCAGTCAATAAGAAAAGGCGTTGTGATCGCAAGTCAAAAGCAGGGAAAGCTAAACTACAATTTGAAAGGGTTGGACGAGTTCATGCAAAAGAAAAGAGCATGAATGAAGAAGTGGAGTTATCTTCTCAACAACAAAGAAATGTGGACCACATGCCTGAGTTAGTACAACATTCTATTATACACAAAAATGGTATGGAAATATGATGTTATGCATTTTTTCATGTGAAATATGATATACTATCATTTGCAATGCTTAGGCATAACTATATGAACTTTTTTTGTTGTTACAGTTGGCGGGACAACTTGTCGACTCCAATTATTTAATGAGCATGTCGGTGAAAGAAACTATATCATTGGGAACACTTCTCCAATCAATACCATCCAAATCTCCTTCCCGGAGGTGATTCCCCCTATTGTACAACCAATGGGGATGTATTGTTGGCCACACCCACCACCTTTTTCCTTCATAAATTCTCCCATGCCTATAACCGCCTCCCCAAAACCTTCCAATTCCCATCCCTACCCTTTAACCATCCACCCTTCTCATTGTTCCAATCATCCACCCTTAACATTCAAGTTTCCCCGCCTAGGGCGATCCCTCGCCCTAGGGTTATTCCCACTATCGTACAACTGATGGGGATGTATCATCGCCGAAACCCACTAACTTTTTCCAATTTTTCTTCCACCATGCCTTTATCAATCACCCCTGAACCATGCCTATATCCATCACCAAGTGCTCCACCATCTACCTAGGAAGGGCAGTCTTCTCCATTGCCTTAGATCTTCATGGGGAGAATGAGTAGTTGATCAAAAACTTATCATTAATTAGCGAAATTTGCTATATGCATTTTGGATTTTACAACTAATTGGTTATTGAATTTTTGCAGCAATACCAATTTGGAAATGCACTTGGGAGTGCCAAGAGTGGCGATGGTGACTTATACACCCAATTTCTAGATTAGTCATGAGGCCTCTTTTCCATAATGTCATTCATGGGCATGAACTTCCATTATCTATGTCGGGAATGAAGTTCCATTTTGTAGAAAAGAAAAATGTATAGCTAGACAAATTTGGAATACAAATACATGAATTTGAACTTGTGTGTATAACAATGTCTTCATTGACATGATGTGGATTTGATGTTATATTCTATCAATGTTACATTAGTTTTGATGAATGTAGTTAGAATGGATTTATTTGTTTCATTTACAATTTATCAAGTTTGCAAGTTAAGTTACTTTTATATTTATATCTTACTCAATGTTGCATGCATGAACAAAAATATCATTACCAAGGAACTTTGCTTAGTTATAATAATAGATGTATCATGTACATGAGGAGAGCATATATATGGATTTAGATTTATTTTAATTTTTAATTTATGAAAAGGAAAACTAAAGTTGAATTTTTGAAAAAGAAAATTACACTATAAATGCCTTACAAGAAAATCTGCAAAAACAGATAAATATTTGAGCCTTTACCACTTCAATACTAACATTTAAAGATGAAAAATTTATTGATAAGTGATGTAGATTTGAGCCCTGGGACCTGATGGCTTCAATACATAATTCTTTCGAGTGGCCTGGCCTATTTTGGGTAAGGATATCTTGGAAGTGGTTGAAGAATCTCGACTATCTCATAAGGTACATCCCTCTCTAAACTCTACTTTTATAGCCCTGATTCCAAAAACAACTCATTCTGAAGACCCTCAGGGATTCATACCTATTTCTATATGTAATATCATATATAAAATTATCTCCACCATTATGGTCAATCGTCTTAAACCCTTTCTTCCTGCCCTGATTTCTCCTCAGCAAACCAGTTTTGTCCAAGGCCACCAAATTATGGATGGCATTGTCACTACCCAGGAGGCAATTCACTCTCTCAAGAACCTTAAATCAAAGGGTATGATGATAAAATTAGATTTATCCAAAGCCTATGATCACCTGAGTTGGTCCTTTTTTATGAACATAGTGAAAGCCTTTAGATTTGACCAATGATGGATCCAATGGATTTCTTCTCTCATTTCCTCCCCAGTATTATCGATCCTCATTAATGGCTCTCCCTCCCACACCTTCAATGCATCCAGAGGCCTCCATTAAGGTGACCCTATTTCACCCTTCCTCTTCATTCTGGCTGCGTAAGGGCCGGGAAGATATATAAAATTAGTTATTCAAGTTGGCCATTTAAAAGGAATTCATCTATGGGGCAATGATCTTCCCTTATCCCACCAACAATTTATGGATGATATAACGTTATTATGTCAAGTCTCCCTTCAGGAATCCAAGGCTCTAAAAACCATACTGCAAGACTTTATGCAAGATTCTAGTACTCAGATCAGTAATGAGAAATCCAATATCTTTTTCTTCAACACCCTGATTCCTTCCCAATCTTTCATGGTTAGGATTCTGGGATTTCGCATTGGCTCCCTTCTGTCCAAATACCTAGGAATTCCCCTAGTGACTAACTTTCTTAGGACTTCCTGTTGGAAAACCATCCTTGAGCGAATCCATTCTCGACTTCAAAACTGGTCTTTCTGATCCCTAAACATTGTTGGGAGGGTGGTTTTACTGAAGGTTGTGCTACAATCGATCCCAATATATCAACTCTCGGGTCTAGCTACTCCTAAAACTGCTTGCTCTGATATGACAACTATCTTCAAAAACTTCCTATGGCAGGGGACTTAGGAAGCTAAAAAATGGGCACTCCTTTCATGCAATCAGTTGACTAAACCTAAAATGGCAAGGGGGTTAGGTCTTCAAGATCCCTTTCTACTAAACCAAGTGATGGGAGTGGGGGAGGGGGGGGGGGAACTCTCGTGGCGATGGATTCAAGGTGTAACTGATCTTTGGAAGGTCATCTGGGGCCAGAAACATAACATGCCTTCAACTATAGAGGAAAGACTGAGAATGCAGGGAACTCCAAGAGGATCATCAATTTGGAACTTAGCTTCTGATAATAAAGAGTTAATTTGCAACCATACATTATAGAAAATCAGAGATGGGAGGAGTGCTATATTCTGGCCATATTCGTGGCAACAATGGGAAAAATTATTGAGTTGCCAAGATTTTGCGAAGATCTTCCTTTTCACTATTAAACCCCACAATTTGATGGTTAATCAGTTTTGGGACCCGATCCCCAGGAATCAGTGGAGAAAGTGGAATACGAAACAAGACTAGAACAACCCTCTTGACTCAAATCAATGGGATGTGTTTGATTCTGAGTTTCACAATAGAAGAATTGCATTGTTAGAAGGACAAGACATTCTCAGGTGGGGCTATAAAACTAAAGGTATGTTCACCATAAAAGAAGCTTACCAACTGGCATCAAAGGAGCATCCAGATCATTACAATCCGCTCTGGAGGAAAATATGGATGGGACAATTTTGGCCAAAAGTAATGTATTTCCTGTGGCTAGTGTGTAGTGGCAAGATTCTCACCTAGGACAAATTACAGAAGAGAGAAATCCATGGGCCCTATTTTTGCAATATGTGTGCCTCTCAGACTGAAACCATAGAGCATCTCCTAAATATATGCCCCTTTGTAGCCCAACTTTGGCAGAATATAAATACTCATTCTGGTCATCTAGACCGGGATAATACCAATATCCAATCCACCATTGGGAGTTGGAGGAAAAAAATCTCTTCCAATCTGATGGTAAATCGAGCCTGGTGTCTATCTCTCGGCTTTCTTTTATGGGCAGTATGGAAGTAAAGGAACATAAGGATTTTCAAGGACCAGAAACTGTCACACTTGGGAATCTGGAAAGGAATACTCCAAAAATGTAAGGGAATCTATACTAGTAGAGAAATGGCATTCTGATGATTGGAAGGTCAACCCCCAAGAAGCACGAATATTGTCTACTCTCAACTTATCCCAGCAAATGCTTGAACCTTCATATCGGAACTTAAATTTGCTTCTTAGCCAATCTCCTTCTCGCTTGTCATGACCCCTGAGGGTTTTCTCAAGATAAACTTTGATGGGGCATCCAAAGGTAACCCTAGGGATGCGGGTTTTGGAGGGGACATCAGGGATTCGCGAGGCTAGGATGTTCAAATATATGCTTCGGATTGTGGCATGGCAAGTAACAAAGAAGATGAATTCGATGTTGTTAAACATGGTTTGATAATAGCCAAAAGGGAAGGGTTGAGAAAAATGGTGGTGGAAGGTGACTCTTCTCTGGTCATTAGTACTATTAAAAAAATTAACCAGGTGTCCCAGTGGGAAAATATTAGTAAAAGTTGGAGGACTGCTCACTTGATCCAGGATATCAGTGAACTTCTTCAATATTTCGAATATATCATCCCCTCGCATGTCTCTCGCAATGGCAACAAAGCTACATATTTCTTAGCAAACTAGGGCTATCTTCAGTCGAGAGTGAATATAGATAAGCCTTGGATAAGGGAGATTGGGGAAGAAGGAATGGAACAATTGAATCTGATTTTGAACCAGGACCTGGCTCTTAATCAGAACCCCTGATCGGAGTGTGAGACAGCTGAAGGCCTACTTGGTCTTGATTGATATGACTAAGCTTTCATTGTTTTGGTATGGTGGGTAGTATCCCTCACGCCCTCACACGCATATTCACTCTGATACTATGAAGCGCCGCAGATCTTGGCAAATCCACGACATGAAGGTTGGTAATCCTTGGCACCTATAGGTAGTTGGAGCAAAGGTTATGTTAAGACCATATATCTTGCGTATAAACCCAAGTCCTCAGTTTCTTAAGGAGCCTAAGTTTGTTGGTTACAGGTTCGTGACAATGGGAACACGAGAGGAGTACCCACCTGCAAACTGTGAGACGGAGTTGAATTTGCAAGCTAAGCTAAATCTTCCAGGCGAAGACTTGGGGGAACTAATCACGGACCCTAGGTACACAAGTGACCATCTCGCCTTGTTCATGCAATCCATTCATCTTCACTGGTTAATGAAGTGCACAGTGGCCAAAGCAATGGCCGTGACCACCAACGGAGTGGTGCGCAATGACGTCGAGTCGGGTCTACAAGACATTCAAAATGAGCTCCAGCTTATCCAACGTCAATCGCAGAACTAGAACAACGCTCTGGGCTGCATCAAGCGACATATCCCATGTTTGCCACAAACTGAATTAGCAAGATCAAGTGCTAAAGATCCTGGTCAGGTGGAATAGTTGGATGATTAGTGGATCAAAGTTATGACTGTTAATTTTAGATTTTTTTGGATGTTTATGCCGGGTAACATTTATGTTTTCAGTCCGATGTTTATTAGTTGGTTTCTAGATTATCGACCTTATAAGGCTTGGCTAAAAAGGCTCAAACTATTTATGTTTTCGATGGCTTTTAATGCAATTCAGTGGCCAACAAATCTGGTTTCCCACTGGGTAGGTTGAGGCCACCGAACGACTCATATATTTGTAACCTACCTATTTATAGATGAATGAATGAAAGGTAGTGCTAAACTTACAAAAAAAATACTAAAATATAAAATCAATTAATTTATATCAATATAAAAATATATTATATAATAACAATTTGTTGTTTAATTTTTAAAAAAAAATAGTAATATGCATGTTAAGAAAATGTATATAGCAATTATTTAGTTTAGTTCATTCAATTTTTTTTTTTTTTTAATGCTATAAATTATTTTTTATATAAGAGGCATGTACTAAACAACAATGTTGCATATTATACTTGTTTATATTTTTATTGATAAAATTTACCAAATATTGCAACATTTTTTGTCCAATCATCCTATTGTAAATGGATGCCCATACAGTAGAAGATAATTCATGCATATTTTTTAATAACGTCTTTTACTTATTAGGTGTAAAATAGATTTTTACTTTTATTTATTATTATATAAATATAAATTTATTATTTACCTCATATATAAATATTATACTATTTCATATAAATTATGAAAAACTTAAAATATTTATTTCAAATTTATAAAATATTATCTAAATATACATATTTCATGTTACACAATTTTTAAAATTTTATTATTAGAAGATAATTCATAATTTTGGAAGTTTTAATTAATATTGATTATAAAAAGAATTAATATAAATATTAAACATATATACAAGTAAAAAAAATATATAATAATATTTTTATCCATCTAGATTTATTCTCATTTTACTATAGATATTTTTATCTATCTTGATCTACTCTCAATTTACTATGGAGATTTTTAATTTGTAAATAAGTTTTGTTACAATATTATGGGACAATACGATCACTTATCAATATCACATGCAGAAAAATAACAAATAACTCTATATAACACTTGTTCATATAACATTTTTTTAATTAATCAATTTAATTAAAATAGCATAAAAGACATGACCACTTTAAAATAGATCTTAATCTTTAATTTATGTATACATCTAAAAATATTCTAAAATAGTCATGGAAAGCCACATTATTAATAATTAAATTAAAATTATAAAAATAAATAAACATATCTATTATCCTAATTATTATATAAATTTATAAATTAATTTTCAATTATTATCATATAAATTTAAATGTATAAATAAAACATAAAATTTCTCAATCACAATAACAAATGCAAATCCAATAAAAATAAGCTTTCATAAACTTTAAAATAATATTTAATGTTTACCTAATTATTAATTTAATTTATATTTATCCTTCCGCTCCTAAAACGAAATAAATTAAATACAGTCCACATATATGATGATACAAACAATGATTGAATTTCTAAATAATAAGAGTGCAAAAACATTAAGATTGAGCTTTTTCTTGGAGATCAGATTAATGAGATACGCTGATCTTGACGATTTGCCTGCAAACAATCAACCTTACAGTCCAGGTAAAGTGTCATTGTCACGATCTGGTGCGTTGAAACGAAACAACATTGTATGCTCCATTCCACAAGTTGGACACGCAATTCAAACCACAGTGTTGCAACTGGACAGGAATCTTGGAAAGCGTGCTGCAAGTGGACAGGAAGCTTGAAAAGCGTGCTGCAAGTGGCAGCTGTCCGTTATGTGTTCGGATTAAGAGGTTTACCCACTCCCTAAACTTAAATCGTCCTTACCTTAAAATAATGCGTCGTTTAAAGCGTCCTTAGCTGTAATCATTATCGGGTATCTTGATTGCCTGGGCCATATCCATGTGAATGCCATGTGAATTTATACGGTTTTAGCGTGGAACATCGGGACGTCCAATCCTTTTAAACCCTGTGAGTAGCCTGTGACTATAACACACGGCGATTTTTTATTTATCTAGTCAGCGTGCACAAACCTTGCGTATGTGCTTATTTAATAATGGAGTATATGGATTCAGTATTTTGGAAAAAAAATTCGACATTTCTATTGTGTATGGATTACTTATCAAACATGTGATTTCAATGAATCTTGGTAAAATTTCAGAAAAATTAGATCAAAAAAATCCACTGCAATTTTTTTTTAAAAGTCAGACTCGTTCAACAACTTCTATTTACTTCAATTAAAATATCAGCCTATTTAACAGGCACGCCATGCCCTTCCATTAGATATTTAAATTCTAATAAATTATTTAGATAAATTGTTTAAATTTTAATACTTAGTTTAAATTTAAATTCTAAACTAAGTTAGACAATATGTTTAATTATAGTTGTAACATTCTTGTCACCCGATCTCTTTAGGTGTGGCATCTATTTTCTTGTCACTAAATTTATTAGACAATTTTGTAATGATAGGAATTCTAAGAAGTGATTTACTAGGGGAAAAAATAGCTTGCTTGTTTAGTTGTAACTTCTATTTCCCGTTTCTTTTCACGTGCATGAATCTAAAACTTCAAACGAAAAGCAAACACGCTAGACGTAAGATAAGTTTGAATTGTAATTCCAGATTTGCTTGGGAGATTTTCACAAAGCATATAGGAGAATTCTGGTACAAGACATTTTAATGGTGGACAATTTTCTGTCCACACCAAGATTGGAATTTGGATTTCTTTTTACCGAAAAATTGAAATTGAAAAGAGACCTTTTAATTTCAATAGGCATGATGGGTGGAAGATAAGTAGTTGTTGGATCCCTGCCCTTTCTTCCTGCCCTCCCCCCTTAATAACTTAATCTTAAAATTTCCCTTTCCTTTTTTAACTGGTTTGTCTCTCTTTAGAGGGTTAAATGAATTAAATTAAAAAAGTTTCCTAAAAACCGTCAATAATATAAAATTACTTTCTACAATTGTTTAATAATATTTAATTTAAGGACAATGTTAAAGCAATTCTATTGACTCCTATGAAACATTAATAATATTATCCTTGTCATAACTAACTAAATGAGTTAATATTATAAGATTACTATATAGATTTATAATAGGAAGTTTATTACTATAACAAAATTACAATTATTCTTATTACCATTACAAATATTTATGTTATATATATCATTAAGATTGACTCATAAGTATTAATTTTACACATTAGATTATGATTATGCTTGTTTTTATTCCCAGTGGTTCACGGGCACCCTTGGTCATTGGGTAGCCGTGACGTACACAGTAATTCTCGCAGATCGACCCCAAAGGGGATCACATCCCCGCGGCCTATGTACTCGAGCATGATTACACTTGTTATAACTAACTATAAGGGGTTATTATTAACCATTATAAGAATAAACCTTAATACCCTGCTTTTGCCTTTTGTCTTTTAACTTTAAATCTTATAATGTTTTGGTCAAATTTATTTATTATTATTATTATTATTATTATTTTAAACTATATTATAGTATTATAATTTAATAAGATTTAATATAATAATCATTAGAAAATCCAAAATATATTAATTAACATTATAAATTACTAATATTTTTACTCTAATTTATTAATAATAATATTATAATTAAATTATCTTTAAGCAACCTAACCTAGCAGTTCATCAATCGATTATGGCCTTGGTCAAATATAGTCGTTTGTCCAGTCAAACCTAACCGTTTGAAGATCTGCGATCCCTATTAACCATGTAGCCATGATCTGATTTTTTTCAACTTATCCTGACGATGAACAACACTAGTTGGTTCAAAACGCATCAACAAAGATTTTCTAATGTGATTTTTCCGAAAATATTTCTAAAAAGCACACTAGTTGGTTCAAAACGACAAAGATTTTCTAATGTGATTTTTCCGAAAATATTTCTAAAAAGCATAATTATATTAAAATTTTTCACATATATAACATAAGGAAAAAACAAAATGAACATAATACACAAATGACTTATTAAATCTTGAATCTTAGTTTGAAATTGCATGAAACACTCAAAATAATGTGGTGACATGCCATAGATTTTGTATATATGAGATATCACTAAAGAGATCTTATGGGACATATAACATGACTAACACAACAAAACTATTGAATGTCGTCAATAAAAACTCAAAAGTAGATTAATTAATATGGTTTATGTTATGGTTTACATAATCTGATATATATTATTGAATCTAAAGATAAAGTATACATTTCATTTTACATATATTACCATTGTTTTGGATCATGGGATATACAATGATATTAACAAGATTGAATGCAAAGTATCTGAACCTTTTAAAAAATAAAAAATAAACTTGTAATAAATGGACATTGTGGATCTATTAACATCATGTCATAGGATTATGTTATGATTTCTCCTTCATTATTACATTTTCAGAGAGCATTGAAGCTTGAACATGTGTCAAGTACTAAAGGAAAACTGAAATAATAATTTGGTTGGTGTTTTTCTTTTACCCTATTCCAATGTGCCTCATATTGGAATGCATTAGCACAATGATAGTTATGGGGAACACTGCTAACATGTTTTTCTTTATAAATTATCTTAATGTGCCTTGTTACATATGTTGGTGTTATGCACAAATGTATAGCCATGTTTAATACACTTTAAAAGACATTTTTTAAATAAAAAAATTTAATGGGACCTTGATGGAATGGTCTATATAGATCACACTAGAGGAATGATATGTTTAGTGCGTATTGCAAAACAATCATTTTAAAACTTATTACACTACACATTGTATAAATTGAATCAATGTAGCCATTTTATTTAGTGCATTAACATTTTTTTAATCAAATGTTTTCCTAATGTAGTGTGCATGGTATTTTACATATTAGTTCCTCCTCTTTTTAAATTGTCATTTTAGCAAAATTTAGGTTTCATATAAACCCTAAAATTTAAGTATCATGGTCATCATCACTATCATCCTTACATGAGTAAGAGGGGATACTTGTCGGATGAGTTCAAGAAAGTCAAGTCTCCTACATTCAATGGAGATTTAAAGAAACAAGAAGATGCAGAGGCATGGCTGCTTGGAATTAAGAAGTTGTTTGAGCTGCATGATTATACAAAGAATATTAAAGCTAGTGTTATCACTCAGAAATATCCTCTTTGTTGTGAAAGAGGAAGTCCTAAGGTAACCTTTTCAAACAAAGCTTATAGATTGAAGGCTAGCCCATTCAATCTAGAGAGAGATATTTCTATTCATATGGTGTCTGATAGTCCGAATCTCACAGGTAATTCGATTCCTTATCTGAACCATATGATGTAAGATAATTGTAAATCTGGGTTATATAACTATGTTACGCTTGTGGGGCATATGTATGATATAATAGTCTTGAATCCATCTAATGGTCTATAGTACTCTCTTCGGGTTTCTTGATTGACTATGGGTGTGAGGCATTCGACCCCTTATCTCATCTTGTAGCTTAGTCTGCCAATATTTCTGACAAGTTGTCCCTTGAAGCGGTGATGCCATTTTGGCCTTTGGTAATGGCCAATCTTGTATCATTTGATGATCCGTCACTTTATCCCCATCCCTCTGCAGACTACACGAATGACTTCGACCCTGAGGCTCTTGTCTCTTAAACTCAGCCTATAGCTTAGTCCTCCCATCTTTCCAATAAGTCATCCTATGTAGTTGGGTTGCCATTCTAGCCTTTCGATATGGTCTCGTCCCTTGATACATTTTCCCCTGACAAAGAATTAGAGTTTATTTTGTCCTCATATGAGAATTGGGATCCCCTTTCTATTAAAATATCATTTTTCCATAATCCTCTTGATTATGGAGGTCAGTCATATAAAAAGGTCACACATAGGAAGAATAAACCCCCTAAATATAAAAGGGTTTCAGACTGTAACAAGGTCAAATTGGGTTATGACGATGAGGCTGGATCTTCAAATAACTGGTTTGATATTGATTCTGATTTTACTGTTGGTAATGTCTCTATTTCTGATTTTGATGGAGTCTAAGTCCTCAGTGGGGATGTAACTATGCATGTGCTTCCTCCATGGTTATTATTTCCATTAACATCTAGGGTTTGGGAGCAACCCCCAAAGTAAGCTACCTCAAAGGTATTATTCAGGTTCATAAACCGTCTCTAATCCTTTTCCAAGAAACGATGGTTTGCAGAGATAATGAAATGTTCTTTATGTGCCCTTCATGGAATGTAGTTGCAACTAATTCTATTAGATTATCTCGTGGTCTGGGGGTTATGTGGGATCCAAAAATTATTGAGTTGCAGGCACTTCTGTCGTATGCATGGATTATCATGATCAAACACATGATGGGAAATTGTCAAAGGGTCCGAATTGTCAATTCATATGCTCCATATGTGGGGCATAAACTATTTTGGGACTAGGTTGACACCAGATCCTCTTGGCCCCACTTGGAGGAATAGAAGAACTAGTGAGGAGGGTATCTCAAAAAGAATGGAAAAGTTTCTGGTTAATCAAACTATGGTTAATCATATGATAGATATAATATCTTATACTATTCCAACATTTATTTTTTATGACTTGCCCATTATGCTAGCATGGGATGAAGGGAAACATAAGATATCATAACCCTTTAAATTCAACCCGAAATGGCTTAGAATGGATGAATTTGGGGATTTGGTCCAAAATGTTTGGTCTCGTTCATTGCTTCCTCCTCCATAGAATCACATGACATCCATATGCCGAAAGCTTAGAGAACTCAAAATGGTTACTCAGGAAAGGATTGTGGGGATGAAGGAGGAGGAAACTAAAGCTCTTAGGGATATTGACATTTTCCTATGTTATTTCAATGATCCTCATGACCCATTATTCTTCTCAGAGGAATACTGACACAGGATCATTGAATTGGAGGGTAAGAGAAGGGACATACTCAGTTCATGGGAAGAATATATCTTCATGAAGAGGAGGGCGACGTGGATAAAAGCTAGAGATAAAAATACTTGGAGATAAAAATACCAGATATTTCCATGCACATTTCAATGTTAGGAGACAATTCAATTCCATAAGGAGGATAAGAGATGAGGTAGAAAACATATTCAGTTCACAAAGATCTATTGAACAAGTAGCGGTCACACATTTCAAACACCAATTCTCAGCACATGAGACATATTTCTAGTCACAAATGAATTTCATTGAAGAAGTTCCAAACACGTTCACATCGGAGGATAATAACAGATTGGGACAAGGAATCACAAGGGAGATGATGCACTCTATTAAATCACGAAAACAAAGAGCTTTCCTTCTAAAGGTAGACTTGAGAAAGACATATGATTGCAATGGATAGGAATTCCTTTTCTTAGTCCTATTAAAATCTGGTATGTATCTATTTAACATTAAATGGATTTTCGCATGTTGGAAAACTACAAATTTTGCATTATTAATGGCATGCCTTCATAGTTTTTCAAAGCGTATAGAGGAATTAGATTGGGTTGTGCCATGTCTCCATTGCTCTTTCTCTTAGTTATTGATTGTTTCAGTAGAAAAATCAGGGTGTCAAAGGATAATGGAATTATTAAAGGGATCAGAGTAACCAAAAATATTTCCATCTCTCATTTAATGTTCGTAGATAATCTATTATTCTGTGGGGACTCCATGGTGGGGGAGTGGAGAACCATTAGAGACCTAATTAAATCATTTGGATTTGCATATGGTTTGTGTATGAATGAAGGCAAATCGATCTTGTTACACAATGATCCTGCTATTTTGACCTCTGTCCCTCCATTTGCTCCAAGAAACCGGAACAACAAAATAAACATCCAGTGGTGGTGTTGACGTTGGTGTGGCATGGATGAGAGAATCATGCTGCAGTGAGTGTGAGTGTGAAGTTTGAATTGTGGAGCTTTTCTAGTTCTGATGAATTGTGGGCAAGGTCCGTTGACCTGAAAGCAACAGAGGCAGCGGAATAAATACTCGGAAGTGGTGGCATCTCTACTCTCAATAGATGCTCGAATAGATCTGTTTCACAGGGCTTTTAGAAACAACCATTGTTGACGACAAGGAGGAACCCACTAGAGAGGAGGCCGAAGTCATGAACGTGTGAGGGCGTTGCTTTGTGTGGAGAAGCCTGTGTTTAAGTAGGCTATACAGAAAGCAAGGTATTCAAAGGCCAGAGTGGTGTTGCCAAGGTTGAAGGTCGGAGGGTGTTGCTGCTCCGTCGTACTCACTGTCTTGCAGCAAGGCCGAAGGTACGTAGCTCGATCTTGCATGGAGGTTGGGTCTGCATTGCTGGGAGCTTTCCTCACAAGCTTTTCCATGAATTCGGTTTGGTGGCACTGTGTTCGTGGAGACGAGATCCACTTGTCGTGGTCAAGGAGTTTGAACGATTGCCTGGTGGTTGGATCTACAACGACTGAGTTGAAGGTCGCGTGGTGGCAGCGTGAATCGAAGGTCGCGTGGAGCAAGATTTTGTGGATAAAGCATTGTTTTGGTTCCTCTGTCCAGCTAGGAATCTTCTCTTGTGGATTGATTGCATGGAGCATGTGAACACTACGTTTAACTGGTGTTGCTATTGGTTTGTGTAAATGTTAACATTGTTTATGAATTGGGAATTTCAATTTGACCTGTGCATGGGACAAAGTGTTGTTTGGATCCCTCATTGTTTGATCAACCAGGTGGCCCATCCTTATGTGGTTGGAGCGTGAGCACTGTTGGAGCGAGTACTACTGGAAAGTGTATAGTAACATCTAGAGCTGGTCTGTAGTAGTGCAATGGGCAACAAACTGTTTCTGATCGAAGTGTTCTTGCACACTAGATGTTGGGGAGAAAATAGAAGGAGAAATGGGTCAACAGAGGACACTGAAAGAGTCTCGAAGAAAACTAAAGAGAAAGCATCAAGGGACAAATGCTATATATTGTTTTGTTGAATTTGTTGAAGAGTTTCCAGTCGACGTCGATGGACTTATAGCTGATCAACTTAAGGATCATGATGTGGATCTAGAAGTTAATGAAATCGTTAATGGATCTAAAATGTAGAGAATTCTGTTAGTGGCAGTCTCGAGGTGTAGTGTCTCACCTGAGGGCTGCCCAGTTTGATCAAATAAAATTGATTCTTTATTTTTTATCACTCATCATCTCAATGAAATGTAATGTCTTTTTAAAGTTCATGTCAAAGTAATGGCCTCTACCAAGGACACTCAAGACCCTTCAAAATAAACACTCACTCTCAGACATCAGGCCTACATACACGATGCTAAATACATCACTGTAAAGAAATCATATAGGTGTTTGTCGGTTCCGTGCATCCTTTAATGGCCAAAATTACGAATATTAATGTGGGGCCGTATATCAATGTGCTATTAATTAAGGCTATCAATGTGCTATCAATCCATTAATGTGGGGCCGTATATGTTACCTTATGTGCTATTCATCGGAGTTGTCTATAATGCGACTTTTTGGAGATTCCGGTGACGGAATCCGGCGGAATAAATTGAGGTTAAATCTTGATTTGTTGCAGTTAAAATGGTTTTTTAACTGCATATTTGGATTCAGCACCCTCGAAAACACGTGGGACGCTTTCATTGTGCAGAAACTAGCTATCAAACTTGCGATTCCAATAAATTCTTGCCGGATTTCGACCGGAAAAACCCACCGGAAAAGCTTTCAAAAAGTCGCGTTATAGACTATTTCCTATTCATCCATGAATGAGTGAGACGCAAAATTACTCAGCCAATAACTCGTCGAGTCGTCACTACGGTCATTCACGGGCATCTTGGTTGCGGGGGCCACTACAGTTGTGCTTTCATCCTCTTGCCCACGACAACTGTCTGTCCCCACATCTATTTTCCATGTTTCATTCGATTGAATTCATGCCACCCTCGCCATTGGGTATGATAGGTGACGCGCTCTAAGTGACATAAGATACGATTTAGAGATGGCGTCATCTGTCTTACATCATCGACATTTCTGGACATGACTTACCTATCAGTATCACCATATCCAATTGGACAAACGAAGAATCTACGGAAAACACAACCCGCCACTTTCGGGGAGTATAATTGCCCTAACTATGAAGTAGAAGGAAAACAGTGGAAAAAAATCAATTGATGCTTACCTGCTATAATATAATATAATATGGGCAGGTGGTACAATGGCATAACTTTTAAATAGAATCATTTACTACTGACCAGTGTCTTGGTAGGCAAGGAAACTTATTTGCTTGCTCAGCAGTCTATAAGTGCCAATTACTCTTTGTAGCAGGGAAGGGCAAGGCAAGCCGCTCAAGGATTGCGAGTGCAAGTATACGTGGATTAGGCATTACCGTTGGACAGAGAAATGAAAAATTTCGAAATTTTCGGGAGGTGCAAGAAGGGAGTTACCAAGATCGAAGGGAGGGTTGTCCTTCGGAAAGCGTCTCTTCTGGATGTCAAGGATTTCTCTGCCAGCGTTGGAGATCGTTTATTCGAATTGGTGGGACAGAAGGTGAATTTTCAGCTCGTCAGTTGCGACCATATAGATCAAGGTGAAATAATGAATTTGCATGATTATAGATTAATGTCGTCATGAATTCCTTGGCTTTGTTCTACAATCCATGTCAGTTATTATGCAAGTAGTTATAGTAGCCGTGAATTGATATGTTATTGCAGAAACGGGCCAGGGTTTACGTAGCCGTCCTGCTCATTTAGAATGGAAATATCTGCTCCCCTCGCTGGAATACGCTAGTAAGGATTCAGAACACCGAATCAGCTTCGAGTGGGCTCCTGAGATGGGAATCCCCGGCGCTGTACTGGTGACAAACAATCACCCCCGAGAATTCTTTCTGAAAGAGCTTTCCATTCAAATCCCCGGAAAAGGCGATATTCGTTTCCTGTGCAACTCCTGGATCTATCCCAAGTTGATGACTCGATTCTACTCCGATCTAATCGCTGAACGAGTCTTCTTTGCAAATAATGTACATAACGTCCAATTTCATTAACTTAGGTACGCTTTGCATCAAACTGCCCGTCTGAAATGAAAATATTAATAGTTATATATCCATGTGTGCAGAGCTATCTTCCGGATGAAACGCCGTTAGGTCTGGTGGCTTTGAGGAACGTAGAGCTGGTGAGATTGAGAGGAAATGGAACGGGCAAAAGGAATACATGGGATCGCATTTATGACTACGATGTTTACAATGATCTGGGCGATCCTGACACCAAGAAGGAGTTAGAAAGGAAAGTGTTGGGTGGATCCCAGGAATTGCCATATCCCCGCAGGTGTAGAACTGGTCGTCCGCGTTCTAAAACAATTAACTACCTGCTGCATATGGGTTAGACGATCAAATTAAAGTGTAGTTACTATATATAATTTCAATAGAACTTACGCTTTACGTGTTACGAGCGTTTGCAGGTCAGGCTTTCGAGAGCATGGACCGGCTATGCAGCCTTACACAGAGCTTCTATATTCCCTCAGACGAACAATTTCCGCAGGAGTGCCTTTCAGACTTCAGAGCTCATTTCCTCAAAGCTTTCTCTAAAGTAGTTATACCCGCCATAATGTCAGCTGTTAAGCCTGAGTTTGCCAGTTTGAAGGAAGTTCGTGGTCTCTATAGTAAGGGAATTTCATTTTTGACTAACATTACTGCCAGTTTAGCCAAAGAAGTCCTTCCCGGTCAGACGATAAAAGGGATTATGAATACAGACGATCAAGCTATCCTCAAGTTTCCGCTTCCCACTATTATTAGCAGTGAGTGGATTAATCGTAAATTTGAATTTAATGCATTTTGGGCACTATTAATTATGTTTGATAATTACTGAATGAAATCGGTGTCTGTGCAATAGGGGATGACGCTGCATGGATGACAGAGGAGGAGTTTGCCCGCCAGACGCTTTCTGGAGTGAATCCGATGGTCATTCAATGTTTACAAGTATGAAGCAACCGAGATTTTTAATTCTTCTTAATATTGTTATTATTATTATTAATACTGATGACCATACGAACTTCTTTATGTGATTACAGAGCTTTCCACCGTCCGGCCACCTGAACGCACAAATCTATGGTTCCCAACAAAGTGCAATCACCGCTGAACATATTCTTAAAAGCCTAGATGGCATCTCGGTGGAGGAGGTATTTAGTTCCTTCAGTTAAATTGTTAATTAGATTTAATGGTTCGTTAATGACTATATACTAGTATTTTGAATATTCTTCCGCAATACGATAGACAGACAACCATTAAGCATGCATGTCCATATAGCAGGCTATTAAATCGAAGAGGCTCTTTATATTGGACTACTACGACGCTTACATGCCCTACGTCGAGCTCGTGAACCAGCTTCCTACCAGCAAAGCCTACGCTACCCGTTCACTTTTCTTCCTGGCCGACACCGGAACTCTAAAGCCTGTGGCCATTGAGCTGTGTTTGCCTCCCACGTCGGTGGGCTTGGGTTCAAGACAAGTCTACACTCCTGACTATAGCGGTGAAGATGAAGGGTGGTTATGGCAACTAGCCAAAGCTCATGTGCGGGCAAACGATTCCGGTTATCATCAGTTGGTTAGCCATTGGTAAGAGATAACAATATCATTTGTGTTTTTAAGTTTGAACTTGTTAGAAGATTACTAACCACCTTTATCATATTCACATTCGCAGTGCTTCGTCTACTTAGAAATTATTTATAAAGTTTTTCCTTTTCTTTCAAATGCAGGCTCAGGACTCATGCTGTGGTGGAGCCATTTATCATTGCTACCCATAGACATTTGAGCAAACTGCACCCACTTCACAAGTTGCTGATACCTCACTTTCGCAATACTATGGAGATCAATCGATCAGCTCGTCAGTCGTTGATAAATGCAGGAGGCATAATCGAGCAATGTTTTACGAGTGGTAAATATTCTATGGAAATTTCGGCCAAAACATACATGGATTGGAGGTTCAACGAGCAAGGACTGCCGGCTGATCTCCTTAAAAGGTGATGTTATGACCATAACCATGTTGTAACTTTTTGTGAGACTAATAGATGAATGCACTAATATAATAAGCGTTTTCCAGGGGTATGGCTGTGTCCGACCCAAGTGATAAAGCAAAAGGTGTGACGCTTGTGATAGAAGATTATCCGTATGCAGTGGACGGGCTTGAAATATGGGCGGCCTTGAAATGTTGGGTATCTGACTACACATCGCTGTATTACAAGGACGACCAAAGTGTAGAGAGCGATAGAGAAGTTCAAGCATGGTGGAAAGAGATCGTGGAAGTGGGTCACGGAGATAAGAAGGGTGATGAGGGAGGATGGTACAAGATGAAGAGTGTGGAGGATGTGAAAGAAGGCATTACCACACTCATTTGGATCGCTTCTGCGCACCATGCAGCGGTTAATTTCGGGCAGTACGGCTATGCGGGATTCATGCCCAATCACCCCAGCACCACCCGGAAACTTATTCCAGAGAAAGGATCCACACAATACTCAGACTTCCTTCGTGACCCGGAAGCCTATTTCCTAAAAACTGTGTCCAATCCAAAGACCTGTGCCACTACCATGGCTGTCCTGGAGCTTCTGTCGAAGCATTCTACCGGCGAGGTATACCTGGGGCAGGGCTCCGCCTCCGATTGGACAGATGACTCTCGCGTTGAAACAGCATTCCAATGCTTTCGCTCCAAGCTACTTGAGATAGAGCAGAATATCAAGATTAGGAACACAGATCAAAGGTTGAAAAACCGGCGCGGCCCCGCAGAGGTTCCCTACACGCTGTTATACCCGGGCACTTCCGATACTGGCGAGACAGGTGCTGGACTTACATTTCGAGGAATTCCCAACAGCGTCTCTATATAGTATATAGTGCCTTCACTCCGTCTCTTAGTTCGTAGATATACAATATTCTTGTGCTACACTTTCATGTTTGAGTGAACTATATCCTTTAATAAAGTTATTAACGTACTCGATATCCTGTTTTTATTTTAATATGTTTCGGTAAAATGACAAATTCGTTGCGTTTCATAATATACAGCTGATGTTCAAACTCTATTTTATTAATTTATTATTTTTTAAAGAATTGATGTATATCCTTTATTTTATTTTATTTACTGAAGGGTATTTTCAATCTTTATTTTATATTGCCCGAGTTTATTGTTTAGTTTTAATAGGGTTTAAAAATTCATAAAATTTTATTATTAAATTGATAATTATATATCAAATTTGATAGTAATAGGTCAATAATATTTTTGATATGGTTATCTTTATTTTTGATATTATTTTCTTTATTTTCATATTATATGGTTTTATATTTTCTATATTTATTTATTTTTTTAATTTTAAGTTTTTTAAGGAATTTTAGGTTTAAAGTATTTTTCTGGTTTTGGATTTAACTTTTATTAAATATTTTAGAATATTTTTAATTGCAGTTAGAAATAAAAAAATTGAGATTCATGTCAAAAGTAGTTATGTCATTTCTTTTTTTTTTTAATTAAATTGATCAATTAAAAAAAATGTCATATGAAAATGAATTATGGTTTTTTGGGCATGTAAGATTAGTAAATCATAGTATAGGCCCATTGTATTGCATCAAAATCTCTTTACATGTTAATAATATCCATGATAAAGAAAGGGTGGATCTTCATGGCTAAACATCTTGTTACATGTTTTTTTAAATGTATATATGTTTAAATCATATATCAATTCTTTTTATAATTAATATAACAATTCTTTTTATAATTAATAATAGTATTAATAATTTAAAATAAAGATATAATTTAGTTAATTTTTATGATTTATTTTAATCTTGGCAATGTGATATGTAATTTTCTATTATGTGATTTCTACCGAAAAGACTCTTATTAATGTAATATGGATCACGCAAACTTGCTTTAGCAACGATTTAATTTATATGATTGTATGCTAGTTAAATAAAATCTTTTACAACTCTTTGAATGGCATAGCATGCCATTTTATCTTGTTAAAATATTAGATTTTAAAATATATGTTACAATATAATACATACATAAGAATATTATTCATCATATATATATAAGCATTATACATCCATTTTATTCAGATCTAGCAAACAAGAGATATCAAATCTTTTGAACCTCCAACATTTACATTGAAAAACTTAAAAAATTGTTTGCAGCGCAAGCTTTTTGATCCTTTTGCTAGATCCGTAGTTAAGATGAATCTATCCTATAGACACACACAATGTGTAATTTTTATTGTTTAACTTGTATTTTTAAAGCATAAACGGATTTAATTCCTTCTCAATCCCTTTGACATAACTGAAAATGTAGAATAATGAGATTACTTGAAATATTTTAACCACAAGAATTTGTTTCTTCCATTAATTTATATAATATATACACACATTTTTTTAAGTATATATAATATATAAATAGTTGGCATTAAAATATTATATTTATAAACTACAATATTCACATCAAAATTCTTTTTTAATTCACATAGTTTTATATACACATCAATATTAATTAAGTTTCTATATTGAAATATTTTATTTATAATTTACATTTATTATTTATTTATTTAATTTTTTCAAATGCTACTTATCAACTTTATACTAAGAATGAAGTGAATTACACATCCCCCTCTTATAAGAAATTAAACTTTTAATTACTTTTTTCCCTTTGCAAATTGAAATATTTTATTATGGTTAACATGTATACACATAACTATATAGCTTTCTCTCTAGTTAGTACATATACATGAAATTAATCTTCAAATATATCAACTACCATGGATATTTAAATAGTCCATCTAACTCTTATATTGAATATCCCACCCACCCTTTTGGAGTCTTCTAGATTGAATGAGAGGTGTTACTTTTAACTAACATAACCTCTATGGTATCCTTATGAAGATGGGGTTATAAAGATCCTCCTTTCTCAAAGTCAGTGAAATTAACTTTGGATAACACCATTGCGTTCAGCTCATTAAGAGATTTTCGATGATATAAATATTATTTCAATCGAATATCTGGATCAAAAGTTAAGCCCATTTAAAGTTTAGTCATTTAATTCCTGCCGCATAAGTAAGGACGACCTGCCACGTGGCACCCCCACCTCACCCAGGTGGTTCCACATCACACTTGAAACCAACATGGTCATGGTTGATTCAATGTAGCACATTCCATATCACCTAGCCTATGGGCCCCACGAGCCTAGCCTTTAGCATGTAAACCCAACATTTTATATTATATCCATTTTATAAGAATCGATGTTAAACCTCACACTACTTTCCCGCTCAACGCGACATAGGTTGCACACCTCTAAACACGTTGGCATTCCACATTAAGTGTGAGGCCCTCCCTGCCTTCAAATTATTAACACAGGGGGTTGACACACTTTCTCGCTTACAGGACTGAACAACACACACATATACCCCTTTTGAAGAAGATTGTGAAAGTGGGGAGATGTGCACAAAAGTGCATGTCCATTTCCTTAAAGTATTAGAATAATTCTTGATGTTAGACATAAAACATGAATGGCAATCTTCCTGTCCTTTGACACAAATTTTTATGTCACACCTTCTGTCAAGAAGGCCAAACGGAAAGGTCATGCCTTATTGATGCCTTACCGAGATCATGGTGACGTCAACTTGCCATGTGGCATCCTCCAAAGGTGCCATGTATCATCTAAAACTAGCCCCCTTGGCCATCTAAAAAGGCCATTTTTTCCTACCAAGTGTCACGTTAGAAGCATGTCACATGAACAGTCTTTCCACATCATCGATCCATGTCATCTAGAGTTCCACATGGTATCCACATACCCATATGTAGTATGCATAGCATCTTCCACCTCAGCTTAAGTCATGGGTCCCATCGGGTCCCAAACCTTCATGGAAATCAACAATTTTTCATTATACAAATTTTGGGTCAAGTTTGGGTTTCCTTCTTCTCTTTCTATTCCTTTCTCTGTCTCCCAAGATATATATTTTCAATCCCTCCACTGCACCACATCGCCACCACACCAAAGCTCCAGGACATAGTCAAGGCATATGGAAAACGTGGCATAGTGCAAATTTGAACTTTCATGTCCGGTAATGGGAACATTCTCATCTCGCGTTCTCCATCAATTCCTTAGTTATATCCATATATAAAACTCTTAACATTAGGTGTGGTGCAGATTAATGCTACTAACCATCATTAACGATTAATCATAATATTAGTGGTGAATTGCATAGATTAAGTTAATGCCTCTACTCATTGTAAATTCTTCGAATACTTTTTGTCATGCCAGGAGGTAACACCTCAAATGAACTATATTTATTCATTTAGATTGTTCATAGTTATATACACGAGGGAGTCACTCTTGGGTTTCACTTCCTGATGACTATTCCTTTTACATTATTTATTTTTTACATTATTTACCACTGTTCACCCAATCCCCATGATTAGGTGTCCACATTCCCCCCCCCCCTTAATTTGAAGGGATGTTGGTGAGTCCAAGCATTGTTTCGAATCTTTCAAGTTTTTCTCTTCCAAGCGCTTTGGTGAAGATGTTTACAATATTCTCATTAGTGGAAAAATGGCATAGATGGATTTTCTTAGCCTCAACATGATGTTGAATCAAATGGTATTTTGTATTGATCTACTTCGTTCGATCACAGAGCTTTGGGTTCTTGGCCAACTTTATTACAGAGGTGTTGTAAATCATGAGTGGAGTTGAATGTAATTGTTTTACCTGCAAATCTTCCAAAATTTTCTTGAGCCACACAATTTATTTTGTTGCCTCAACTGCTGCCACATATTCTGCCTCTGTTGTGGAATATGTTGGAACTGATTGTTTGTGTGATCTCCATGAGACATCTCTTGATCCAAGATTCATAGCATAACCAGAAGTACACACCTCAGTTTCTTTGTCTCCATCAAAGTTTGAATCAGAGTATCCAATCAAGCTGAAGTCACCCACGTGTGTATACTTGAGTCCAAAGCCTTGAGATCCATTCAAGTACTTTAAAACTCTTTTTGTAGCAGACCAATGTTCCTCACAAGGCTTTTGCATAAACCTGGAGAGGATTCCAACAATAAATGAAATGTCTGGTCTGGTAGTAGTCAGGTAGTTGAGACTTCCTACAAGTCGTCTATACTTTGTTGCATCCTCAAATTCTTTTCCTTTAGCGAATGTGAGATTTAAGCTTTGTTCCATTGGAGTAGTTAGAGGATTGCACTCAACCATGCCAAACCTATTCAACAGATCTCCAATGTACTTATTTTGAGAAAGGAGTATAGATTTCGGATGTTGAGTTACTTCAATACCAAGGTAGTAATGAACATAACCCAAATCATTCATTTCAAAACATTTCCTCACTTCCTTCTTTATGGATGCAATGTAGCTCTCATTGTTCCGTGTCATCAAAATATTATCTACATATGCCACAAGATTTACAATTGTTTTTCCAACTTTCTTGACAAATAAAGTTGTATCATCAAGATCATAATGTTTGAAATTGAGTTTCAAAAGATGCTATGAGATCTACTATAACTTGGCCTGACCTCTTAAGTCCAGTTAAGGAAGTAGAGTCAACAAACTGAAACTTTACTCACCTTCCTCATGAGCTACAAGACACTCACGGGCCAGAGAACCACCCCAGGTGGCTAATCCTTGAGCTGAGTCTTTTTTTCACGGAGAAAACTCCCCAACTGCATGCTTGGCAAGGTAAGGTAGCAGTTGTGAGCCTATAACCACATGCATAAACTTACTTCCTAGTGATTCTCACCCCAAAGCTACAGTTCAGAGGGTGCAGTTCTGGATTTTGAGCCACCATTTTAGGCTAGCCTCTAGATCACTATCCATAGCTCAATGTGATTTTCCAAAATCATAAATTCAATAAGGACAAAGGTATTCATACAAAAATTGAACAAGAATCTAACCTAATGAGGCTTGACCATGACAATCATTTCATTAAGCACATGGTAAACATGTAAGATACAGGTCATGAATGCATATCTCATCATAGGAGTCTAAAACTTATCTGAGAATCACCAAGAAGGTTTAATTCCCTCTCAAAATAGTTGCATTAAGACTTGTTATCCCATGCATTCATTAACCATCAAATACTTATCAAATCCTGAACAAAGACATAGTTAGAGCACATTATAGATCCATGCTTATAACCAACATATAACCAGATTCTTAAACATGAAAGAACAACCATCAAATCCACATAATAACAAGTACAAGTGCCCATGAATTACCATAGGAAAAATAGAACTTATTAACATATGGAAAATCCAGCCAAGTCAAGGACTTCCACGTGCCACTCGACCATAGATTGGAATGAACCAAATCTCTCCTTCAACCAATCACCCCCGTGCCATATTCCAAGCATGAATGTGGGATATCAAGAGATAAAAAACTAGGGCTTCCTAGAGATTAAACTTTTAACAAGTGTCCAATCACTACAAAGAAAGCACCAATTAATAGAACTTTTAACAAATACACTTTTTCTTGTTCTCTTTTTGGTGGAGGTGAATAGACAAGGAAAAGCTTTTAGAAGAGTATTTTTTGAGCATATAAACCTATAACGTCTTGACAATCACATTTTCATGGCACCCCCTCTTGATAGATATACATCCTCCCATGTTCAATTTTTGTAAAATACGTACATATTAAAAGATACAACATGGTAAGGAAAACACATAATTTTGCTTGTTATTAAGTTCAACACGCATGTACATCATGTTACCAACCATGCTAGTTTTAGGGTTAATATGAAACCTAAATTTTGCTAAAATGACAATTTAAAAAGAGGAGACACGAATATGTACAATACCATGCACACTACGTTAGGCTAACATTTGATTAAAAAAATGTTAATGCACTAAATAAAATAGCTACATTGATTCAATTTATACAATGTGTAGTGTAATAAGTTTTAAAAGGATTGTTTTGCAATATGCACTAAACATATCATTCCTCTAGTGTGATCTAAATAGACCATTGCATCAAGGTCCCATTAAATTATTTTATTTAAAAAATGGCTTTTGAAGTGTATTAAACATAGCTATACATCTGTGCATAACGCAAACATATGTAACAAGGCACATTAAGATATTTTATAAAGGAAAACATGTTAACGCTGTTCCCCATACCTATCAATGTGCTAATGCATTGGAATATGAGGCACATTGGGGTAGGGTAAAAAAACACAAACCAAATTATTATTTCAATTTTTCTTTAGTACTTACAAATGTTCAAGCTTCAATGCTTTCTGAAAATGTAATAATGAAGGAGAAAACCATAACATAATCCTATAACATGATGTTAATAGATCCACAATGTCCATTTATTATAAGTTTAGTTTTTTAATTTTTAAAAGGTTCAAATACTATGCATTCAATCTTGTTAATATTATTGTATATCCCACGATCCAAAGAAATGGTAAAATATGTAAAATAAAATGTATACTTTATCTTTAGATCCAATAATATGTATTAGACTATGTAAACCATAACATAAACCATATTAATTAATCTACTTTTGGTATTTTATTTATGGCATTCAATAGTTTTGTTGCGTTAGTCATGTTATATGTCCCATAAGATCTCTTTAGTCATATCTCATATATACAAATTCTATGGCATGTCACCTCATTATTTTGAGTGTTCCATGCAATTTCAAACTAAGATTCAAGATTTAATAAGTCCTTTGTGTGTTATGTTCATTTCGTTTTTTTGCTTATGTTATATATGTGAAATTTGTTAACATAATTATGTTATTGAAGGGTAATTTTTTAATTAAATTTTTATTGGTGAAAGGTTAATTTATTATGATAACATCACTCTCGAAGGGAAAAATTTTAAACATAATGTTTTGAAGGGAAAAATTTTAAACATAACATTTTTTGACAGTAAGAGTAAGGACCTAAAACACAAAAGAAAATTTGTATGAAAGATAAGGATAAATCCAAATTCCAACTGTAGAAATTTTGAATAATACGACACTTATTCACAGAGATTATCCCGATTATACAATATTGCGGAATACATGCACAATACATAATCTCCTCTATGTTGATCATCAATTTAGCAGCATTAAAACCAATGAAATATCAATCGCATGCACACATTAACATAGTATGTAACCTGGGGAAAGCTTACAGCTGAAAACCCCACACTATCTGTATATTAATGATTGAGAACATGTAACAATACATAGTACAATACTCCTCTCAAGTATCTAACACTATCTCCACCTGTTACACACAAAACTAGATTAGATCTGAACAAGTCACAGGTTCAAATCTCCTCCGCTGCTTTGCCTGTCTCTATTGCACAATACCAAGTGAAAATCACGTGAGCACAGGCTATTTCACTGGGCATATACTACGCAATCCTCATGGGCATACTCAATCCATTGATTGTGCAAGATCTCATGCACAACTATAGTCACAACTGATAGCAATCTCAACCTCTAACACCTGTCTCCACTGAACTGTACATGCAATGAGTTAACTGATGTATTCTTCAGTTGCATTATGAGTTAATAATTAGTGAATTAATTTAATCAATTAATTCACATCTCTCATCACTAGTCTATTTGCAATTAGAGTAATTACAACTAGTTTAACCAAGTCAAACTGAACACAATTCCATCAACTCCACATCCAACTCCACAGAACTCACATGCATGAGTTCTAACTGAAGTCCTCCATGCAATAGCTCAACTGACCCACAAGAAAAGCATATTTCCTTCTAACAGCTGCATGTGCCACATCTGTAGCTCAAACTAAAGTGCTCCAAGAGGATAAGATAATGTTTATAGTCCAAATATTATTATGAGACAATAATATTTGACTTTTCTATTTTTAGCCTGGCGGTCTAAAAATAGACTTTGATCACTCCGCTGTGAACCAGAAATAGAAGTCCATCTATTTTTTCCCAACATGACCAATCATCCATAAACAACATCCTGCAACTCATAGACCATGATCCATATGTCTAAAAATAGACTTTGCGCCAAAAATACCCTGCGGGCCCACTTAGTGAAGGCGACTTCTTTCCCCTAAGCTCCATCATCTTGTTGCATTCTCAACACTCCCTCTCAACAAGATATGGATTATCAGCAACCCCTATCCTGCCTCGGTGGTATTTGAATTTGCTCCTGGTGAGCGCCTTCGTCAAGATATCAGCATCCTGATCCTCCATTGGAATGTATGAAAGTAACATGATTCTCCACTGCACACAATCTCTGATATGATGGTACCTGATGTCAATGTGCTTAGATCTATCATGAAATACAGGATTAGCCGAGAGTTTAATGCAACTATGGTTATCACAGTAGGCTCCAAGTAAGAATCGAACAAACCGACCAGGATCTTCCTCATCCATATAGCCTCGCATGCAGCCAAACTTGCTGCCATATACTCGGCCTCTACTGAACTGAGTGCCACGGATCTCTGCTTCCTGCTGTACCAAGAAACTGCTGTCGACCCGATATTGAAGACCCCTCCTGATGTGCTCTTTCTGTCTGTTGGGCTCCCTGCCCAATCTGCGTCCGTGAAGCCACATAGCTTCACCTCATCCTCCTGTCTGTACCACAATCCATATCCCGATGTGCCTCTCAAATAACGCAATACATGCTTGCCCACCTTCCAGAAGATCTTGGTAGGCTTAACCATAGCTTGTGAAAGCTGGTTAACAGCATAGCATATATTGGGTCGTGTATTGACCAGATACATAAGGACCCCACCAACTGTCGATAAACAGTGGCATCCACTTCTTCTGCTGAAGTGGCATCCTCCTTCCTCCAACCTCCAGGAAGAGAAGTATCAACAGGGTTGCAGCCATGCATGTTGAACTTCTCCAATATCTCCCGAGCATACTTACCCCGAGAAACAAATAGTCCATCACTGCGCTGCCAAATTTCCAATCCCAGGAAATAATGAACGAGGCCCAAGTCCTTCATCTCAAACTCCTTAGCAAGATCATCCTTGCATGAAAGTATCAACAGCTGATAACCCGTTAGAATCAAATCATCTACATAAATTACAATGATAAGCAACTTACCCTCCACCACAATCTGGTATAGGTTAGGATCTACCTCACTCTTGGAGAATCCAAGTCCGATGAAATAGTTGTCTATCCGTGTGTACCAAGCACGTGGTGCTTGTTTCAACCCATACAACGCTCTCTTGAGCCTGCACACATGCGAATCGTTGCTGAAGATCTCAAAACCTTTGGGCTGTTCTATGTACACCTCCTCCTCAATGACTCCATTGAGGAATGCAGTCTTCACATCCATCTGATGAATGTGCCATCCCATCTGCGCTGAGAGAGCAAGAATCGTCCGTATGGAAGAATACCTTGCGATGGGTGCAAAGGTCTCCTCATAATCGATCCCCTCTATCTGTGAAAAGCCTCGAGCAACAAATCTTGCCTTGTACTTCTCCACACTCTCGTCAGCTGCCTGCTTAACTTTGTAGATCCATCTCAAACCCACCACTAATTTCCCTTCCGGTCTAGGAACAATCTCCCATGCACTGTTTCTGACAATCGAATCATACTCTTCCACCATGGCGTCTACCCATGCGGGATCCTCCACAGCTTCCTCAAAAGAGGATGGCTCAGTCACAACACATTTGCTCATAAGAGCCATGTATCTAGTGTACCGATCAGGTGACTGTCTCTACCTGCGTTGGGTTGTAGGTGTCCTACAACTTTCTCTGCATCTTGAGCCAGTCGCTCAGCTTCTGTCAAGCGCTTTCACCCTCTTATGGTTGGCGCTGCATGAGTGGTCTCTTCCACTCCATGAACCTCGTCCTGTGGCTGATCCATGTCCTGAAGCTCATCCTTAGGAACTAATATCTCCTCATCTGCATGCAAGTGTGGCTCCCTCTCAAGCGAACACTTCATGGCTTTCTCCTCCTAAAATTTTATATCCCGTCGCACAACAGTCTTACCACTGTCTGGCAAATACACACGATAGTTGTGGGGCATATCAGTGTACCCCACAAATATCCCAACCTCTGCGGTCAGCTCCAAATTCTTGCTGGCATCCTTCGTCACATGCATGTAAACGTTAGCACCAAAAATCCTCAAATGAGAAAGATCAGGCTTCTTACCAGAATAAGCCTCCTCGGGTGTACTCATGCCAAGTATCCTGTGAGGACAACGGTTCTGCACATAAATTGCTGTATTGCATGCTTCTGCCCACAAGTGAAGGGGTAGGCCCTGATCATGCAACATCGCCCGTGCAGCACCCACGATCGTTCTGTTCTTCCGCTCAGCAACCCCATTCTGTTGTGGGTTATGGGGAGCTATGAGCTCTCTTCGAATCCCTTCTGCACTGCAAAAGTCCTTGAACTCGCTAGAGATGTATTCACCACCATTATCGCTCCTAAGAGCCTTCACCTTCTTCCCCGACTCCTTCTCGACCAGTGCTTTGAACTCACAGAACTTTGAGTATGTCTCGTACTTCTTCTGCATGAAGAAGATCGAGCACTTACGAGAGAAATCATCAACAAATATCACATAATACCTATGTTTTTTTGTCGAAGCTACTGAGAAAGGTCCACACACGTCTGTGTGAATTCTTTCAAGGATTGTCGTGGCGCAACTATCCTTCTCGTGAAAGGTGGCTTTCACAAACTTTCCCAAAGTACACCCCTTGCACTGATCTGACTGCGCAAGAGTGCCTTTAGGAAGCCCTGTAGTGATTTGCTGTAGTATCTTCAAGGCTCCATGGTGAAGGTGACCCAATCTCCTGTGCCACAGCTCGCCATCATCCTGGCTCACCAATCCTTCTGCCTTGCATGCCATTGCTACGCAATCATCTACATGCAACTGATAAAGGTTCCTCACTCGAACCCCTATCTTCTAGGTTTCTCCAGTTGTCGTACTGCGCAGGGAAGCCTTTCCCTCGCTGAAAACAACATCATATCCCTTGTCTTCTAACATCGCCACAGAGATAAGATTCTTCTTCAATCCTGGAACATGCATCACTTCCTTCAATATGAAGGGTTTACCAGACTCCCTCTCAAAGGAAATGGTACCGATACCGGTCGCACTGTATCTACCATCATCGCCCATCTCGATGTGCACTCCAAGATCGTTGTCCTCCAGATCAGAAAACAAATCTCGATCTCCTGTCATGTGAAAAGACGCACCACTGTCCAAGAACCACACCGATCCCATCAAACTTGAAACCAAGCATGCAATCAATGAAAAATCAAGCTCAAATTGCAAGGCTAGAGCCTCTCCTACTGCAGATCCAGCAGCTTGCTTGTTCTTCTTCTTCTGCGGACAATTAGTGGCATAGTGTCCGTGCTGGTGACAGTGAAAACACTTCACCTTGGACATGTCCTGCTTCTTGGCTTTCGCACCAGATTGAGAAGCTTTCTTGTTCTTCCCCTTCTTTGCTTTGGCAACCAAAGTGCAGTTTTCTTCATCAGTTCCCTTTGATGAAGATCTGTCCCTGGTATTCCGCCTGATCTCCTCCTACACAAGATCTGACCAAAGTCTCTCCCATCCTGGCAATTTCTCCCGACCATTGACAGAGTCCTGATAGAATGCCAACTCTTCGAAAGACCAAGGAGAGCCAAGCTCACCAAGTCCTAATCATTGACAGTCACCCCCACACTTCCTAGCTCATCCCGACACTGAGTGAACTTCGTGAGATACTTGGGCATACTGTCTCCCTTCTCACATTTGATGTTTCTGAGTTTATCCTTGAGCGCCAGCTTCCTCTGATCGCTCTTGCTTTGGAATAGATCTGTCAACGCTTTCCACATCAAGTATGGAGAAGCCTTTCCATGCAGGCTGGACACAATGTGATCCTTCATGCCCTCCAACAGAATCCTTCGACACTTTGTTGTCTTGTTTTGCCAAGCATCAACTTGACTAGCATCAGTAAGCTTTGGGACATCAGCCTCTATGAAATCCTTCAGCCCATTATCATCTAACACCGCCTCCATCCTGTCCTTCCATGCAATATAGTTCGAGCTGCCCTCAAGAGCATACTCCAATCGCAATCCGTTGAAAGACATTGCAATGTTGACACCAAGACCACACTGCTGCAAATTCGAATTCCACCTACTCCAAACTCAACCGCCTCTGATCTAGAATTCGTGAGAACAAAGTATTTCTCGTATAGAGATTGACTGTATGGGCTTTTACTGGATATCTCACCTTCCAAAGGAAGGATGAACCCAGAGGCTACCTGGCCCGATTACAGACTCTGCCTGAAGAAATAAGATGTAAACACTTTCTGAATAATAGATCTGATGATCAACAGTTTGTTAGAAAATTATATATTACGGAGCAATGGAACACATAAAATATTGCAGAAATATAAACACAGAAAACGCACAAAACAAGAGAGACACAGATATACGTGGTTCACCCAGTTTGGGCTACGTCCACCCTGAACAGCCAGTCCTTCCTTTCTATTATCCAGCAAAATGAAGAGACACAACCTACAGCAAATCCACTGTAATATCCTCTATTTTCTCTCACAGTCTCACCTCTCTGTTTCTCGCTCATAGAATACACATCTATCACACAGCCTCAAATACAATACCCTCATACATAGAGAGGGGTTGCCTTCTAGGGCAAAAAAAAAAACCCTAAACTAAACATAAGTTCTACTGTCAGATCATCCGCCTAATGAACGGCCCAGATTGACTAGAAATTACTATACTTTTACAAGGCAATTTTACAGCTGTTTTTAGCTTCGGGGGCGCTGCCCCCGAAACCCCCCGCCAGGGGGGGTCTCCCAAAGGTCGCAGCCGCCCCCCCTGGACCCCCCTTGCAGCGAATATTTTACGGGCGGCGTTGCCGCCCCCATTTCGAACTGGGGTCCTATGTGGCGATACCTTTGAATATAGAAGATAATTAGGCTCCAGACCCAACAATCTCCCACTTGGAGACTGATTGTAGCAACTCCATCGCTGCCCCATTTGCTGGAGAATGACTCCTCTTTGGGCCTGGCTGTTTCTCATCTTCATCGTCATCCTTGAAGACCAACTGAAACTGAGCATATTCTCAGTTTCTCCCTGGTTACAACTTTTGTTAGCATATCTGCAGGATTCTGGCTAGTGTGTATCTTTTCCAGCTTCAACTCTCCATCTTCCAACACTGATCGTATGAAATGGTACTTGAGTTGTATGTGTTTAGTCCTAGAATGAAATGTTGAGTTCTTTGCAAGATGAATGACACTTTGGCTATCACTGTATAACGTGCCCATATCATGCTCCTTACCCAATTCACCCATAAACCTTTGTAACCAAATCATTTCTTTACTAGCCTCTGTCATACCCGTCGGCATATTTGATTTTCCGCCCAATGGTAGGTATAGATCTTTCTGATACAGATAATCTTTCATCTGCATCTTCCACAGCCAGAAGTTTTTGCCGTTAAATTTCTCGAACCTAAACTTACCATCTTCCGCCATTGCTCCCACTCGAACCAGGAACCCTTCTTTCCTGCGAGTTTATCAGCCAAATAGACCTTCGGCTCTGATACCAGTTGTTAGAAAATTATATATTACGGAGCAATGGAACACATAAAATATTGCAGAAATATAAACACAGAAAACGCACAAAACAAGAGACACAGATATACGTGGTTCACCCAGTTTGGGCTACGTCCACCCCGAACAGCCAGTCCTTCCTTTCTATTATCCAGCAAAATGAAGAGACACAACCTACAGCAAATCCACTGTAATATCCTCTGTTTTCTCTCACAGTCTCACCTCTCTGTTTCTCACTCACAGAATACACATCTATCACACAGCCTCAAATACAATACCCTCATACATAGAGAGGGGTTGCCTTCTAGGGCAAAAAAAAAACCCTAATCTAAACATAAGTTCTACCGTCAGATCATCCGCCTAATGAACGGCCCAGATTGACTATAAATTACTATACTTTTACAAGGCAATTTTACAGTTGTTTTTAGCTTTGGGGGCGCTGCCCCCGAAACCCCCCGCCAGGGGGGGTCTCCCAAAGGTCGCAGCCGCCCCCCCCTGGACCCCCCTGCAACGAATATTTTACGGGCGGCGTTGCCGCCCCCATTTCGAACTGGGGTCCTATGTGGCGATACCTTTGAATATAGAAGATAATCAGGCTCCACACCCAACACAGTTCTGATACCATGTAGAAATTTTGAATAATATGACACTTATTCACAGAGATTATCCCGATTATACACTATTGCAGAATACATACACAATATGTAATCTCCTCTACGTTGATCATCAATTTAGCAGCATTAAAACCAATGAAACATCAATCGCATGCACACATTAACACAGTATGTAACCCGAGGAAAGCTTACTGCTGAAAACCCCACACTATCTGTATATTAATGATTGAGAACATGTAACAATACATAATACAATACTCCTCTCAAGTATCTAGCACTATCTCCACCTGTTACACACTAAACTAGCTCAGATCTGAACAAGTCACAGGTTTAAATCTCCTCCGCTGCTTTGCCTGCCTCTATTGCACAATACCAAGTGAAAATCACGTGAGCACAGGCTATTTCACTGGGCATATACTGTGCAATCCTCATGGGCATACTCAATCCATTGATTGTGCAAGATCTCATGCACAACTATAGTCACAACTGATAGCAATCTCAACCTCTAACACCTGTCTCCACTGAACTGTACATGCACTGAGTTAACTGATGTATTCTTCAGTTGCATTATGAGTTAATAATTAGTGAATTAATTTAATCAATTAATTCACATCACTCATCACTATTCTATTTGCAGTTAGACTAATTACAACTAGTTTAACCAAGTCAAACTGAACACAACTCCATCAACTCCACATCCAACTCCACAGAACTCACATGCATGAGTTCTAACTGAAGTCCTCCATGCAATAGCTCAACTGACCCACAAGAAAAGCGTATTTCCTTCTAACAGCTGCATGTGCCACATCTGTAGCTCAAACTGAAGTGCTCCAAGAGGATAAGATAATGTTTATAGTCCAAATATTATTATGAGACAATAATATTTGACTTTTCTATTTTTAGCCTGGCAGTGTAAAAATAGACTCTGATCACTCCGCTGTGAACCAGAAATAGAAGTCCATCTATTTTTTCCCAACATGACCAATCATCCATAAACAACATCCTGCAACTCATAGATCATGATCCATATGTCTAAAAATAGACTTTGCGCCAAAAATACCCTGCGGGCCCACTTAGTGAAGGCGACTTCTTTCCACTAAGCTCCATCATCTTGTTGCATTCTCAACACCAACCCTGGTGCGGATAGACAGTTGTCGTCTCCAAGATAGTCCATACGCTTCCACTATTCAGAAAATGTCATGTACAGGGATTCTCCCATGTGCTTTGTGTGAATCTCCTAGGCAGGTCTGGAATTTCAATTCAAATTTATCTTACGTCGAACGTGGAAATTTGATGACTATCATTTTTCTTGTCCTTTAAAGTTTTAGATTAATGCGTGAGAGGTAATGAAAGATGTCGATAGGTGAGAGGTAATGAAAGAGAGGTAGGTATTAAGTTGGCTTGCAAAGTAGTTATACTGAGAAGAATAATAATCTTTAACCCCGTTAACTCTAGTTAACCTACCATGTTCAAATAATTTCATTATTCCAATTAATTTCAATTTGTAGTTACACTGAGAAGAAGAAGAATATTTAACAATGTTAACTCTAGTTAGCCTACCATGTTCAGGTAATGTCTCTATTCAAATTAATTTCTTTTTTTCTTTGGATATCTATACAAATCTCATTAACAACCAATGCAACTAAACAGATTTGGTGACAATAAAATAGATGCTGCACCTAAATAGAGTGGGTGACAAGAAACAGATGTTGTTCCTATTGTTGACAAGAAAATAGATGCTAAACCTAAACATAGTGGGTGATATGAAATAGATGTTCTACCTGAACAGAGACGAGAAATAGAGGTCACAACTAAACATACATGATATTTATTTTCCTGGTAAATCACTTCTTGGAATTTGTATCATTACAAAACTACAAAATTGTCTAATAGATTTAGTGACAATAAAAAAGATGATGCACCTAAACAGATTCGGTGAGAAGAATGTTACAACTACAACTAAACATACTGTCTGAATTAGTTTAGAGTTTAAATCCCGCATTAAAAAATTGCAAAATTGTCTAAACTCTTTTTCAACCTATAATAGAAATAGCACCACATATGGCTTCTGCAACGGCCTCCGAGGACATTCTCGGAACCTATGGCCTTCGAACTATGGAGGAAATTCCTCGAACGTATGGCCTCAGAATCGCCAAAGTCATCAAGGATAGATATGATTACTTCGTCAAAGAAGGTCCTGTTATCACTCAGAATTTTCTCTAGAATTTATTAGAAGAAAGAAAATGATCGAGGTAACCACAAACTAACTTTTGGGCTTAGGCTCTAGCCAACCTAAGTCCAAAGAGGGCTCTATCTATATGATTTAGCTTTGTTTGATGGGATTTTAGGCTAGTTCTTAGTGTTCGAGGGGGTTTTTAATTTGTATTGAAGATTGGGTGGTGGAAGTATTTAAACAGATGGATAGGATGATGTCTCTAGTCCATTGGGCTATGGAGTCAACAAAAGAGCAGCAGGACTGGATCAACTCACTAAAGGGAATGTTCAAAGGGCAAGATAGGAGAGTAGAGTGCAGGTCTCTAGGCTAGAGGGGTGGAAAAGGTTTTAACCAGGGTGAGAGAGCAATTAAGAATTCTCAGACCGGGATTGAAACGAGGAACAGAGGGTAATCGGAAACAAAGGGAAATTAAGAATCCTTTGCTATAGATTATAAAGAAACAACCTAAACTAAGGAGCAATTAAGAATTCCTTAACTTAGATTATCAGTAGAAAACATTTATTTGCCTAACTGTTATAACAGAGTGTAATTAAACAAATTCTGATACAATACTCCAGTTATGGCATTTAGATTTAGATAAACATTATGGAAAAAACTTCAAGAAATAACAAAAACGCGAGAAAATACTTGTCTGCACTTCACTCTACACATGAATCCTTTGAAATATTGGGTCTTTATTCATCAATCCAGCTTGATGGCTCAGTTAATGCTCCAATGGCTTTACAGTATTTCGATCAAGAAGTCTATAGAAATGTCTAAGAATCCACCCTACACACTTCGAATTGTGAAGTATTTATACTAAGGTTTTATTACAAATATCTCAAATTGACTTGAGATTTAATCTAAGAAATACAAATATCTTCTCACAGGAAGATAGAGGCAGCTAATGAATTGCTTTCATGCTGTCCCTTTTATTGTGGTATTACTGGCTGTTATAGTTTGTTTTTAGCTCTTTATGCTCTTTAATGTTTGAATTATCACGCTGGAGGCTTTATTTACTTCTCGCTTTCATCTGATACTCTCTAACTGTAATACTCTTTCACTATGATGACATGTCTTTATCCTTCACTGTGTTTCTTCCTTTACTGCACAATTTAACCTTTTACTGTGTGTTTCAACAGTAAATTCTCTTGTTTTTATGTGTATCAGCATCGGGAAGTGGATATTTGATCAAGTCTCTGTATGTTTTATCTTTTGTCTTCTAACTGCATCTTTGGTCTAGTTCCTCTGTTTTAACTGTCCATGTCTCTGTATAATTGTCTCATTCTCGGTTCTATGCATGATTGTCTTCATCTTTTGTCCCTTGTATAAGGGTCTTCTTCTTCTGAATATAGGTTTTTAATAGGTTTCTTGTCGAGTCTTGGAGTAAACAGGTTTTGTGACTAGTATCAAAACTATTTATCCAAGCTTTGGTCTTCGGCTAATTATCTGCAAAATTCAAAAATAATTGAGAAAAAATCGGTCGGCTTGATAGGAACTTGATGGCTTCATTTGCACAAAGATGCCTCAGAAAGGGGTTGTGGCAGCATTTTGGACGTGAATGGAGGTGGAATTGCATCACAGAGGTTCCGGGCGGTGTCGAAGGGTTTTATGGGTTTATATAGTTAAACAGGGGAAAGGCACGCAAACACGATTTTTTAAGGTTTAAAGTCTAATGGGCGACTTTTCAAATATGGCACGAAATTTCATATTTACGGAGGATAGGCAGTTTATTGGGTTGGTGGGGAAGAATTTTTAAGGGTCGTCACATCGCTTTAGTGGCGTGGGCGGGTTTTAGGAGGGGTCACCCGATCTACGTTGGAGCTTGACATGTAGCCATCGGGGGTTCGGGAAAAAACGCTTTATCGGGCGGGTAAAGGTAGGCTATCAAGCTCGGCCGATATGGCTGTGGTGAATTAGATTTGGGCGATTGTGATCTGACGACAATCGGGTAGGGGAAACGCGCGGGTTATAAAAGCTTGGGTTTAGGAGGGGCCCAATGCTTTAATCTTCGGCGGGATTGATTTATTTAGGAATTAATCATGGGTTTAAAGTGATCGAGTCGGGCTTAATGAGGGAGTTTAACTCTTTGGGTAAAAGTCGGGTGTCAGGTGAGGCCGATAGGGCTGCGTGCGTTGGATTTGAGCACGGACGATCGGACGGTGGTCAGATCAATGAAGAAGCATGGGTGAAATGTACAGAGGCTTAAGGGGGGCCTGAAGCTTTTAATCATAAGTAATTTGGGTTTATTTGGGATTAATGGGGAATTTATATGTTTTGTCGGGATAAGGGGTAAATATATTAGTTTCTATTTAAAATTAAGGGCTGGGGTATTTACATAGGGATTTAGTTTATATAAGGGAAAAGGGTTATAGGGGAGTTATATAATAAAATTAAAAATTAATATGAAAACGATGGGCGGAGTGGGTTTTTCCTTAGTAAAGAGGTAAAATGTAACATTTGCGCACTTAGCTTTATACTTAGGATAAAAGGTTTTTTGAGTGAAAATGGATTTACATGGGGGGTTTTCACTTTTCCTAGGTAAACGGTGTTTAACCATAGGAAAAGGGGTTTTCTTAGGGTGATGAGGGGGAATGGTTTGTATGAAGGGGGAATGATTTTATGAAGGGGATTCTAGCACTTGTGTCCATAAGTCATTAAGCCGAGGGTCCGGTCCCTCCAAAAGTCAGAGAAATGCTCTGAGCCTCTTTGACTTGTAGGATTAAAAGTACTTAGAATATACTTGTAGATAGGAAATTAGTAAGTGAAGGGGAAAACTGAATGAGGAGGAGTTAATCATATGAACTTGTAAACCTTTGTCTTTTCTTCGATAGTTGATCATACATGTTGAAAGATGTGTATAAGCATGATGCATGTGCTTCGATCCAATTAACTTTGTAGTTCAACAACCTTTCTTCTACTTACCCATTTCTTACCTCTAACATATTTTCTTCATTTCTTTGGGTGCATTTAGGCTAGCAAACCCTTATTAATGTATTTTTCTTTTGAAAAGTAATCTATCTATTTCTAACCTTATATCATCCAAGGGCTCAGATTAAGCTTATGAACTCCTTTTATTTTTTCTACCTATCTAATGATCTGCCAAGATTAAACTATTTGGTCAGTTTTTATTCTCTAACTAAAAATATAAAATTCAAAGCATGGAATAACCAATATTAAATAGTTTGATTAACATGGATTGTGGCATGAATAACAAGTTTCACACAATCATTATTATGCATAAAAGTAAATAGTAGTGGCATTTAGACTTGCACACTTTCATGGTCTCTTTGTTTCTGGGGTTCATATATTTTCATTTTTTTGACCTTCTCTTATTCTTTTGTCCTTTGATTTTTCTTTTAGGACATACCCTCTTTACATTTTTTTAATTTTTATAATATGGAAAACATTTGCAGAAAGCAAAGGTATGTACAATATTACAAGGCTTAACCTTAGTCATTCAAAATTATGACTCCTATTGGTATAGGAACCTAACAGTAGCTCCACTTGGGGATGGCATTTCCTTGTGAAATGTCAAGAACTCTAGATATCAATAGCATTTGAATTGTTGTTGATGTTTCCCTGCAAAGTGTCCTTCTATGAATCTGAATTATTGATACTTATGATAGTGAATCTTTTGAAGCTTAGGGCCTTCTTTTCGGGCTTCAACTTCAAAGATCACCATCCAATCAAAACTAGACTTTTGAAAATAGCATATATACAAATGAAAAATAGTAATTAGGTTCAAAGTAATGTTTTAGTATTCAACCATTCACTGGCCTACCTTCTGCATCTGTACCACCAATTTCTCTCGAGAAGAAAGCATTATTTCCTCTATAAGCATAAATGACATAGGGACCTTTCCATAGGAAATTAAATTTCCCATGTTTTCCTTTATCTTCCCTCCTTGAGTCCCACTTGAGCACTTTTTCACCAATGTAGAAATATTCAACCTTGGTTCTCTTATAAAAAATCCTCTTAATCTTTTCTTGCACAACTTGAGACTTGACATAAACCTCTTCTCTTGTTTGTTGTAGATGAATAGTTTGGTTGATTCTTCTTTGGATACTATTTGGTTCAACCTGTATTTCTTGAAGTAACTTCATTACTGGTACTCCCAAAGAGGATGGAAAGATAACTTCCATTCCATAAACTAGTTGATAGGGAGAAGTACCAATTGATTTCTTAGTAGTCAATCTGTCTGCCCATAAGGCATTGACTAGCTTTTTATTCCAAGTTTTCTTATTGTCCTCTAGTAACTTCTTGATGATGTTTACTAGGCTTTTGTTTGAGGATTCTTCCAATCCATTACTTTGAGGGTAATATGTTGTGGAATGGCCAAGGATGATATGGTATTTATTGTAGAAATCTATCATTCTTTTGGATTTAAAGGCTGCTGCATTATCAGTAATGAGCTTAGTTGGACACCCAAATCTTGATAGAATATTGGTTTCAAGGAAGGTTATGATAACAGTATATGTGGCTTGCCTTGAAGGTATGGCCTCTATCCATTTTGTAAAGTAGTCTGTAGTTGTGAGGATCCATTTGTGCTCGACAGAGGAGGGTGGGTCAATTTCACCAATGAAGTCTAGACCCCATTGTTGAAAAGGTATTTCGGCAGAGATTGGCTTGAGGGGTAATGGTAAGAGATTTTTCTTCCTATAAAAAATTGACATTTGTGACAGGAGGTCACATATTTTTTGACATCAACAAACAAGGTAGGCCAGTAGAAACCATCTCTAAGGATTTTATCTGCTGTAGTTTTCCAGTAAAGGTGTCCTCCACAGTCACCTGCATGAAACTCTCGTAAAACTTTGTCAGATTCTTATTTTAATAAGCAATTGAGAAGAATACCTTCATGGTCTCTCCAAACCAAAACATTGTCTAATATACAAAATCTTAAGGATTTCATCTTTAAAAACCTACTTTTAGTCCTAGATAATTCAGGAGGAGTTTGTAAATTCAGTAAAACATAAATAATATCATCATACCATGGTGATTCAAGAAAGGCTTGGCTGATTAGTGGAGTTGCCATCTCCTCTTCATTATCTGTTGTTGCAATAAAGTTTATATCCAAGGCCTGACAGTTCGATTCAGCCATGAGCTTGGCTAAACCTTGGCCCTTGATTAACTTTGTAGGTTTAATTTCTATATCATACTCTAAAATAGTAGCAATCCACTTTCCCCTCTTTCCATCAGGACCATCCTGAGTTAGGATGTCTTTTACTACTGAATTGGGAACGTAGGCTACTATGTGAGAATATAAGATGTATACCCTAAAATCTTTAATGGCTTTGACCAAAGCCAAGGCCTGTTTTTCCATTATATTGTATTTCAAGGGGGCATCTCTCAGGGCTTTGCTAAAGAAAGCAATGGGTTGTTCATAGCCCTGGTCATTTTTCTGTAATAGGACAACAACTATTGTGTGCTCTGAAGCAAAGGAAAACAAAATGAAATCTCTATCAAATTTGGGACTGATTAGTACAGGTGTTTTAGTTAAGGCTAGTTTGATGTCTTCAAAGGATTTCTTAGCCTCAACGGTCCATTTTATGGTGGAGTCTTTTTTCAGCATATATTTTAGTGATCTAATTAATTCTGCTAGGTTAGATATAAATCTTCTAAGAAAAATTATTTTTCCTAAGAAAACTTGTAATTCTCTAATGTTCCTGGGGTGTCTTATTTGTAAGATGGCTTCTATTATTACAGGGTCTATTCTTATGCCATCTTTCAAGATTATGTGACCTAACAAATTTCCTTCTTCTAACCCAAACAAGGACTTTTTGGGGTTGAAAGAGATTCCAAACTTCCTGCATTTAATAAAGACTTGCCTTAGATGATCCAAATGTTGATTGTCAGACTTTGAAAAAATAATAATATCATCTAGATATATCACAAGGAAATCATGAATTTATTTAGCAAAGGCTATTTCCATAGCCCTCTGGAAAGTGGCTCCTTCATTCATTAGCCCAAAAGGCATTTTCACATCATAAAAGTGCCCCAAGGAGTAGTAAAGGTAGTTTTGGGTTGGTCATCAGGATGAACTAAGATTTGATTATAACTAGAAAGCCCATCCAACAATGAGATTCTGGTTGATCCAACTACTCTCTGTAAAATGCGATCCATTTTGGGGAGAGGGTAATTGTCTTTAAGTGACACTTTGTTGAGGTTTCTGAGATCCACACAGAGTCTAATCTCACTAGTTTTCTTTCTAGTTGGCACCAAGTTTGAGACCCAATCAGAAAATCTGATTGGTGCAATTATTTTAGCATCATACATCCTCTGAATTTCTTTTTCAATAGCAGGTAATAAGATAGGATTGATCCTTCTTAGTTTTTGTTTGAAAGGCTTTTGATTTTCTTTAATAGGAATTGTGTGCTGGATGATGTTGGTGTCATATGATTTAAGGTCCTCGTAACTCCAAGCAAAAACATCCCTAAATTCTTTCAACAACTCAATGTATTTTGCTTTTTCAGTTGGAGGTAATGATTTTGAAAGTTTGATCAATTTAGGATTTTCATTTGTGCCTATATTACATTCCTCTATATCAAATCTTAATGGTTCCATTTTAGGTTTCCTAGGGACATCATTTGAATCAAATAAATCTTCCAGAGGGGTTAATCCCTTTGGTAAGAAGTTATCCTTGAGATTAATTACTTCAGTTTCTTCATTGATCATTTCATCAATCTCCATTAGCTCTAAGTTATCTATAGCTGATTTGGTAAATTTAGTTGGGTTAAGTCTCTCTATTTTATCATCTTCTATCTCATTTATTTCTATATTATCCTTAGTGTTAAGATCTATGGATGTATCAGTATCTATATTATTATTTTCAAACTCTTCTTCTGAAAGTAAAAAGTTATTTATCTGTTTATCATTAGAAAATATTTGTCAATTCTTCAAATTATTTGGAATTGCAGGTCTGTGCCTAACTTCAGCAGTGTACTGATAGTTAGGTTGGAAGGATAATTTATAAGTGCTGGCAAACATTGCTAAACTATGGGCTTGCATGTTATGTTTTCTATGGATTACTGCAAGCTTTGTTTCTAGGAAAGTGTTAAGTATTTCTACAATAATATCTCTATAGCAACTTAATCTAGGGTCTTTAGTCATATATACAACATCAATCTGTTTTACAATTAGTTCAAAGTCTCTCATAATAGAAACTCTTTTAGCTCCTAGATTCCTAACTAACTTAAGACCTAAAATTAATGCTTCATATTCAGCTATATTATTTGTACATTTAAAATTCAATCTATATGCATGGCCTTCTGAGTAATTGTTCTCCAAATTATATATCCACACTCCTTCTGAGCAACAAACTTTTCATCATTCACAGCAATTAGACCTTCTTGTTCATTGAATAGCTCTGTAGTATAATTAGTCTCATTTTGTGTAGAAACTGCAATTTCTTTTGGTTCTGTATCAATACTGTCTAAACGTGTTTCTTGTGTTTGATCAACATTATACAAGATAAAAGAATCAATATCTGAGTGTATGGAGTAGATGGGAAATTTTAGAGGCCGATCCTGGCTACTTACCATATATTTAATTAAGGTTTCTCGGTATAGTTTCTTGGGTTGTCCAAAAACAGAGATTGTTGCATATGACATATCTAGCTGTAGAGATCCCTGAAGTTTGGCTCCCCATGATCTGGATAATAGCATGCCATACTTTGGTGGGATGTCAGCAACTACAATGTCCATAAGAATGCTTTTGGTAGGATATTGAACTAATGTAACACATAGGTCTTTAATTAATCCTAGACACTTTACTTGAGTAGAGTCAAATGAGAATAAGTCTTTGTAAGGCCTTGTAATGTCTAGCTTTAATTTCTCCATTACTAATTTGGGCATTAAACTGTGAGAGGCCCCAAAATCCAACATTGCATTGAGTAGAATTTTGTCATGGATACTAAGGCTTATGTAAAAAGGTGGAACTCCTCCTTCTAATGGTTTTCCATTAACATCTGGACCAAATATAAGTCCTAGTTTGTCATCAAACAAGTTAACTGAATCCTCATTTTCAGCAATGTTTAAGGTCTGATTTATCTGTGATTTGTAAGGTTCATTATTGATTAGTTATATTAAAGGGACTGGAATCTTTAGCTTGCTATCTCTGCTCCAAAATTGAAAGGCAAAAAGGTTTTTTCTGTTTGAAGGTTTGGAGTTTTAGCATCAGGGATTTGAGTAGGATTGTTTTCTTTTTCTTTATTGGGGATCTCCTTATGTGGATTTCCAAGTGGAATTGAATTGGATGGTTGATTAGCATAAGATTGATCAGTGGTTATATCTACAATTGTGGGGCTAGAAGGATTTGGGTTCTGCTTAGGGAGAATTTGGAGGATCTTTGAAACAAGGGCTTCTTTTACCTTCTTTGGTTGATTTTGTGTTGTTTTCTTTGTTTGGCCAGGGACATCTGCATTCCTTTTGCTTCTTAGATTATATTGCTTGTGGACTTCGAAAATAGCAGAGTCATATCCTTGTTTATAATAAAGTGATTCACTAGACTGTACCTGTAATTGTTGCAGCATATACAGTTCCTACTCATCTTGGGTTAGAAAAACAGTGTCTTCATCATTTACTCCCATTAGGTTAATTTGTGTATCATGCTCTGGATTTTCTGGATGGGATGTTTCTACATAATTTTCTTGAAAAGGAGGCCTTATATTCTGATTTGGTCTATTTTTACCTATGTTTTGGTTATTTCTGAAATTTGAGTTTCTAATTGGAGGTGCTTGTGGGTTATCCCATTAGGTTTTCCTTTCCATGTTACCTATTCTTTCCATTAGTCTTTCCATGTTTTTGGCCAAGTTATCTATTTTAAGATCAGATGGTGAAGTTTCTTCTTTAGCAATTCTCTTTTCATTTCTAACTCTAGCCCTTTTAGCTAGCAAATTAGCTTCTACACTAACAATGACACTTTGCATTTCTTCTAATGTTTGGGGGTTTTTCTCCCTAAGCTGGTATGACATATCTGTATCAAAACCATCAGGGAACTTTATTAACGCTAAGTCAGGTGGAGGTCTAAGGTTAACTGGGATTGCATTATATATATTATTGAATCTAGTGTAGTAATCTTGAATAGTTTCATTAGGTCGTCTCCTAATATTCTCATATTTTGAAAGGATTTGTAAAGGATTCTTTTTCTTTTGCCACCTATCAATAAACAACCTTTGGAAATTTTCTAGGTCTGCTATGTGATTGGTAGGAAAGGCTTTAAGGCACTTCTTGACATCACCCGTCAAAGATTGGGCAAAGAGTCTCATCTGGACATCGACTTCATCTAATTCACGTAGTTCAAAGAACTCAGACATCTTGTTTACATGTTGCTGGGCAGTGTAGTGACCAATAGCATCAAACAAGGGAATCTTACTCTAATAATCCGCAGGCATAGCATGAAGTTGGGTTGGTAAAACAAGAGGAGCATATATGTTTGCCATTACTGTTGGTTGGGAGGGGATAAGTTGTGGGGTTGATATACTTGGGATTAATGTAGTAGTGGATGAAGAACCAAGACTAGTAGGTGGTGAATGAATAATGATAGGTTGGTGAGGGAGTGAAGGTGTAAATGCTAGTGCAGAATGGAATTTAGAAGGTACTGAAGTCGAAGGAAATAATGGTGAACTCAAAGTAGTGGAGAACTGTTTAGAAAACTAAGGGGTAGTAGTAGTATTAATGGATGATTATGGAGATTTCAAAATGTACTCATCAATTGATCTGTTGGCTTGTTGGACTTAAAGGTCTGCAATGAAATCAAGATCTAGAACAGTTTCATATATTTCACTTTCAGACTTTGTTTTAAATAATGAAAGACCAAATTTCTCATCAAAGGGAAGATCTTCTAAAAATAACCACTCATCAGGATATGAATTAGCTTTAACTAAAGGTGTTTGATTAACTAAACTTTTCCTTTTTTAGATCTTCTTGAAATTAGGTTGGGATTATCAACTACTAGGGGAGGGTTGGGATCTAGATTAGCCCTAGTAAAATGAGTCTTCCTAGAAGCCAGGATTTCAACTTTTTAATCGTTTTTGTGAGATTTTTTCAATATAACTTCTAACAAACGACTTGAAGAGGCTCAAAATATAGAATTATAATTTTCTTAAAGCTTTATTAGGACTGAGGAATTGTTGGTTCCCTAGTGGAGTCGCCACTATGTTATCACTCAGAATTTTCTCTAGAAGTTATTAGAAGAAAGAAAATGACTGAGGTAACCACAAACCAACTTTTGGGCATAGGCTCTAGAAAACCTAAGTCTAGAGAGGGCTCTCCCTATATGATTTAGCTTTGTTTGATGAGATTTTAGGCTAGTTCTTAGTGTTCGAGGGGGTTTTTTATTTGTATTGAATATTGGGTGGTGGAAGTCTTTAAACATATGGATAGGATGATGTCTCTAGTCCATTGGGCTATGGAGTCAAAAAAAGAGTAGCAGGACTGGATCAACTCACTAAAGGGAATGTTCAAAGGGCAAGATAGCAGAGTAGAGTGCAGGTCTTTAGGCCAGAGGGGTGGAAAAGGTTTTAAACAAGGTGAGAAAGCAATTAATAATTCTCAGACCGGGATTGAAACGAGGAACAGAGGGTAATCAGAAACAAAGGGCAATTAAGAATCCTTTGCTATAGATTATAAAGAAACAACCTAGACTAAGGAGCAATTAAGAATTCCTTAACTTAGATTATCAGTAGAAAACATTTATTTGCCTAACTGTTATAACAGAGTTCAATTAAACAAATTTTGATACAATACTCCAATTATGGCATTTAGATTTAGATAAACATTATGGAAAAAACCTTAAGAAATAACAACAACACGAGAAAATTCTTGTCTGCACTTCACTCTACACATGAATCCTTTGAAATATCGAGTCTTTATTCATCAATCCAGCTTGCTGGCTCAGTCAATGCTCCAATGGCTTTACAGTCTTTCGATCAAGAAGTCTATAGAAATGTCTAAGAATCCACCCCGCATACTTCGAATTGTGAAGTATTTATGCTAAGGTTTTATTACAAATATCTCAAACTGACTTGAGATTTAATCTAGGAAATACAAATATCTTCTCGCAGGAAGATAGAGGCAGCTAATGAACTGCTTTCATGTTGTCCCTTTTATTGTGGTATTACTGGCTGTTATGGTTTGTTTTTAGCTCTTTATGCTCTTTACTATTTGAATTATCATGCTGGAGGCTTTATTTATTTCTCGCTTTCATCTGATACTCTCTGACTCTGATACTCTTTCAATGTGATGACATGTCTTTATCCTTTACTGTGTTTCTTCCTTTACTGCACAATTTAACCTTTTACTGTCTGTTTCAACAATAAATTCTCTTGTTTTTATGTGTATCAACATCAGGAAGTGGATATTTGATCAAGTCTCTATATGTTTCATCTTTTGTCTTCTAACTGCGTTTTTGGTCTGGTTCCTCTGTTTTAACTGTACATGTCTCTGTATAATTGTCTTCTTCTCGGTTCTGTGTATGACTGTCTTCATCTTCTGTGCCTTGTATAAGGGTCTTCTTCTTCTGAATATAGGTTTTTAACAGGTTTCTTGTTGAGTCTTAGAGTAAACAGGTTCTGCGACTAGTATCAGAACTGTTTATCCAAGCTTTGGTCTTCGGCTAATTATTTGCAAAATTCAATAATAATTGAGAAAACATCGGTCGGCTCGATAGGCACTTGATGGCCTCATTTGCACAGGGATGTCTGGGAAAGGGGTTGTGGCAGCGTTTTGGACGTGAATGGAGGTGGAATTGCATTGTAGAGGTTCAGGGTGGCGTCGAAGGGTTTTATGGGTTTATATAGTTAAACGGGCGAAAGGCATGCAAACACGAGTTTTCAAGGTTTAAAATCTAACGGGCATCTTTTCAAGTATGGCATGAAATTTCATATTTACAGAGGATAGGCGGTTTATCGGGTTGGTGGGGAGGCGGGTTTAAGGGTCATCGCACCGCTTTAGTGGCGTGGGCGGTTTTTAGGAGGGGTCACCCAATCTACTTCGGAGCTTGACATGTAGCCATCGGGGTGTCAGGGAAAACCGCCTTATCGGGTGGGTAAAGGTAGGCTATCGGGCTCGGCCTATATCGCTGTGGTCCATTAGATTTGGGTGACCGTGATTTGACGGCAATCGGGTAGGGGAAACGTGCAGGTTATAAAAGCTTGGGTTTAGGAGGGGCCTAATGCTTTAATCTTCAGCGGGATTGATTTATTTAGGAATTAATCATGGGTTTAAAATTATCGGGCCGGGCTTAATGAGGGATTTTAACTCTTTGGGTAAAAGTCAGGTGTTGGGTGAGGCTGATACGGCTGTGTGTCGTTGGATTTGAGCGCGGATGATCGGACGGTGGTTGGGCCGATGAAGAAGCATGGGTGAAATGTACAGAGGCTTAAGGGGGGCCCGAAGCTTTTAATCAGAAGTAATTTGGGTTTATTTGGGGTTAATGGGGAATTTATATGTTTTGTCGGGATAAGGGGTAAATGTATTAGTTTTTATTTAAAATTAAGGGTTGGTGTATTTACATAGGGATTCAGTTTATATACGGGAAAACGATTATAGGGGATTTATATAATAAAATTAAAAATTAATATGAAAGCGATGGACAGAGTGGGTTTTTCCTTATTAAAGAGGTAAAATGTAACATTTGCGCACTTAGGATAAAAGGTTTTTTGTGGGTTTTTGAGTGAAAAGGAGATTTACATGGGGTTTTTTCACCTTTCCTAGGTAAATGGTGTTTAACCTTAGGAAAAGGGTTTTTCTTAGGGTGATAAGGGGGAATGATTTGTATGAAGGGGGAATGATTTTATGAAGGGGCTTCTAGCACTTGTGTCCATAAGTCATTAAGCCGAGGGTCCGATCCCTCCAAAAGCCAGAGAAATGCTCTGAGCCTCTTTGACTTGTAGGATTAAAAGTACTTAGAATATACTTGTAGATAGGAAATTAGTAAGTAAAGGGGAAAAGTGAATGAGGGGGAGTTAATCATATGAACTTGTAAACCTTTTTCTTTGCTTCGATAGTTGACCATACATGTTGAAAGATGTGTATAAGCATGATGCATGTGCTTCAATCCAATTAACTTTGTAGTTCAGCAACCTTTCTTCTACTTACCCATTTCTTACCTCTAACATATTTTCTTCATTTCTTTGGGTGCATTTAGTCTAGAAAACCCTTATTCATCTATTTTTATTTTGAAAAGCAATCTATCTATTTATAACCTTATATCATCCAAGGAGTCAGTTTAAGCTTATGAGCTCCTTTTATTTTTTCTACCTATCTAATGATCTGCCAAGATTAAACTGTTTGGTCAGATTTTATTCTCTAACTAAAAAGATAAAATTCAAAGCATGGAATAACCAAGATTAAATAGTTTGATTACCATGGATTGTGGCATGAATAACAAGTTTCATACAGTCATTATTATGCATAAAAGTAAATAGTAGTGGCATTTAGACTTGCACACTTTCATGGTCTCTTTGTTTTTGGGGTTCATATATTTTCATTGTTTTGACCTTCTCTTATTCTTTTGTCCTTTGATTTTTCTTTTAGGACATACCCTCTTTACATTTTTTAATTTTTATAATATGGAAAACATTTACAGAAAGCAAAGGTATGTACAATATTACAAGGATTAACCTTAGTCATTCAAAATTATGACTCCTATTGGTATAGGAACCTAACAGGTCCACAAGAATTCTTCAAAAGTCGAATGATGAAGTACAAGAGCATTGTTTATAGAGTGAATCTGCCACCATGACCACCACTGCTCCTAGAAGCACAGACCATCATTCTTCGACAAGCCTTATTTCCTATGTTATGCATTATTTAATGCCCCTAAGTACATCCTCTGCATCTCTCCATAAAGACGAAGCACATGGATTACTGCATGGCTACCATGAGCATGCATGTGACTTCATTACCATATTTCCGATCGCTCAAACTTTCTGAGTAGGCTTGCCCTTACTTTCTAGTGAAGCGCTGGCAAAGCCATAATTAATAGTTAATAAATAGATATGCATAATTATTGAAAACATGGGTGCACGTATGAGGTAATAAAAGCTCCAAAAGTGTGTGCAGATAATGGTTTAATAACTAGAACATAGTACACTGAGTTTTGTTTCAGATTCGATTCTCTTTCAAAACTTTGCTTCCTCCATTGCCAAACACCGATTTATAAAATTATTCAAACTTAATTAAAAGTCACCCCTTCACTTCAGATATGTGGATAAAATAAAATAACTAAAGACATGACGCTAAAATATATATATTTTTAAATATTTTATATAGAAAATTAGAAAACTAATAAAATATAAATAATGAAAAAATTAGATATTAGTTAATAACTTATGTGTGGGCAAGGATATATTTAAGGGTATTGGTAAAGAAGAAATAGTTTAAAAGTTTTATTTTTTTATTTCATAAAATTATATTAATGAAGTTTGGAGGGGTAAAAATTGTGAGGATAAATTTATTTATAACACATGAGAGAAACAAATGTATTATAATTAATTTTGATTTTATTATTTGCATAACATTAATTTGAATTTCACATTTTTGAAAAAAATCAAGTTATATGGATATAAATAGGTCTCTCAATATCATTTTGTTTGTCTGATATTAATTTCTCCTTGAATTCCCATTGTTTAATATTTTTAGTGAAAATAAGATTAATATATAAAAATTGTGGTGTATGGTTTAATCCCATGAAAATAACAACTAAATTTATAATAATAATTTGAGTAAATAAATATTAGGGGAGTTTTGAGATCAACAATAAACCTCACAACAAAAAAATGTATTAACAAAATAAAATTTAAAAGAACAAATAATATTCAAAATGATAATAGAGTCTTTAGAAAATAAGATTAGTATATAAAAAAAATGTGTTGTATGGTTTAATCCCATGAAAATAACAACTAAATTTATAATCATTACTTGAGTAAATAAATATTAGGGGAATTTTGAGATCAACATTAAACCTCAAAACAAAAAAAATGTATTAACAAAATAAAATTTAAAAGAACAAATAATATTCAAAATGATAATAGAGTCTTTCAGAAAAATAAGATTATATATACAAATTATGTTTTATGGTTTAATCCCTAAAAATAAAAACTAAATTTATAATAATCATTTGAGTAAATAAATATTAGGGGAATTTTGAGATCAACAATGACCTTAAAACAAAAATGTATTAACAAAATGAAATTTAAAAGAACAAATAATATTCAAAATAATAATGACATCCATGGGGTAAATATTTTTGGAGGAAAACAAATAACAATATTATATTCACCTTATTTCAATATAGGTTTACTCAAATGGAGTTGGCACGTCTTGGATGCAAAATTCAATTCCTCATCTAGCAGGTGACCACTTGATATTTGAGTAAACCTACACTTGATATTTGACTAAACATATATATATATATATATATATATATATATATATATATATATATATATATATATATATATACTATAAAAAAGTTTTATTTCTTTTCATTTATAAATTCATAACCCTTATTTTATTTTTTCAACTGTTATTTTATTATTTTCCTTAAAAAGCCCATTTTAAGCCTCAAATTTATCTTAATAAAAAGCATATGTGTTAGAGTATCATTAAATAATGATTTCTTTAGAAAAATATTGTGATAAACTGAATATGGATGATTACAATTGGATATAGTTTCCATTTCATATTATTTAGCAATCAATAATATGATTCTATATGTACTCTCAAAATAGAATAAAGAGCCACATTTTACAATAATACTCAAAAATACCAACATGATGATATCTAAAATCCTTTCATAAAGTGTCCTCCCATTTGCTACTAAATTTTTGGATAGAATGGGGTGAAACCTTCCCAAATTTTTTAAAGTTAGACCTCCTTAATTAGATGAATCTAGGAAGTGGTAATGATTGCATTCCAATCCTTTTATGCTCCACCAAGAGCCAAACAAAGAGTGTCCATTCAAAGGTTATTTATGTCTTTTATTTCTTATGTTCCCTTCTAAGGCTATTTATGTGTTTGATTTACTATGTTCCAATTATCTAGGGATCTAGGCCTATTTGATTTTCTTTCAATTCACAATTATTCATCTTACAATACCATAAACCTAAGGGTAGAAAGCTTTCTTAAGTTTCTAAAATATTGATGAGTTAATCTATTGTTCCTTTTTTTAAACATATATGAGTTATTCATATTTCTTCTATGACTTTTCTCTAATAATCATCATCAGTTATTGGCCTCCATAGACTCTTGGTTGTAAGATATTTTCCAAATAAGAAAGAGTTCTTGAACCGTGAAGCTCTACTAAACCACCAATGTTATCCATTTCCCAACATTTTCTCTTAAAAAAAGCTAAAACAAAAGGAAAAAACCTCATTGTATTACTTATTGACTTTGGAACAAATGCATATAAACAAGCATACAATAATGCACCCAAGAACAACTTTGAATTATCTTTTCTTTCATAACAAAAACTAAAAAATCTTCCTTATTGTATTAATTATTGTCTTTGAAACAAATGTTACAAAAATATAGTATACAAGATTGTAGTTAATGTGCAAAAACCATGCACAACACCCACCCACTGATTCTCAACACACTTAAAATACTTTGCAAAATATATACGCTTTTCTGAACAGACTGAAAATGCTTCGCAAAATATATATATACGTTTTTCTAAACACACTAAAAAGACTTCGTAGAATATATACGCTTTTTTGAACACACTGAAAAGACTTCGCAGAATATATATGCTTTTCTGCACACACTGAAAATACTTCACATAACATATATACGCTTTTCTAAACACACTAAAAAGACTTCATAGAATATATACGCTTTTCAGTGTGTTCAGAAATTGTACATGGGTGTTATGCATGGTTGTTGCATACATACATTGATATGTTTTATGGAAGTTACGTATGTCTTCTAGGGTTTTACAGTATGGCTTCTTGATGACATTTGATCTGTTATGTTATGTTTGTTGTTGTTTGTCAATGATGTCTCTATCATGATAATATCTGTTTGGAAGTACTAGTTGAGTTGAGTTGGTTATAGAATGAAATGTTGATTAGTAATTAGTTTAGTGGTTATTTCAGTATTACAGTGATTCATATTCAACTGTCAATATATTGATATTTGTATTCAGGTCATCTTCAGAGGAATCGTGTACATACACAGGTGTACTTCATAGAAGTAGCATATACATTTTGACATGTGTTTGATTAGGATTTATAGTGACAACATTTGGTTTATGTGATGAATATTATATGGTCTAGTATACTTATGAGTGGTTATGCATTGATATGATATGATATGAATTTGTTTGATCTAGTTCCAGTGGTTGACAAAGATTCAGTGATTGATTCGATGATTTAGTTGGTTCAATGATTGGGTGATTTGATTCAGTGATTGATTTGATGATTTAGTTGGTTGAATGATTTAGTGATTGGTTTGATGATTCAGTTGGTTCAATGATTGGGTGATTTTATTCAGTGATTGGTTTTACAATTGTTACTTGGTTTGAGCTTAATGATGGAAGTGGGTCCAATCTGAAAATATGATAAAAGGTGGCCTACAGCTTTGATGTGTTGAGTCAGGTGGATCTAGTATGAAACATTATGAAATGTGGTCCACAAGAGGTGTTGAGGGTTGGAGCCTTTAGTGAGGGAGTCAAAGCTTCCTTCGAGTAGTAGCTGGAGAATTTTTGTAGGGGGTAGGAGCTCCCTTCTAGTAGGATCTGATAAATGATATCAGGGGGTTGGATCTCCCTTCCAATGGGTGCTGAAGAATGAGAGAAGGTTGTAGGCTTCTACAAGTGGGTCCCTGCATACTTGTATGAGTCTGCACCAATACAAGATTGTAATGTGTTTTCCTTTGTAATAAAAGAAGAAGACAAAGGCAACGACAATGATGGTTTTGTCCCACATTGGGTTTCCACATAAAATCTCGGTGTTTTATGTGTGTTGCTTATGTTTTGTGTTATCTTCTCCTTACTGCTCATGGTTTCTTCTTAATAAATGAATAATTACATAATTATGCACTAGTTAAAGATGAATATTTGATGGAACATACGAAAAGTTAGTTAATTGAATATACACAACTTTACTTCACAAAAGTCGCATATATACGTGGTTTGCATAAATGAAAGTAGCGTGCAAAATGAAGAATATTAAATGAAAAGTTTAAAGTGAGTTTAAAATACTAGTTCACCTCCCCCCCCCCACCCCCCTTCCTCGTATTTTTCCCAACACCAAGAGGCCCGAGGGAGGTCAAATTGCTTGAGAAAGAGGTGCCTTGCTTGTCCAAGGAAGGAAAATCAGAATTTGTATGACAACCGTTAAAGTGTGTTCAGTGTGCCTTTAATAGGTAGGTCTGCTGAAGAGTCATTGGGCTGAAGAGTCTGGTGAATGTGATTGTTATGCATGCATGTTAGTTTTCATTGTGTTGGTTTTGCATGCATTGTGATTATTATGTTTATCATGCATAGTAGGTTAGACATGCATTGTGGTGGTCATTATTGCAATTGTGTCGTCATGATGGTGTTGGTGTCATTATGCATATTATGCTAATATCAATTGATTGTGCATACAGGATAGCCTCCCATGAAACACACTAAGGTATGATTTGATTATGTCTATATTTGTTTTATCTAACATGGCATGTTTGTAGGCAATAAAAGATCACAGATGACAAGAAGAATGGTGGATTACAATTCACGTGACTCTCCTTACATATCATCCAAGTAGAAAGGAGATTAGTATTCTCTTGATTTAGCAGATACACTAAAAAGTTTGAGGGAAAATATCAGAAGTTGCAAGGCAGACAATAATAGGTTGATTGAGTCACACAAGAGACTTGTCAAAGCTCAGGAAAATCAAGTAGAAGGTAATGCAGTAATCCTTCGTATCCTATCAAATTTGCAGAAACAAGAATAATTGAGGATCAACCATGAGCAAGAGGAAAGGACTAATGAGGAATATGATATCAGGTCTCAATCATGATACATGTTGGACATGGATGATACGTTGAGGTGGCAGATGGTTGGATACACCTGACAGGATGGATTAGAGGCCCTCCATCAAGCCAATAGGTGATACCAACACTCCTTGCTACTCCAATAGTGGATGAGATCCCTCAAATTATTTACTATGTCTTTGAGTAAGAAGCCTCATGAGAAGTTCACCCATGTGATTTTTGTCACCATACCTCTCACCTTATGCCATTGTCTAGCAAGAAAGAGAAGCAAACAAAAACAATTACCCCAAACTCAACCCCCTTCAACGTTAGAAGTCATCTGTATATGCAAGAACTTTTGTATATGCATATAGATATACAAGTAGATATAGAGAAATCCACATTCGTAAATGCTCTTTCATTCCCGCATATGAAACTACCAATATATTTAATCTCTTTTTGATATTTAAGCATAGTTTCATTTCTAAGTTAATGTCCCACCTACAATGCTCATGTTGGCTCCAAATTTTTATATAGACACATATATATTAAAGTGCATTATATTTTTTATTGATTAACAAGACAAGGGGATGAAGCTAGGAGTATGAAGCATTATGCTTGAGTAGATAAAAAATTGTTAGATAATTCTAGAGGCTCGCCATAGTTTGTTGATCGTAGGTTTGTTAAGGACCTTCTTTCTAATTGTTAGAAAACCCTTCATTAACATGGAACAAGACATTTTTGAGATGGTTTAGTGATCCAGGAGGATCTCGAGACACTAAGGGGATGGATAAGGCTCAGAATTCAAAATGGAAGAAAGGAGAATTTGGTGGCATTAGTTGAGAGGGCTCGTCTTCCTAATCGTGGTGGCGCAAACGGTTCGTCAATCTGAGCTCGTATGCAAAAGATAGAGCTCTTCAAAGATTGGTACGACAGGGGAAAAATGGGGCCCACAATGTGCCACAGGGCATCCCAGTGAGCACGTGGGACCCACATAGCAGCTTGACACTTGGCATCCCTCCAATGACCTCCTAAACCTGCACAAGCAACAAAAATCATTTTGGGATTAAAAATCATATAATAAGAATTGTTTTAATATGGTTATCAAAATAACTATATAAAACAATTAAACAGAATCATAAACTATATATTAACTAAAATTAAAAGTTAATATATATATATATATATATATATATATAATCAAAACCCAAAATTTCGGGCTATATATTTCAACCCATATATAAACATTGGCATATATTATTAAACAAAACTATAATATATATATATATCCAACCGTTTTACAAAAACGCATGGGTATATAAATGCCATATGGGTTACGTATATAACACAAGTTTCGGGGTTTTTTTAAAACGGCGCGCCATACCACAGCATATATATATCCGACCATTTTATAACCATCACATATGGCCCACACGAATTGCGGCATTTCATAACCAAACCGCAGCATAACTGTTCTAGGCACTGGTTTCACCACAGTCAATGGTCAATGTAGGTTCTAGTGGGGGCTTGGGAAGGCGGCCACGTAGGTGGTCCCGCCACCCAAAGCCACCCATGGTGTAAACCATACGCACCATACTATATAACCGTTTAACATATCATATGATTGCGTCAAACCGTTTATTAATACGTTCCATGATGGGCTTGGGTAGGCGGCCACGTATGTGGTCTCGCCACCCAACACTCCACCATATTCGTTGCCCTCTTGTCAGGTACAGCAGCCCGTGCATTGTTTGAAACAAAAAAATGTCATATGGTTATATGGTATAGTTTTTTATATAGTAAAAATTGGGTTGTAAAAACTAAAATGTGGTTAAAGTGGAGGAGGCAAGATTTAAGCCCCTGAACTTCCTCAACCACATTCCAACGATTACCATTACACCAAACTGATTCCTTAGGGAATCCACCTAGGAAATTATTTAAGAACTCAGTGTTGTCTGTGGAGCATGATTGTTCAGAGGTCTTTTGTTTCAACCGGATGTATACCCCAGGAAGTTTATACACCCCTCCACGCAGGGGGGACTTGTCCCCCCCGCGAGGGTCCGGGGGGGGCGATCCCCCCTGGCTGGGGGGTCCGGGGGCCAGCAGTCCCCCAGCGGGGGTTCAGGGGTAGCGCCCCCGAAGCCAAAAATAGATGTAAAATTGCCTTGTAAAAGTATAGTAATTTCTAGTCAATCTGGGCCGTTCATTAGGCGAATGATCTGACGGTAGAACTTATGTTTAGTTTAGGGTTTTTTGCCCTAGAAGGCAACCCCTCTCTTTGTATGAGGGCATTGTATTTGAGGCTATGATATAGATGTGTATTCTCTGAGCGAGACACAGAGAGGTGAGACTGTGAGAGAAAACAGAGGATATTACAGCGGATTTGTTGTAGGTTGTGTCTCTTCATTTTGCTGGATAATAGAAAGGAAGGAATGGCTGTTAGGGGTGGATGTAGCCCAAACTGGGTGAACCACGTATATCTGTGTCTCTCTTGTTTTATGCATTTTCTGTGTTTATATTTTTGTAATATTTTATGTGTTCCATTGCTCCGTAATATATAATTTTCTAACAACTGGTATCAGAGCCGAAGGTCTATTTGGCTGATAAACTCGCAGGAAAGAAGGGTTCCTCGTTCGAGTGGGAGCAATGGCGGAAGATGGTAAGTTTAGGGTCGAGAAATTTAACGGCCAAAACTTCTCGCTATGGAAGATGCAGATGGAAGATTATCTGTATTAGAAAGATCTGTACCTACCATTGAGCGGAAAAACAAAGAAGCTGATGGCTATGACAGATGAAGAATGGAACCTTCTCGATAGAAAGACACTCGGAACAATACGGTTGTGCCTCGCTGCATTAGTCGCCTTCAACATTTCGAAGGAAACAACAACAGAGGGTTTGATTCAAGTGTTGTCGAAACTATATGAAAAACCCTCGGCCTCAAACAAGGTATTTCTTATGAAACGGTTATTTAATATGAAGATGTCGGAAGGTGGATCTGTTGCAGATCATTTAAATGATTTTAATACAGTTACAAGTCAGTTAAGTTCTGTAGGGGTAAACTTTGAAGATGAAGTTAGAGCTCTGTTATTCTTGTGCTCATTGCCAGAAAGTTGGAATGGTTTAGTAATGGCCATTAGTAACTCTGTCTTTGGATCTAGTACTTTAAAGTTTGATGATGTTGTAGGTGCTCTCCATAGTGAGGAAATGTGACGAAAAAGCTCCGGTGAGACATCGGGTAATGCTTTGAGTGCAGAGTCTAAGGGAAGAAAAATGGAAAGAGGAAAGAGCTCAGGATATCGCAGGAAATCAAGGAAAGAGCGATCCAAGTCTAGATCAGGGATAGTGTGCTGGAAATGCGGAAAGAAAGGACACCTAAAGAAAGACTGTAGATCTCGGATGGGAAAAGAAGGAGACGCACAACAAGAAAACAATCATGAAGCAAATATGACAGGTGAGGTGTTACAAGATGCTTTGATTCTTTCTTTCGAAAATATTACTGATTCCTAGGTGGTAGATTTAGGGGCCTCATTCCATGCCACACCTGATAAGAAATACTTTCATGACTATGTTCAAGGATATTTTGGACAAGTTCGTTTGGGTGATGATAAACCCTGTAAAATTGTTGGAATGGGTAAGGTTCTTGTAAAACAGCAGAATGGAAACCAATGGCTACTAAAGGAGGTAAGGCATGTTCCAGATCTAAAGAAAAATTTGATTTCAACAGGGCAGTTAGGCAGTGAAGGTTGTGTGACAACTTTCACAGATAAAGCTTGGAAGGTCACCAAAGGAGCCCTGGTAATAGCAAAAGGTGAAAAGGTTGGTACATTGTATTTATGCAATGGTATTTCTAACTCTGTTAATGCTTTAACTTCCAAAGGAGCAAATGCAGCATTATGACATCATAGGCTCGGACACATGAGTGAAAAGGGGATGAAGATTATTCACTCAAGGAATTTGTTGCCAGGTTTGAAGAATGTTGATTTGGACTTCTGTGAATATTGCATTTATGGAAAATAGAAGAGAGTCAGATTTCTCAGAGTTGGGAAAGAAAAGAAGAGTGAAAAATTAGAGCTTGTGCATACAGATGTATGGGGACCTGCTCAGGTATCATCTCTCGGTGGCTCTCGTTATTATGTTGCCTTTATTGATGATGCAACTAGAAAAACTTGGATTTATTGTATTAAGAATAAATCTGATGTATTTGATACTTTCAAGAAATGGAAATCTTTGGTTGAGATTGAGACAGGAAAGAAATTAAAGTGTCTTAGATCAGACAATGGAGATGAATATTGCAGCAAAGAGTTTGATAGGTACTGTTCAGAGCATGGAATTTGCAGAGAGAAGACAGTTCCAAGAACACCACAAGAAAATGGTGTGTCATAAAGGATGAACAGAACAATCATGGAGCGTGCAAGGTGCATGAGATTGCATGCAGGATTGCCTTTACAGTTTTGGGCAGATGCTATAGATACTGCTATTTATCTAATAAACAAAGGGCCTTCAAGTTCCTTGGATGGTGGTGTTCCAGAGGAAGCATGGACATGTAAAAAGGTAAACTACTCCTTTTTAAAGCCTTTTGGTTGTGAGGCCTTTGTCCATATTGATAAAGAAAATAGAACAAAGCTTGAGGCAAAGTCAAAGAAATGTACCTTTATTGGATATGGTGTTAATGATTTTGGTTATCACTTATATGATTACAAAAATCACAAAATCATTAGGAGCAGAGATGTAATATTCAATGAAAAGGTCTTGTATAAGAATTAGTTGCAAGAAAAGAAGCAAGAAAAAGAAAACAAGGGATATGCAGTTCTTGACGAAATCACTGAAAAAGTAAAGGTGCCTGAAAATAATAATAATCAACAACCACAACAACAACAACCACCACAACAGCAACAGGCACCCCAAACACCTGAAAGTGGTGTTAGAAGATCTACCAGGATAAGTAGACCCCCTGAACGATACTCTCCTTCATTATATTATTTATTGTTGACTGATTCTGGTGAACCCGAATGTTATGAAGAAGCAATGCAGGTTGAAAGCAGGAAGAAGTGGGAGGCAGCCATGGAAGAAGAGATGGACTTCTTAATGCATAACCAGACTTGGGACTTAGTCAGGTTGCCTGCAGGAAAAACTACATTGAAGAATAAATGGGTTTACAGGCTGAAGGAAGAAGATGGAGGAAAACAGAGGTACAAAGCTAGACTTGTGGTGAAGGGGTTTGCACAGAAGAAAGGTATTGATTTTGATGAAATATTTTCTCCTGTTGTTAAAATGACTTCAATCAGAACTATTTTAAGTCTAGTAGCAGCTGAAGATTTGCATCTTGAGCAGTTAGATGTAAAGACAACCTTTCTCCATGGGGATTTGGAGGAAGAGATATATATGCAGCAGCCACAAGGATATGAGGTGAAAGGGAAGGAGAAACTAGTGTGCAGGTTGAAGAAGAGCTTGTATGGCTTAAAACAAGCTCCAAGGCAATGGTATCTAAAATTTGACAAGTTTATGTCTGAACAAGGTTATACTAGATGTCACTCTGATCATTGTGTTTATCTGAAAAAGCAAAATGATGGCAGCTATATTATATTGTTATTATATGTAGATGACATGCTTGTTGCAGGGTCTAACATGCAGGAAATAAATGTGCTCAAAAGAAAATTGGCAAATTCATTTGCAATGAAGGATTTGGGAGCTGCAAAACAAATCCTTGGTATGAGAATCACTAGAGACAGGAAAAATCACAAATTAACATTGTCTCAGAATGAGTACATACAAAAGGTGTTGAAAAGATTTAATATGCACAATGCAAAACCAGTTAGTACACCTTTTTCTAGCCATTTCAAACTTAGTAAGGAAATGTGCCCAAAGACCCAAGAAGACATGGATTATATGTCTAAAGTTCCATATGCATCAGCTGTTGGAAGCTTAATGTATGCAATGGTCTGCACAAGGCCTGATATTGCACATGCAGTGGGAGTTGTACGTAGGTACATGAACAATCCAGGAAAGAAACATTGGATGGCAGTGAAATGGATTCTCAGATATTTGAAAGGTACCACAAATCAAGCATTATGCTTTGGTGGTTCAAACATTTCTCTACAGGGATATGTTGATGTAGATATGGCAGGTGACAGAGATAATAGGAGGAGCACTACAGGATATGTATTTACTGTTGGTGGAACAGCTGTCAGTTGGGTTTCAAAAATCCAAAGTGTTGTTGCACTTTCAACAACAGAAGCAGAGTATGTTGCTGCTACAGAGGCTAGTCAAGAAATGATTTGGTTACAAAGGTTTGTGAGTGAATTGGGTAAGGAGCATGATATGGGCACGTTATACAGTGATAGCCAAAGTGCCATTCATCTTGCAAAGAACTCAGCATTTCATTCCAGGACTAAACGCATACAACTCAAGTACCATTTCATACGATCAGTGTTGGAAGATGGAGAGTTGAAGCTGGAAAAGATACACACTAGCCAGAATCCTACAGACATGCTAACAAAAGTTGTAACCAGGGAGAAACTGAGAACATGCTCAGTTTCAATTGGTCTTCAAGGATGACGATGAAGATGAGAAACAACCAAGTCCAAAGAGGAGTCATTGTCCAGCAAATGAAGTAGCGGTGGAGTTGCTACAATCATTCTCCAAGTGGGAGATTGTTGTGTGTGGAGCATGATTGTCCAGAGGTCTTTTGTTCCAGCTGGATTTATACCCCAGGAAGTTTGTACACCCCTCCACGCGGGGGGCTTGTCCCCCCGCCGGGGTCCGGGGGGGCCAATCCCCCCTGTTAGAGTCGGTATTGTCATCCCTCCGTCAGAGATCAAATCCTCTTGTTGCATTTCATATTAGGTGTCCCGCCCAGTCATTTGCATTCCATTAGGTGCATAGATCATCTGACGGTAGTGGCATTCCTCCAGTTTCCCTCATGTTATCTACCGGCTGGCACATATTTTCTCATTAAAAAAAACTTATATAGTCTCCTTTTTTATCCTGAAAATTGCAAAGATTGTTTTTAGGGTTTCATGGTCAGTTAGGTCTAGGGTTTTATTAGGGTTTCGTAAAAAAATGTGTCAAAGTGTCCAATAATTTCCAGCAGGCTATGAGGAGGGTTCAATATCAATAAATTGCATCATCAAGTGTTCGAAAATGTGTTTTTCCTCAAAACTCTGTTTTGAGGAAAAAAAAGAGTATTCAGCATTTATTGTACAAAATCATGAAAATTTTTGTTTTCCTCATTTTAAATTTCTTCATGTGCACAGAGTTTTGAGGAAACAGAGTATTCAGCATTTATTGTACAAAATCATGAAAATTTTTGTTTTCCTCATTTTAAATTTCTTCATTTGCACCCTAGTTTCTTTCCTTAGCCTAGAAACTCCAACACCTGCAAAAACAAGCAAGCTCAGGTCATTAAATTCATCACAAAGTGAAAAAGCAGTGAAAAAGTCCAAAAACAGAGTTTAAAGATAAAGTCAAATCCAAAACATTATAAAAGTGGGTTTCATGAGCCAAAATTTCAAAAGCTCATTGTCTATAAGCTATTCTTTCATTTGATAAGCTCATTTGCAAAAGAGAAGCAAGATAGAGAAAATTTGGTGAGCAAGTGAAGAAATTGGGTGAAAATCGTTGTAAGATTACAGGCGCGGCGCACTGGGTAGGAGGCGGGCACATAGGTGGGGCGCAGCGCATTGGGCGTGCTGCGTGGTGCATACAGCCAAGAAGCCCGAAAATTACCAAATTCGCTCCAAAATCACCCAAAACGCATCGATACAAGTAGGTTGAACTTCATTCATGGTTTTTCATCCAAGATTAATGGTTGTTGATGGTGTGTGTTTCATGGTGCTTGTGTAAAACAATCAAACCCTACCTTTTAAAATACCTCAAAGAAACTTGCTGCTAGGGTTTCAATTCACTGTTTTGTCACCAAGTTCACTTCCTCATCTCATTTGTCCTTTGATTTCATTATTCCCTAAGTTCCCCTACCCCCCTAAGTTCATTAATTCCCTATCCCAAGTTCCCTTTCCCAAATTTCCAAATGTAAACCCCAAACCCTAATCCTATACAAAAACTCCCATAATATCCCATATTTTCTTGACTAAGTCTATCCCAACAGTCCCAAATTTCCCACTATTTTTCCCCTCTCCTAACAGTCCCTTGTTTCACTATTTTCCCTTGGTGGCAGAGGTCAAGCACATCACCAAAAACAGTCCACCACAGTTTGACACATCAACACCTATTTCTCCAAGCCAATTTGTCTACCAACAGTTATGGCATCTGATCCTTCATATGATTATGAAGAAGAGACCCAAAGTGACTCACCCACAGAGGGACATGCACCCAGGAGGCCTCATAGAGGTGGCAGACATATCAGAGAAGAACCTACCACTCTTGCCGAGTTGCAGGCCTGCCCTCTTGCCATCTTTTGTTTCTAGCATCAGTCATGTTATGAATTTTGCGAGAAGGTTGCTAATATTCAGTTTCATCATGAGTTTGCCCGCTTATTTGTGTTGCATTTACATGGTGATCAAGCCACTCTTACTGGTGTTACTTTCACATTAACACCAGAAACCATTTCATTGGAAACTGGCATACCAAACATTGGAGAACCATGGAATAAGAGGCATAAAATTGACCGGCAACACTATGAACCATACATCAAACCTGGTTTTTTGATACAGCTCAAGGGAGTGTTTACTTTTCGGTTCCTCAAGGATGAGTATGCTCCTTTAATGAAACTCATCATGAAGTATTTCACCTGTGAGGGCCGATTCTCCCGCCTGTATGCTTATCACATCAGGCTGCTGATGCATTTTACTTGGGTGCGGATGATGAACATTCCTTATTTCATATGCCAAAACATAGAGAAGATGACCACTCTTGTGCAGCACAAGACCTCTCAGCAGCAGTTCAACAGTCTTTATCATTTTGCTCTCATCAAAATTGTGGTTGTTCATTAGCTTGGTTTACAGCGCATCACTTGGGATGACTTCATCTCTCGTGATTTTTTCAGAGCTTCACAGGGACCTTCAGAGGTTGGGCATGAGATAGGTGGATCTTCTTATCAGCAGGGCCATGAGACCGCTAGTATGTCGGTGTTCATCTCTTATCAGAGAGGCACTAGACGGTGGTTTGTAGTAGCGAAGCGAGTGTTATCTCCACCCGAGGTGAAGGGGCCTCGCTTCCTCCATCAACACAGTAGGTTCAGGACTAAGGCAAGAGACCTCTACAGGAGGAAGGACCATCAGGTGAGCGAGAGACTGATTTCATCCTCATTGAGGGTGATGATACTGACATGGGCCCACAGAGTGCAAACCTTAGAGAGATCATCAAGGAGTAGCAGCGAACATTGATGCCTTATCCACCAACTTGGATAGAGCCCAATGGACTATATAGTACCTAGAGCAGAGGAATAAGCAGCTTGAGGACCAGCCAGTGGTGATGGAGTTACAAAACATTCGGCAAAATCGCCAAACTGCCCAAAGGAGGAGAGTGGAGTTCACTTCCTTGGAGCAAGAGATCAATGCCGATAGGGAGTCATGGCTCGAAAGATTCAATATCCACTTGGAGAGGAAGCTGGAGAAGGCAATAAATGAGAAGAATATGCTTAGAAATTTGTCATATCATTACTTGTCCCGGAACTTGGTGTGCCAAGTGAGAATCAGGAATTTAAAAACAAAGTTGAATAGAGCATCAAGGAGGCAAAAAGAAGATGAAGGACTTAAAATATTGGCTGAAGCTTCCTTGGCACATCATAGCACTTGATAGAGAAGACTCAGCCCAAATTTCAAGAAATTTGGAGCAATTTTTGCATTTCTGTAAATTTTTGGCACAAAAAACAGGTTTTTCTGCCCTATGCGCCGCGCCACGTGGCGCTCGCTTTTGCTAGAGGCCTCCAAATCACAAAAACTTTGCATTTTTGGAATTTTCATGAAAAGTTATGCTTTCCTACCTATGGCCAAGAAATTTGGGCAGGTTTGGAGTCTCAAAAGGTCAAAAAACACTCAAAAATGACCTCACTGCCCCTATTTTGACACACAGGGAGCAGTGTTGGGAGAAAGGACTTTTGGAGGGGCAAATGGAGGCCAAATTGAAAAATTCTACTTGGGTTGGAAAGTATACAGGCATACCTTTACATAATTTACACCTACTAGATGCGGAGGGCCCCTGCAGATAGTCGAGGTTTTAGACTTTAGTTTAATTCATTTCATCGCTTTTTATTGTTTTCATTTAATCGCTTTATGTTATCGCATTATGACTGCATTCTAGTTTAGTTTTCTTAATTTGTTGTTTTCATCATTTCGTTATAACTCAGTTATTTCATTTATCTTTTCGCTATTTCGTTTTCACTTACATTTCTTCACAGTCGTTTAATGGCTTAGTTCCTCAAACGTTTTTCGCTTAATTACAGTCAATATTTTTATGCTTTTAGAATTAGAACTTGTATCTACTTTGTAGTCAACAATTAGAAGATTACTTTCATGCTATTTAGAATCAAAATGTATATATTTTACAGACAAGCTTTTGAAGAATCGTTAGAATAATTTGAATTTCAATACTCTGTTTTATAGCAGCAAGGTGTTTAGATATGTTCATAATTTTAGGATGATTAACATAAGATATTTTAGGATGATACTCAATATAGATATGACCTGGTAGATTAATCTAACAATAGCTTAACTTCCACTTATTAATTTGAAGCAATCTAACTCTAATCTAATAGGAATCTAGATAACAACGAAAATCCCAAAACAACATAACCATCATCTTACAAACTAAAGGAAAGTCTTCTAGCATATATAGTGCACCTGCACTTCATAAGTTTACCAACTGTGGTCGATAATTTATGCTTTCAATTTAAGAAGATTAAATTGACCAAACATGGAGATTGTGCACAGGTTGCAACAGGATGTAGGTATAGGTACAAGTGGTAGTACAAGTATAGGTATAGTTGCAAGTGCACAAGGTATGGATTATTTTCTCACAACAGATGTGTTGGTCAGGTTTCGAGATAGGATATATGTACCGGATAATAGTGAGCTCAATAAGGTGACCTTGAGGGATTTTCATGCAAAACCGTATTCGAGTCATCTGAGTTATCAGAAGAAATTAACTGCAATGAATATATTTTACTATTGGCCGAATTTGAAGAGGGATGTAGCAGATTTTGTGGATAGATGTTTTGACTGTTAGCAAGTGAAAGCAGAGTGTAAACATCCGGGTGGAATGCTACAACCGATTACGATTCCCTAATGGAAATGGAAGGTTGTTTCCATGGATTTCATCATAGGGTTGCCTAAGACAGTGAAACAACATGATTCCATTATGGTCATTGTGGACAGGTTAACAAAGGTTGCACACATCATTTTGGTGAAGTCTACATTCTCAGTTAGTGATGTGGCACACATATTCATCAGAGATGTAGTTAGACTGCATGGCGTTCCATTGTATTTTCTTAAGACTAGATATGATGGACTAGATCCATAGTAATAACCCCTTTCTTTTCTATTATTCTCAACAGATCTCCCTCAAAAAAATTCCACTCCATCAAAGCCTTGAAGTAAGGCGATTCCTTACCCCCATTCTTATTTAGTATCACAATAGAAGACTTGGTCCATTTTCTTCAAGAGGCAAAGTGAGAGGGTCACATAAAAGGAAAAAGATCCCTGAAATTGATCTCTCGGCGACACACCAGCAATTTGTGGACAATAACATGCTCTTTGGAGAATTTAAAATTTGAGAGATTAAAGCCTTGCATGTTATTTTGGAAAATTTTGAGCTAGCCATAAGTATTTTGTTTCCTTCATGTTGCGTCGTTTTCTGACTTGCTGTCACATCCATGTCTTGTTGTTGTATTTATGCTACAGAATGAACAGGGGGGAAATTTGAAAATTGGAGACAGAGCAGAGGATTAAAGGAACGTAGGAAGGATCAGGTGTGGGGAGACCGAATAGGGAGGATAGAGCTTCATATCGGATATACAGGGATTACATGAGCTCTGAATTTAGAAAAGGATCGCAGAGGAATCGAGACCGAATTGAAATCGTATCGGCGTAGGAGAGGTCGTGGCAGTCAGGGGGTTGATTTTCATTTAATATTACAAACATATTTTAACAGAGGAAAACTTCGTAAAACTCGGCTTAGTGGGCTTGAAATATTATTAAAATTGGAAGATAACGCTTTTGGGTATGGAAGTTACGTATATATAGAAGATGTGTATATACAGAGGTTGCGCCTATATAGAGACTGCATTTTTGTGCATATATGGAAATTGTGCATATACGGAAGATATGCGCATATCTTCTATATATCTGTCACTTTATTATATGTGCATATCTTTCGTATATACACGTATTTTATGTATCTGCATCGTCTATGCGCAAATTTCATATACAGAAATTGTGCATATACGGAAATTGTGTATATACGGAAGATATGCGCATATCTTCGGTATATCCGTAACTTTCTTATATGTGCATATCTTCTGTATATGCACGTCGTTTATATATCTGCATCGTATACGCAAATTCCATATAAAAAAATTGTGCATATATGGAAGATATGCGCATCTCTTCCGTATATACATAAATTTCGTATATGCGCAAATTCCATATATAGAAATTGCGCATATACGGAAGTTGCGCATATACGGTAGATGCACATATACGAAAATTGTACATATACACAATATATGCGCATATCTTTTATATATGTGCATCTACCGTATATGCGCAACTTCCGTATATGCGCATATCTTCCATATATGCGTAAATTTCTTATACGTGCATATCTGTCGTGTATGCACGTCTTTTATATATGTGCATCTACCATATATGCGCAAGTTCCGTATACAAAAATTGTGCATATATGGAAATTGTGCACATACAAAAGATATGTGCATATCTTCTGTATATGCGTAACTTTCTTATATATGCATATCTTCCATATATGTACATATTTTATGTATGTGCATCTATCATACATGTGCAACTTCCATATATGGAAATTTTTCATATACGGAAATTGTGCATATATGGAAGATATGCGCATATCTTTTGTATATGCGAAATTTTTCTATATGCACATATCTTCCAGGTATATGTGCAACTTCCATATATACACATAACCTCAATGTATGTGAAACTTTAGTATATATAACTTTTGTATATGTGCATCTTTTGTATATGCACAACTTCCGTATATGCACATATCTTCCATATATACGTAACTTTCTTATATGTGTATATCTTCCATATATGCATGTCTTTTATATATGTGAATCTACAATACATGCGCAACTTCCATATACAGAAATTGCATGTATACGGAAATGTGCACATATAAGAAAGTTATGTATATACGGAAGATATGCACAATTTCCGTACATGCGCAATTTTCATATACGAAAATTGTACATATACGGAAGATATGCGCATATCTTCAGTATATCCCTAACTTTCTTATATGTGCATATCTTCTGTATATGCACGTTGTTTATGTATCTTCATCGTATATGCGCAAATTCCATATAAAGAAATTGCGCATATACGGAAATTGTGCATATATGTGCATATCTTTCGTCGATACATAAATTTCATATATACAAATTCCATATACACAAATTGCGCATATATGGAAGATATGTGCATATCTTCCGTATATACATAACTTTCTTATATGTGCATATCTTCCGTATATGCACGTCTTTTATGTATGTGCATCTACCGTATATTTGCAAATTCCATATACAGAAATTGCGCATATATAAAAGATGTGTATATACAGAGGTTGCGTATATACAGAAGTTACGTATATATAAAAAATGTGTATATACAGAGGTTGTGCCTATATAGAGACTACATTTTTGTGCATATATGGAAATTGTGCATATACGGAAGATATGTGCATATCTTCTATATATCTGTCACTTTCTTATATGTGCATATTTTCCGTATATACACGTCTTTTATGTATCTGCATCGTATATGCGCAAATTCCATATACAGAAATTGTGCATATACGGAAGATATGCGCATATCTTCGGTATATCCGTAACTTTCTTATATGTGTATATCTTCCATATATGCACGTCGTTTATGTATTTGCATCGTATATGCGCAAATTTCATATACAAAAATTGTGCATATACGGAAGATATGCACATCTCTTCTGTATATACATAAATTTCGTATATGCGCAAATTCCATATACAAAAATTGCGCATATACAAAAATTGTGCATATACGCAATATATGCGCATATATTTTGTATATGTGCATCTACCGTATATGCGCAACTTCTATATATGCGCATATCTTCCGTATATGCGTAAATTTCTTATATGTGCATATCTGTCGTGTATGCACGTCTTTTATATATGTGCATCTACCATATATGTGCAACTTTCGTATACAAAAATTGCGCATATATGGAAATTGTGCATATACAGAAGATATGTGCATATCATATCTTCCGTATATGCGTAACTTTCTTATATATGCATATCTTCCATATATGTACATCTTTTATGTATGTGTATCTACCATACATGTGCAACTTTCATATATGGAAATTTTTCATATACGAAAATTGTGCATATACGGAAGATATGCGCATATCTTTTGTATATGCGAAATTTTTCTATATACACATATCTTCCAGGTATATGTGCAACTTCCGTATATACACATAACCTCCATGTATGTGAAACTTTAATATATATAACTTTTGTATATGTGCATCTTTTGTATATGCGCAACTTCCATATATGCACATATCTTCCGTATATGCGTAACTTTCTTATATGTGTATATCTTCCGTATATGCATGTCTTTTATATATGTGAATCTACAGTATATGTGCAACTTCCATATACAGAAATTGCACGTATACAAAAATATGCACATATAAGAAAGTTAGGGATATATGGAAAATATGCACATATCTTCCGTATATGCACAATTTTCGTATATGCACAATTTCTGAAAATTGCGCATATACGGAAGATATGGGCATATCTTCAGTATATCCCTAACTTTCTTATATGTGCATATCTTCCGTATATGCACGTTGTTTATGTATCTTCATTGTATATGCGCATATATGGAAATTGTGCATATACGGAAGATATGTGTGTATCTTCCATATATACATAACTTTCTTATATGTGCATATCTTCCGTATATGCACGTCTTTTATGTATGTGCATCTACAGTATATGCGCAAATTCCATATACAGAAATTGTGCATATATGCAATATTCATGAACAAATCTTATTAGCCTCCATAAAGCAATTGTCATTAGTCATTACATTACAATATACTTACGACAGATAGAGTACCCACAATATTTGTAATATTAAAATGAAGAGATTCCATAAAACATTTTGAACCATGGGTAGTGAATACATCAAATAAATTCCAAAAGTTAGACGTTTCCAACAACCATTTGTAAATACAAGATTGAGGGTAGTAAGTGTCATCAAGGACCTAACAACAATATAATTTATGAGTAACTTCTTAACCATTCAACCAATTGATATCGTCACAGAAAAGAGGATTTGATGCAAGTACAAATTTCCTTCAAAGATTATCGGCCTCTTAGTTCGAGAGCATAACTAAATGATCATCTAATTTGAATAATTCAAGAGTTCCATATAAATTATTTGTTTTTTCTTTCAAGCATTCATTCCATGTCAGTGGTTTGTACAATAGTGGATGCTCTGAATCTACCAGCCCTGGTGCAGGCCTTATGATTATTGTCGAACGGGGACCCCATAGATACACAGTAGAGAGCATGTTGCTTTCACTATTCTTTACAACCCTATGAACAACACTTCTACATATTACATTACTCGGCACTTGCAAGTATTAGCAGTCACCATAAATCAAATGAGCATCTAATCCATCAAACAACAAGTTAAATTGTTATCATATGATTACCTGTAGCATGTATCCCATATTCGCTACTAGTTAATTGGTTATAGAAAGAATGATAATCCATCTTCCAACTTGTAGCTAAAAATCAAGACCTTCTAGTTGGCCCTCAAAAAGGAGCGTGGGGAGTGTAGAGTCTATCTAAGGAGCCATTCCCATTGTTTGAAATGGTTGTAGACATGAAGGATAATAGTTCATCACATCTATAAGATATAAACATTACCAAAATGTTGAAATCCATATAAAGGAGCAACCATCCACTAGAATGTAAGGATGACTATCCACTACAATAGCTAGTCTAATAGGATGTCCTTCATGTACATGGTTCATTCAACCATTCTTCCATTACATGTCTTCATACCTACACCTTTAACTCCTTGTGTGATCCAAAATGGATCCTGAAACTCTTTAAGTCTTCATGAACTCTCTATAATTTATGCCAAAAATTAAAAATCTTGTGAGGATCAAGCTCATCAAGGAATCCTCATGACAGTTGCTAACTGCAATCAGCGTGGATCAATGAGTGTCGTTGATCAAGCGCGCAGAGCGGCGAACCATAGTAACACGCGCTGTCACGAATTAGCAAAGTCAGCGATGGTTTGAGTCAACGGGGGAGGAATCTGATAAGTCGCTAATCGCATATCGCAGGGAAAACCTCTCGAAGAAGGAGAGCCACATGCGCCCGGACCCAAAAAATCATGAAATGCAGTGGAAAGTGTTTCGGTTTCGTCCGAGGCAGGATTCCACAGAAACCGGCAGGATATCGAAAGGGCTTCGAGTAGTCAGTAGTTTAGACCGAGTCCCGCCCGATGCCACACATCGAGTGACACGCGTCCAGCGGAAGAGAGAGAAAACCGCTCACATCGGATGGGTAAACGTCGAGCAAGTTATCCTCCCGATATGTGTAATTACCATAAGATCTGGAGGGTCCAGATCAATGGCGGAGATGCAACCCGATGGATGATCGGATTTGAAGAAGTTATAAAGTAGATTGTGCAGGATTTTGAAGTCCGACGTGGACGATGAGTTGGCAAAGATTCGTGTTTCGTGGGCATTCTTGGAATAAACGGAAATAACGGCCGTTTAAAATGATCAAGTGTTTCCGGTGAACCTGACACGCTCATCTGTTAAAGGAATAGGTGGCCACCTCCCTATAAGGAGTTATGCAGTTATTGTAACCGCCGAAAGAAGGGATTCAAACGGACAGAGGCAGAGAACCAGAATGCAGAGAAGTGAAAATGAACAGTCAGGAAGCAGATTGGCTTTAAAACCACAGACTAACAGAGAGGAGAGAGAGGCAATTCAAGAGTAGCTCAGGAAGTAGTAAGCAGACCTGGAGGCAGAGAAAGCAAAGCAGAGCTCACTGTAATAGGCAGAGCCACCAGAGGTTGGAGGCAGAGCCACAGAGCCAGAGAGCTCTAATAGACTTCTAAAGAGCCACGAGGCTGCAATGAAGTTGCAGCACAGCAGGAGATCAAATGATCGAGCTGTGGTTGGTTGTTTGAGGTGTGTCGAAGATAGAAGGAGTTTCAGAGACAAATTCAGAATTCTGAGGGAGTCAAAGAAGCCAGAAGCTCGAGAAGCTCAGAGCACTGACAGAAGGAATCAAGTCCAAAGAAGCCTAGACCTGTCTACAGAACAAGGATAGCCAGGGGTAAAATGGCATTTTAAGCCCATTGGTTCAGTTGTAAACTAATGGAGTTAAGTGTAGCACTTGTCAAAGAATTGAAGCCATAATCCCAGAGAGCCTAATCGAGTTGATTAGAGCTCAAGGAGACGTAGCCCAAGATATCAGGGTGAACTCACTAGTGGAATGTGAACAATCACTATGTAATGTGAAAATTCATGAGGGTAGTCCAAGAGTCAAAGGGGAATGTCAAGGGTCACCCCACCTTTTTTTATATATATAACCTCATAACTCATAGTACAAGCTTTTGGGAGCCAATATTTTGGCTAGGCATTGCTTAGAGGAGGCTTGGAGAGTATTGTGACAAGCCTTAGCTTCTCTACATCGTAGAGCGAGTACATCTCTATGGAGCAAACAGTATTGACTGTGATGTTCCACTATGGGGTCTAGTGGCTTTCAATGGTGTATGTATGGATGGAACTTTCACTTAATACATATAACAAAGGCAACATGTTTTCATGCATATGTTGTTATTGTAGTTCAACTATTCTGGTTACTTTAGCAATGTATGTTATTTACCTTACGCATTTGTGTATGAACTATTTTGTATGCAATTGTATGAATCTTGTTTGTTTGAATCACCTGCTCTCCTAGTTGCATAAAATGGACTCTACTCTTGTTCCAATCCACTAGAATAGGGGTGACAGAGCATTGTTATCCAATAAAACAATTCTCTAGTAATAGAAAAAAATTGCATAGGTCTAAAAATTCTTTTATAGCTATGCTAACCTTGATTCAAACATATGCACCTTCTCCTTCAAGTGTCGATTCTCCTCTTTAATATTTGCATTGATGGCCAGTGTATCTTCCAATCTGATGCGGGAGCATCCAGCCCAAAAAGGAAATTATTGTAAATAATAGACATAGGGTTCATACAGTTGTGGAATTAGTTTAATATTTAGGCTTTTATTAGATATTTTCAAAATAAATAAATAAAACTAGGAGAGCTTTTAGGCATAAAAGGAATGGATATGGACCATTAAGTGATAAGGATAGCTTTTCTATTTTAGAACAGGGAAAAAGATGAAAAGATGCTTTTGCCATATGTATGCATTGCATGAGCTTTAGTTGAGTGATTTTAGGATTTTTTTTATCATGCTAAGTTTAATAAATTAGGGAGCCTCAAAGGCATGGAAGGCAAGGAGGAGTGAGTGAGGAGTGAGTGTGAGAAGGGAGCAAGGATTCTCCTTGGGAGCCTTCGGGCAGTTTGTAAAAGGGCCATGGATTTGCATATCTGGCCATGAATATAACTGTTGTGTATGCTTGTTTTATGTAAATATGAGTATGTTGAATTCAGTTATGGATGAACTTGATTGCGTTTAATGAATTCTGAGATATGATACTATACATGTATCCAATGGTTGATTTAACTGTGGATTGGAAGGCGTGAATGGTATTTTTATTTCTCCGCTTATCATTTGACTGTGCATTCTAATTTGATTTCATTAAAATCATATGACAATCCTTTGTTTTGACTGAATTGTGGATATCGTTTTCCCACGCATAATAAACTGGGTGTGTTGAATAAAGCGATTGCTTTCTTGGTAGTGAGGCGCTCGACGTTATTATTATGATTCGGGCTTATCCATATATATGTGCACTAGGACAGAATATAAGGCGAATGTGTATAGCTGTTACTCCTTGAAGAGCCGCGTTTTTTTTATGTGGTAACGCTCGGTCCATGATTATCGACGGGGGTAGCTTGCGGATGGGCGTAAGTGGTATGCGTATGTGTAATAACCATTTGAAAATTCATATGCCTGCAGTATGTTTACTTGCGCCGGAAGCTTTATTGGTGGAAAAAAGGTTCTATAAATTTGTTATGCCTGTGCCCGACTTATAACATGTAACTGTTATATATATATAGTTCGGTTGCATAAGAAGGTTGAGGCGTGGGAATCGTTGACTTTTATATATATATAGTTCGATTGCATATGCAGGTTGAGACGTGGGAATCGGTTGCATAAGAGGGTTGAGCAGCGACATATTAAAGGCCGCATACGAGTGTGTCGGGCCGTCGGTTGCCTGCGCAATTACAATTAAATACACTCGAACCGGAAGCAACATCAAGGCAGGATATAATACACTCCAACTGGAAGCAACATCGAGGCAGGGTTGTATAGCTTTGCCATGGTAACTCTGTGTCTAACCAGAGCCTGTGTAAAATATACATATATCAAAGCCGGTCTATGGTAAAGAATAAAGGCCGCGCCGATACCAAAGAATTGATGCGGATGTGGTAAGTGAATATATAGATATACGGTATGCGCATGACAATGTTTCTTTTAAGAGTTCAATGAAGAGCACGAGAATGGTTATTATAGCACTGAGTGTTAAACAGGTATGGGTTTAAGCATTATGTGTTAAACAAGCATGGTTATGAATCATGAGATTACAACATCGTGAGAGAAGCTTGCTTTTATGTGCATGATCGTCGAAGGTCCTGGAAGGAGCGGCCTGGGAGCGGCCTGGGCTGCATCAGGTGGTATTAGAGCGGGAATACTTTGTTGAAGATTGTTTGTTTTCTGAATGAATACAGTCGAAAACTAAAGTGTGTGTTTCTTTGAATGTGTGATGAAGGGTTTTTAAATTTGATATGCAAACTACACAAGTGAACAGGATTGCAGAAGAGAAAAGAAGACAAGATCATGCAAGATCTTAAAAGGTAAGATGATTTCCTGATTTGAAATTTGTGAATTGAAGTTTATGGTTGCAGAGAAGTGGCAGTGAACCTGAAGAATCCAATAAGAAATTGGATAAAGAGGACAACTGAAGTGTTCTCAGGAGAGAGAAGGAGATTGCAGAAGCCTAGAGGGAGCAAAGGTGTTGCTCAGGAGAAGGTTCCAGACAAAGGACCGTGCTTACCAAAAGACTAAGTGAGGAGAGCTTAGTGAGGTAAGATTGCAGCCAGGAGGACTAGCTGTTGCAGAGGCTTGTTGCAAAAGAAGATTCAACAGAGGTTGAATAAAGTTGCAGATGAGAGAAGCCTACAGGAGCAGTAGAGGATGCTCGAAAGGTTCTAGCAGAGGACCAATGACTACCAAAAGACCAGATCCGGAGGGAAGGATTGGTGAGGTAAGTGGCAGCAAGAGAGTTTGTTGTGGTAGAAGCTTCATGCAACTCATAGGTGAGGAACTCATGGCGAAGGAGATGACTACTAAAGGTCATAAAGGAGAGAGCAGAGGTTCAGAAAGAGGCCACAGTAAAAAGGAGAAGAAATATGCCAAGGCGAATGGCATAAGACAGCAGTTGACTCAGGAAGAGTATGAGAAAGAGAAAGCTAAGATAGCAATTCATCTTGAGCTATTGATGGAGTTGTTACGGGAAAATGGGAAAGACCAGAGACATGGATTATTGATGAGGAAGAGAGTGAAGTGGCAGAGGCTACAGCAGAAAAGAGATTTACAGATAAGCATGCAGTTGACAGAGGAGAAGATCATTGATGATTTATTGAGTTATTGGGAAAATCCAGATCAGATGGATAATGTAAAACCATGTATTTTTGTAGCTGACAATTGTGGTGTGATGACAGGTTTTACTGAGGAGGATGTGCAACCTTGTGCAACTGTTACAGCACAAGAGGAAGTTCGTATGAATGCAGGTGATGATGATATGCTTCAGCAATGCTACAGAGAAATTGCATTGTTGGAATATTGGTTGGAGAATCCAAAGTATGACAAGGAGATTGCGGCAAATGCAAAGTTACAGTACAAGATATGGGATCCAGGCAAACATAGATCTGAACACATGATCAGGAGATCATGAAATTTTTCTACCTTGGGAGTATGATGCGGGAGCATCCAGCCCAAAAAGGAAATTATTGTAAATAATAGACATAGGGTCCATACAGTTGTGGAATTAGTTTAATATTTAGGCTTTTATTAGATATTTTCAAAATAAATAAATAAAACTAGGAGAGCTTTTAGGCATAAAAGGAATGGATATGGACCATTAAGTGATAATGATAGCTTTTCTATTTTAGAACAGGGAAAAAGATGAAAAGATGCTTTTGCCATATGTATGCATTGCATGAGCTTTAGTTGAGTGATTTTAGGATTTTTTTTATCATGCTAAGTTTAATAAATTAGGGAGCCTCAAAGGCATGGAAGGCAAGGAGGAGTGAGTGAGGAGTGAGTGTGAGAAGGGAGCAAGGATTCTCCTTGGGAGCCTTCAGGCAGTTTGTAAAAGGGCCATGGATTTGCATATCTGGCCATGAATATAACTGTTGTGTATGCTTGTTTTATGTAAATATGAGTATGTTGAATTCAGTTATGGATGAACTTGATTGCGTTTAATGAATTCTGAGATATGATACTATACATGTATCCAATGGTTGATTTAACTGTGGATTGGAAGGCGTGAATGGTCTTTTTATTTCTCCGCTTATCATTTGACTGTGCATTCTAATTTGATTTCATTAAAATCAGATGACAATCCTTTGTTTTGACTGAATTGTGGATATCGTTTTCCCACACATAATAAACTGGGTGTGTTGAATAAAGCGATTGCTTTCTTGGTAGTGAGGCGCTTGGCGTTATTATTATGATTCGGGCTTATCCATATATATGTGCACCAGGACAGAATATAAGGCGAATGTGTATAACTGTTACTCCTTGAAGAGCCGCATTTTTTTTATGTGGTAACGCTCGGTCCATGATTATCGACGGGGGTAGCTTGCGGATGGGCGTAAGTGGTATGTGTATGTGTAATAACCATTTGAAAATTCATATGCCTGCAGTATGTTTACTTGCGCCGGAAGCTTTATTGGTGGAAAAAAGGTTCTATAAATTTGTTATGCCTGTGCCCGACTTATAACATGTAACTGTTATGTATATATATATATATATATATATATATATATATATATATATATATATATATATATATATATATATATATAGTTCGGTTGCATAAGAAGGTTGAGGCGTGGGAATCGTTGACTGTTATATATATATATATATATATATATAGTTCGATTGCATAAGCAGGTTGAGACGTGGGAATTGGTTGCATAAGAGGGTTGAGCAGCGACATATTAAAGGCTGCATACGAGTGTGTCGGGCCATCGGTTGCCTGTGCAATTACAATTAAATACACTCGAACCGGAAGCAACATTAAGGCAGGATATAATACACTCCAACTGGAAGCAACATCGAGGCAGGGTTGTATAGCTTTGCCATGGTAACTCTGCGTCTAACTAGAGCCTGCGTAAAATATACATATATCAAAGCCGGTCTATGGTATAGAATAAAGGCCGCGCCGATACCAAAGAATTGATGCGGATGTGGTAAGTGAATATATAGATATACGGTATGCGCATGACAATGTTTCTTTTAAGAGTTCAATGAAGAGCACGAGAATGGTTATTATAGCACCGAGTGTTAAACAGGTATGGGTTTAAGCATTATGTGTTAAACAAGCATGGTTATGAATCATGAGATTACAACATCGTGAGAGAAGCTTGCTTTTATGTGCATGATCGTCGAAGGTCCTGGAAGGAGCGGCCTGGGAACGGACTGGGCTGCATCAGGCTCTCTCTTCCACATTGACTTTGCTTTCTTCTTGAGTACTAACAGCTTTATCAAGGTCAAAGATTCAAATACTTTGATTGGTATGACTTGTGAATGTGGTACTTATGGCCCTCACACCTCACCAACTTGGATCTTCTACAAAAATTAAATATTGTGCCTATTTAAGGAATTATGTAAAAGTCTTTGCATGAATTCCAAGGCTCCTATTCTCTTTGCATGAATGACATGGCATAGCATATATAGAAACTTGTATTCTAGTTTTTCTTCGAGTTCTTAGTTTTGTGACTATAATATTAATATGGACTCCCAACCAAATCAACATTGATGCTAGATGCAAGATGTACAAACCAATAGACAAATTCTATCATCAATGAAAATAAATAGTGCAACTCATCAAAATTCAGTTGGATTGTTTGCAATTTTATTTACTAAATAAGATTAGTTTCTTCTAACATTTATTCTTTGATTTGGTTTCAATTATGTGTTCATTCCTAGTACCTCAAGGTTGAGTTCATCAACTACATAACTCTAAATAAATTCACCACAAGCATAGTAATACTACCATGCATATAAAGTCAACTAACATGTGTTGAAATATTATTTTCAACTGCAGGGCCTGTCCTTTTCCATACCCCTGTACTGATGAATCAACAGCCATACCTCCGCATTGATGAATCTGCCATTAAACAGCCACAGCTCCAGTCTTTTCCTGAATCAGCCGTTACACAACAAATTTATTACGGAATGGTGGTCACTCACGGAATGATGGTAATTTATTGCTGTAGTTGGTAAATGTAGGTAGGATTTTTAATTTTATTTTATTTTAATTCACAGGTACAGTTTTGTTTTTACGGCAAAAGGAAAAGCGTGAAGTTTTAGTTTTCTGTTGAATCTGAAAAATGTAATGTAGACACAGCAGTGTGTTAGTTTTTTTTGGAACAGAGACAGAGCTCTCTTTGTAATGCACAGCAGTGCAGAAGTTTTTTTTATGTATGCAGCAGCGTGAATGTATGAATGTAATTTACACACAGCAGTGTAAAATGTTTCAAGGAAGAAACAGAGTGTTACAGCAGCGTGTTACAGCAGCGTTCTGAGCTGAAACAGAGTGTTACAACAACATTAGTTCTGACCAGAAATAGAGTGTTTTGTAAATGCACAGGAGTGCAGTCACAGCAATGCAGAGTGCAGACACAGTAGTGAAAAACAGCCTATTGATTTTTCAGAGGAGACAGAGTATTTTGTTTTCTGTAATGTACAGCAGTGCAGACACAGTAATGTATTTTCTGTTTACAGCATGAAGTTTTTTTTTTAAGTCTTGAACTGTCTTTAAAGTAGCCTTGTAGAAATCCCTCTGTTAGAGGAAGTATTATACATGAATACAACTTCCCTTTTGCTGTGCACTGTTGAAATTCAGTTTTCAGAAAATATTTTTTTTTGTGTTGCTGAAACACCAGTTTCGGCGTTGCTGCAACACCAGGGCAAAGAACGATTTTTTTTTTTCTGTTTTTCTAAGTTTTCTGTGTTAAAACAGAGTATAAAAACAGAGCATTTTTGTTGTCTGTCTGTTATGGAATTTTTATAAATTCCCAACATGGTATCAGAGCTAGTCCAGGCTCTTTGAAGTGTCAAAGAAGCTGAATGAAGGGTTTATTGCTGTAGCAGCTTTACCAGCGGAGTGAAGACAGTCAGTGAATTTTTTTTACACAGTCAAGTATTGAAAGAATGGCTAGCACCAGCACTAGTATGGGTATGTTTAACACCCAGCTCCCACAGTTTAATGGGAAAAACTATGACTATTGGGCCATAACCATGAGAGCCGTGTTTATCTCTCAAGATTTATGGGAATTAGTTGAATCTGGGTTTGCAGAACCAGCAGATGAAAATCAATTTAACAACTTAACTCAGGGAGAGAAAGATCTGCTAAAGAGCAATAGGAAGAAAGATGCAAAAGCCATTGTATTGTTGTATCAAGCAGTGGACCAGAGTGTATTTCCAAGAATAGCAGCAGCTAAGACATCCAATGAAGCATGGCAAACTCTCAAGACAGCCTATCAAGGCATGGAGAGAGTGAAGACAACAAAACTACAATTGCTGAGGAAGGATTTTGAGAATCTGAACATGAAGGAGTCAGACAACATTGACTCATTCTTCACACATGTGATTGGTCTGATCACACAGATGAGGACTCATGGAGAAACCATTGAAGAAAGGAGGATTGTGGAGAAAATATTGAGGGTCTTACCCTCAAAGTTTGATGCGATTGTCACCACCATTGAAGAGACAAAGGATCTCACAAACTTTTCAGTTGATGAACTACATGCATCACTGATAACACATGAGCAGAGGTTGAGTAGGAATGAAAACTCATCTCTAGAGCAAGCCTTCAAGACCCAGATGTCTTTTGGAAGAGGAAGAGGCCAAGGCAGAGGAAACAAGAGAGGAAGAGGCAGAAGTCAAAACAGAGGTGGAAGGAACAGCTCAGCAAATGCTCAAGGAAGAGGCAGCAATCCAAATCAGAACCAAGGCCAAGGCAACAGCCAGCAAAGAAGACAACATCATGCTCAAGGACAAAGGTATGAAAAATCCAATGTCCAATGTTATTATTGTAAAAAATATGGGCATTATGCCAGTGAATGTAAAAAGAAGCAGCATGATATGATCAATAGATCTAATGCAAACATTACTAGTGAAAATATCAGCCAAAATAATGTGCTGTTAGCTTGTAATATGGCTGAAACAAACAGTGAAGACATATGGTTTTTAGACTCGGGTTGCAGCAACCATATGACAGGAAACATAGCCTTCTTTTCTGCCCTAGATAAAAATGTGAAATCAGAAGTCACACTAGGAACTGATAGCAAAATCTCTGTTATGGGAAAAGGAGAAGTTAAAATATTTACAAAGCAAGGAGAAAAGAAAACCATAGCAGATGTCTACTATGTCCCTGGAATGAGGTGTAACCTCTTGAGTATTGGACAGCTTGTCCATAAGGGGTACAATGTTTTCTTTAAGAATGATGTATGCACCATCATGGACAGAGCACCCAGCAAGCGATGCATTGCTGAAGTGAAGATGACAAGGAACAGAATGTTCCCTCTTAGAATAAGAGCAGATTTGAAAAATAAAGAAGAAATTGCAGCAGTGACACAAGAGGCTTTCCAAAGCGTGCCAAAGGATGAAAATTGGTTGTGGCACTTGAGATTTGGACATCTCAATTTTGGAGGTTTAAACTTGTTAAGCAGAAAAGGAATGGTAAGAGGATTACCATTGATAGAGAAACCGGACAACCTTTGTGAAGGTTGCATTTTGGGGAAACAACATAGAGAAAGTTTTCCATCAGGTAAAAGCATAAGGGCAAAGGCACCCTTAGAGATCATCCACTCAGATTTATGTGGACCGATGCAAGCTCCATCATTAGTAGGCAGCCAATATTTCCTAACATTTATTGATGACTTTACAAGAAAAAGTTGGGTATATTTCCTTAAGAACAAAAGTGAAGTGTTTGAGAAATTTCGAAATTTCAAAGCACTTGTGGAGAACCAAAGCGGGCTGCATATAAAAGTTTTGAGAACTGACAGAGGAGGTGAGTATATCTCCAAGGAATTCCTACGATTTTGTAGAGAAAATGGAATTCACAAACAGTTTACAGCTAGGTACACCCCACAACAAAATGGAGTTGCTGAAAGGAAGAATAGGACCATCATGGATATGGCAAGGAGCATGCTGAAGGCAAAGCATTTGCCAAATGATTATTGGGCTGAAGCTGTAAATTGTGCAGTGTATATTTTGAACAGGTGTCCTACAAAAGCAGTGTTGAACAAAGTGCCGGAAGAAGCATGGAGTGGGAGAAAGCAAGGTGTCACCCACTTGAAAGTTTTTGGATGTGTGGCCTATGCACACATTCCGGATCAGCTAAGGAGGAAGTTGGACAGCAAAGGGGAGAAATGTATCTTCATTGGATACAGTGAGGAATCCAAAGCTTACAGGTTGTATATCCCATCTACCAAGAAATTTTTTGTCAGCAGAGATGTTCAGTTCATTGAGGAGGAAGCTTGGGATGGAAGCATAGAGAAAACAGTGAATGTTAAAAACTGTTTGTCTCATGATGAAGATGATGAGGAGGTGGTTGAAATGCATCCCCAAACAACAGCGCCAACACAAGGACAGCAAGAGACACCCTTGAGAAGAAATGAAAGTGCTTCTTCAAGCACACCACAAGGAGGAAATTCAAGTGCTTCTTCAAGCACTTATACACCAAATGAAAGAGGTAAGAAGTTCAGAAATTTAAATGAAATTTATGAACAAGAAGCAGCAAATGAAGGTATGAATTATTTATTTGCTTTATACTGTCATGTTGAAGACCCTATTCATTTCGAAGATGCAATTAAAGATAAGAAATGGATAGAAGCTATGGATGAGGAGATGAATGCCATAGAGAGAAACAAAACATGGGATTTGGTTGAGCTACCAAAAGGCAAAAAAGTCATTGGAGTGAAATGGGTTTACAAGACCAAGAGCAATGCTGAAGGTAAAATAGAAAGACACAAGGCAAGGCTGGTTGTCAAAGGGTAAAAGCAGCAATATGGGAGAGATTATGAGGAAAATTTCGCACCGGTTGCAAGAATGGAAACCGTGAGAGCAGTGCTGTCCATAGCAGCTCAAAACAAGTGGAAAGTTTACCAAATGGACGTGAAGTCAGCATTCCTAAATGGAGTGTTAAAGGAAGAGGTTTACATTGAAAAACCTCTAGGCTATGAGAAGAAAGGTGAAGAGCACAAAGTGTGCAGATTGAAGAAATCTCTTTATGGGCTGAAGCAAGCGCCAAGAGCATGGTACAGCAGGATAGATTCCTATCTATTGGATAATGAATTTGACAAGTGTGAAGGAGAACCCACCGTCTACATCAAAGAAAAGGATGGTAAAATTTTAATTGTTGTCTTATATGTTGATGATGTTATTTTCACAGGTAATGATGATCAGCTCATTGAGAATTTTAAATCAGTCATGAAAGAGGAATTTGAAATGACTGACATGGGTTTCTTGAGATACTTCTTAGGCATAGAAGTAGATCAAAATGAAAAAGGAATTTTTATCTCACAAGCTAGATATGTAAATCAAGTGTTGGGCAGATTTAACATGCAAGAATGCAAAGCAGCGATCACTCCCACAGTAATGGGATTAAAACTCAGCAGAGAGGACAGCAGCAAGGATTTTGATCCTAGTTTGTACAAGAGTATTGTTGGCAGCCTTATGTATTTAACAGCTACTAGGCCTGACATTATGTTTGCTGTTAGTTTAATTTCCAGATTCATGGAGAGGCCAAAGGAAGCACATTGGCAGGCAGCAAAAAGAATTCTGAGGTATGTCAAAGGTACCGAAAGGTTTGGAATTTTATATACTACTTCAGAATGTTCAAATTTAGTTGGATACACTGATAGTGATTGGGTTGGAAGTGTAGATGATCGGAAAAGCACTTCCGGTTATGTTTTTCATATGGGTTTAGGAGCCATTTCATGGGCTTCCAAGAAACAGCCAATTGTGGCATTGTCTACAACAGAAGCAGAGTACGTGGCAGCTACAGCAGCAGCTGTCAAGCAGTTTGGATGAGAAGGATGTTAAGGAGCTTAGGCCAAGAGCAGGTAAAAGGAACTGTGATTTATTGTGACAACAGTTCTGCTATTGCATTATCCAAAAATTCTGTGTTTCATAAGAGAACGAAACACATTGACACAAGGTTTCATTATATCAGAGAGTTGGTAAATAATGGAGAAATTGTTTTAGTACATTGCAAAACTCAGGAGCAGGTTGCAGACATTCTAACCAAGCCTTTGGGACAGAAAAGTTTTGAATTTTTGAGGAAATGCCTGGGTATGACTGATAACCCAACAGTTGAAACTAAAGGGGAGTGTTGAAATATTATTTTCAACTGCAGGGCCTGTCCTTTGCCATACCCCTGTACTGATGAATCAACAGCCATACCTCCGCATTGATGAATCTGCCATTAAACAGCTGCAGCTCCAGTCTTTTCCTGAATCAGCCATTACACAGCAATTTATTACGGAATGGTGGTCACTCACGGAATGATGGTAATTTATTGTTGTAGTTGGTAAATGTAGGTAGGATTTTTAATTTTATTTTATTTTAATTCACAGGTACAGTTTTGTTTTTACGGCAAAAGGAAAAGCGTGAAGTTTTAGTTTTCTGTTGAATCTGAAAAATGTAATGCAGACACAGCAGTGTGTTAGTTTTTTTTGGAACAGAGACAGAGCTCTCTTTGTAATGCACAACAGTGCAGAAGTTTTTTTTATGTATGCAGCAGCGTGAATGTATGAATGTAATTTACACACAACAGTGTAAAATGTTTCAAGGAAGAAACAGAGTGTTACAGCAGCGTGTTACAGCAGCGTTCTAACCTGAAACAGAGTGTTACAACAACATTAGTTCTGACCAGAAACAGAGTGTTTTGTCAATGCACAGGAGTGCAGTCACAGCAATGCAGAGTGCAGACACAGCAGTGAAAAACAGCCTATTGATTTTTCAGAGGAGACAGAGTATTTTGTTTTCTGTAATGTACAGCAGTGCAGACACAGTAATGTATTTTCTATTTACAGCATGAAGTTTTTTTTTAAGTCTTGAACTGTCTTTAAAGTAGCCTTGTAGAAATCCCTCTGTTAGAGGAAGTATTATACATGAATACAACTTCCCTTTTGCTGTGCACTGTTGAAATTCAGTTTTCAGAAAATATTTTTTTTTGAGTTGCTGAAACACCAGTTTCGGCGTTGCTGCAACACCAAACTACGTTGCTGCAACACCAGGGCAGAGAACGATTTTTTTTTTTCTGTTTTTCTGTGTTAAAACAGAGTATAAAAACAGAGCATTTTTGTTGTCTGTCTGTTATGGAATTTTTATGAATTCCCAACAACATGATACTACTATGATTTTTGTTCCCACAACACTATGGTTATCATTAACTAGATGATAAACAGTAATGATTAACATGGCTCAATATAGTACTTCTCATTTAATGGTTAAAACATGGCTCAATCTAACACTTCTAATGTCAATGATCAAATGAATGAACCACCATGGCTATTGTGAAATTAGACAACAAAATTCAAATTAAGTTCTCTTCCAATTGAAACTCATAACTATATTTAATTTAAGTACATAAAGACAGTGAAAACAATTCCCATTACCACTCTATCAAAAACATAAAGATAACTAGGCATTTATTTAGAAGTGGAAAATAAGTCTCAAAACATATTTTTGAAAGTATAAAATAATCATAAAATCAATCTTTACCTTAAAGAATAAGTGTAGTTTGATGATTAAAAACATATATTCTAAAAGCATACATATAGATATAATTATGTGAATTTTAGTTTTTTTTTGTGTGGTAGAAATCAAGTGATACAATTCTAGACAAGATTTTAATTTGTTGTTGATTAAAATAAGTTTCCAAATACATAAATAAATTCAAACCCATTGAAAAATCTTTAAGCCATTCCTATTATACAAATAAAAAAATATCAAATTACTAAATCTCTATCAAATTTTATACATATTACAATACTCAAATATTCTAAAAACATCTCTATCAATTTTCATACTAAATTGATAGAAAATTACTAAACTGATAAAATAAACATAATCATAAACACAATTATACCAAACCTGTAGAAAAATACCAAACTCATATATTAACACAATCATAAATTAAAACATACCGTGACAATCTGCAACCATTTGTATGTCTTGGATTTAAATATATAACTATATGTAACTATTACTGTGATAAAAAAAACACAATCATAGATTAAAATATACCGTGACAATTTGCAACCATTGGTATGTCTTGGACTTAAATATATAAGTATATGCAACTATTACTGTGATGTCATTTTGTATAATATTTTTTTTCCAGTACTAAAAAAGATATATTATACCCTATAATTAAATTTCAGCATATACACAATATTTTCCCAGTATTCCGTCATACAAATCATCTGGGTATGCATATCCAACATCCCATCCAAATAATGTCACAGCAACATATTATGGAAATAATGTCACAGTCCATAAACCCAGATCTGTTCCAGAATAAACATAAAAATATGAAAAGAATAAACATAAAAAGACAGAGATAATTACAACAAAATTAAACAGATGCCTATTAAACAAATTTGGGCTCATAACATAGATCGTGACAGCGGTAGAACCAAAAATCTCAATGGCACTAATATGAACCACTCAAACAGATTTCTCAGTCGACACTCAAACAGATTGCTCAGTTGAGACGAGAAGGCTTGAGGGAAATCTTCGCCAAAATTTGTTTTTGCTAATATCAACAAAAATAAGTTGCTCAACAAAAATGGAGTTATAGTCCTCTGAATATTTGTACAGTGCATCTAACAGAGTATATTATTCTAAAATACACGAGTTCTAACAATATGTTACAAAATTATCTCAATCACCTAAATTGTAATCATGAATCGTTCCTTGGGATCACAAATTTGGAAAAATGATGTTCTCAGTCCAGCGATTCTTCTCTGTTTTCTACCATCTGGCTTTATTGATTTTCTGATGAGCATTATCTCTAGGCAAGCAGGCGTTCTGGCTTGTTTCTGTCAGATCGATTGTTTCATGATCATTATCTCTACGCAGGCAGGCGTTTTGGGCTGCAATGCTTTGCCTGTAATTACAAGGAAGCGCAGTCATGGTTTTGATAGGACTGTGTTCTGGCATAGACAACAGTACGCAGTCCTTTCATGGCCGATTTATCTAAGCCATTACTGTGAGGCACTTCCTCTGCAACGTCCCCTGAAGACCTCGCTGCAATCATCTGACTGCAGCGAAGTGCCATTTAACAATAAAATTTATACAGAGTGCGAATACCTTTAGATAAATCAACAGGTACTGACGCTGTGTTAAGCTCCAGAATTCTTCTGCCAAGGGTTGTGTCCGCGCTCCTATTAGAATTGGGTCTGGAGAATCCCAAACTGAGCACCAAAAGCCTGAAAACTCCCCCCATTTGCTTTTGTCTATTACCTAAACTCTCATAATCTCTGAGGATCCAAGGCTGCAAAGAAAAAATTACGAGTCATGCAGTGGAAACTAACATAAAACCCATTAATGGCAGCAAGAAGATTGCAGAGTAAAGGGCAAAATAAAAGAAGAAGAAGCTGAAGGGATTACAAATTCCATAAGAGTATAGGACGCTGAAAGACAGAAATTTCGAAATTCAAGCGCGCCCAATTACAAATTCAAAATGAATGATGCATGGATGGCTCCGATGGTTTGACATGGACGCAGGATGATGGCAACGCATATCTCCATATGATCACATCATGCATATCTCCATCACTATTAACCACAAAGTGTTTGCCTGTTAAATAGATGTCAGAGTGTCGGTGCCTTGATGTTTTTAGGGAGTGTATTAATAGATAATACCGTGCCCTGAGGTCGTTAGGGAATGTATTAATGGATCAATAAATTTGGAAATAATAAGTGTTGCCTGGTATGTATGATTGGAAATAAGCGTTGCCTGGTATGTATGGTATGTATGATCGTGAATATTGGTTACCCCATGCTCATGCCTATACATAATGATCCACAGATGCAGAAGTGTACTTTACGTTGATCCTGCAGAGACTAAAAGACTTCGTAAAGTAAGGGGCATTTAAGGCCTTCAAACCAATAGCTGGATCTTGAGACCTAAAACCCATTATATACGAGATTATACCCTTTTCATTTACCGCCTGGCTATAGATTAGCTTGCTAGAGATTGGCTTATACTGCTTTATAATGCTTCGGGTGTATTTTAAGCGTATTAAATATCCTAAGCATAAGATTTATTGGAAGCGGTTGTTCACTTGGTTGATGCGTGAAACGTGAAAGGCACAAAACAGGTACGAAAATACTTAAAAAAGGATAAACTTGAATATTTGAAACATCATAGTCAACAGGTGAAACCAATGCAAAATAAAAATTTAGGAGACATCCCAAATCATGGCGGTGTCAATGAATGGGAAAACTCTGATTTTACTCCACCAAATCGTTGTGACAACCCCACGTGTAAGTGAAAAGGTAAAAATGAAGCAGAATAAACATTTAGTGCCATATTCAACAATCGTAAGGAAGCCATGGCCACAAAAGCATACCAGCGGATTCCAGAAGCCTTGGAGCTGGGAATGTTGATGCCATGAAAACTCTACAAGTCGTTTACCCACATCTGCAAATCTTAAAAAAACAAAAGATACTACAATAAGATGGGTATGTACTACATAGTGGCCGTTGGATTTAGAAATTCCCACTCAAATTCATGCGATTCAAATTCAAATAGAGTGGGCGGGCAAATTCAAAATATCAAAAGATAGTTTCAAATATGGGTAGTTCAGATCCATCATGTCCATGTTAGATCATCTGCCAGCGGCATAATCCATGATGATGAATATTAAATAATTACAAAAACATCAACCCATTTCTTCGGGGAAGTGTTAGCCGGAGATATTATATAAACTGGTTGACAACCAAAGCAAATATGAGAGTCCTTCCCCAAACACGGTCCATAGGATGTATTAATTATATAAACTGGTTGACAACCAAAGCAAATATGAGAGTCCTTCCCCAAACACGGTCCATAGGATGTATTAATGGGGAGTCGTCGGAGGAATTGGAATTGTGCGGATGGTCAAAAGTGGTAAAAAATTTCAAATTTTTTTGTAGAAACAATGTTTGAATCTTGCTTTTGATGGTGGAAATGGATTCAGCACCATCAAAAACGTCTAGGACACCTAAAAATTTGAGGTTTAACAACTATAACTTGGATTTACAAAAATCCTTGCCAGATTTCTCTAAAAATGACCAAAATTTCCATAACTTTTGGGGCAATTCCTTGACTAGTTATACTACGGCATTAATGAGCGTATAGCGTCGGAAATATTGGTTTCCGTCATTCACCAGCGTCTTGATTTCTTGATTTGGGGGCCACTAGAGTTCCGTCATTCTCGGGCATTTTGATTTCTTGATTTGGGGGTCACTACAGTTCCGTCATTCTCAGGGATCTTGATTGTTGGGCCCACTACAGTTGTGCATTCATCCTCTTCCGTCATTATCGGGCATCTTGATTGCTGGGCCCACTACAGTTGTGCTGTCATCCTCTTCGGTCATGGCAACCAATAAATCCTATGCTATTGAGTATTTAATGTCTTTAAGACAGTATCTGACAGTATTGGATGCCATGCTGACCATTCCCACCTTACATAAAACCATGCTATGCATTCGGAGAAGCATCTGAGATGCGACCTGCTGAGCATGCATGTTACTCTGTGTTTTCCGATGGTTCCATTTGTCGGAGCATGCAGAACCTGTAAATACGAACGAAAGACGAATTTGAATTTATATTTACCGTTGGAAATTTGAAATTTGGAATTATATTTACCGCTCAACCAATGTTTTCTTGCAACTGTTAGTTATTTGTTGCCTTTCCGCATCAGAAATTTGAAATTATATTTACTGCTCAACCAATATTTTCTTGCGACTGCTAGTTATTTGTTTCCTTTCCACATCAGGTCGAGCCGCGACACAGACACCGACGGGAAAATGTTCAAGGAATTCGTTCCGGCTGATGTCCAGCAATTGAAGTTTGCTGAGATTGAAAATGGCGGGCTGGAACTGGCTGGAAAATAGATTGGTGCTCAGATTCAGAGTCCTGAGGTTGGATAACAATTGAATTTGAGATGAAATTACTCGGCTGAGTTCCTTGTTGGAGAGATCAGGCGAGATTGGTTCTTCATAAAAGCAATGGATTTCAGGGCTGCTACTGCCATGGCCAAAGTTAGCGGGGCTGTCCACAGAGCAGAAGGTCTATGCAGGTTCTTGCCTCTGCAAACAAACTTCGGAAGATCAGTTCGTGAGACGTCACAAGCTAATTCCCAAATTCAGTACAGGATCATCTTGAAAAGAACTACTGTTAAAGCCGTGAGATCTAGTGACAACCAATTTGGCTCAAGTACTTTGATCAGATCATCTAGAACTTTCTACTTTTCATAAATAAATATCTAACTAAGCATTACTTCTATGTCTAGCCGTATGTGGGTATGAAATCCAGATTATAGTTTAATGTTTATTTTCAAAAACACTTCCACTGCAGGTGGTCGAAGTAGAGTGGACGCGGAGAAAACGGATTCAGGAGTTGACACTGTAAGAAACAAATAACTTGCCTCCACAGCACTGGATGAAGTGGGAGGAGTGGTCCGTTACTTATGCTTCAGACGTTTGTAAATTTCTGTTGTGGTTGCAGAACATGTTGATTAACACCAGACCCGTCTTTGCCATTGTTGCTTTGGCTTTGATATTGAGCCTCCTTGTATTTGTGTTGCTTCTCCTCTTTCTAGTCCTTCGAGTATCAACTCCTCTGATCGCATTGGCTATGGAGTTTGTGACCAAATTATTGCATGGGTAACACTGGTATACAAACACGTATATACATCATTCATATGTTTTGTGAACACCTGCTATTGGTATTGATCTAAATCAGTCGGCCACAATGGTTTTGTCTTTGCAAAACACTGCCTATTATGGAAGTTACAGGAATACCGAGAGACTCATGATAGGGCTCGTATTTTTTAATATTATGCAAAAATTCCGGATGGATGACATATAGTCTCTGCATAACGACTGGAGAATATCTTAATTCTGAATTTATAAAAGGATTGAACGATGAAATCCATTGACGAAGGATGCATGCTTATAATCTCTGTATATCACTGTACAATCTGTCTCGTATATTTTAATACGATGTGGAATAAATCTCTCGGTATACTAGCTTAATTCTGAATTTATAAAGTTTAACAATCAAACCCCTTGACGATTGATGCAGGCTTGTAATTTCTGCATATCAATGTTATGTGCCTCTGCACAATCATGCAATACTTACTATATTTTCTTTTGATAATATTTATTTTTATTTTTATTTAAAACAATTTCACATGAGATTCCTCATTGCTTTTCTATTCACAAAATAGGGACGTAGATAAAGATTTCAACACTATACATTTTGGAGGATGAGGGTACTTCAATTTTCCCAAGCCTTAATCCCTTAACACTTGCTAGATTGGGTTTTTAAAGTGGAGGAATTGTATAGCATGAAATTTGAAGAGAAAGTTCACATTTCAAATTAAAAGATTAATTATATTTTGGATTTTTAATATTCACAAATTAAAATAAATTATTATTTTCATATAAAAGAGAAAATATTTTAAAATTTTATGTATATCTCACACATCACAATTTTTATTGTATTAAGTTGTGAAGATCTACAAATCTTCCTTAAAATATGGACCTTAAGTACATTTCAAGGATCTTTAAAACATAAAATTTAAGTACATTTCAAGGAGTGTATATAGATGACATTGGTTCCCCTGTATTACAATTCATATAGAAATCATATATATTTACTTAAGCTCTACACATGAATCAAATGGGGAGAATTTCATTGGATCATTTACTTATAATATATATAGGAACCATATGGAGGAAATTTGGTAGAATCATTTACCTTTTCATCTAATATGAATATCATTCCTCAATACAATGAAATTGTTTTTCTTTCTTACAAGACTCAATTATTCACATAATTGCAATGAGGTTAAAAAAATAAAAATAAAGATAGAGTATTATTTTATAGATATCATTGTAATTTCCAATAAAGAAAAAAAAAACAACAACTATTTAAAACCAAACCAACAACAACAAAATTTTCCATAAAATAAATATAACTTACAAGAATATTTTTTCATAAGAATTATGGAGTCAATGATTAGTGCACATGTGCATTCCTATGCATCACACCATTTGTAAAATAACATAGAACTGACATTATTTTTAATCAACAAAAAATGAATGAACACTGAAAATGGGATAATAAGGAATCATAGCTCGACTTAATCAATTTTAATCTCAAGTGTTTGTTGTCATATCTTCAAAATAAATAGGCATAAACAAAACATGCTGGTGATATTCATAAATCTAAGAAAGCTAAGAAAGTAGTAAGTGCAATCAAAGAGTAGGATGTAAGACAATTTGCATTTTTAAATCCAAACACTAAAGGGCTAAGGTGTTGATTCGAATTGAAATTGTTTTTATCTACGAATAACAAAAGATTTCACCACAACCAAAGTTTTGATCTTCATTTCCCATTACTAAGACATAACTGTAATAAACTATCAAGATATGGAGAGAAATTGTTAGAATTCATTTTTCTAATTGTTTATATATATATATATATATAATACAAAAATAATAACAGGTAAAACATATTATAAAGTAAATTTTATCCTTCAAGTGAAAAAATTAGAAATGGTTTTCTTTGCAAATTTGATAAGAAACTTTTTATTTTAATTTGACCTCTATTAGAGGCTAAAGGGTTCTTAGAGGGTAATGATGAATTCAAATTTGAACCCTATATATATACAAACTCGAGTTTAACTAAAATCCAATGCTAGTGAGATAAACTAGAATTACTCAAAAGTAGAAAAAATTGTGGAGAGGAGTTCAGAATCTAGAAATATTTATGGTTAAGATACTGAAGTATCTCAAGGTTGAGCACAAAAGAAATTATACATTTTCCTCATACTAGCCTATTGAATGTGTGTCTCACTACAATAAAATGGATACATGTCAACTAAAGGTTGAACACCCAAAGAATTACACATGTGGCTCATATTAAAATTAATTGTAATTTATTTCTTATTTGTAATTATTTTTTTCTAAGTACAAGTTTTTTCATTATTTCTAATAACTATAATAAATTGAAATATGTCTTGGTCTTCCAGTAGGGAAACTAGGCGAGGCATAAAATTTCATTTTCTTTAAAAGCCACACAAAATTTTTAGTAATAGTGTACCAAAAAACCAAAAACTTTGTTTGAAATAAGTTGCCTCTAGGGTTATACTCAAGCAAAAAAACAAAGTAACTAGGACTTGATAGCAAATAACGAGAGAACATAGTTAACATTCAATATTTTCTAGAGTCTGAGGCTTCCACATGGATAGGATCCCCATAATCTCTTGGAGAGCAATCTAGAGCAGGGGGCAAGTCAAGGCAACCTTCAATTTTCTCTAGTCTTTGGTCCATCGAGTGCACTAACACCTATAATTCATTCAATTAAAGAAGCATCCCTTCTTTGGAAGTGTTCCTATCCACCAACACATAGCCGAACAACAACTTGAGGTGCTAGTAAAGAATAACTATAATGATTGAGGTGACCCCAAGAGTGGCCTATGTTTGGAACTTATCTTGCTACTTTGGCAAGCACCTTAGAGTTAGTAATGCATTTTTTCTCATGTGAAATGTCACATTCAACATGGGAAATTTCTTCTTGAAGGCTTGTATTATTAAAAAAAAAATGTATTATATTGTTTAATTTTTTTTGAAAGTTTGGTAGTGGTGAGGCTATATCGTGGTCATATCCAAGAATAACATTCGAATAGAGTGGGGAATTGAATCATTTTCTTAAACATCTAGGAGTACCTTAACAACATAGTCATCACCATCTATCCAAAACCCGTCGACATTTTTTTGTTTATTTTTAAATTAATTTATAATTTTTAATAAATTTTTATTAAATATTTCTTAAATTATAATAAAATATAAATAATACAAAATCTAATTATTAATAAAAAATTTTAGTTAAAAATATTCTTAACTTTATTAAATCTATATTAAAATATTATTTAAATTTTTTTATTATAATGAAGGATATATATTAAACAACCTAATTATCATATAGATGTGATCATTTAATATTTATGAATAATATATATAGTTATATTTAAGTATAAAATATTGACGTAATTTAACTATTTTATAGTGTAGCTCACACAGTGTAGCTTAATTAGTGATCATTCTATTCAAAAGTATTATATAAATTACTAGATTAAAGGCTCAAAGTCCCTGTGGATTAAGCCAACAAAAAATAATAATAATCATTATTTTATTTTTTATTTTTTTTGGTATATTTTCTAATCAATTTTTCTTAAGTATTTGGTAGGGATTTATTAGTATAGAAACAAAAATAATTCCTCAAGTAAGAGATCTAAATCTAGAGGAAGATATAATCTCCAGGAAAATTTGTAAAGGTATGTTGGAGATGCAAAAAAGAAGACATAAAGAAAATGATTTTATGATACTGATTATATAGAAGAAAAAACCTTTAGATGAAGTAGGGGATGTGTACTTGCCCTTTTCATGCACACATGTAGATCTTGAGGCATGGTTGGTTAACTCAATTGAATCTTCTCATATGACTCGTCGCAAGGAGTGATTTGTGCATATGAAAGGTACGATGGAAATGGCATTTTCCTAGGAGATTTATCGACAACCAAAACTATAAGACGAGGAAAATTCACATTGAATCTCATGGATGGAAGGATTAAAACACTCTTTTGTGTTCTACACATCACAGTATTGACCATATATTTGATTTCAATAATCAAGATGAGTGATGCAGGTGTAAAAACAATGTTTGAAAATAAAATGTATAGAATAGTTCAAGGAGCAATGGTATTACCAAGAGGAGTTAAGGTTTGAACTCTATATAAGATATTGAGAAGGACTATTAGTGATGGGTGAAACAATCCCTTTGTTCCTCATAATGGAACTGAAGAAGGAAAAAACCCTATAGTATTTAGAAATAAGACTATGCTATGGAATAAAAAACTGGGACATACCAGAAAGAAGGGCCTTCAAGCACTACATGGGAAAGGTATGGTAGAATGTATGTATAATTACTCTCTATATTTTGATTTATATGAGCATTTCCTATACAAGAAACATAATTAGGTAATATTATCCTCTAGTAGTATGGCGAAAAAATAAATATTGTAGTGGATGCATAATGATGTGTTCGGAAATGTGTTGGTTCAATCACTAGGAAACTATATGCATTGTGTCTCATTTATAGATGAATTATCAAGAAATACGTAAATTTATTTTGTCAGGAATAAATCTGAAGTGTTTGACAAATTTAAAACTTTAAGGCTCTTGTGGATAATTAGACAAAGAGGAAACTAAAGGCAATGAGGATGGATAACAATGGAGAATTATTTGGGAATGAATTTGAGGAGTTCTAAAAGAAGTGTGATATAACAACACATAAGACTACTCCATATACACCTTAGAACAAGAATAAAATCTGTTTTGGGCCACAAATCGAATAAGCAGACTTCAGTGAATATTAAAGGATCTGTGGTTGATCTCTAGTCACTGTTGAGGGTCGTGTTTGATCTGTGGAGGAGGCACAAACTTGAGGAACAAGTTTGGGTCTATTTGTGTATAGGTTTGGTGGCATTTCCTATTTTGAGGGGTTGAGATACTCTATGTGCAATCCAAGGTAATTTTTGGCAGATTGGTATGATATTTGTGTGTGGGATATCTCTAAGAGGAGTCGCAGTCTTGTACAATAGTTAGATAGGAGGGTCATAGCCTTGTACCTCAGTTAGAAGGTGGTCGAAAGGCCTAAACAATGGATGGAAAGACCTTAGATAGAAAAATATGGCAGCAATAGCACAAGGGAGAAATTTCACAGTATTTGGGAGATTGTTCGAGCATTTTGGAGAGGGATAATAGGTTTTTGGAAGCCCTAAATAGGAGCAGAGGCTATAGCAAAGAGACACCAAACCTAAGGTATGTATTGATGATGTGTTTAAGGATGATTTGTTACTAGATGACAGAGTCTAGATTGGACATTTGTATTGGATGCTCATAGATTATTGGAGGGCAGTGTGAGAGTGGACCAAGTGTGGCCTAGAGTAACACCTTGATCAACTAAGGTGGCTACTAGAAGAAGCAGAATTGGAGTAGCATAAAAATCAACTTATGGAGGGTTGTAGAAGGTTGCTTCAATCCCTAATGAACAAGTCTCTTGAAGGACTAAGATATTATTAGAAGTGGCAGAAGAAGAGATCACAAATTTGATCAGCAAGGCGCAGTTTGTAGCCTTAGATTTGTCTTGTGGAGAAGGACATCTACAACAGAAGTTGGTTAGTTCTCCATGCCCTAAGTTCATTTCTAGAGAAGGACATTTGATAGTGATAGAGGGAAGTCCCCCAGCCCTAAGTGTGTCTTCATCGAGAAACACAAAAAGGCACTAGTGGGAAGAAATTCCCAAAATAACTTAGGAGCAGCAGTGAGAAGTTGAGAGTTGTGAACAACTTGAGAGGAGTATCAATGTGTTGATGCATTGAAGGATTAAAAATCAAGTAGAGAGAATTTGGAGTTGATTTCATTAACCTAATGGAGTTGGTTCATTGATAGAGGCAGATTAGAGTTGTTGCAGATCGAGATTTAAAGGACTAAGCAGATGTGTACAAGGTATGACTAAGGGAGTTGTGAGGAGTTGTACATCAGCTAGACTGTCAGAGTACTTTGTAAGGGTAGATTGGTTGTCAAAGGACTGACACCAAGCCCTAGTTGTTGTTTTCTTATATCAGTGGATGTATGAGGGCAATTATCATTGGCACATGAACCATAGACTATTGTATTATTAGTTTATTAATATAACAAAGTTGGATTGTAAAAAATTGTAAAAAGTTGTCTATATTTGTCCATGTGTTGATTTACTGTTGTATATTATTATACTATGAAAAGTAGCCTTGTTGTGATACTTGGATTGGTAACATCAATGATTTAAGATTCTATCCCGGACTCTAGTATCACGTAAAAACAACATAGTATCAGAGAGACTTTGAAGGGCCGGTGAATTAGAGTGTGCATTGTGAAGCAGCTCAAAGGGAGCTAGATTATCTAAAGCATGGAGCAAAGGGTTCAAATGAAGTCATGGAGATGTGGTCTTGAATAGCATGGAAGTGAGATTGACTGGGAGTTTTGGTGGATTAGTGGAGAACTTGGTGAAAAACAATTTTTTGTAGGGTAGGTAGTTGATCATGAACTTCCTCTGACTTTCCATGGATTTTTGGGAAAGCTCGAGGATTTATTTGACATGCATGATATTGGTTTGATCTAGATTGCTTCATGTGATGGAATGGAGATTGGCAGACTAGTTTCTTCATTAGATCGTGATGTTGCATATCTAAGAGTGGAGGGTGTGCAGAGGTGGTGTTTGATCCAGGAGGATGAGTGCTAGTAGGATTGAGTTGGGTTGATGATGGAACATGTTCCACCACAACTTAGACTGGCCTTGTAGGATAAGAGGTCAGTAGTATATTAAGTCATTGGAGACCGTGTAAACTCAAAGGGAGTCTCGCTTTAGAGGGAGTAGCCCTATGGAAGTGTTTAGGTCTTTAGGTTAAGATGAGATGATGCAAAGGAACTATCGATATTACAAGGTTAATTCTACAAAGTATACTGCAGTGATGGATGCCATATGGGCTAGTGTCGTCGGTGATGAAGTTGATGGAGACTTCCTAGTGTTCGAGGTACCTCCCTTGCTAAGAGGAAGTGTTGATATTTGTATCTTGAGAGGTACTCCAAACCCCAAGATAGTGGGTTTTGGAAGAACTGGCACACAGAAGTGACTTGTGGATAAAGAACCCAAGTTTGTGGGCTTTGTACCCAAGCTTATGGGTGTGAAACCACCAAGAGAAACCATGGTTTGACACAGGGAGGTGAAGGGGCAGCCATAGAGGAGATACGGGCCACTTCAATCACTTAAAAAGGACGTATCAAAATGGGGTTGTAAATTTTTATATGTGGTTGTGGGTTAATTTGTCAAGGAGAGCAGGTCGGCTAGGGCTAGATTAGCCCTCTTGATAGTTCATTGGGAACCACATGTTCACGGCGCTCCTAACGAAACTGTAAAGCTTTGAAATACTAGTATATACAAAGCCCTCATTAAAGAGAAGCAACAGTCATATATTAATAAGAGACAAGAGCATCTTATTCACCATTCTAAAGTTGCACCCAAAAAAATTTGGCGGATGGTGCTTGTTTGTAAATCTAACGATAATCATTCGATCCCCTTAGAAAAGTGGCACATATTTCTTAAGACATTGTATGACTCCCCAGACACCATGGGCAACATCGTTAGCCCTCCTATTAAGGAAGATATCTTTTCTCTTGAGGACTCAAGAAAAGTGGGACATCTATCTTAAGACGTTGTATGACTCCCCGGACACCATGGGAAACATCGTTATCACTCCTATTAAGGAAGATATCTTTCCTCTTGAGGACGTTGAGTCTGGGATTAATAATCTTGCTAGGGGGAAGCTAAGGACATTTAAGGATACCAAGGTGAGATCTTAAAGTTTGTAAGATCTATCCTCATTCCTCATCTCCACAAGCTTCTCAATTTGGTTGTAAAGCATGGCTTCCCTAAAACTTGGACATAAAGCCTTATTGTGCCTATGTTTAAAAATGGGGACAAAACCTTTCCCGCTAATTACATGACCATTATGATTAGCCACATATTAGCTTAGATTTATGGTCTCATTTTGGAAAAGAAAATTAGCCATTGGCTTGAAAGGAACAATAAAAGAGCTAAAGGGAAAGTTGGGTTTTGGAGATACCACTCAACTATAGACCACCTTGTCACTCAGGATCATTGTTGAGGAATGTTGCAATAGTAAAGTTGATATATTTTGTTACTTTGTGGACTTTAGAAAATCCTTCGACACTGTTCCTCAATATAAGATTTGGAAAAGACTTGATGAGATCATAATTATTCCTCCTAAGTTGAAGATTGTTATGATTCGCCTCTACGAGACAGTTGTTGCCAATATTAAAATCACCGAAGGGTGGTATAAAGATATTAAATGAAATATCGGGGTTAAGCAAGGGTGCCCCCTTTCCCTACCTGTTTTTTTATTTACATCAATAGGTTAGAGGAGAGTTTGGAAATCGAGGGGTGCAAAGGAACTGAGCTTGCTAGTATTACCATCACTCTTCTCCTCTATGCCGATGATATCGTTCTTCTTGCTAGAAGCTATTAGGAACTAAACAAGAAACTTAAGACTCTTCATTACTATTTCTCTAAGATGGCTATGACGGTTAATACTGACTCTATTATATTACAATCATATGCAACGTTTAAAAGAAGTTGGTTTTATACGACCCAAAAAAATTGAGGAATAGTTGAATTCATCCAAGTGTAGAGCTAACCAAATCCCAAATGAAGATTGTGTGCCTGATGAAAAGAGTAACAAAAATTATTGGGTTCGTAGCCAAAATAAGAATACTCATGATATTTGGTACAATGTCATATATAAAGATTCCAATCTACACTTCTGTAATTGCAAGTGGGCCCTAAATGGAAATGTTTGTAAACATGTATTGAAAGTTGAGATGCTAGCAAGTAACATTAGTTTGGGTGAAAATGTATTGCCTAATGTCACTAAACCTACTACAGAAATTCCTAGAATTTTATTTGATTTGAATGAATCACCTGTATTGGGCCCAAAAATCCAAACAGAGCTTCTACCATGCTTTGATTCTCCTCCCAATCTAAATTATCATAATGAAATAAGCATTGATGATTTAGATAATTTCTCATATAATGTTGAATCAACCAATGTACAACTAGATAGTGCATTATTTGAAGATGATGAGATGAAACGTGTTAACTCATCAACTCATGAGAAATTGAGATCCATAATACCTACAAATTTGGAACAGGCATATGCATTAAACAACTTGGTAGCAAAGTATGTCAAGAATACAACAGAATGTTTTTCAATACTGTAACTCCATCCAAGATCACTACCAAGAGAAAACATACTTTCTTGAGCCCAGTCAATAAGAAAAGGCGTTGCGATCGCAAGTCAAAAGCAGGGAAAGCTAAACTACAATTTGAAAGGGTTGGACGAGTTCGTGCAAAAGAAAAGAGCATGAAAGAAGAACTGGAGTTCTCTTCTCAACAACAAAGAAATGTGGACCACATGCCTGAGTTAGTACAACATTCTATTATACACAAAAATGGTATGGAAATATGATGTTATGCATTTTTTCATGTGAAATATGATATACTATCATTTGCAATGCCTAGGTATAACTATATGAACTTTTTTTGTTGTTACAGTTGGCGGGACAACTTGCCGACTCCAATTATTTAATGAGCATGTCGGTGAAAGAAACTATATCATTGGGAACACTTCTCCAATCAATACCATCCAAATCTCCTACCCGGGGGTGCTTCCCCCTATTGTACAACCAATGGGGATGTATTGTTGGCCACACCCACCACCTTTTTCCTTCATAAATTCTCCCATGCCTATAACCGCCTCCCCAAAACCTTCCAATTCCCATCCCTACCCTTTAACCATCCACCCTTCTCATTGTTCCAATCATCCACCCTTAACATTCAAATTTCCCCGCCTAGGGTGATCCCTCGCCCTAGGGTTATTCCCACTATCGTACAACTGATGGGGATGTATCATCGCCCAAACCCACTAACTTTTTCCAATTTTTCTTCCACCATGCCTCTATCAATCACCCTTGAACCATGCCTATATCCATCACCAAGTGCTCCACCATCTACCTAGGAAGGGCAGTCTTCTCCATTGCCTTAGATCTTCATGGGGAGAATGAGTAGTTGATCAAAAACTTATCATTAATTAGCGAAATTTGCTATATGCATTTTGGATTTTACAACTAATTGGTTATTGAATTTTTGCAGCAATACCAATTTGGAAATGCACTTGGGAGTGCCAAGAGTGGCGATGGTGACTTATATACCCAATTTCTAGATCCGTCATGAGGCCGCTTTTCCATAATGTCATTCATGGGCATGAACTTCCATTATCTATGTCAGGAATGAAGTTCCATTTTGTAGAAATGAAAAATGTATAGCTAGACAAATTTGGAATACAAATACATGAATTTGAACTTGTGTGTATAACAATGTCTTCATTGACATGATGTGGATTTGATGTTAAATTCTATCAATGTTACATTAGTTTTGATGAATGTAGTTAGAATGGATTTATTTGTTTCATTTACAAGTTATCAAGTTTGCAAGTTAAGTTACTTTTATATTTATATCTTACTCAATGTTGCATGCATGAACAAACATATCATTACCAAGGAACTTTGCTTAGTTATAATAATAGATGTATCATGTACATGAGGAGAGCATATATATGGATTTAGATTTATTTTAATTTTTAATTTATGAAAAAGAAAACTAAAGTTGAATTTTTGAAAAAGAAAAGTACACTATACATGCCTTATAAGAAAATCTGCAAAAATAGATAAATATTTGAGCCTTTACCACTTCAATACTAACATTTAAAGATGAAAACTTTATTGATAAGTGATGTAGATTTGAGCCTCGGGACCTGATGGCTTCAATACATAATTCTTTCGAGTGGCCTCGCCTATTTTGGGTAAGGATATCTTGGAAGTGGTTGAAGAATCTCGACTATCTCATAAGGTACATCCCTCTCTAAACTCTACTTTTATAGCCCTGATTCCAAAAACAACTCATTCTGAAGACCCTCAGGGATTCATACCTATTTCTATATGTAATATCATATATAAAATTATCTCCACCATTATGGTCAATCGTCTTAAACCCTTTCTTCCTGCCCTGATTTCTCCTGAGAAAACTGGTTTTGTCCAAGGCCGCCAAATTATGGATGGCATTGTCACTACCCAGGAGGCAATTCACTCTCTCAAGAGCCTTAAATCAAAGGGTATGATGATAAAATTAGATTTATCCAAAGCCTATGATCACCTGAGTTGGTCCTTTTTTATGAACATAGTGAAAGCCTTTAGATTTGACCAACGATGGATCCAATGGATTTCTTCTCTCATTTCCTCCCCAGTATTATCGATCCTCATTAATGGCTCTCCCTCCCACACCTTCAATGCATCCAGAGGCCTCCATTAAGGTGACCCTATTTCACCCTTCCTCTTCATTCTGGCTGCGGAAGGGCCGGGAAGATATATAAAATTAGTTATTCAAGTTGTCCATTTAAAAGGAATTCATCTATGGGGCAATGATCTTCCCTTATCCCACCAACAATTTATGGATGATATAACGTTATCATGTCAAGTCTCTCTTCAGGAATCCAAGGCTCTAAAAACCATACTGCAAGACTTTATGCAAGATTCTAGTACTCAGATCAGTAATGAGAAATCCAATATCTTTTTCTTCAACACCCTGATTCCTTCCCAATCTTTCGTGGTTAGGATTCTGGGATTTCGCATTGGCTCCCTTCTGTCCAAATACTTGGGAATTCCCCTAGTGACTATCTTTCTTAGGACTTCCTGTTGGAAAACCATCCTTGAGCGTATCCATTCTCGACTTCAAAACTAGTCTTTCTGATCCCTAAACATTGTTGGGAGGGTGGTTTTACTGAAGGTTGTGCTACAATCGATCCTAATATATCAACTCTCGGGTCTAGCTACTCCTAAAATTGCTTGCTCTGATATGACAACTATCTTCAAAAACTTCCTATGGCAGGGGACTTAGGAAGCTAAAAAATGGGCACTCCTTTCATGCAATGAGTTGACTAAACCTAAAATGGCAAGGGGGTTAGGTCTTCAAGATCCCTTTCTACTAAACCAAGTGATGGGAGTGGGGGGCGGGAGGGGGGGGGGAACTCTCGTGGCGATGGATTCAAGGTGTAGCTGATCTTTGGAAGGTCATCTAGGGCTAGAAATATAACATGCCTTCAACTATAGAGGAAAGACTGAGAATGCAGGGAACTCCAAGAGGATCATCAATTTGGAACTTAGCTTCTGATAATAAAGAGTTAATTTGCAACCATACATTCTGGAAAATCAGAGATGGGAGGAGTGCTATATTCTGGCCAGATTCGTGGCAACAATGGGAAAAATTATTGAGTTGCCAAGATTTTGCGAAGATCTTCCTTTTCACTAATAAACCCCACAATTTGATGGTTAATCAGTTTTGGGACCCGACCCCCAGGAATCAATGGAGAAAGTGGAAAACTAAACAAGACTGGAACAACCCTCTTGACTCAAATCAATGGGATGTTTTTGATTCTGAGTTTCACAATAGAAGAATTGCATCGTTAGAAGGACAAGACATTCTCAGGTGGGGCTATAAAACTAAAGGTATGTTCACCATAAAAGAAGCTTACCAACTGGCATCAAAGGAGCATCCAGATCAGTACAATCTGCTCTGGAGGAAAATATGGATGGGACAATTTTGGCCAAAAGTAATGTATTTCCTGTGGCTAGTGTGCAGTGGCAAGATTCTCACCTAGGACAAATTACAGAAGAGAGAAATCCATGGGCCCTCTTTTTGCAATATGTGTGCCTCTCAGACTGAAACCATAGAGCATCTCCTGAATATATGCCCCTTTGTAGCCCAACTTTGGCAGAATATAAATACTCATTTTGGTCATCTAGACCAGGATAATACCAGTATCCAATCCACCATTGGGAGTTGGAGGAAAAAAATCTCTTCCAATCTGATGGTAAATCGAGCCTGGTGTCTATCTCTCGGCTTTCTTTTATGGGCAGTATGGAAGGAAAGGAACATAAGGATTTTCAAGGACCAGAAACTGTCACACTTGGAAATCTGGAAAGGAATACTCCAAAATGTAAGGGAATCTATACTAGTAGAGAAATAGCATTCTGATGATTGGAAGGTCAACCCCCAAGAAGCACGAATATTGTCTACTCTCAACTTATCCCAGCAAATGCTTACACCTTCATATTGGAACTTAAATTTGCCTCTCAGCCAATCTCCTTCTCGCTTGTCATGACCCCTTAGGGTTTTTTCAAGATAAACTTTGATGGGGCATCCAAAGGTAACCCTAGGGATGCAGGTTTTGGAGGGGTCATCAGGGATTCACGAGGCTAGGATGTTCAAACATATGCTTCGGATTGTGGCATGGCAAGTAACAAAGAAGATGAATTCGATGTTGTTAAACATGGTTTGATAATAGCCAAAAGGGAAGGGTTGAGAAAAATGGTGGTGGAAGGTGACTCTTCTCTGGTCATTAGTATTATTAAAAAAATTAACCAGGTGTCCCAGTGGGAAAATATTAGTAAAAGTTGGAGGACCGCTTGCTTGATCCAAGATATCAGTGAACTCATTCAATATTTCGAATATATCATCCCCTCGCATGTCTCTCGCAATGGCAACAAAGCTACATATTTCTTAGCAAACTAGGGCTATCTTCAGTCGAGAGTGAATATAGATAAGCCTTGGATAAGGGAGATTGGGGAAGAAGGAATGGAACAATTGACTCTGATTTTGAACTAGGACCTGGCTCTTAATCAGAACCCCTGATCGGGGTGTGAGACAGCTGAAGGCCTGCTTGGTCTTGATTGATATGACAGAGCTTTTATTGTTTTGGTATGGTGGGTAGTATCCCTCACGCCCTCACACGCATATTCACTGTGATACTATGAAGCGTCGTAGATCTTGGCAAATCCACGACATGAAGGTTGGTAATCCTTGGCACCTATAGGTAGTGGGAGCAAAGGTTACGTTAAGACCATATATCTTGCGTATAAACCCAGGTCCTCAGTTTCTTAAGGAGCCTAAGTTTGTTGGTTACAGGTTCGCGACAATGGGAGCACGAGAGGAGTACCCACCTACTACATGTCTTTGCTTGAGGTTGGCATATAAAGTCTGGTTTGCCTATGTTGTCTGGAGAAGGGTGAAGAAAGGGGGCCCGACCTTGGTAGATATGGTCAAGTCTCAACCTCGCAATGGAGCCTCGGGTCAAGGTGGAAGAGGTAGAAGACACTAGGAAGATAAAGGAAAAGATGTAGATCCATCTTCCAATCAAACTGAGCGGTAGACGCCTGCGCGACAAAGAACTGAACAACAGGAGACTGCACGACAGGTGAGTGCATGGTAGATGACTGCATGGTAGGGGATTGCATGACAGGGGACTGCGCGACGGGGGATAGCGTGGCATGGGACTGCGTGGAAGATGGGTTGAAAAAAATTATGAGAATCTTCAGGCCACGGTCAAGGCTTACTGCGAAAGGACAGCGACACAGGTGAAACAATTGATTGCGAACTGTGAGACAGAGTTGAATTTGCAAGCTAAGCTAAAACTTCCAGGCGAAGACTTGGGGGAACTAATCACGGACCCTAGGTACACAAGTGACCATCTCACCTTGTTCATACAATCCATTCATCTTTACTGGTTAATGAAGTGCATAGTGGCCAAAGCAATGGCCGCGACCACCAACGGAGTGGTGCACAATGACGTCGAGTCGGGTCTACAAGACATTCAAAATGAGCTCCAGCTTATCCAACGTCAGTCGCAGAACTAGAACAACGCTCTGGGTTGCATCAAGCGACATATCCCATGTTTGCCACAAATTGAATTACCAGGATCAAGTGCTAAAGATCCTGGTCAGGTGGAATAGTTGGATGATTAGTGGATCGAAGTTATGACTGTTAATTTTAGATTTTTTTGGATGTTTATGTCGGGTAACATTTATGTTTTCAGTTTGATGTTTATTAGTTGGTTTCTAGATTATCGACCTTATAAGGCTTGGCTAAAAAGGCTCAAACTATTTATGTTTTGGATGGCTTATAATGCAATTCGGTGGCCAACAAATCTGGTTTCCCACTGGGTAGGTTGAGGCCACCGAACGACTCATATATTTGTAACCTACCTATTTATAGATGAATGAATGAAAGGTACTGCTAAACTTACAAAAAAAATACTAAAATATCAAATCAATTAATTTATATCAATATAAAAATATATTATATAATAACAATTTATTGTTTAATTTTTTTTAAAAATAGTAATATTCATGTTAAGAAAATGTATATAGCAATTATTTAGTTTAGTTCATTCAATTTTTATTTTTATTTTTATTTTTTTTAATGCTATAAATTATTTTTTATATAAGAGGCATGTACTAAACAACAATGTTGCATATTATACTTGTTTATATTTTTATTGATAAAATTTACCAAATATTGCAACATTTTTTGTCCAATCATCCTATTGTAAATGGATGCCCATATAGTAGAAGATAATTCATAATTTTGAAAACTGATATTCATGTGACAAGATTGTGCATATTTTTTAATAACTTCTTTTACTTATTAGGTGTAAAATAGATTTTTACTTTTATTTATTATTATATAAATATAAATTTATTATTTACCTCATATATAAATATTATACTATTTCATATAAATTATGAAAAACTTAAAATATTTATTTCAAATTTATAAAATATTATCTAAATATACATATTTCATGTTACACAATTTTTAAAATTTTATTATTAGAAGATAATTCATAATTTTGGAAGTTTTAATTAATATTGATTATAAAAAGAATTAATATAAATATTAAACACATATACAAGTAAAAAAAATGTAATAATATTTTTATCCATCTAGATTTATTCTCATTTTACTATAGATATTTTTATCTATCTTGATCTACTCTCAATTTACTATGGAGATTTTTAATTTGTAAATATGTTTTGTTACAATATTATGGGTCAATACCATCACTTATCAATATCACATGCAGAAAAATAACAAATGACTCTATATAACACTTGTTCATATAACATTTTTTTAATTAATCAATTTAATTAAAACAGCAAAAAAAATATGACTACTTCGAAATAAATCTTAATCTTTGATTTGTGTATACATCTAAGAATATTCTAAAATATTCATAGAAGGTAAATTTCTACTATCCACATTATTAATAATTAAATTAAAATTATAAAAACAAATAAACATATCTATTAACATAATTATTATATAAATTTGTACATTAATTTTCAATTATTATTATATAAATTTAAATGTATAAATAAAACATAAAATTTCTCAATCAAAATTACAAATGCAAATCAAATAAAAATACTGTCATATCCCTCACGTAAACGTAATTAACTCAACATGAAATAAGTTACGAATTAGTTTGTAACTAATTCTTGATAACTAATTATGGGGAACGTGCTGGCAAATTGTGTGTGGAACCAGTGATAACTGATTCTTGATTTTGGGAAATCGGATGAGATCGAAGGGTTCCAGTTTCGTCACGTGAGGATTGCCAGCCATGATGGCGGATATCAGTTACAACTAAGTCTTGATAACTGATTTGGGAAATCAAGAAAGGGAACGGGGAGTTGCCTTGGAGGGGGATTTCCTCTGGTAAGAATGAGGCGGAGGGAGAAGGCGTGAGGCTGGAAAGGCTGTAGCATGTAATCGCCTCCATTTGGAATCTAAGTGTTCCATGTGCTTAACTACCGAGTGTTTAAATCTGTGTCTTAAGAACTCAATCCCGGTCGTGTTTTCGTATCGTATTATTGGAGGGCAGAGAGCTATGAGAATTGTTTGTGACCGCAGTGTTGGAAATAATCCGCCTGCCAGATTAATCACTAAACACCGCCTCACCGCCATGACCTGTGGAACGTCGAAGAGGCGCCACTGCCATGCCTATTGAGTTTCGAAGAGGCGGTAGTGGCTGGATTCATTGAGTTTCGAAGGGGCAGCACCGCCTGGATTCATTGCAATTCGAAGAGGTCTGGGGTTCGAGCTCCAGGAGCATTGCCTAGCTGTAGCGGCGGCGACGACTAGTCTGTAAGAGAGAAACTCCTGCCATGAATAAGATAAGTATCATACAAGCATGTTTTATTGGGTATTGTTGAAAGATTACCATGCGCTCAATGCCAGTAACTTGTTGTTTTTCGTAAAAACAGATATAAGCTTAAAAGCTTGTGTGTTAGCTGATTTTAAAGTTCTGGAAAAAATAGATATGCATGCATGCATAATAGAAAAATTGCTAATAAGCTCAAATTCTTTGTGTTGTTAGCTGACATTGAAGTTCTTGAGATAGATATGCATTGCATGCATGGTAGAAAATTTCTAATGATGTGCTTCCAGATGCATAAGTAATCATACTAACTTTCTTGAAGAAAGTGTGTTTTATATACATAATAAATATGGTTTCTTTCTAGAAAAGAACGCATACTTCAAGTATGATGATGAAGGATTCCAGGAAGGGTTTTCTTGGAAACAAATTAGAGATTCTTTCTTTTAAAAGAATAAATAAAAAGTGCTTTTACTATAGTGAGAACCCATACTTGTATCATTTCAAGTATGATGATGAAGGATTCCAAGAGGGGTTTTCTTGGAAACAAATTAGAGATTCTTTCTTTTAAAAGAATAAATAAATAGTGCTTTTACTATAATGAGAACCCATACTTGTATATTAGGATAAGCTAATGGCTCAAAGAACAGTCATCGTGTTATGGAGATGTGTTCTTTGTATGTTAGCAAAACTATGATAAATCTTGACCATTGTGTTGTATGTTTAGAGAAAGAAACATGGACTTGTAAACTATTGGTTAGATCTCTTAGAGAGAGATATGCACCAGTGTGAATAAGCTTTGTGTAAAGTAGAACGAGAATTTACTTGAATAGACGTACTAGTGAGTTAGTATGTTATGTGTGCTCATAGAGATGAGTAGATGGAAAAAAAGATCATTTTTAAAGGTTGTTTAATGAATTTTTGATAATGTATCTAATATTGTTGCCAAGCTTGTTGTTAACAGCATTGACAGGAAATGATGGCGGTTGGTGCCAAAGGAAAGTGATGTTTACCATTGGCAGGATAAGGATTATTTGTCCATGCAGATGAGTCCAAATTGCAGTATTTGTGCCACAAGGATTATTGCATGTGGCGGTATGTAAATAAAAGATTACATGAAAGTTGTATTAGCTTTTAGCTAGTTATGTGATAGCTTAATGATAATTCATTGTAAAGATTTTAATACAATGGTTAAGGGATGGAATCCCTTATAAGCCATTGAGTGAGGAGTGAAAACCCTCACGAGCGTTTAATAATAAGATTAAACGTTTGCTGGTTTTCACCCTACGGGGTTTCCAGGGTATATCCGTGTTCTATGGTGTGAATGATGTGATTGCCTTATGTGTCTGTTGATGATGATGGTCCTTAATGATGATGGTTCTTTAATTGATGTGACAACCATAATGTTTTAGTACATACTTATCTAACATGGTTAAGGATATCAAGAAATGAATGCATGGATTCATTACACAGTTTATGTTATTACAGTGATGGTTAAAGGTCATGCCATGGTTATGAAACTTATTGTCTTAATGGAAATTTATTTGATGTGTTAATGAACACTATGTTTAATGGTAATGATGATTGTGGAGTAATGAATTGGTTATTTACTTGTGGTAATTTGTAAAGAAAAAATTCTAACTCCCTACTTTTACATGCGAGGTTACCGGGGTATGTGACAAGTGGTATCAGAGCTAAAGGTTGCAATACTGGCGCCTTTGGGAATTGGTAAGCGGAAAGGATATTGAGGTACGCCATCAGTAGGCATTAACTCAGGTATGAGTTTAATCAGTCGCATATTCATTTATGTCGTACACTACTTTTGGCATGATGGGTGTGATTCATGTTTATAACTTCCTTGAGAAGTAAGTGATAAGTTGTTGCATAACTACGTTCATAACGTTGGATTCCTGATGAGGATAAAAGACAATGAAACTTTTGTCACACCTAAGAACAATATTGAGTACTCATTACACTTAAGAACGATATTGAACACTCATTGACGAAAGTGACAATCAACTACCAAGTTTGATTTGCAAATATGGCAATAACAATGATGTATTTAATTGAAGTTACAACGAATGAGCAAATGAATGAATATAAATTGGGGAACATCCTTGAATAGAATGAAAATTTGTTTTAAAAAGGACATTAGAAGAACCCCTTTAGATACTGAAAACATGCAATGAGTCAAGCAGCGAGACTTGATTGTCATAACTAACTTTTGATTCAGTCTTGTCATGGATGCATGAAGACAATTGGTAGTTGAGATTGGTTAGTGTTGTATGACTAACCCATAGAACTTATATGCATTAATTGAATTGGACTAAGATTGCTACAATTCGTAAATAAGTGAAGTTGATTGATGTCACATGCATGGAATGTGTGTGTGAAGATTCTTACTCTCTCTGTGCTATAGTTCTAGTTGTTTATGAGAAGAGTTCTTAACTTTATTCACCATGAGAATGCATGATGAATAGTATATGCTCATGTCTTAATAGATTTAATGATGATTACCCTCTAATTAAGTGAAATCCATTAGCATGGTATGTGTTTATCATTACTTGTTGAGAGGTAAAAATCTTTGGAGCCTCGATTTAATGATGGTTGAATTTATCTCTACTATGGGAATGATGGATTTCTTATGGATGTTGCATTCCAGGGTAAAGTTAATTGTAGAGGCATGTTCAGTGGGTAACATTTCTAGAACCCATTCATGGTATAACTACATGTGATAATTATTCATTAATAGACTACCTGTGTTAATACAGTTGTCAGTGAACTCTAACTACCTTCCCCAGCTATAGATGCTTCCAAAGGAAAAGAAAGCAAGGAGAAGGAAGAAGACCGTGCTGTAGGGACAGACGGAGATGAAAAAAAAAAAGAGTTTGGGAATGACTAGATAGCACTTGATGTGCATGTGAGTATTCCCTTGACCATGCTTAAGGAATTGGAAAATGATAACTATAGTGTGTTGCTGTTAATGATTTTCGTAATGTCTCCTTGAAGTCATTATTCTGAAATGGATACATAGTAGTGTTATGATATTTGTTGCATCTAGCATCAAGTGGTAACTCTGGTGCATGTGTGACACTTAGGAGATTATGTTTCTAATTGCATAAGTAGAGCAATTGCTTCCGGTAAGGGTGGTTTAATTTGTTAGTTATGCATGTTGATCCAAGGATAAGATAAGTATCTTGCTCACCTTCTTGAAGAATACATATGAATGTTTATATGATTTCTTAGTAGAGGAAGTATTTGAATGCATGCAATGAAAGAATGGTTCTTTTCTAGATTTTCTTGGTAAAGAAAATGTGTTAAAGCATGCAATTAAAGATTGATTATTTTGTATGCTTTCTTAATAAAGCAAATAAGTAGTTCTTGTTGGGAAGACTCCACGTGAGTCTTGTATGTGAAATACTTGTCTCTTGTCTATAAAATCCTTGCTAAACATGGCCAAAGTAACTTCTTGAGGAAAGAGTATATTACATATATACATAAACATAGTCTCATCCTAAGAGTATGCATGCTTCATGTATGAAGATGCGGGATTTTATGAGAATTTTCTTGAAAATAAAAGTAGAGGTTCTTTCCTTAAAGACACATTAGAATAGTGATCATACAAGAACCAAAATCCTTACTTGTTTCATGAAAAGAACTATGTGCATTGAAGTAAGGTAATTGTGTTAGGAGAACACATGTTGCATATGAGTAGCTATTGTGACTTTGAAATTGTAAGTCGGTGTGTACTTAGAGAAAGTGGTCATGCTAGCTTCTTTGAAAATAATAATCTCTTGGAGAGATTGTCTTGTTGGATGAGTTGTGTCGATTGCTTGATTTTGATACATAAAGGATAAGTAAACTTTGTTTTTGTATCTTGATTTTTTATGCCTAAAGATAGATATCTTTAATCATTTCTTGAAAGGGAATCTTGAGAAACCCTCACATCGGAAGATAGAGAAATGAGAATTAAAATGACTTCCTTTAAGAAAGAGGTGTGTGGTTTGTTGTATGTGATGATGGTAGTATGCTAGTGAAAGGCTTATATGATAAGCAATGGTATGCACAAAGATTAGTCATTATGATATAGAGTTATGATCTTTGTATGTTAGAGAGATTATGTTTAATTACATTAACAATGCATGACCCAAGCTAGCCATAGTAAACGTAAGATAATACTCCATTAATGATGATTTGAATTGGAACAACAGACTATGGCAAAATTGGGAATGCTGAGAGTATTAACTCAACTGTTGTTGACATTTATACATTAATGAGTATTTTCATATGTTTTTATACATGACAATATTGTATGCATGAACATTCTTGGAAATGGAATACGTGTTAACTGATGCATATTTATAACTAACGTTGCTGATGGGATTAAGTAGTGGTAGCTTAACGGCAACAAGAAAACTCATCACATAAATTGCTGCAATGTGAAATACAATTATAAATGAGAAAGAATGATGTTATATGATATGCATGAATTATGTTATTTGGAAAATTTGCATGCATACAACGTGTATGATGGATATGTTTCCCATCAAACTTGATGTTGTGGACCCATGTTGGGGTTAAGTGTAAATGCATGGTATACATGCATGTTTGTTGTGCTAATGATAATGTTCATATGTTTCATTGTGTAAATTACTTTGAGAAAGAGTATTAAAAGAGAAAATATTCATGCTATGTCTGGTTAGGATCAGATGGCATAAGAGGAAAAGAATTTTCCTATGTACGCTATGTCTGGTTAGGATCAGATAGCGTTTACTGGCGAGACCAGTGTAATTGCGGTCGAGTAGGACCTGCAAGTGCTTGGGTTGATGGCAATACCTGCCCGGAGGGGTTGATGGTACTTGTCTGCCCGGAGTTGGGTTGATGGCAATTACCTGCCCAGAGGGGTTGATGGTACTTGTCTGCCCGGAGTTGGGTTGATGGCAGCTGCCTGCCCGGAAGGGTTGATGGTACTTGTCTGCCCAGATCTCCTCTCCCTAGAATTCTTGAGCTGGTTGGCCAGTGGGATTCTATGTTAGACCTGGTAAGGTCTCTATCAAAGAAACTGTCTGGATGTGAAAATGACTCGGTTTGGTTATGGAAACCAGTTCCCATGGGTTGGGAATTCTTTAGCCTATTACGGTGCTCATAGCTAAAGAAATGAACGAATCAGCTATATGATATGTTGAAAATAAATCTTATGTATAGTTGTGTGAAATGTGTTATGCACTTTTAACAAGAAATGAGCTTAGTGCTCTATAAGGAGTAATTGGAAAACTTAATTCCTTCATTGTATTATTAATGTTGAGAACATCTTAGTGGGAGCTAAGACAATTTTTGCTTGATGCAGTGATTGACTGTTTTGATGATTAGAGAGCTAGGTGCTCTTTTGGTACTCCTCGAAGTACTTTGTGGAAGTCTTTGGTGAGAATTCGTTCAATATGCACGTGAGCAGTGATTCATCAATTGATGATTAGTGTTAGTGCTCTTTAAATATTTGTAAAAGTACTGTGATTTAGAAAGCATCTAACATTGCACAATTGATTGCTAGTCAAAAGTATCTCATTTGACTCAAAATATAGTGGCTAATGCAATTGAATTTGTTAGTCATATGTTACAGGAATTACTTACCATGGAAGGTTGAAGAGTGGTCCAACCACTAATAAAATGCTTACATGAAGGTATTCATGATCTTCAAGCATAGATGGTAAGTAATGGTAAGTTGACACAGAGAATTGTTTATTATGAATGAATAAGGGCCAGGTGGTGGCGATTAAAAGTTGCATATTTTGCAATTACAAATGCTTATGATTATTGATGCTTATAACTAATGATGTTTCTTATGATTATATCATTACTATTTTATTTGTTGTCATGGAATCGTTGATTTTAAAGAGAAAGGATCACATTTTGTGTGGTTTAGATGATTATACAATGAGTAAAATCTCAAGTTCCAATGAAAGATGAACACCGAGGACGGTGTTCTTGTTAAGGGGGGGAGTATGTCATATCCCTCACGTAAACGTAATTAACTCAACGTGAAATAAGTTACGAATTAGTTTGTAACTAATTCTTGATAACTAATTATGGGGAACGTGCTGGCAAATTGTGTGTGGAACCAGTGATAACTGATTCTTGATTTTGGGAAATCGGATGAGATCGAAGGGTTCCAGTTTCGTCACGTGAGGATTGCCGGCCATGATGGCGGATATCAGTTACAACTAAGTCTTGATAACTGATTTGGGAAATCAAGAAAGGGAACGGGGAGTTGCCTTGGAGGGGGATTTCCTCTGGTAAGAATGAGGCGGAGGGAGAAGGCGTGAGGCTGGAAAGGCTGTAGCATGTAATCGCCTCCATTTGGAATCTAAGTGTTCCATGTGCTTAACTACCGAGTGTTTAAATCTGTGTCTTAAGAACTCAAGCCCGGTCGTGTTTTCGTATTGTATTATTGGAGGGCAGAGAGCTATGAGAATTGTTTGTGACCGCAGTGTTGGAAATAATCCGCCTGCCAGATTAATCACTAAACACCGCCTCACCGCCATGACCTGTGGAACGTCGAAGAGGCGCCACTGCCATGCCTATTGAGTTTCGAAGAGGCGGTAGTGGCTGGATTCATTGAGTTTCGAAGGGGCAGCACCGCCTGGATTCATTGCAATTCGAAGAGGTCTGGGGTTCGAGCTCCAGGAGCATTGCCTAGCTGTAGCGGCGGCGACGACTAGTCTGTAAGAGAGAAACTCCTGCCATGAATAAGATAAGTATCATACAAGCATGTTTTATTGGGTATGGTTGAAAGATTACCATGCGCTCAATGCCAGTCACTTGTTGTTTTCGTAAAAAACAGATATAAGCTTAAAAGCTTGTGTGTTAGCTGATTTTAAAGTTCTGGAAAATATAGATATGCATGCATGCATAATAGAAAAATTGCTAATAAGCTGAAATTCTTTGTGTTGTTAGCTGACATTGAAATTCTTGAGATAGATATGCATTGCATGCATGGTAGAAAATTTCTAATGATGTGCTTCCAGATGCATTAGTAATCATACTAACTTTCTTGAAGAAAGTGTGTTTTATATACATAATAAATATGGTTTCTTTCTAGAAAAGAACGCATACTTCAAGTATGATGATGAAGGATTCCAGGAAGGGTTTTCTTGGAAACAAATTAGAGATTCTTTCTTTTAAAAGAATAAATAAAAAGTGCTTTTACTATAGTGAGAACCCATACTTGTATCATTTCAAGTATGATGATGAAGGATTCCAAGAGGGGTTTTCTTGGAAACAAATTAGAGATTCTTTCTTTTAAAAGAATAAATAAATAGTGCTTTTACTATAATGAGAACCCATACTTGTATATTAGGATAAGCTAATGGCTCAAAGAACAGTCATCGTGTTATGGAGATGTGTTCTTTGTATGTTAGCAAAACTATGATAAATCTTGACCATTGTGTTGTATGTTTAGAGAAAGAAACATGGACTTGTAAACTATTGGTTAGATCTCTTAGAGAGAGATATGCACCAGTGTGAATAAGCTTTGTGTAAAGTAGAACGAGAATTTACTTGAATAGACGTACTAGTGAGTTAGTATGTTATGCGTGCTCATAGAGATGAGTAGATGGAAAAAAAGATCCTTTTTAAAGGTTGTTTAATGAATTTTTGATAATGTATCTAATATTGTTGCCAAGCTTGTTGTTAACAGCATTGACAGGAAACGATGGCGGTTGGTGCCAAAGGAAAGTGATGTTTACCATTGGCAGGATAAGGATTATTTGTCCATGCAGATGAGTCCAAATTGCAGTATTTGTGCCACAAGGATTATTGCATGTGGCAGTATGTAAATAAAAGATTACATGAAAGTTGTATTAGCTTTTAGCTAGTTATGTGATAGCTTAATGATAATTCATTGTAAAGATTTTAATACAATGGTTAAGGGATGGAATCCCTTATAAGCCATTGAGTGAGGAGTGAAAACCCTCACGAGCGTTTAATAATAAGATTAAACGTTTGCTGGTTTTCACCCTACGGGGTTTCCAGGGTATATCCGTGTTCTATGGTGTGAATGATGTGATTGCCTTATGTGTCTGTTGATGATGATGGTCCTTAATGATGATGGTTCTTTAATTGATGTGACAACCATAATGTTTTAGTACATACTTATCTAACATGGTTAAGGATATCAAGAAATGAATGCATGGATTCATTACACAGTTTATGTTATTACAGTGATGGTTAAAGGTCATGCCATGGTTATGAAACTTATTGTCTTAATGGAAATTTATTTGATGTGTTAATGAACACTATGTTTAATGGTAATGATGATTGTGGAGTAATGAATTGGTTATTTACTTGTGGTAATTTGTAAAGAAAAAATTCTAACTCCCTACTTTTACATGCGAGGTTACCGGGGTATGTGACAAATACACTTTCATAAACTTTAAAATAATATTTAATGTTTACATAATTATTAATTTAATTTGTATTTATCCTTGGGCTCTTAAAACGAAATAAATGAAATACAGTCCACATATATGATGATACAAACAATGATTGATTTTCTAAATAATAAAGAGTGCAAACACATTAAGATTGAGCTTTTTCTTGGAAATCAGATTAATGAGATACGCTGATTTTGACGATTTGCCTGCAAACAATCAACCTTACAGGTATGCTAGATGGAAATTGGTAGACCTTCGGCGAAAGGAGATCTTCACATTACTCTGTCAGAAAAATGGAATAATTAAATTGAGAGAGGCAGACCGTAGTCTTGAAAATTAATTTTACTCTGACAGCGAGAAGCTAAATAGAAATTGGGGGATATTATTGGGTAAAATATTATACTTACTGGATATTGCAGCAGAGGTAACACATACATTTTGTGTAAGTGTGACTATAACACATACATTTTGTAAGTGTGACTATAACACATACATTTGGTAAAATATTATACTTTGTGGAAGTGTGACTATAACACATACATTTTGTGTATGATATTTTACTTTTATGAATTCTTCGTTCAAGCAGAGTTATTTCAAATTATTAATAATCTCTATATAGTAAAACTTACATGAAAGGGTTTTTTATTATATTCGTTCCATTGTCTACTTTAAAGCTTGTCTAATTATATCAATTATTTATTATATGATATAATTATATATTATATGATATTAATAAGCTACATTTATTTAGATCACCAAAATTGAAATGAATTTAAAATTATAAAAAAACTAATCATACACTATATTAATGAATTATATAATTTCATTTTTAAAAAGTTTAGAGCGTTTTTAATACTAGAGAAAAAATAGAAAAAAAGAACAACAACAACAAAATTATAAATAGTAAAAAGTATAAAACCAAGAAAGTGAAAAAATAAAATAAATTTAAGAAATGAGCAAAGAAATAAAAAATATATATATATTTTTTAAAATTTATCAAAATAATGAAATTATTTTTAAAAATTAAATAAATAAAAATCCATCCAAATAATTAATTCTTGTTACACGTGAAAAAAAAAGTATTCCTATCATTTAATTTTTAATTTACATAAGCTTACAAGTGTTAATAGTGTGCATGCATTACTATATCAAGAATAGCAAAATATATGTGATGAAACAATTAATGAATATATTGCAACATTAAAAAATTAGAAAAATACAAATTAATCCCATCTTAAAATTATATTATGAAGTGTGTTTTGATGAGAGAGAACATCTAAAGAAATTTGATCCCTTAAATAATTGATAGATTCAATTTTAAGATGGATCGACACTAGTTAATAATAATATAAGTTTATATCATGCAAAATTTCATTCACCTTTACAATAGAATTTGGTATGAACAAACCAATGAATATAATGCTACATTAAAAAATTTTAAAAGTACAAGTCAATTACATCTTAGATGGCACTAAATTAAATTAAAAAAATAAATAAATCACATGCATAAATAGATATGTATGTGACAACATCTAAAAAATATTAAACCAATATTCATACATCTTAAACCTAGATATATCAAGCATTTAGAGGTATAGAGTTTGTTAGTGTGTAAATTTTATTAATATAAAGGAATTAATACATAACATGGAATTTATCGTGCACCATGCGGAACTTCTTCCTCCGGAACCTTTTATCCTTTTTGGATGTTTATCATGGTTATGTTTTGTTTACTCTGGATATCCTCATATGGATCATGTTACAGCTCTTCCATGTTACAGGCCCTGAGTCTCTGCACCAGCTGGCCGAATGTTTCTGGCTTTTTATGTACCTGCTCATTATATTTCCTTAATATAATATATCTTGATTTTCTCTCTGAAAAACATGGAATTAAACGATAAAAAAAATTACATTTTAAAAAATTGATCTCTTTAGGAGCTCAATAGATTCAAGTTTGAGATGAATATGAGCTAGTTAATAACAATATAATTTCATATTATGCAAAACATTTCATACATTTACAATTTAGTATGAATAGAAGTTGTGAAGAACAAACCAATGAACATATTATTGCATTAAAAAAAAAAATACAACTCAACTCAATCTTAAACAATATTAAATTAAATTAAATTAAATAAATCAATAACTACATACAAACATATGTATGTGAAAACATTTAAAAAAAAAATCATCTAAGATCCATCTTAAAGCCAAATCTTTCAAGCATTTAGACTCCTATATATAGAAAGGAGGTTTTGTCATTTGAATCATCGAAGAATTGTTCATTTATGTAATGTAAAGGAGGTTGCCCCCTCGAAGAGGCTGAGTTCTAAGGCGTTGATCTATCTTTTCTATCTTTTTCTTGAGCTGGTTACATAACATTTGGTATCAGAGCTTTGGATTCTAGGGTTTCGCTGCTCCAAACAGGTCATCGTGGCATTTTCACTATAACTTTTTTTCTGCAACGTTTCAGAAGCTAAAAAAAAACCCATTTGAGAAGAAATCATGCTGAATCTTGGGTCCGAATTTCAGAGCTTTCGTGCTATATTTGTGGAGATATGATCTAAAGAAGTTGGTCATTTTGCAGACTCATGAATTACATTCCAAACAGGTGAACTGAGGAAAATCATCATAACTTTCTCTCTGAGCATCGGATTGAAATTTTGTAAGAAGGTCATTGTGGGAGATTTCCCATTACTCTTCCTTCGAGAATCCAATTTGGATCACACTGGTGGCATTGGAAAGAGGACACAGAGGGCTACTGCAGGTCGCAATTTCAGAACTGGATGATCCGAAAGTATAGAGGTACATCGGAGGCAATATCGAGCTCCTACAAAGTGAAAAAAGGTGTGTAGATTTTTTAAAATTTTTGCTTAAACTTGGTTTGAAAATTTATTTTGAAGGAATTCAAATGGCATAGTAGAGCATTATTATCAGTAACTGATGCCCCAAGGAAAGAAAATGCAAACACCTAGTAAGCAACCTGAAAGCTCTAGCATGACTCATGAAGAAGTGGAAGAAATGCTACATGATATATCAAAATTACAAGACCAAGTGCAACAAATGTCACTCTCACAAAAGCTAATAGAAGCTAAGATAAAGGCCATCGAAGCTAAGATGGATGATTTGAAGATAGATTTGAAGACAGATTTGAAGAGAGACATGGAAGATTTGAAGACAGATTTGACAAATTTTCTACAAGAAATACTTACTAATGGTGAAAAGGTAGTAAAGGAAACTCATAATGCGAACAAAAGAAATGTTAATCATAATTTCATAGACTCTAATGTGGGATCGAAAACCCACCATATTCCAAAAATCGATATGAGGAAGTTTGATGGAAAGGATCCCACAACATGGATATTACAAATGGAGCAATTTTTCGATCTCAATAATGTGCAAAACACACAAAAGGTACGTATTGCAACTTTATATTTGGAACCAAATCAGTTTGTATGGTATCAATGGCTTTTCTCTCGTAAACAAATTATCGCTTGGGCAATTTGTACGGAAGAATAGACAGCAAATTATGAGGATACAAAAAGCAACACTTTTTTTAGCCAATTGATAAGTCTCAAACAAAAGGGTTCAATAATGGAGCACATTGAGGAGTTCCAAAAATTGAACATAAGGGTCAAAAATATTCCAGACGAGCATAGGATTGATGTGTTCATAGGGACTTTAAAGGATAATATCCAACATGATGTTCGCCTTTGGGAACCTGATTCATTAGAGAAGGCATTCAAGTTAGTAAGAAAAATGGAAAGCAAAATTATGGCAACCAGGAAGCATACCACTCACAACTATAAAGATGGAAGTGTTGTTGCCCCTAGTCTTCCACAACCTATAAGGTTGACGCCACAACAATTGGAAGAAAAAAGAGCAAAAGGGCTTTGTTACAGTTGTGATAGCAAGTACACTAAAGGTCATAAGTGTGCTGAGAAGAAATTATTCTACATAGATTGTGAAGAGGAAGAAGAAAAGGAGCAAGAAAGGTCAAAAGAAGAGGATATACTCCAAGAAAAAAGGCTAGATAAAGAAGAAATGAATCCAACCATATCTTGTAATGCATTGGTGGGAATTACCACTCCTCAAACCATCAAGATAGAAGGACAAATCAAGAAGAAAAAGGTAATAGTGTTGATTGATTCAGGAAGTACCCACAATTTTATTCATTGTAAGGTAGAAAAAGAATTGAATTGCTTCTTATATCTAGCACCAGAGTGTCAAGTGATGGTTGCAAATGGAGGAACAATAAATTGCTCTGAAAAGTGCCATTATATCAAGCTATCCATGGGAAAATATGTATTGACTAGCCCAATGCTTTCCATTCCAATGGGAGGTGCTAATGTTGTACTAGGAGTCCAATGGCTACAATCCTTGGGTACAATAGCTTTTAATTTTCAAGAACTTTTCATGAAATTTTCTGTGGAAGGAAAGGAAGTTGAATTAAGGGGTATTGTAGGGAAACTGGGAAAGATAATCAGCTCTAACAGTATGACAAAGCTTCTAAAAAAGGAACAAAGAGGTGTAATTGCACAATTATGTTCGCTAGATGTTTCCACATTGGAATCACCTATTTCTCCAGATCTCCAAAAAGTCTTGGACAATCATTCCAAGGTACCCGAGACTCCCAAAGGTCTCCCACCTATTTTTGATCATGATCATGTTATTCATCTGATTCCAGGAAGTGTTCCTCCAAACATCAGGCCGTATAGATATTCCTATGCCCAAAAGAGTGAAATTGAACGTATGGTTGCAAAAATGCTAGAGGCTGGTATAATTCAACAGAGTCAAAATTCTTTCTCTGCTCCAGTAGTATTGGTGCACAAGAAGGATGGATCATGGCGCATGTGTCCGGATTATAGGGAGCTCAACAAGCTCACTATTAAAGATAAGTTTCCCATTCCTGTCATTGATGAATTACTGGATGAATTGCATGGATCAATTTACTTCACCAAGTTGGATCTTCGTTCAGAATATCATCAAATCAGAATGAAGACTGAAGACATTCCGAAAACAACATTTAGAACTCATGAGGGTCATTATGAATTTTTGGTCATGCCTTTTGGCCTTACCAATGCACTTTCAACATTTCAAGGTTTGATGAATTCCATTTCCAAACCATTCCTTAGAAAATTTGTGTTAGTATTTTTTGATGATATACTAATCTACAGCAAGTCTTAGAAGGATCATGTTGAACATGTTGACAGGGTGCTACAACTATTGGAGGAGAAACAATTATATGCAAAAAGATCCAAATGTTTCTTTGGAGTACAAGAGGTGGAATATCTGGGTCATATTGTATCTCATGAAGGAGTTAAGGTAGACCCTAGCAAAATTAAAGCCATTAAGGAATGGAAAATACCCACATCCATAAAGCATCTACGAGGATTTCTCGGGTTGATAGGGTATTATCGCAAGTTTGTTAAGAATTATGGGAGAATAGCAGCACCTCTAACAACATTATTGAAGAAAGATGCATTTTCATGGACTCCAGAAGCAACAAAGGCCTTCGAACATCTTAAAGAGGCAATGTGCCAAGCACCGGTCTTAGCTACACCGGACTTCACAAAAACCTTTATTGTGGAATGTGATGCTTCAGGAAATGGAGTTGGTGCTGTTTTAATGCAAGATGAAAGACCCATTGCTTTTGAAAGTCGTCCAATCAAGGGAAATGTTCTACACAAAGCTATTTAGGAGAAGGAAATGTTGGCAATACTCCATGCACTTAAGAAATGGTGACCCTACCTAATGGGAAGACACTTCAAGGTAAAAACGGATCATGATAGCCTTAAATACTTTCTAGAAGAAAGATTATCCTCTGAAGAGCAACAAAAGTGGGTCACAAAGATGTTGGGTTATGACTTTGAAATCATCTACAAAAAAGGGAAGCAAAATGTGGTGGTAGATGCACTCTCAATAAAGGATGAGGATGTGGAAGCATTGGTGTGCGCCATTTCTATTATCCAACTAGATTGGATAAACGAAGCAAGGGAGGAATGGAAGAATGACGAATAAGTGTGGGCACTTATTCAAAAGTTACAACAAGATTCTAGTACGTCTGATACATTTAGCTGGCAAAATGATTCGTTATGGTACAAATATCACTTATACCTCTATAAGAATTCCCAGCTAAAAAAAAGATTCTTATGGAATTGCACACTTCTCCCTTAGGAGGGCACTCCGTATTTTTAAAAACTTACCACGGGGTTAAGAAGGAATTTATTTGGGATGGCCTTAAATCAAATATTCAAAAGTTTGGGTGGAATGTTTGGTTTGCCAACAAAATAAAGTTGAAACAATTAAGACACCGGGTCTATTACAACCTTTATCCATTCCAAACCAACGTTGGGAGGAGGTTTCAATGGATTTTATCACAGGTTTACCCAAGTCTGAGGGAAAGAGTGTCATCATGGTGGTAGTTGACAAACTTACCAAGTATGCACACTTTTGTGCATTATCACATCCATTTAAAGCCAGTACAATTTCTACTGCATTTATGGAAACAATTCAAAAGCTACATGGAAACCCAAAGATTATTGTAAGTGACAGAGATCCCATTTTCACTAGAAATTTTTGGACAGAATTATTTTCTTGTCTTGGTACTCAATTAGCTCATAGCTCATCTTATCATCCTCAATCTGATGGGCAAACTGAGATAGTAAAAAAATGTTTGGAAGGATACCTTTGTTGCTTTGTATATGATAAACAGACACAATGGGTCAAATGGTTGCCTTTGGCTAAATGGTGGTATAACACTTCCTTCCATACAGCAACAAAAATGACCCCATTTATGGCACTTTATGGATATCAGCCACCATCCATCACATCATATTTAATAGAAAATTCTAAGGTTCAAGCAGTGGAACTTCACATCGAACATCAACAACAAGTCCTCCAACTCTTAAAGGATAACCTCGTGTTGGCACAGAATAGAATGAAACAACAGACAGATCAACATCGCAGCGAAAGAAGTTTTGATGTAGTTGATTGGGTATTCCTATGGCTACAACCATATAAGCAAATGTCCCTCAAGAAAGCTAAGAAGGATAATAAATTATCACCAAAGTATTATGGTTCGTACAAGGTGTTGCAAAAATATTGGTACTATAGCATACAAATTGGAGCTTCCTGCAGCTTCTCGATTGCACCCAGTTTTCCATGTTTCATGTTTAAAGAAGGTTATAGGCGACAAGCTCCCAGTTCAAACAATATTGCCAGAACTTGACAAGGAAGGAAAAATTATATTGGAACCGGAAGCAGTCACAGAAACAAGAACTCGACAGCTACGAAATCGATCAGATTCGGAGTATCTTATCAAGTGGAAGAACTTATCGGCTGAAGATTCCACATGGGAGGATGAGAATTTTATACAGAAGCATCCAGAACTACTCAAGCATTGAGGACAACACTTTTTTGAAGGAGAGGGGCATGTTGGGTCCCTATAATACTAGTGATTACCCCATTACTATTGTAGTTGTGTCCCTTATTAATATTGTTGTGGCCCTATTGTCCCCATATTGTTATTATTGTGCCCCATAGAATCCCTCTATTGTTATTTTTGTGGCTTTATATTATTATTGTTAGGTCGGCTGGGTTATATTGTGACTCCTTAGACTCCTATATATAGAAAGGAGGTTTTTTCATTTGAATCATCGAAGAATTGTTCATTTATGTAATGTAAAGGAGGTTGTCCCCTCGAAGAGGCTGAATTCTAAGGCGTTGATCTATCTTTTCTATATTTTTCTTGAGCTGGTTTCATAACAGAAAGGGTATTATTCATGGTGGGATGCCTTATTCACAATGCTTAGGACCTAGAGGGTTCATTTTCGTATGTATGGCCCTTGTTTCTCTTTTTTACCATGGTTTATGCCTTAGAGTGATCTTTATTTCCAAAATCCAATTAATAGCAACCATATCCCATTCAAAGTTGAAAAATCATGTAGAGAGGTCCTATGTGGTGTTTCAATGTATCTTCCACCATGTTTGAGCCTAACAGTATTCTTAAAATTCGAAAGGCCTTATTATACTTGTTGATGTAACATACTCAATAGGTTGTCATTTATTGAGGCTGCTAGGTGCTTCTTGAAACCACAAAAATTATACTATTTTTTGCTTTGATACCGCTCTCTTATATATCCAACCACCCCAATGGCATGTTTTAGGTGGTGGGGTGCTCCAAGTTCCTCTCACAAACTTATAACTATTCTCTAATACCACTTTTTAATGTATCTAGTATACATACTACACCCACTACACTTTGACTTTAATTTTGATACAAATATGGTATGTACATAAACATGTACTTAGACTAATAGTTATGTTTGTACTAGAATTCAATTGTGCACAGAACGGACATTTCCTTCCAATATTTATTGAGGGATAATTTACTCTCTGTGATGTTCCCCAGTAATTGTAAATATTTAATTACTGCATTAAACAAATTGAACATTACTATCTAAGTTTATAAATTTATTACTTTGATTAAAGTTTTAAATGAGGTAAATATCTTGACAATGAAAATCATACGATCCTCACATGTGAGGTAGTTAGGATAGGTAGTTACCTATCCCTAACTACTTCCTTGAAGATTTGCTCTCAAGTAAAAAAAATCAAGAGGGTATTGGTACCTGAGATGAAAGGAGGAAAAGAAAGAGCAAGGTTTCTGTGTTGAAGAGTCAAGCAGATTCCCAGAAAGCTAAGTTTGGTTAAGATCATATAGCTGTGACAAATAAGACTAATAGTCTTGCAGGAAACATCCTGCGTGTGAATAACAACTTGGGGGGAGACTTGGGCCTGAAGGCAAGTCTCAAGGTTTGGAGGAAAAGTCTGATAACTCAGTTGTTTTGACTTCAAACAATCAACTGTGGTTACATCTGGAACCAGATAAGTATTCTAACTTTCTGTAATTATTTATGCTGTAATATTAAGGTTGCAAATAAAGTTGAAAAATGATATTGCTTAGAGCAGTTAAGTAGGATGGCCTGTAGTAGCAATTTGTAACTGTGTTCTAGTACATACTACAATTAAAATAAAAACTCTGCAAATTTGTAGCAAGAGTAGCAAAATTCTTAGAAGAATAAATCTTAAGTGATTACCATGCAAATTCCTTTGAGGGGAAATATAGAGATCAAAGAAGGAAATTTCCAGATAAAACTTAAACCTGTGAACAGTAGCATTACAATTCTGCAAAGAATTATCTTAATATGACTGAATATTCAAAATAATTTCTCTTCATTCTAGTATAATGTTGTAAATAATAAGAAACTGATATTTAAGGCCAAACCATTTTTATGCCCAATCCACATATTTGCTAAGGAAATTACCCTAAACAAAAGGAAAACGAGAATATAATAGATTACAATAACCAAATGTTAATAGGATGATGGCAATCCGTCGGGGAGAGAAATTTCAAATAAAATAAGAAACCCCGAATTAATTATAGGTCTAGAGGACAAGAACCCTCCACGGGTTATAGCAAGTAAATACTATGATGCACAATAATGTTAGGACTCGAGTCAGAAACCCCTATTAATTTTAGAAGTAACTACAAATAATATAGAACAAAATCAACAAGATATCAAACCATTTCTGGGAAAACGCCAAAACTGATATATTCATTACAATAAAAAAACAGTGAAGAACCATTAATAAACTAGAATTTGAAAAGAGAGAAAAACAGAGTTCAATCCAAGGTATAAGACCCTCTTCGTTTCTTTTACCATCCAGTAGCAGTATATTCAAAGAAAATTACACAGTAAACTCATAAACCCTCTTAATAGGGATTCTCGATATTATACTTTTGATAAAAAAATTATATCAAGAATTGCCTCTTGCAGAGGGGCAGGACTAGCCGCGTACCCGGAAATCCAAATAAGAAGAAATGGCTTCGAGATTCGAAATTACAGGCATTACAGCTTAAAGGCCTATGCACAAACTCTTATGGAAAGTAAATTAGAGAACCAGAGCGATAAACCCAGCTGGTTCATAACCTAAACTTCCAAAACCATCGTTTGGTAGCATTTCAGAATAAGACCTTTCACATACCCGGAAAACCCAATAGGGTAAAACGATAAACCTTGATAGGATTCCAGAAGGTGTGCCTCGCATAACCCTCTTTGAGTATTGAGAACTCCAGAGAAACTTGTCATGCAAGAAAAGAAACCATTACATATATCCAACAAGTCTAAGAAATGATTAATGGTGTTTCAAATTAAACCTCAGGAAGACTACTGTACCTGTCAGGGCCGAGAGTTTGAGACATTTCATCATAGCAATGGAACGCTAGATGAATCGACCAACCACACCACCTGAGCAAGCATGTATCAGCCGAGGAGGGACGACTATAACATCACAAAGGGGTAAGCAAACCATAAGTTTGGGCCAGACCATCAACTCTGCAAAGCTGATGAACCAAAACACCATACCATTCTACCTCACAGTCTAATCGACGAAAGAGATAAGGGTTTACACGTTGCCATTGGATGAACCCAAGTCGCGGAGGACCATTGATGAGGCGAGGCTTTTAAGGAAGGATCGAGAGCTAGAGAATAGGCTGAAGACTCTAGAGACCTGTTCCCGTCGTCACTCGGAAGGCCAGATGCATTGTATTAGTGATTAACATTTCCATATGTAATATCACATAAATTAATCAATGAGTACAATGATAATGAATTCCGGCATTAATGAATATATTATAGAATATCACATATCCTCGGTAAAAGATTTATTAGTTCAATGCTTTAACCATACTATTTTCATTATAGTTTATCGTTGAAATTTGGAGTTAATAAATTTTTATTATTATGTGAATTTATGGAGACATGACAAGTGGTATCAGAGCATCAAGTTGAAAAATTGAGACGTCTGGAACAAATTATTAACAGTGTTGTGATGTGCACAGAGAAAGAGAAAGAAGTAAAGTACAACCAACATGAGGCGAACTGGACTTAGTCCACATAGACCCATAACAGGAACATGACCAACATCCCTTCCAGAAGTCAATCCTGAGGTATGGGTACAACTAGGAGAAGAGCCACGCAATACCAATGATACTATTTTTGAAACAATAAAAGAATTAGAGGACGAAATGGCTAGGTTGCGAGCAGATAATGAAAGACTAATGCAAGAACAGGAGAAGATTATGAAGAGTTTGTCTGATAGACAGAATCAGCGGCAAAGGATTCCTAGTCCCGAACATGGAAACATGACCAGAGAGCAGGAATTCAGAAATGGGAACTCAGAAACGAAAGAAGGTGAAGAGAATCGAGAGGAGGGAGCTGATAATGTATCAGATCACAGAAAGCAAAAATGACAGAAAATTGAGCTGCAGGGTGAGTTTCGAAAGATCAAACCTCCCCTCTGGCCCTCCACTATGCTCTTTAGTATGGAGGAATTTGTTTGCAAAAGATGTTTGTACTGTGCCCTATCCTTCCTTACCTATATTAGCCACAGTAATGAAGCCACTACCTGTGAAAGCTTGGGATGCCCTAGTGCAACCTGTGTCCCAGAGCCCCAAGATTACGGAAAACAGTGTATCAAAATGCTCCTTGCCATCAAATCAATGGTGGTCAGACTTGAAAAAGTAAGAAGACAAAGCTCGCACAACTCCATTGTTATTAATTGTCTGCTCCTTGGATGTTGTTAACGAGTAGATTAAGTTGACCAAGCTTAGTTGGAAAGCTGCATCATGTGTACTATGGTCAAAGATGAGTTAAAGGTATAGGTATAATCTAGTTTTGCAGCGAATGTTAAAAGACATAGTTTATTTATTAGATGTTTCAGAGGTTTTTCTGGTTTATTTTCATGTGTAATTGTTCAGAATAAAATAAAGATTTGTTGGAATCACTTGAGTTGTGAATTTTTTATAATCTCAATGTTTTAGAGATTTTTCACTGTATTGAATGAGATAAGTAATAAAAACCTAATTTAAACAACAAAATTCAAATTTTGACTAAATTTTTTTTGGGTAGAACTATGTTAAAATGATTGAATTTGGGTAGACCTATGTTAAAAATTTTCTCACAGAAAAAAAATAGATATGCTCTGCTGAGACTATTACCTAATATGATAATCTTATTTAAATTGGTAGGCATGCTGTTTTTATTCAAAACGTTCTTGGCGACAGAATTTGGGCAGTGAGGCATGAAAAGTCTAACGAGGCCAAGGAATTGTCTGGAGAGTTAAATGTATTCAGAATCCAAGTAAAAAAATTTCAAAAAATCTTGTAGAGGTAGTGTTTGAATCGTGTTTTTGATGGTGGAAATGGGTTCAGTACCATCAAAAACATCTAGAACACCTAAAATTTTGAAGTTTAACAACTATAACTTGGATATACAAAAATCCTGACCGGATTTTCTCTAAATATAACTGGAATTTCCATAACTTTCAAGGATACTCCTCCGCCTCTTTAAAATACGCTATGAAAAATAGCATTGGTCTATCCACTGTCCGTCTGCCATATTTGTTGACATAGACAAGTACAGCCGAGGCATTTATGGCAATTTCGTCAGATGAAGACAAGCTGCTAGTACACAACGATATCATTAATCCCTTCAAATTTCTGCGTCATTTAAATGGCAAAATCCAACTACATGCAACTACAATGTACATTAAACTCTCTCAAGCGATGTTCCTCGAAAGGCTCCAGCGGTCCAATGCCATAGGGAACTAGTTGTAACTGTGAATGATGGGGATGTGGCTATCACCCTTTTTATTTGGGAAACTATTTCTGGTTTCTGCATTTGTTTGAGAGCTTCCTTATAAAACAATGATTTCTCTAACTTTTACTGAGCAAACCGTACTTTTCGGATCCTTTGAACAACTTTCGTATTAGTTTCCATGGCGGAAAAAGCCTCCTCCATTACTTCCAACTCCTTCAAATACGCGATGAAAAGGAAGAAAACAGTAGTAAAATCATTGCCATCATCAAATGACATATTGAATCATGTGAATAAGTGGCTTTATAAAATGGATTATTATGCTAGGGTCATTCCTTTTAAAAAAAGGGAACTGAGATATATACTTTTTAAAAGGGAACTAAGATATATACATATATCAAGCACATTTTCTAATGTGGCTGTGAGTATATCCTATCATTTTAACATGTCAATTATGAGCCGAATGTATTAGACCACAAAATAAATTTGAAAAAGATGCCATAGTGGAACAAAATTGCCGGGCAACTTAGTCTGATCATGTTTTAGTTTTATAATTGAGAAATTATGTCATTTAACAAAGAAATCCTACAAAATTGTTGCAAATGGATTTCTGAGTTACCATTTTTATTTTATTAGGGAAAATTTATTACTGCAACCATTGTTGGGTCATTATTTTCCTGGAAACTTAATATTACAATGCACTAAGTAAAAAATATTAAAATGAAAAAGAAACTCGGATAAAGTATTATAAAATTATAAAACAAGTGCACTAAATCAACCAATTTCTAGTTATTATTTTTTTTATATGGATGGGAGTTTTTCTTCATTTTAAAAATGATATTTGGGTTAAACTGCTTGATTATAACTTTGCTTTGTTTATGGGCATAATGCATTTCAATCAATAATATACACAGGATAACTACTTACTTTATAACCTTCTATTTGTCTTTCACATCGTCCAACCCCTCACATTAACCCATTAATACATAATTCATTATATATCTACTTGAAACAGATATATATCCTAGTCGGTGCCTTCTCAGAAATCCTTGAGGCGCCTCACAAAGGAACGTAGTCTTCTTAATGACAGAAGAAGGAAGATTGTCGGCAAAGAGAGCAAGGGAACACTTTGCAATCTAGGAAGATGACCGCTGAAGGAAGCAAATGCAATGAAAGATGATCATTTCAATTCCATTCGAAAATGACCGTTGAAGGAAGCAAATGCAATGAAAGATGATCATTTCAATTCCATTCAAAATAATCTAAAAACATTTTTATTGTCTCAATTTGATAAAATACATTTTTGCAATATTGGTTCTAAGACTAATACAAAAAAAATAAAAATAAAGATGCATCTACCAGGATAACAATACAAAAATAACATTGTGGATTTAGGACTGTTCTTCATGTCCAAAACACCACAAAAATCAACGGCATCTCCATCTATTCAAAATACCCAACAAAACGTCACGCCTCAAATGCAACACAGACATTAAAAAGAACCACGAAAAAATGAGATACAGAAGCAAATCTCTAATCTGTTTAATACAATACTATAACGACGACCAAAATGTTAAATATGTATTAAAGTCTCGTTTCAGCCGCGCAGGGAGAAAAGTCCGTTTTGAGGGTTTGTAAAATTGATCGTATCTAGTTTAGTTTTTTTCCTAACTGTTAAAGCCCACTAATTGTTTTTTATAACTGCTAATCTGGCGGCACACAAATATCTAATCATCTAACATTCAATCTTTTTTTTCCTAATTGTTAAACCCCATTAACTGTTTTTTCTAACTGCTAATTTGACAGCACACAAATCTCTAATCGTCTAACATTCAATCCTAAGTTGCAGAGTTGTCCACGATGGCAGGTGGGGGAATTGTTTTCAAAGAGTAACACCTTACGGCGTAAAAATGGAATAATTTAACTAAGAGAGGCAAACCATAGTCTTGAAAATTAATTTTACGGATGCTAAATAGAAATTGGGGAAGACCTTCCATGAAATTGGTGGGGACCTTAACTTTGGAGCGCCGAGTTTGGAATGAGCGATGGAAAACTGCTAAAAGAACTGTTTGAAGATCTCATCAAGTTGTCATTCCTATCTTGTTCCTTCGGCTTTTGATTCCGGGAAAGACGTGATTACATCTTCCACTAAGAGAACCCCTTCAAGATGCTATTGGGAAGCACATGAAAGTTTTCGATGCTGTTATCTCTGTTCAGTGAGATGCTATTGGTATACTCTGGGTATATCCAGAGTGTTTTCAGGTAGGTGTAATTTATGATCAATATCGGTGGTTCAATTCTGGTTATGGTGTAATGATCTATGCTCTGGCTTCTGTCTACTTTCGAGGGTCATTGCCGTGTAGCTTGGTCCTGGACTATGTATTGGTAGCTATTGTTGGTCGTTTCTGTTCCTCTCAATGTGGTTGGATTGTTTTTTTTTTTTTACATTTTCTTCCATTCTGGGACCACTTTCTGTTTCCCTGGATTATCAATTATCTACTATGGATGGTTCTTGATGTCTAGACTACTGAGAATGTATTTTCCTGGGTTATGATTTTGATTAACAATTAATCAATCTTCTGATTGTTTCACTGCCAAGCCCTTCATCCACGGGGGGGATTGATGTCCTTATTCTTCTCAGTATTGCGTTCCCACATATGTGTGGACGTGTTGGTCTCTGTATACTTCCTGCTCATTTCATTACCATTTGGAACCGCTGGATTGACTCTTACTATGTCTCGGATATGTGAAGCAATTGGCTTTAGAATTTGTGACAGGTGGTGGTCCTGTAGGGGTTGTTATTGTATTTGCTGCTGTGAAGGCTAGGGTGTTGCGGTTGTTGGTTTTTGTGGTGCCTGCATGTTTTTGGGTCTGCTCTGGTTTTTCCAAGGATCAGAACTTTTCCCGGTGGTGGTGAATTATATGTGATACATGAGTTGGTAGTCCATTAATTTCGTGGTTACCATCTATCTCATTTCTCTGAGAAGGGATGATGTGTGTGGCATGTCCGTTTATGGTTAAATCTTTATTTTATTATGTGTTATGCCATCTTCCTAAATTATGTTGATCTCCACCGGCCGTATATTTCTGGGATGATACGTGGGGAGTTTAAGGCATAACTTTTGCATTGGTAGTTGTATTGTGTGTAGATCTAGATGCTCAGAGGGAATTCTCTCTTACAGATATTTTGACGATCTCTGTGCCACATATTTATTTACTATAAGTTCGGGTATTTTCACCTTTATTTCATTACTACCCACTTGATGGATCACATGGACCCTTTTGAATCAGATACCCACACCTACACACGAGGCATTTATCCGTGCCACGCTGGAGGCGGAGTCACTCTAGGGGAACCCATATCGATCGCCACTCGGGGATGGCTCGGGTGATGGGTTGGCTGGGGGCCACGTCAGCGTATCTGATGGTGCATTAGGTGGAGATCATGCACTCCACAATAGATCTCAGGATCTGTGTGGATATTGTCAACCGCACTCGCGACATGGCCACTCTGTTAAAATATACTCTCCTGCGCCTATTCTCAGTTTTGGTTATGACGTTGTTCATGATCGGATGAGCAGTCTTCAAAAAGAGCTCTGGTGGGTCGATGGCATTTTGCTAATATGGCGGAAGGTGAGATATGGAAGTGGGTGGAAGCTAAATGGAAATCCATCCTAGCTTATATGTCGTCGGTAGTGCGCCTTATGAATGAGTGGTATAGCTTCCACTTTATGTGCCAGGAAGACTTGCGGAAAATCAAAAGAATTCCATGGGTTCGGGGGTGGGGATTCTTAGGCCTCCATGAATGGTATATTGGTTTTAACCTGTTGAAGGATATGCCTAAAAACAATCTGATTTAGGTTAAATTTCCTGGTTTACCTATAGAATTTTGGATGCGGCAGGTTTTTGTTGGTATAGGTAATACCACTGGGAAATTTGTATACGTGGACCCTCAGTGTTTGGGTGCTCGGGACAAGCGAATTGATTGGATATTCATTGAAAAAGATTACAGTGGGGGATTCCCTGACAATCTTGAAATCTATTGGGGAGAGACTCATCTGCATCAAATATTGGATTTCTGGGGTATTCCATTTAGATGTCTCATTTGTCACCACACAAGCCATCTGATGGCGCAATGTCCACGTCGTCTGGGTGGCAGGTGCACTATGTATCGATGTAAATTACATGCATATCCGGTCTCTGAGGGTGGCGGAAATGTTGCATCTGTTGTTGGCATGGATCTTGGTAAACCAGCAAGTGATACACGTCGTATATCAAGTACACCACCTTTCTCTCTCCCCTGTTCTCTTTTTGGCTTTATGTCACCTAAACGTGTGAATTCGATGCCTATTGAGATTCCTACTTCCCCTTCCTCAAAGGGTACTGGGACTGCTCTATCTGATGAATCATTATCCATGTCGGACCAGAATATACCCCATTGTTCTTTGGACATGTCCTCATCTAGGGTGATGCCTTCACTTCTGATTTCACATGTTGATATCTCACCATCACATATCATGTATATACCTTGTATCACTACTCCATAGGTTCTTCGGACTTCACTCGAACCCGCCCCACTTCACCACATTCTCCGATTACATCCCCCACCAATTCGACATATAGTGACCTGGATGGCCTTCTCCTGCGCAAAAATTTACACCTCTGATCTCTCACCATTCATAAGCCCCCGGGTGCTAAGTCTCCACAAATCAGTCCTACCTTCGCGGGTAACATTACGGTCCGTCATAAAAAGGGTAGGGACAACAGACACTTTTGGGGGTGTGCTAAGACTATCCCTTATTGTCCTTTTGTATCCAATGATCTGGTTGATTTCCCGATTGCTTCCTCCATTCCAACTTGGTCCCTTAGAGCAAATGCGGCCCCATTGGGTTTGCAATGAACTTCATTATTTCTATGAATATCCGGGGATTGGGGGTCGCTCCTAAATTCTTGCCTCTCAAAGAATTGTTTCACTCCTCTCGGCCATATATTACACTTATACAAGAGATTATGCACTCTACACAACAGGAAATTTGTTATTTCAGGTGAATGTTTCCAGACTGGTACATGGTTGCTACTGATGCTGTGGGTCAGTCAAGTGGACTGGCTACCTTATGGGACCTCAGGTGGGTTCATATGAGGGCTTTTTCTTGTTTCGTGGGCATTCTACTTACTAGATGTGTTCGAGGTTTCCCGGCACATCTTCGTATTCTCAATATATATGCTCCTTACAAAGATCATTACTTTTTTTAGGAAGGATTGGTTGCTTCCCGGATTTTAGCATTTCATTCCCTCATCTTGGCAGGGGATATGAACTACACGATTTGCATTGATGAGATATGGGGGGGTACAAAGAGATCGGACTTTATGTCGGATATGATCAAAGAGATCATGATGGACCATTATTTTATTGAAATATGTCCTCCCATACTCGGTCCTACGTGGGATAGCGGTAGGACAAGTAGTGGCTTTGTGGCGAAACGTCTGGACCGCTTCCTCATTCATGAAGAACTTCTAGACAGACTAGGCACTATTCAATCAGGCATTATGTGTAGTTTTGTTTCGGACAACAGGCTCATATACTTTTATGGCGTCGGGAGGACCTCCAGTTCAGCTACCCATTCAAATTCAATTGTATTTGGTTACAGGACCCAGAATTTGATACTCTGGTGCAGGAATGTTAGCAGAGGCCACGGGCCTGTGGATCCTCCCCTATGGTAAATATCCTCAATAGGCTCTGGGAATTGAAATATGTGGTCAAGTAATGGGAGCGAAAGAAACTAGCTCAAATGAAATTGGAGCTGAATGAGATATCGGGGTCCTTGGAAAAAATGCAGTTGAAACTTAGCCTCCCTCATCCCTGTAGAAATTTCTCTATAGATCCACTAGCTTTGATACCATGTAGAAATTCTCACAGTAGATTAAACTGATTATGCAATGTACTAAAGCAAAATACTTAATCTACTTCTACAATCAAACTTGCGGAAGCTTAATCGATTTTGAGCAAGATCAAACAAAACAAATATAACAGAGAATAAGATTCAATCACACATGAAACATAGAAGAATACTCTGGGGAAAGCCTCAACTAAAAACCCCGCTACCTGTATTATCATACAAGTGGAAACATCTCAAGATTACACAAAGCTTTAGCTCTCAAGCTATCCAACTCTCAGTACAATCCCTCACTGCTTCTCATAGACAAAATAGACAACACATATGCCTTCCTTCAGTCCTCCAAGCCTCCTATCTCCTTGCGCAGTTTCTCTTGGGTCCTCCAGCTGCCACCTGTGTGATTCTCACCTCACACACTGCTCTGACCTCTGTAGTAACTGCACAATCCTGAAGGAATGAATTCCTTCTGCATGGATGAGTTTCCTTTATAGGAAAATTCCTCCAACTGATAGTACAATGTCCCTGTCTTTAATATCAACTGGGTCTTTCTATGAACCGACATGCATGAGTTATTTATGAGAGAATATTTAGTTATCTAAAGTACACTAGTTGCATGCATGCATTAACTAACTGAACTCACAATCAGTTCCAAAAACTGTTTGGAACTAATCTAGCTAGACTTAACTCAGTTAACTGAGCTAACTAATTACAACTCAAATACAACTCATCCTTATCTCCTTAATTAAGGGATAACTTCCTCAATCAAAGGGATAACTGTTGCATGTCTTCACAAAGACTTCATGTTTGATTTTCACCAACTAATTAACTCAAGATGAGTTAATTAATTATTTTTCAAATAGCTAGTGAGACTAAATTCGAATTTTAATTCTCAATTTTGATTCAAGGACAAATCAAAATTGGAATATATCCCGAAATGCTATTTATAGCAATGCTATTTTTAGCATTTCTATTTTTTGCTATTTTCAACAGAGTTGGAGTATATCCTGAAATTCTATTTATAACAATGTTATTTTTATCATTTCTATTTTTAGCATTTCTTGTTGCTATTTTCAACACTCCCTCTTAACAAGAAAGGAATTCAACTCAATCCCGATCCTAAACCTTTGGAATGTTCTGCATGCAACACTTCTTGCTAGTGTTGTTGCTCAAGCAACTTAGAAACAAAAAATATCCAACCTGAATCAGAATGATGCCTCTATCATCAAAGTCTCTAACTGCTATTGCCTTTGTCGACTGAAAACTCTGCACCTCTATGCTCTTCAGTATCTGACTGCTCTAGCCTCTGTCACTTTGATCTCTGACTGCATTAATCACACTGATTCCTAATGCTGCATCCGTGCCGCTGCTGGTCCTATCTCCCAGAATGCATCCGCACTGCACCTCTCATCATGTTGCATTGTGTTGCGCACTGCTGCACTACAACTCAGTTACTGATAAGTAAGTAACTGATCTCCCAACTGACCTCCATGTTGGCCTACAAACACCCTCTAATGTTGAAGCTCCCTCTGCCGCTCCATCCGCATCCGTCTCTACCCACTCAGCCAGTCCTGCTACTCCTCATCGAGGCTCCCGTAGCAAGGTCTAATCAAAGAGGTTGGGTACCTCAAGGATCCTGCCCTTATTTCAGCCTTCTTGGAACTATCTCTTCACATCGCCCTACCTCACACCTGGAGGTATGGCCGCATGTAATCCCTCTGCCCACTTGGCTCGAAATTTCTCCCTACTGGAGGTCTCTACATGAGTGGATGCCTCCACTCGATCTCCTCTCGGCTTCTCTAGTTGTCGCTGCTCCACAACCTCCTGAAGTTGCTCACCAACTGTGGCTCCTCCACAATTGTCTGAGACTTCTTCTGGCACTGCATGTTGAGAGGTAATGTACTCTCCCTCTTAACGACCAAGTCTCCAACATTTTCCTTGCTCCTCAAGGCTTTGCATGCATCTTGAACCTCAAGAGAATACAGGTTCTTGAATCGTGAACCGATCTGCTTCACTTGTCTCGTGGTGATGTGTCTAAGGAAAACCTTTCCCTTACTAAAGACTACATCATATCCTTTGTCCTCAATCACCGCGATCGATACCAAGTTCTTCTTCACTCTAGGCACATACTTTACATCTATCAAGGTAATGAGAGCTCCATGCTCCCTCTGAAAAGCAATCGTACCTTCACCTGAAACACAGTACTTTCCATTATTGCCCATCTCTATGCACATCTGGAGGCCCTTCTCCTCCAAGGTACTAAATAAACTTTTATCACCAGTCATGTGGAATGAGGCTCCACTGTCAATAAACCAACCACAACCCATCATCGATGAAACCATGCATGCGATGAGGGTAAAATCCAATTCGAACTGTAAGGTCAATGCTTCACCTTCATATCCTTCCGAGGATCCCTTCTTGGATTTCTTCAATGGACAATTTATTGCGTAATGGCCCAGCTCATGAAAATTAAAGCATCTCACTTTAGATTCGTCAATCTTCTTCTCACCATGGGAAGAACTCGATTTTGAATGAAAATCCTTCTCCTTCCCTTTCCTTGGCTTACTAGCTAAGGCTAGATTTTCTTCATCCTCCTTGGATGAAGAACCATCTCTGGTGCTCCTCCTGATCTCCTCCTGCATCAGATCCGACCACAATCGTTCCCAATATGGCAGTTTCTCTCTTCCATTTACTGAGTCCTAGTAGCTATGCCAGCTCTTAGGAAGACCGAGGAGAGCAAGACTCACATTGTCATCATTGGATGTCATGATTCCTACACTTCCAAGCTCATCTCTGTAGGTGGTGAGCTTGTTCAGATATGTAGAGATCGTGTTGCCCTTTTCATACTTGATTTTCCGAAGCTTGTCCTTCAGCGCCATCTTCCTCTGGTCGTTGTTGTTCTGATATAAATGCTTCAATGTCTTCCACATTGAAAATGGAGTCTCCTTCCCATGGGCACTCAAGACAATATGGTCTTGAACTCCCTCCAGAAGAATCCTCCTCGCTCTTGCCACACATTTCTTCCATTTCGCCAATTCTTGGGCATTAGTTGTTGCTGGCTTGGGGACTTCTTGATCAATGAAGTCCTTCAAACCGTTATCCTCTAATACCGCTTCCACGCGATCCTTCCAGGCTATGTAATTCGAGCTGCCATCCAGGGCATACTCGAGTCTCAAGCCATTGAACGCCATTGGTGAACTTTGAGATGTGATAAGAAATTGATTCTGTACCCACAATCAAGAACTTCAAAACTTCGAACTTCTCCCTTATTTGTATAATGTTCTCCACTTTGATCACCTTTTCTCTGATACCATGTAGAAATTTCTTTATAGATCAGCTAGCTCTAATACCATGTAGAAATTCTCACTGTAGATTAAACTAATTATGCAATGTACTAAAGAAAAATACTTAATCTAATTCTACAATCAAACTTGCGAAAACTTAATCGATTTTGAGCAAGATCAAACAAAACACATATAACAAAGAATAAGATTCAATCACACATGAAACACAGAAGAATACTCTGGGGAAAGCCTCAGCTAAAAACCCCACTATCTGTATTATCATACAAGTGGAAATATCTCAGGATTACACAAAACTTTAGCTCTCAAGCTATCCAGCTCTCAGTACAATCCCTCACTATTACTCATAGACAAAATAGACAACACATATGCCTTCCTTCAATCCTCCAAGCCTCCTATTTCCTTGCGCAGTTTCTCCTGGGTCCTCCAGCTGCCACTTGTGTGATTCTCACCTCACACACTGCTCTGACCTCTGTAGTAACTATGCAATCCTGAAGGAATGAATTCCTTCTACATGGATGAGTTTCTTTTATAGGAAAATTCCTCCAACTGATAGTACAATGTCCCTGTCTTTAACCTCAACTGGGTCTTTCTCTGAACTGACATGCATGAGTTATTTATGAGAGAATATTCAGTTATCTGAAGTACACTAGTTGCATGCATGCATGCATTAATTAACTGAACTCACAATCAGTTCCACAAACTATTTGGAACTAATCTAACTGGACTTAACTCAGTTAACAGAGCTAACTAATTACAACTCAAATACAACTCATCCTTATCTCCTTAATTAAGGGATAACTTCCTCAATCAAATAGATAATTGTTGCATATCTTCACAAAGACTTCATGTTTGATTTTCACCAACAAATTAACTCAAGATGAATTAATTAATTATTTTTAAAACAGCTAGTGAGACTAAATTCGAATTTTGATTCTCAATTTTGATTCGAGGACAAATCAAAATTGGAATATATCCTGAAATGCTATTTATAGCAATGCTATTTTTAGCATTTCTATTTTTTGTTATTTTCAACAGAGTTGGAGTATATCCTGAAATGCTATTTATAGCAATGCTATTTTTATCATTTCTATTTTTAGCATTTCTTGTTGCTATTTTCAACAATCCCCCGGCATCCATTTTGGTGGACATTCACTCATTAGAGTTGTAACGAAGTCATATTTTGAAGCTTTGGGAGGTGACTTAGAGGCAAAAAATTCGGGCCATATGGATCCAAGAGGGGGATCGTAATACCAAGTTCTTTCATCATTTTTCCAACCACAGAAGGAAAATCAACAGTATATGGGAGATCAAGGATACTAATGGAAATATATGCCTCTCACAAGATGAGATCTCTAGGGTGCCTACTACACATTTTCAAATGGCCTATGGGAGGCGTATGGGAGATTATGGAGAGGACCAGATATGGGGGGTGGTGAGATACCCATATATGTTCAATGAAGAAGCAAATGAGGATCTATTCAAAGAGGTTATTGCTAAGGAAATATTGGGGATCCTAAAATCTTTCAGAAAGGATAGATGTCTGGGTCCAGACAACTGCACTGTCGAGCTATTCACTCATTTCTTTGATATTTTTCAGGGTGATATTTTGGCCATGATCGAGGAATCTAGAGTCCATGGGTATATCCATTGTATATTAACTCGACTTATATCTCTCTCATTCAAAAAGGGCCCTCCTCTCAGACTTTTTCGGATTTCCAGCCGATATCTCTGTGTAATCTTATTTACAAGATTATCTCGAAAACTATTGCTGAAAGAGTGAAGCATATCCTGTCAAAATTTATATCGCTCGAACAATTTGGATTCCTCCCAAATCGTCAAATACAGGATGCTATTTCCATTGCCGAGGAGTGCCTACATTCTATTCATACTAGAAAATTAAATGTTATGGTTATGAAAGTTGACTTCCAAAGGGTGCGTTGGTCTAGGGATGAAAATTTTTGGCACAAGGATTGCAATTGAGACTCAATGGAAGGTCTTCCTAGGTTTTTTCTTAACTAGATAAGACACTAAAGGTTGGGAAAAGAGGTAAGACAAACATAATGGAAAAAGAAACCAACAAGGGAATACGTTGTTCCCTAGTGTGAGCTCCAATTTGTTATGCAAAATCTACGACTACGGACAAAAGTATCTTCCCTAGGCCTAGTGGACTGACCTAGAACAACAGAAGGAAAAAGGCACTAATTTTTTCCTTAAAGTAAATAGATAACAGGATGAAGCCTACCTGGAATCTGTCACATGCATTTCTCCTACTTTGGCTTGAATGCTCCAATCCTAGCTCCAAACGCTATTATTAGAACCCACGCAAATAGATAACACAAGCCAAGGATCCACAAAATCTATGCCACATCATCTAATCACTTTATTCAATAGATCAACATGGTATTGAAATATTTGAAACCATAACATCATATATAGGAAAACAAAGAACTCTTTAAATTAATATAAATGGAGTGAGTTACAACCAAAAATAGGTGTTGATCGTGTAAAAGAGCTCCTCCAAGTTGGCTTGTCCTTTCCTTGTCACAAAGTGCACATCTAATCACCCTAATGCATGGAAAGATATCTCTCACAACATCATAAGGGTAGAATCACTCTCCAAAAGCAAACCCTTTGCCTATGGATGATAGTAAATATATAGGTCAAGGAGGTAGTTCATGAATTCTTATCCTTTTACCAATTAGGGCTTGAGATCCACTCTTGATGGGAGGATGAGATCAAGGGATAAGGGATGAAAATTACAAGGCAGGATAGGATAGGATTCAAGACTTTAATCTGAGTTAAATGGTTACAACAGATCCTGGAAGCTTATGGAAGAAGAGGCTTCAGGATTCTCTCTCTTTTTCCTGAATTTCTAAAACCAAAGTAGGTGCATAGTGGAGCAACCTGTAGGTGATCAACACCATCCACAGTGGAGCAACCGAGTTGTCAATGTTGTCTAGTAGGAGGCCCGGGAGCGTTGGTCCTTAAAATTACTGAAAGAAGGTGTTTTCAGGCAGAAACTTAGGGATAAGAATGAGTCATGCTTCGTGATTTGTGCAAGGATGATGACAATATGTTGAAGGATGTAGTGTGATTTTAGTCACACTTAGTGATCAATCAGCCCAAAAGAACAGTTTCATGCAGAGAGTTCGAGTTACCCAGTTGAGGTGGAGTTTCCAAGGCAGTGTACTATTAGTTGTAGGTTATTATTAGTTGTACGGGTGGTGCATGCAGTCAGAGGACCAACCTAATGGAACTGGACAATCCAAATTAGGAATTTCCTAATTAATAGAGGGTTATTTCCTCAAGGAGCAACGCAAGGAAATATGAGCTTGGAGGTATTGAAAATTGGCTAAGTGTTGGCCAGATTCAGTACGTTAGGCAGAGGGATAGACTATACACTTGCAGGTTGTGCTCAGGCTTGAGAAAGCATATGTATTCATCCATATTCTTTGATTAATCCAATACAGATAGGGAGGGGTTTTTAGTAGTTTCTTTCCCCTAGATAAATCTTTGTGTATGTGTGTTAGTTCTTGATGCATGTTTATGATTTGAGCTCTTGATCATTAATTGAATTCTGAAAAGCAGTAGAGTAGATTTCAGTCTTGTGTTTTAGTAAATTACATGAGCAGTTTCATATATACACATTAATTTCTACATGATATCAGAGCAGGATTCAGAATAGAATAGGAATTTTGTAGTTGTTATTGCAGGAGGATCGAATTTGCAAAATCAATTCTTTAGAGCTAGCAGGATGGATTTGTATGGTCTAAGACTTGAGTATTCCCTTGAGGGAAACTCGAACTTTGTTGCTTGGAAGGACCGCATGGAGGCAGTACTGGAGGAAAATGGGTTGAAGTAATTTGTCGAGATTGACATTCGAAAACCAGGATCATCTGGTTTCAAAGATCTAGCAAAATGGAGGAAGTGTGTAACCAAGGCGAGGAGAATCATATTGGAGGGAGTAAAGGACCACATTGTCTCCAACCTCCATGGGAAAGAAACTCTATATGAAATGTGGCAAGCACTAATAGATTTTTTTCCAAAAGAGTAGCAACCACAAGAAGTCGACACTCAAGGATAAGCTTCGAAATATCAAGATGTAGAAGAGTGACTCTATTCAGCGGTACCTTAGCAGGGTCACAAAATGTCATGATGAACTTGGTGGAGTTGGTGTTACTGTTCTAGAAGATGATTTGGTAAACCTAATGATCTTAACTTATGCAAGAATGCAATAGAATTTAGATATAGACACAAACACAGAGATGCAGCAGAAATATAACTTCATTTCATTAATATCAAAGAAATGAAAAATGCTTACATAGAAAATAGAAATAAACTAGCTCGGGCGATGGTAGCTTTATCTCTGAGAAGAGATGTGGTGGATGTATGTCTATGAACTATGTTACAATGAGGCTCAGTGGCCTTTTTATCATTGAGAAACAATGAGAAACCCTAAACATCCAAAAACCTAACCCTAGGAGATGAAGAGCAAAAAGCTTATGGGCCCCGTTGGGGTAAGTTGGAACGTCAAATTCCTAGGGTCATAACTTTGGCATACAATCTTCGTTTGGCTATCATAATAACTCTTTTCGAAGATTTCGAAGAGGATGTCAAAACCAACTAGAAAATTGGTTTGGCACTTTTTTGGTCTCTCTATTTTCCCTAAAAATGCCTTTTATTCCCTTAAAACGACTTGGGAAGTTTAGGACCCGAAAAACTACCAAAAATGGTAAGTTGTGCTACAATTAAGGAAAATGAAAAGAAACAATGGTAGGGGTCCAAGTGGAATAGGTGGGTGGCCACCAGTATCCACTTGGATCACCAGGCCTTCTCGACCTTTCCAAGAGCTGGCATAGCTTCCAAGATTCGTTGAACGGGAGGGAGAAACTACCAAACTGGGAACGCTTATGGTATAATTTGGTACAGGAGAAGATAAGGCAGAATACCAAAGATGGAACTTCATCCAAGTGTGATGATGAGGAAATTATGCCTTATATCGAAAGGTAAAGAAGGGGAAAGCGAAGAAATCCTAATCCAAACCAGAGTCCGGTCAAGGGGGCAAGAAGAAAGACTTATCCAAAATTAAATGCTTCAATTGTCATGAATTCAGGCATTATGCCACGAAGTGTCCACACAAGAAGACAAGAAAGAAGACCTCAGGATGAGTGGAAGGTGAATATTTGGCTTCATAGTTTCAAATTGAATTCATCCTTATTGCATGCATCGTGAGCACAGTGATCAGGAGCATGTGGTACTTGGACAATGGTGCCTTGTTCCACATGACGAGAAACAAATATTTTTTTAGTGACATGGAGGAGAAACACCTCAAGATGCACATCAAGATGGGAGAGGATGGAAGGTATAACACGATCAGTATTGGTATAGTCACCTTTCATAGGGAGTTGGGCTCCCATCTCAAACTCAAGGATGTCATGTTTGTTGCGGGCCTAAAGAAAAATCTCGTTTCAGTTGCAATGTTGGAAGAATGTGGTTACGATGTGATATTCAGTAAAGGGAAATCATTCATAAGGCACATATCCACGGGACATGTGAAGTGGATCGAGGTTCATGTGAAGAACCTGTACAATATAGATGTGGATGACTGTAAGCACAAAGGAAAAGAAGGTGCAAAGTTGTGATGTCAGTGAACTATGGCATAGAATACTTCGCCATTTGTATCATGGCGCCCTAAAGACTATGCAATAGATAACCGTGGACCTCCCCAAAGGATCACTTGAGAAAAAAGATACATGCAAAGGGTGTACCATGGGGAAGGACATGAAAGCCTCATTCCATGATTGGGACAACAAAGCACATGCAGTCCTTGAAAGGATTCACTATGATGTCTATGGACCTTTCTCGACAGCCTCCACTACTAGGCAAAAATATTATGTTATCTTTGGAAATGACTTCTCACGAAAGTGTTGGATATTCTTCATGCAGAAGAAGGATGAGACATTCACCAACTTCATAGAATTCAAAGCACTGGTAGAGAAGGAGAAATAATGGAGGTGAGTATGTGTCGAATGAGTTTAAATTTTTTTGTGCAAAAGAAGTCATTTGATGAGAGTTGACAACAACCCAAAACCCACAATAGAATGGTGTGGCTGAGAGAAAGAATCATAGTGTTGTGGGAGCAATGAGGGTGGTGTTGCATGACCAAGGCCTACCACTGTATTTGCGGGCAAAGGCATGCAACACAGTAGTATAATTGCATAACCAGAGTCCTCATCGGATTTTAGGAATGATTATACCAGAGAAGGCTTTCTTAGGGAGAAAGTTGGATGTGTCTCACTTTAAGATGTTTGGAGCATCTATTTATTTCCATGTCTCCAAAGAATCCAGGAAGAAGCTTGAACCAACAACTAAGTTGGGGGTATTTTTGGGTTACAAAGAAACTCTTCAGAACTACCATGTGTACCTTCCATCCCTCAGGATGATAGTTGTTCAAAGGGATGCAAAGTTTGATGAGGATAAGGAAATGATATGTTCTCTTGAGAGGGAGCTTTAGTTGCAACTAGATCAGGAGCTTTTGGCTCCAAAGGAGGAACCTTAGGAAGTTGTGGAGCAGCCACAAGTTGAGGAACAAAGGGTGGAGACAACCACTCAAGAAAAAAAATCTAGAGAAGGAATAAAATGAACCAGAGAAGCTAAGAAGCTATTGCATGATGCTAGAGAGATTGTGGGAGCACCCACTTCTTAGCGCGGGAAGAGAAGGTCACCAAATTGGTACACTAACTACATGGCTCTAATGATTTATTTGGTTGAGACTGAGCCATCCTCTTTCGAGGAAGCAGTAGAGAAACCTGTATGGGTCAATGCAATGGTAGAGGAATATGATTCCATTGTAAAGAATAGTGTTTCGGAAGTGATCCCAAGACTAGCAAATAAATCAGTGGTGGGTTCGAGATGGATTTACAAGGTAAAGCATGCAACAAAAGAAAGCATAGAGAAGTATAAGGCCAAATTTGTGGCCAAGGGATTCTCTCAACTTGAGGGAATTGACTATGAGGAAACCTTTGCACCAGTCACAAGGTATTCATCCATTAGATCCATAACTGCTTTGTTAGCACGGATGGGGTGGAAGATCCACCAGATGGATGTAAAGACAACATTCCTCAATGGATTTATTAAGGAAGAGATGTACATTGAGAAACCATAAGTTTTTGAGACCTTTGACCGAGAGTCCGATGTGTGCATACTCAAGTGAGCGATGTATGACCTCAAGCAAGCACCCCGTGCTTGGTACACTAGGATCGACAACTATCACCAGTTTGAAGCTGATTCAACCTTTATCCTATTTTGGTAGAAGGTGGATTGATGATTATTGTCTTACATGTTGATGATTATATTTTAACGGGTGATGGAAAGTTGATAAGATCTTGCAAGGAGCACCTTGCAAGAGAATTTGAAATGAAGGATATGGGACTCATGCGCTACTTCCATGGATTGGAAGTATGGAAAGGAGATGGGGAATTTTTTGTCACTCAAGGAAAGTATGCTAATGAGATACTAAATAATTTTCACATGGAGAGTAGCAAACCCATGGAGACACCTCTAACATCCAGTTGGAGGAAAGAGGATGCTACTTCAGGTGAAGTAGTGGAGGCTACCATCTATTGGCAACTTGTGGGTTCACTAATGTATTTGGTGAACTCATGACTAAGTATGTGCTATGCATTCAACCAACTTATTCAAGTTACAGTCAATCCAACCAATTTTTTCGGAGGGAAGCTAAGCATGTTCTAAGGTGCCTCAGAGGCACCACCTAGTTTGGACTATGGTACAGACGGAAAGAGGGAGTGAAGTTGTGTGGCTTCACAGATGCATATTTGGTGGGGATTCCATTATATTGGAAGAGTACTTCAGGAGGAATTTTTAGTGTTTGGTTCTTGATACAACGTGAAGCAAATATCAGTGACACTCAACTCAGCAAACGCATAATAGATAGTTGCAAATCAAGCAACATGTGAGGCAATCTGGATGAGAAAGATTCTTGTGGGACTATTTAGTCAGATGATGGATCCTACTGTGATATACTGTGACAACCAGAGTTGCATCAAGCTCTCTGAAAATCCAGTATTTCACGATCAATCCAAGCATATAGATATCCAGTATCACCATCTACGAGATTGCGTGCAGAGACGAATAATGTTGTTTGATTACACTCCAACAAAGGAACAAGATGTAGATATTTTGACAAAGGATTTTTCAAAGAGTTAATTCGAGTTCCAGAGAGGCAGGATCGGGGCATCTGATAATCCATTTCTTGCTGAGAGGGAGTGTTCAAAATGTAGCAAGAAAAATATCAGTTTGACTTGCCCTTATCAAACTAGAGAAAATTCGAATTTCCATTTCAGTAGACAACCTGGATGAGTTAACTTGAGTGACATGGCTTGTCTCACCCAGTTAGCCTAGATAATTTGAGATGGAATACTTGAGTTCAATTGAGCACGAGTGATGCTAATTTCTAGCAATCTGATTCAGTTAAATTGATTTATTTTCAGTTAAACTAGTTCTAATTGTAGGAGGAACTAGTGGAAGCTCAAAATTGTGCAGTGTGACTTCATCCACGCTTAGTGATCAATCGGTTAACTAATCAATCAACCCAAAATAATAGTTGCATGCATAGAATTCAAGTTACCCATTTGAGGTGGAGGTTCTAAGGAATTGTACTATCAGTTGTAGGCTAATCTGAGGTGTACAGGTGGTGCATGTAGTAAGAGGATCAACCTAAAGGAACTGCGCAATCCGATTGAGTAATATCCTAATTAATAGGGGCCTAATTCCTCAAGGAACATCACAAGTAAATAGGAGCTTAGAGGGCTTGAAAATTGGCTAAGTGTTGGCTAGAGTCAGTAAGTCAGGCAGAGGGATAGACTATACACTTATAGGTTGTGCACAGGCTTGAGCAAGCATATGTATTCATCCATATCCTTTGATTAATGAAATACAGATCGGAAGGGGATTTGAGTAGTTGCTTTCCCTTAGATAAATCTTTGTGTATGTGTTAATTCTTGATGCATGTTTATGATTTTAGCTATTGATCATGAATTGAATTCCACAGAGCAGTAGAGTAGATTTGAGTCTTGTGTTTTTAGTAAATTACATGAGTAGTTTCATATCTACACATTAATGTCTACAAGCATTGTTAGTGGAATTTGATGATGAAGTTAAATTTCTAGAAATATTGATGAGAGAACCTAAGAATGAAATTTATTTTCATTCAACCCAACAGGAAGAAAGCAACAAATATCATTGTCGAACTATACAAGATGGAACAAAGGTTGAAAAAGAAGCTAATGCACATGGGTGAACAACAAACTACATGTTTTTGAACAACAATGAAGAGAAGGAAGTAGCCATTTTCATGATTGATTGTAATTTTTGGGAATTTAATATTTTGCAGGTGCAGGTAAAGGTGAGAATTTAAAGGATGAAAGTCTATCTTGTAGAAAGCAACCATGGATAAGGAAAAAAAGTTCCTTAAACAATTTTCGAAAGATGCTTGGTGATGAAGAATGGAAGATGAATAATCAAAGGGAAATAAAGACCATGAAATTTTCAAGTTTTGAACCAAGGTTACATTGACGCAATGTCAACATCATGGATCAATAAAAGGGTGTATTAGGCATAAATATTGAGTAGCTATGTATTATGATGAGGAAATTTCCTAAGAGCCGTACCGAAGTGAAGAAAACATTCAACAAAGAAAATTAGTTGATTTCAAGAGAATGCATCAACAAGGAAAATGGAACATTGTAAAATAAATTATGGAAACCAGGAAGATCAAGGACAACAATAGCACATCAACAACAAATGAGGAAGTTCAACATCAAAACATAAGGAAATAAGGAAAATGGATAACAACAAAATAAAGTTTGGGATCTAGGGGGAGAAGAAATTATAGTAGATGCACCTACAATTGAAAAATATCAGACAAAAAAGGTGAAGGGTACAACCAATAGCAGTACGCACATGAACAACATTCCATGAATTTTTTTACATAGGGAGTCTGACACAGGAGCATTCTAGGCAACAACAATACCTAGGAGGTATTTCTATCTTTACTAAAGGGAGTGGGTTCTCTTGATCTAATTTGAGTAAAATTAATGTAAATAAAAGATAGGAATTAGTTTTGTTTATGAAATAGAGAATTGATTATATACACTTAGTTGAGAAATGAGGAGATAATTTCCTCATCGACATGTAATACAATATTTGAGGAGAATTCTTAAGGAGTAGGATTTTTTAGGGTTATATTTGATGATTAGATCCATATTTAGTGGATCTCAACCAAGATTATCTCATTGTTATATATCTTAGGAGGATTTTAGGATCCAAAAGATTTTAAGAGTTAGTTTAGGATCTGAAACCAATTTTAGTTAAGATCTATTTGTATAAAACTATGTAATCCTATGAGACATTTTAGAGTGGATGAGAGTTGTGAGAGAGTGGCCAAGGGCAAGGAATTCCCATATTGTAAATCTAGCCCATTTGAAAATATTTTTCTGTAAATAGAATTTTAGGTGTGATTTTCATAATTTGCATTTGCATTTCAAATCCATGTTTTTTTTTCGTGCTTGTGAAATTGAGGATTTTTTCTTTGAGAAGATTGAAGTCTAGATATCCTACCCATGTGTTAATGAAATGAATTTTGATGCCGTATGTGAATCATTAGAAGGGAATGAATATTGTATGATATTTTTTTGATATAGTCACAAAATCATATTAATTAATGTATGTTGATTAATATTGAACGCAAATAAAATGAATATACAATGAATAAATTAATCGTTTATAATTATTATTAATGAAAGTAAATGAAATGAATATACACCGCTAGATTATTCATTTATAGAATGAATATGAAACTATAAAAAAAGAAAATTATTATTGGAAATGACAAATTTGTGACCATGAATGACGACTAAAATTTGCATATCAATGATTATTAGTGGCTAATTTATAGTATATTTTCTCGTGACCACCATTTTCGTCATTATTTTATTTCAACTGAAGACTAAAATTTTCATGTAAATGACTATTAGTGGCTAATTTATAGTATCTTATCTCGCTACCAAAATTTGGGTCATATTTCTTTGGTCATTAATTGGTTTCCTCAGGTGATCACATAGTAGTGTTTTTGGTTATGTTTTTGGTCATTAAATGTGGAAATTATGAATAAATCAATGACTAATTCAATGACCGAATTCACGACTACATATACTAGTAGACAATAAAATACAGACATCCAATTAACAACTAATTTAAATGCGACTAAATTGGTTACAAAGAGAAGGTATTGTAAATTAGTCACTAATGTCCATGTGACCAAACATAGCCATTTATATGCGATTTCTAGTAGTTTTTTTAGTCACTAATTTATGTTTTTCTACTAGCGATAACAGAAACAAGAAGCTAGGAAAATTCATTGAAATCAATCATTGGATGGTATAAACATAGCACTGAATCAAGGGATTAATGATTATGATTCCAGTATAGTGTTGAAGGTGGGTGTTACACAAAAATATCGTCATCATGATTATTTGCAGTCAGTATGGGTCTCTCATCACTTGTACTGTCCTCCTAAGCAAGTCTCAGACCTCAGCTCTTCAAATCAAGCTTTGGAAATGAGAGAAAGACATTAAAAATCAATGTAACTCTGGTTCTGCACTTTCTCTCATGGTCACCTGCGGTCCCGCACCTTATGTGTACAAAAGCTGCGGACCTGCCCGCTCTGTCCCTAACGGTGTAGGTGCGGACCCCTGTGAAAGTCAAAAGGCGCAAGTTTTATCTTAAAAAACTCACTTTGGGTTAATTCTAGAGGTTTCTAGAAGGAATTTTGATGTGGATTGTTCGCTCTGAGGTGGTTAATGCATCCCAAAAGAGAAGGAGCTAATCCCTTGAGGAGAGGAGCTATCCCTTTGAAGGAGGGCTTTATCCCTTTGAAGGAGGACCTAGTAACCTCCCTCCATTGCACTATAAATACAGGCATTGGGCTGGTTGCTGGAGAGGTTAGAAGCTGAACATTTTTTAGTGTAAATGCTGGTGAAATCAAGACTTCCTAGTTGAGCTTAAGAGGAGAGATCACACATCTTTTTGGCTTCATTGGGGAGTGAGTGAAACTTGTCAAAGTAGAGGAGACTTCTTGCTGGACCCTAGGAGGAGCTTGTACAGCGTCAAGGCAAAGGTTGTAAAGTTCTTCTTCTTTTGAATTAATACAATCAAACTCATTTTTCTCAACAAGTATCTTATGTTATTTGTTTCATGGACTCCTTGACTTTCATGTTAAATATGTTTTATGCAATTGGCTTTTCAGGTGCTATTTAATTTGTTTGCCTTGTTTGTGTTTGCAGATTCACGAAAAGGAGCTCATTTGGATCGAAGGAGCGAGGGCATCCACAAGCTAGCGTTGGACCTAAGGTAGGCCCTAAAAACACTTGTTTGCTATTGTTTATAAAAGCATGTTTAGAGAAAGATAGTGTTTGGTTGGTTTGCTTGTCATTAGGTCTTCTTTAGATTCTAGGAAGGTCTATCTTGTCCGCAAGATCGACTTATTCCGTGTGACAAAATGGCGACTCTAAAGGCCTTTGATGGCCGTGGGTTTCATCCTTTTGGCATTCTACAGGATTTGCCTATAGGGGTTGAAGGAAAAATCGTTAGTCTAGATGTGGAGGTGGTTGATGCCCCTCTAGACTACAACCTTCTCTTGGGTCGAAGTTGGTCTTACGCTATGACAACAGTCGTTTCATCGGTCTTTCGAGTAATAAAGTTTCCACATAATGGAAAGATCGTAACAATAGACCAGCTGGCTTACTTTTCATCCGACCCAGCCTCTTCGGAGAGTATTCAACATGTTGGTAAAACGACTATCCCATATAAGGATGTTGGAGTAGGATTAGTTAAAGATGCCAGTTTACTAGGAACTTTTCCTTTTCCTCCAATCAACGCATCATCTTCATTTGCAACCATTCATATGATTACATCAGACACCATTGTTTATGATGATCCTTGGATCATTCCTTCTGAATCTGAGATAGACTCATTCGGTAATTCCATGCCTTTAAGTCCATATGAAATTGCCTATGAAGTTGTGCAGTCGTTTGCCGACCTGTGTTCAACCGAAAATGACTTAATGAATGTGGTCCATGAGGAATCACTTTTCACATCAACCTCGGATTTAACTACGTTTTTTGAACTTGTTCACTTTGATGAGAAAATTCATGAAATCCTATGTGTAGATGATTTACCATGGGAAGATCTCCATCACAGATCTTCGTTTTTACCTGAGGATGATCGTTTTGAAAATGATTTCTCATCAATTTTTACAACTGAATATGTCAAGGAACCTCATAATCCAATGAAACATCCCGATTCAGAGTTAAATTTGGGAAACATCTCTCGAACTATTCATATTGACATTTCGGTTAAGCCCGGAATTGTTGAGAACATTCATATAGGTGCCTTGTGTACAGATGACGAAATTTAATTATATAAGGCCCTATTTCAAGAATTCTGCGATGTGTTTGCCTGGTCCTATGAGGAAATGCCAGGAATTGATCCCGCGATTATTGTTCATGAGATCAAGACTTACCCGAACACTAAACCCGTCCGGCAACGTTTGTGTCAGATTCACCCACGAAAAGCTGCTGCAATTAAAGCAGAAGTTGAAAAACTGTTGAAAGCAGGTTTCATTTATCCGATCCCGTTAACGGATTGGGTATCGAATATTGTTCCAGTTAATAAAAAGCAGGGAACAATAAGAATATGCATCGATTATAGGGACATTAATCGAGCCTGTCCAAAGGACAATTACCCAACTCCCTATATCGATCAAATCATTGATGATTGTGCCGGAAGCGAAATATTCTCCTTTATGGATGGTTTTTCCGGATACAATCAAATCAACATTCTACCTGCCGATCAACCAAAAACGGCTTTTATTTGTCCATGGGGGACATTTGCTTATTGCAAATTACCTTTTGGGATTAAGAATGCCGGAGCAACTTTTCAAAGGGCGATGTCTTATGCGTTTCATGACATCAAGCACATTGTGCAACCATATCTCGATGATTTTCCTGCTCATTCATTACATCGAGCTGATCACCTCGTCCATTTACGAGCAATCTTTATGAGGTGTAGGCATTATCGTATTCGGTTGAACCCACACAAATGTGTCTTCTGTATAGAAACGGGTCGATTGCTGGGATTTGTAGTTTCGAAAGCCGACATTCGCGTTGATCCCTCAAAGGTCGAAGCTATCATCAAATTGCCTCCTCCTTCGAGTCTTCGCCAACTCCAAAGTTTGCAGGGGAAAGCAAACTTTTTACGACGATTCATTCCTAACTACGCCAAGGTTACAAAGGGTTTTACCCGGTTGTTGAAGCAAAACACTCAATTCTATTGGGATGAGATAGCTCATAAATCTTTTGATGCACTCAAACACGCGTTGACCCATGCACCGTTGTTGCATCCTCCCAACTACAACCAGGATTACTTCTTGTATCTCGCCGCTTCTCATTCCACCATTGGAATGGTCTTAGTTCAGGAAGATGAATTCAAACGGAACATGTGATATATTACCTTAGTCGAACGTTAAATCCAACTGAGCTAAAATACTCACATGTGGAGAAATTGGCATTGGCAGCCGTTCAAGCTGTCCAACGTTTTCGTCACTACATTTTACTACGTAAAACTACGGTAATTTCGGATTGCAACCCCATGATCTACATTTGGACCAAGAAATTGCTAGGGGGCAAGTACTCTAAATGGATCGTTATCCTGCAAGAGTTCGACTTGGAATTTGAAAAATCTAAGTCTAAGAAATCTTTATTTTTTGCGGAGTTAATGTGTGACTTCCCGCGTGCTGACACAGAAACTGTGGCGGAGGAGCCCATTGCGGACGAATCCTTGTTTCTAATCATAACTTTAGATCCGTGGTATGGGGATATCATCGTTTATCTCCAGACCCAATCCTTTTGGCCGGAAATTTCAAGGTCAGAACGTCGGAAAATTTGATTCCAGTCCCAACAATTCAGAATTATTGGAGATACTCTTTATCGTCGTGGGACAGACTCTGTTTTTCGACGTTGCTTAACTCACAAGGAAGCTGAAAGGGTTCTAAATGACTGTCACTCTGGAGCGTGTGGCGGTCATATGTCTGGGTTTGCCACAGCCCAAAAGATATTGCGCGCTGGCTACTTCTGGCCGTCTTTATTTAAAGATTGTATTACGGCGGTCCGAAAATGCCACAACTGCCAGATTTTTGATCGTAAGATGCGCGCTCCACCTGCTCCTCTCCACCCTATAATTGCCGTTGGTCCTTTTGCCAAATGGGGTATCGATTTTATTACATGTAACCCTCACTCGGCCGGGGGCCATGCGTATATCATCCTTGCGGTAGATTATTTTACTAAGTGGGCCGAGGCGATGCCTACATTCGAGGCAGACGGCAAAACGGCTGCAATTTTCATGTTCAATCATATAATTGCTAGGTTTGGTTTCCCGCAAGCGATAATCACTGATCATGGGCGTCATTTTCGAAATGTTATGATGACCGAACTTACAGGCCAGCTTGGTTTACGTCATGATAGTTCAACCCCTTATTATCCACAAGCAAATGGTCTGGTTGAGTCCATCAACAAAGTTTTAGTTATCATGATCCGACGAATCATTGGGATTCATCGGTCGAATTGGCACAACATGCTATTTTCAGCGCTTTGGGCATACCGAACTTCAGTAAAAACATCAACAGGGTTCACTCCTTTCCAACTAGTCTATGGTTTGGAAGCCGTGTTACCCATTGAATGTGAAATCCCGTCACTGCAAATGGCCATCGAGTTACTTCCAGCCACTTCCGAAGAGGAAAAGCGTCTGTTATACTTGGCTCAATTAGATGAGAATCGACGTGATGCTGCATTGGCGATCGAGACTCACGCAAAACGGATGAAAGCTCAGTATGATCGAAATGTGACCCCTCGAAATTTTTCGGAAGGGGATCTAGTCTTAGTTTATGATCAAGCTAATGATAAATTAGGCGCTGGAAAATTCGTTCCTATGTGGCATGGTCCCTATGTTGTCAAGCGAAAGCTAGCCAAAGGGGCTTATGAATTGGTAGAATTTGATGGGGACTCTTTGGGTAAACCCAGAAATGGCCTTTACTTGAAGATGTATTATGCTTAAAAGAATGGGTATGGAGATTTTTAGTTAGGATAGTTTTTCTTTCTAGCTGGTGTGTTTTAGTTTAAACAGTGTGCTTAGCTTAGAGAGTGTTTTTTCGTCATTATTCCTGCTTATCTTGGTTTTTCTCTTGATATTGTAGATGTCGATGCCTCTCCAAACATACATTGGTTTCGCTGATGGTGCTTGTCGTAATACACGGAACATCTCTTCCGCAGCTTGGGTTATCTATTCGCCCTCTGACGAGTTAGTATCTATGCATGGGGTAAGCCTCGGTCAAACAACGAACAACATTGCCGAGTACAGTGCAGTGATTGAGTTATTGTCTGAATCTATTTCATTTGGGATTCGGAGTTTGATAGTGAGGTTAGATTCTGAACTCGTTGTATTACAGCTTAATAGAGTGTATGCCATTAGAAATCCAGTGTTATTAAGATTATTTTTGAGAGTGCGTCTCTTGGAACGTGAGTTTGATTACATTGAATATCAGCATATTCCAAGGTCTTTAAATACATTAGCAGATGCAATTGCTTCTCAAATGTTAAATAGACATTTGCAATAATCATACATGTAAATTTAAAGTCATTCCATAACATGATTAACAAGATAAGCCGGTAATAGTGATATATATATATATATAGGAGTGTGTCAAAAAATACATCGTCTTCGATCATAGGTTGAAAAACACCTTATGATCGGCAAAAATGATAAGTACAAAAAACAAAATGTCACATGTGCCCAAAATAGGCGATCATCCTATCACTGGTGATGATCTCTATAAGAAACCACTGCACGGGCCACCTTGCAAAGGAACCTCCTAAAAGGTCCCAGGACTCCAATCACATAGCGCTGAAGTTGACGAGGAATGTCGTTTATAGTGGTCTCAGGAATATCTCATGTCAAGCGCTCGAGATGACCCTCCAACTCGGCCAAAACCTCTGCTGATTCGTCCTGTGGGGCTGGCGCGAGTGCAACTGGTTGCCTCCTCTCGAAAGGCCGGAGAGCGGCTGGTCACTGTGGACCCACATCTGCATTTGAAATTTTTACTATCAGTTTTGAGACGATGGAAAAATAACAAAAAAAAATAAAATAGGAAAAATGTTGGAAAGGATTTTACCTGACTCGTCCCACTGCTCTCCTGGTGGAAGAACCATGTCTGGGTCACCACGAAAATCTATCCCAGCGTAAGGGAAGCCCTGAATGGAAAAGACCTGGTTTTCCAGCCATTGGAAATACTCAGGTTTGAAGCGAGCAACCTCTGTCCTCTCGTCCGGGTGACGCGCCATGACTGCGACCCATCGCATCAGTTTGGGCTCTCGAGGAAGCCCAGCTCCAACAGTAAGGTGCTATGGGATCAGCATAGGAACCCTCTCCAGGCCAAAACTCACGACCAAAGCCCCATAACCAAAGGTCTTTAGTCGTCCGTTCTTGGCCTTGGTCAGTTGGCCTTTCACATTGGCCAACACGGCATCGCACTAGTTGAAGATGGTGCCTCGAAAGCAATCAACTGCCATACGCATCTGGGATCCGGTGGCAATATGTAATGCGGCAGCTCCGCAAAGTCTGGTGACAGTAAACGCAATCACCATGAGTTCAGGACGGGATATGGTCTTTATGTCTATCCCTTTGTCTCTAGCCTGGCCATTGTAGTACTCTAGCCGGAGGCTATCGACAGACTGGCCACCTGGCCTAGTCCCGTGCAGAGTCAAGTCTTCGCCTCTCTTAGGCAAACCAGTCAAGAAATATATGTCCGCCGGCTCGATTTCGAGCTGGTGGCCGCCAATGAAGAAGCACTAGTCCTGTATGCTCCATCTGTCAATAGCCACTGTAAGAAATCCACCTGAGCCCTCATGCCAGGAATGGCCCAGAATTTGTACAATCCCCACGCCCTCAAAGCATCAAGTGAAGGCTGATGATTCCATGCGGCAGCATCCACGTCCTCATTCTCTCGTTCACGCCAATCTAGCATGATGTCCTCTCTGCATCAAGTATAAAGATTAATTAAATTGCCAGAAAATATTTTGATTGGTCCATTTTTGAGAATTTTTGGGTCCAAAACCCTTGCAGCGGGGTACGCACCCTCCGGGTTAGACACAGTGCGTGGGACCGCACTTTGTCTACACGGAAGGTGCGGACCCCGAGCTTTTTCCCAATGGAGAAAAAGTCGGGGTCCGCAGGCCCGCAATGGTAAACCTGCGGGCCCCCGCGCGCGGGTTTTGCGCCTAAAAACCCTCCCAAAAATGAAATGAAGGACTAAAACAAAAAACTAAACGGTTGAAAATGAAGAGTAGGATGATGTGGATTACCTGGAGAAGACGGCGCTCGATTCCGACGGTTGGATTTTCCGCAATCTTCACGGGAAGTTTTCTGAGCAAAAGCACTATTTTCTCACCCAAACTCAAACAGTAAAAATGAATTGACAAAGGCCCTTTTTATAAGTTTTTTGAGTAAATAAATTGCAAATTTGTTTATGTTTCACTTTGAAAAGGTATTTTGCGATGTTTTTATCCATTTCAAACAGGTATGAGTAATGTTTGTGTTTTTGTGCAGAATTAAGGATTATTCAGGCGAAATCTACCATTTTCGACAGAAAAACATGTAGAGTCATCTTTAAGCTCTTTTCTGACTCCTGAAACATGAAAAGATTGCTGAGTGTTTCTTTTAAACTCGTTAAAACGGAATTAAAAGATGGTCCCCTTACAGCTCTTTTCCGACCGTAAAAACATGAAAAGATTGCCAGATTTTTGTCGTTTCAAATTCGATATTGGTTATAAAACGACGTGTCATTGATCGCTTTTTTACTTTTTCGGGTCAAAGGCACTAATGACAAAAAGTACTCCTTGGTCGTAAAAGATCAAGCGGTTCTCTCAAGTATTATTTTATACTTTTTCGGGCTTGGGAGACACAAATTTACGAAAAAGGTCAACCCTGGAGTTTTCTTAAGTTTTTTCAGACTCTCTAAAATTGAAAAACGCTGAGTTTCTCCTATACTGGACTCGTTAAAATTTCACAGTAAAGGACCTGTTCAATTACAAACAGGAACGAACCACTCCTTAGGGTTCGAATTTAAACTAAGTTGGACTCATCCGAAGGATGAGCTTATAATCAAGCAAATGTTATCCTCCTCAAGCTTGTCAAAAATAAAGAGGTACTTGCCAGAAATGGTGGAGGAAAAGAGAGAAAAATGAGCCTGTTTGTCATACTTTGTAACCACTCTTGAACACGACACTTTCATTCACCTGGGTTGGGAAATCCTTTGCCTAACAGTTGATCAAACGACATTGAAAGTCTTCAGCCGGTTTCTAGGTATTAACTTTGGGTCAATTGTCACCAAACCATCTGTCGTGTCGTTATGTGTTCAAGAGGTCACTGCCAATAAGCCATTCATCTGCAAAATATCTTTCATCCATCTTGACCATCCCTGAGTCAGTTCTTGCAACTAAATTTCTTCAACTTGATCTATGATTTCGTGTTGTGGGCTTGCCTACGACGGATCGCTTTCTATCGACATCAGCTCATTATCTATAAATATGATCTAGGAATCGTCAGTACCTTGAGATCTGCATGCATCAATGGCAGGTTTCTCGCCTTTGACGACAGTTTACATCATTGACTTTCGATCAAAGGATTCCGTGACATGCTCGACATCAACACATTTATTCGCATTTCATGGATTGTACTGGGTACTTTGAGAGCCATTGACATCACTGGTGGTTTCTCTCACACTTGTTAACAGTTTACATCATTGACTGGTAATCAAGTGGTTTCTACCATGTTCGACACCAACACATTCATTCGAATGGATAGAATCGTACTATTTCGGGAAGTAGAAATGAAGACCCTGGATCTAGTTTCCACAATCCAGGCTGCGAGGAATTTTGTATTCATTATATAATGGACTATTCATAAACAGATGGTTGTGCCCATACTGTGTCCACATGAGTCTATACTTGTGATGTTTTACAAGATCATTCCTGTATCAGAGCAGTAGTTAGTTTTTCTAGTCAGTTTTTATCTGAGCATGGGAATGCCTACCTCAGCGATGATATGATCTCATATATATATATTTTGCATTGAATGTTTTTACAAGTTCCAACCGGGTTCTCCACAAGATGATCCTCGAAATGATAAAGTACTTCACTCTTCCTAAATGATAAGAAATCCTCATCTACTACAGACTTCGCACTTTAGGGGGCAATCTGTTACACAAAATATCGTCATCATGATTATTTGCAGTCAGTATGGGTCTATCATCACTTGTACTGTCCTCCTAAGCAAGTCTCAGACCTCAGCTCTTCAAATCAAGCTTTGGAAATGAGAGAAAGACATTAAAAATCAATGTAACTCTGGTTCTGCACTTTCTCTCATGGTCACCTGCGGTCCCGCACCTTCTGTGTACAAAAGCTGCGGACATGCCCGCTCTGTCCCTAACGGTGTAGGTGCGGACCCCTATGAAAGTCAAAAGGCGCAAGTTTTATCTTAAAAAACTCACTTTGGGTTAATTCTAGAGGTTTCTAGAAGGAATTTTGACGTGGATTGTTCGCTCTGAGGTGGTTCATGCATCCCAAAAGAGAAGGAGCTAATCCCTTGAGGAGAGGAGCTATCCCTTTGAAGTAGGGCTTTATCCCTTTGAAGGAGGACCTAGTAACCTCCCTCCATTGCACTATAAATACAGGCATTGGGCTGGTTGCTGGAGAGGTTAGAAGCTGAACATTTTTTAGGGTAAATGCTGGTGAAATCAAGACTTCCTAGTTGAGCTTAAGAGAAGAGATCACACATCTTTTTGGCTTCATTGGGGAGTGAGTGAAACTTGTCAAAGTAGAGGAGACTTCTTGCTGGACCCTGGGAGGAGCTTGTACAGCGTCAAGGCAAAGGTTGTAAAGTTCTTCTTCTTTTGAATTAATACAATCAAACTCATTTTTCTCAACAAGTATCTTATGTTATTTGTTTCATGGACTCCTTGAATTTCATGTTAAATATGTTTTATGAAATTGGCTTTTTAGGTGCTATTTAATTTGTTTGCCTTGTTTGTGTTTGCAGATTCGCGAAAAGGAGCTCATTTGGATCGAAGGAGCGAGGGCATCCACAAGCTAGCGTTGGACCTAAGGTAGGCCCTAAAAACACTTGTTTGTTATTGTTTATAAAAGCATGTTTAGAGAAAGATAGTGTTTGGTTGGTTTGCTTGTCATTAGGTCTTCTTTAGATTCTAGGAAGGTCTATCTTGTCCGCAAGATCGACTTATTCCGTGTGACAGTGCGATACTCCAGTCTTCCCAAAATAGTTGCACTCTTCTATTGGAAGGCTTCACGTGGATGGTTCATAGAATCAAAGAGTCATTTATTTTACTATTGAGAAATGACCAATTGTCTCCACCATGGACATAAAAATTGAGAAGGAAGAGTGGTTTACGATCCATGCCAACACCATTGTGGCCAATGGATAGGTGTCATCAAGGCACTATGATGGATTATTCAAGAACAATTACTTTTATCATAAACAAATTATTATGAAGGCAAGATGATCCTGATAGTGATGATGCATTCATGGTAAGTTGATTCTTGATGTTGTTGAAATTTTTATGGGGAATAAATATAAGAAAAGATATATTAATAATGGGTTCTATAGAGAGTTTGTAGACCCTTTTGGTTCTAAATAAGGTAAGATTTTGTGAAGGTTATTGTATTGGAGTAGAATATGAATCACACATTGTAATTTAAATAGTTTCACATTGTCTTAGAGCCCCTTTGTGACACTATGGACAAAATTGTTAGCACTCCTATTAAGGAAGATGTATTTTCTCTTAAGGATGTTGAGTCTAAGATATTTAATAAGCTCGCTAGTGGGAAAGCTAAAGATATTGAAGGACACCAAGCTGAAATATTAAATATAAGTCACCATTCCTCGTCTCCACAAGTTTCTCAATTTGGTTGTAAAGCATGGCTTCCCTAAGCCTTGGACGCAAAACCTTATTGTGCGTATCTTTAAAAATGGGGACAAAATTGTTCCCTCTAACTATATGACCATTATGTTTAGCCACATCTTAGACAAGGGTCTCATTTTGGATAAGAAGATTAGTCACTGGCTTGAAATCCACGGTAAAAGAGCTAAAGGATAAGCTAGTTTTAGGAGATACCATTGCCACTCTCAAGATCATTATTGAGGAATCTCGCAATCATAAAGTTGATCCCTTTTGTTTCTTTTTGGACTTTAGAAATGACTTTGACACTGTCCTCAGGATAAGCTTTGGAAAATACTTGATGAGATAATGATTCCTTCTGAGTTGAAGGTTGTTGTGATTCGCCTCTACGAGACGATTGTTTCCAAGCTTAAGACCAACGAAGGGTGGTCTAAAGATTATAAATGCAATATCGAGGTTAATCAAGGGTGTCCATTTTCCCCTACCCTTTTTGGTATTTACATCGATAAGCTATAGGAGTGTTTGGAAATTTTGGGGTGCAAGGGGACCAAGTTTGCTAGTATTATCATTACTCTTCTCCTCAACGTCGATGATATCGTTCTTCTTGCTAGAAGCCATGAGGACCTGGACAAGCAACTTAAGACTCTTCATGACTATTGCTCCAAGATGGGTATTGTGGTTAATACCAACAAGACTAAAAATCATGATAATTAAATCCAAAAAGATCACCCATGGAAATTTCATATAAGATAACAATTTCTCGGAGGTCTCTTCTTATTAATATTTGGGTATTGACATTCCTTATCAGCTCAACTGGAATTACAACATTGTGAAAATTATTAGTGGAGGTTGGAAACCTTATTATGAGCCTAAAAATAATTGTAAGGTTGTCGATCTTTGTATTTGGAGTAAAAAAAGGTTCTTCTTTGAGACCCTCGTCACCCCTATTGTCCTATACAGTTGTGAAGTCTGGCATTGTAGTATATCTAGAGGGTTTTGGAGAAACATTAAGATGATTCAAAAGCAATTCATAATCTACAATCTCAAGATTAAGGGAAATACCCCCTATCCTATCCTCTTGATCAAAGTTAGCCTCTCCCCTATTGAAAGCAGAGCTATGTTTAAGTATCTAATGTATAAGAAGAATGTTTACAACATGGAATCCAATAGGATTCCTAAAATTGCTTGTAACTTTAGTCAAAACCCACACCTTCGCCTCAAGCGTGGGTGACATAAGGATGCCCAGTCTTGGCTCAACCATGGGGGGGTAAATGAGGAGATCATCCTGGGAAGAAAGGATAGTGTCAAAGATACTATCACCTCCAAGTCTAAGGATAAGCTATGGGATGATAAGGAGTTGGAGGGTAAAATTAAACTAAAATACTATAAGGAGGTGATCAACCCCAACCTTGAGAACCAGAATTATCTCTCTATTTTGACCAGCTTGAAGAAAAAGATGAACATCGCTAAGATTAGAACTAATTCTCTTGAGCTTTGGAGTGAAACTGGGCGGTGGTCTACTCCCAAGATCCCTTGGGACGATAGAATTTGTCATCTTTGTGATACTAAGAGGGTGGAGGATGAAACACGCTTTCTTTTAGATTGTCTAGCCCTTACTCACATCCGCTCTCATTTCCTTAACATCTGTCACACTTCCAATCTTCTTGACTTGTTAAGTCAGCGCGACTATAGTGATCTTGGGGTGGTTCTTTCCCTTATTTTTTAGCATAAAAATAAGATTCTAAAGAATTACAATTAGATTCTTCCTCTTTTTAAGATCAAGTAGATCGCATTGGTCTTAATGCACCACCACCACCACCACGAATTAAAGAGGAAAATAAGAAAATTATTTCAAACTGAAATTTTGTCACCTTAAATCTCTATTATATATATATATATATATATATATATATATATATATATATATATCAACATAAAAACAAAAAAATAATTTCAAACAAAAATTTTGTCACCTTAAATCTTTTTAATAATATATATATAATAAATATTTTAAATAGTAAATATTTTTTCTAATTAAAAAAATAATTACAAATATTTGTTTAAAATATAATAGTCGATAACAAAATGAATAAAACAATCGGAGAAATTGCCCATATCTTCATCATAACCCGACCCTATCATTTTAATATTCCCGAAGTTGAAAGCTATCTACACAATATTTAAATGTTTCAAATATTTATTTAAATTGAAAAAAAATTATCTACAAAATATTTAAATGTTTCGTATATTTATTTAAATTGAAAAAAAATTAATAACAAATTTTTAAATAATGTGGAGCTTTATTAATATTATAATTTTGAAATTAGGAGTAATATTTATTTGATACTAAAATTATTTAGTCAAATAAAGGGGTAAAGGTTAATGTGGTCTTTTTAATAAGGTACAGAGTTAGTGTGGTTTATATTAAATATTATTTTCATAAATATTGATAACTTAAATGTTTATAAAATTAATATTTCTTAAATCACAAGTAATTTTATAAATTATAAATATAATTTTACTAAAATAAAGTTATATATATATATATATATATATATATATATATATATATATTAATTAATTAATTAATATTTAATTATACATTTTTCATGATGGCATAATGATTAATAATATTTATTTGTATATTATTTTATTTACCTAAATTTTTACCATCTATCTTTTTAACAATAAATATAACTATAATTATTTAATTTTACATAATTTCATGTTAATAATTAAAAAATCAAATTATTTATTAAAATCCTAATTAATATTATAATATTTTGTTATAAATAAATAAATTCAAAACATAATTTTAATTAAAATTATATTTACATAATATATAACTTTTATTCAATAAATAACAAATATTGTTATTATTAGTCCCTGCCGGGGACTATATGCGATCGATAGATCGCTGACTTTGCGTTGACCGAGGCGATTTTTGATTATATTTGCGATATAACCTAAGTCGAACCAAGGTTTTGGGGGTGGAAAGGTTTTGGGGTCTTATTACGCGCTTCACATCGTTCGAGGTGAAGGGCACGTGGCGCAGGTGAAGGGCACGTGGTCGGCATGCGCTGTGGTGGTCTGATCGGCGGCCAGCTGTCCCTCCTCGAGATGCTGGAAAGTTCGGCTTGGGTTTTACTGTCTTCGCGGCCTTTGGGTTAGTATTGTTACTTGCTTGTTTAGCTCTGCAGTTTGTGCGTTTTTTCGTCTGCGGTTCTGTTGTTCCATGTCCGGCTTGTATGCCTCGACTGTCTGGTGTGGCTTTGGTAAGTTCGGCTACTGTATGGCATTCTGGTTAAATACTGAGGGTTTATGTTACCTGCATGCAAGAGTCCATGGTTATTTGATCCTGGAAAGTTACTCGGCTTGGGTTTTACTCTGTTCGCGGCCTTTGGGTTATTATTGTTACTTGGTTGTTTAGCTCTGCGGTCTCTGCGATTTTTCCTTTGTATTTGTTGTATTGTCTGTGGTGAAAACACAATGCGGTTCCTGCTTGCTCGGTTAACTGTATAGCAAACGTTTGGTTGCAGTTCTGTTGTTCCAGGTTCGGCTTGTATGCCTCGACTGTCTGGTGTTGCTTTGGTAAGTTCGGCTACTGTATTGTTTAGAGGTTAAGTTCGGCTACTGCATTATAAGTTAATGGCATTCTGGTTAAATACTGAGGGTTTCTGTTACCTGCATGCAAGAGTCCATGGTTATTTGAGCATTATAAGTTAATGGCATTCTGGTTGAATACTGAGGGTTTGTCTTAGCTGCATGGGTTTTATGGAAATTTCGGTAAATGTTTGTGTGAAGCTGTGATTCTTGGTTGTATTGTTTAGAGGTTAAGTTGGGCTACTGCATTATAAGTTAATGGCATTTGGGTTATTATTGTTACTTGGTTGTTTAGCTGTGCGGTCTCTGCGGTTTTTCCTTTGTATTTGTTGTATTGTCTGCGGTGAAAACACAATGCGGTTCCTGCCTGCTCGGTTAACTGTATAGCAAACGTTTGGTTGCGGTTCTGTTGTTCCAGGTCCGGCTTGTATGCCTCGACTGTCTGGTGTCGCTTTGGTAAGTTCGGCTACTGTATTGTTTAGAGGTTAAGTTCGGCTACTGCATTATAAGTTAATGGCATTTTGGTTAAATACCGAGGGTTTCTGTTACCTGCATGCAAGATTCCATGGTTATTTGAGCATTATAAGTTAATGGCATTCTGGTTGAATACTGAGGATTTGTCTTAGCTGCATGGGCTTTATGGAAATTTCGGTAAATGTCTGCGTGAAGCTGTGATTCTTGGTTGTATTGTTTAGAGGTTAAGTTCGGCTACTGCATTATAAGTTAATGGCATTTGGGTTATTATTGTTACTTGGTTGTTTAGCTCTACGGTCTCTGCGATTTTTCCTTTGTATTTGTTGTATTGTCTGCGGTGAAAACACAATGCGGTTCCTGCCTGCTCGATTAACTCTATAGCAAACGTTTGGTTGCGGTTCTGTTGTTCCAGGTCCGACTTGTATGCCTCGACTGTGTGGTGTCGCTTTGGTAAGTTCGGCTACTGTATTGTTTAGAGGTTAAGTTCGGCTACTGCATTATAAGTTAATGGAATTCTGGTTAAATATTGAGGGTTTCTGTTACCTGCATGCAAGAGTCCATGGTTATTTGAGCATTATAAGTTAATGGCATTCTGGTTGAATACTGAGGGTTTGTCTTAGTTGCATGGGTTTTATGGAAATTTGGGTAAATGTCTGCGTGAAGCTGTGATTCTTGGTTGTATTGTTTAGAGGTTAAGTTCGGCTACTGCATTATAAGTTAATGGCATTCTGGTTAAATACTGAGGGTTTCTGTTACCTGCATGCAACAGTCCATGGTTATTTGAGCATTATAAGTTAATGGCATTCTGGTTGAATACTGAGAGTTTTGTGTGCAGACTTCGTTAACCAATTTCGTCATTTGCACATTTTCTCATGGTACTGGCACAGGCTGGGTTGTGCATGAATATGGTCTAGACGAGAAGGAATTCGAACGCTCGGCTTCATTGCAGGTATGGTGTTATTCTACTAATTGCTTTTTGTCAATTTTTGTATTACTTGCTTTTTGTCAATTTGTTAGGGTTTTAATTTTTGCATTGTGTAGGTTTATGGTCCAGTTACTCTAGGTTTATAGTCGAGTTACTCCGTGAACCCTGCCGGGGACTATATGCGATCGATCGATCGCTGGCCGTTGGTTGACCGACGTGATTTTTGATTATATGAACCATATAACCTAAGTCGAACCAAGGTTTTGGGGGTGGAAAGGTTTTGGGGTCTTATTGGGGGCTTCGCATCGTTCGAGGTGAAGGGCACGTGGTCCTGTGACTCCCAAGCGGATGTGTAACGCTGGTATGAATCGGACAGTATACAATTGATTTGGTAATAAATTCAGATTGATTTACAATTAACTTGGGTTACGACATGTGCTGTGGTGGTCTTATCGGCGGACAACTGTCCCTGCTCGAGATCCTGGAAAGTTACTCGGCTTGGGTTTTACCCTGTTCGCGCCCTTTGGGTTATTATTGTTACTTGGTTGTTTAGCTCTGCAATCTGTGCGATTTTTCGTTTGTATTTGTTGTATTGTCTGCGGTGAAAACACAATGCGGTTCCTGCCTGCCGTGATACTGTGGGTTTCTCTTACCTGCATGGGTTTTATGGAAATTTCCGTAAATGTCGGTTTCGACCACCATGTGACTTCCTTATCATTTGGGCCGAGACGACCTGGGTGAAGCTATGGTTCTTGGTACAGATTGAGTGGCAGTCTTTTGTAGTTTGAACTGTTTTTTCACATGAAGATCTAAATAAATTGGGGTTTTTGAACTGTTTGAAATGTTAAAATATTGAAGATTGCAGTCTGTTTTGTAACTGCACGGTTTCCTATCTTAGGCGTGTATTCAAGGTTTTTCGCTCGTATATTTATGTGTATGTTTACTTTGGTCCATAATGTTTCTTTAAGTTTGTAATTCTGTTATGGATGTATGAATATTCGACTCTGATATTACTCCTAGAACGGAAGGTTGCTTTGTTAACAACTCTGTTAAGTTCATTTAGTTCGTGTTAAGTTCATTTGCTTTGTTAAGAAGTGCTGAATTGAAGGTTTGCTATATTGGTACTAGATGTTGTTCGTTTGCTGTTGTTTATATATTGGATGAAATGTTTCGTTTGCGAAAATTATAAGCTTTTCCGTGATACTGAGGGTTTCTCTTACCTGCATGGGTTTTATGGAAATTTCCGTAAATGTCAGTTTCGAGCACCATGTGACTTCCTTGTCATTTGGGCCGAGATGACCTAGGTGAAGCTGTGATTCTTGGTACAGGCTCTGTTGTGCATGAATATGGTCTAGACGAGAAGGAATTTGAACGCTCGGCTTTGTTCCAGGTACGACGTTATTCGACTAATTGCTTTTTGTCAATTTTTCTATTAATTGCTTTTTGTGAATTTGTTAGGCTTTTAATTTTTGCATTGTGTAGGTTTATGGTTCAGTTACTCTAGATTTATAGTCAAGTTACTCTGTGATTGTTTTAAAAAATATAGATATTTAAGCTGTATTCGGTCATTTATATTTTTTCTCTCATTCAATTATATTGGAATTCAAATCTGGAATCGTCATTGTTTATTCTGTGTTTACATTAATATTAATATTAATATTATCAATTGTTATAATCATAACAATAATATTATTTGAGATGATCCCAACAAGTAGAAGTTGGGTAATGCATGCAACTAGCTCCGTATAATGATGTATCAAGACATTTTGTCTATTTAAACCTTAGATTAAAATCTCATGTTAGCTAGTTATAACCAGATTGGTTCTGATATGATGTTCAACTACCTTATTCTGCTCAGAGAGAAAAAATTATTTTATTATGAAAACAAAATTACATTTATTATATATGTTTCTGCATTTCACAGATATCCTTAAGCATAGAAAGTGATAAAAGTATTGCTGAGAACATATCTTTCTTCATAAACAGTTTTCAAAAATGTCAATATGACAGCCCTATCATAGTCATTCGAACATATATCACAGCTTTGAAGCCAGTTTTGTCTCATAAGAAATTAGCTCCTAGATATGTCCATAAACAGTCCCATAAAAAAATATAGATATAGAGATATGCTTAAGCATAGGAAGTGATAAAAGTATGGCTGAGAAGATATGTTGCTTCATAACCAGTTTTCAAAAATGTCAATATGACAGCCCTGTCATGGTCATTCTGACATACATCACAGGTTTGAAACCAGTTTTGTCTCATAAAAAATTAGGTCCTAGATATGTTCATAAACAGTGCCATAAAAAAATATACATATAGATATTGACATTTAAACAATCCCATGATTACATGAAAAGTGTGTCAAGACATTCCATGAGCTCTCCTTCCACTCTCTCTTGAATGATCCAAGCTCATGCTACCAAGTGTAATCTTGCTTTTGATAGTCCATCAGTTTCCATGTTCCTGTCTTTGTAAACATGTTGAAACATAATGTGTTAAATACTCTGTTAAGCAAGTTGAATCTCCTGAAATATAGGTTGAAATTTATAATTATCCAATGAATTTGTTCCATTCATCCAATTCACCACAATTTGTGAATCATCAAAGATCTGTAATTTTTGGGCATCTTTTTTCACGTGCCACAATTGCCAACAGTCTTGGGACAATTTGCTTAGGCAGATTGTTGCTGTGTTTGCCAAAGCTGTCCTTTGAACATATTACATGTTCATCATTTATATGGATCATACCTGCAGCGTCCCATAATGATGGATCTTGTTGAGAAGCGTTATGGAAGTACGCTTATGCACTACTCGTATCTGGTTCTCAATGCCTTGTTTGGGTTCCTTGATCCTTGAATTCTGTTTAGATCCATATAGTATAACCATAGTCTGATACCGAATAGCAGGAAACTTTTTACCTTGGAATATGTTGGAGTTGCAACCTAGAACAAATTAGAGACGATACTTTTTATATTTTGACAATTGAATTGGTGCACCACTTATGTAAAACTCATAAATAGCCTCATGGTTATTTTATTTCACAAATGCAATTGACAATTATGTTAACTTTCAGAAATATTCTTAAAGTTGTGTTGCATTTGTTCATTTTGTCTTTCCATTGCTTCCTTTTGTTAACTTCATTTTGTGTTTCGATTGTTCCCTTTTGTTAACTTGCACAAATATTCTTAGAATTATGCTCCATTTTTTCATTATGTCTTTGCATTGTTTCCATTTCCAATTTCTTTGTTATTTATAAATATGGCTTGTTGCTAGAAATTTGATATTTGTTTACCAAGATAATGCAATAGCCTATTTTTTTAATATACATACATTTTGTTCAAAACAATCATGTTCAGTTTTTGCTAACTTCATTAATATTTTTTGCAAAGCTGTACAAGACAATTGCAAAAGCCAACTTTGGTAAGCAATTGCAAATGATGGAAGAAATAATAGATGTTGACAATTACAAATTCAGATTGCAATGCATTTTGCCTGAGAACATTGATATTGTATTAAAAAGAAATGGTCTTTTTAGACTAAATTCATTTTCATATACTGTAGGAGATTGTCTATTTGACTCATTCGAAATGCTTCTACATTTTCGTTATACTTCAAATGAATTGCGAAATGGGTTAATAGACCACTTTCTTTTTTTGCTTAAAGAACAATGACGTTGAAGCAATACAGTCATATCAATATGAACTAGCACCTGAGTTCCTATACGAGTTACATGGTGTTAATGATATTGGTACATATCTTCATAAAATGCGTTATTCTGCATCTACAAATATAAAGGAGTCTGAACGAGGTTTATGGGGTGATACCTTTTGCATACGTTGGTTAGCTAAATGGCTAGATATATCAATTGCAGTTTGGTCATTGACAAGAAAAACGAGATATTTGCTCTTTAATCAACATGAAAATGCAATTCCATATTGCATTCTCTTTCACGATGCAAATCCTGTTAGTGGTCATTATGAACCATTGGTTTACCAAAAGTTTCCAATTTGCATTTGCAACCAGTCTAATATCTACCTATCACCTATTTGCAAAGATATTGAAAGCAATTGGATGCACATTGCAAATAATATGCTTTTAAATGGACTAACAATTGCAAAGCAAGTGACATCTAATTGTGGTGACAGTCTCTTTAATGCAATTTGCTATTTAGTAGCAACAGAATTCAATGCAAAGTGTTTGCGACTTTACATTGTGCAATCTTTTTTCAATGCAGTTATGCATAAGAATCAAGAGGCATTGCATTGTTTAGAGCAATACCTAGTAGTTGATGCGATACACTATACAATGAATAGCAACTGGCAACAATATCTGATAAATATGGCAATGCCATATGAAAAAGGACAAGTGGAAGGCGGACAATTTTGTCTACAATGGATATCTATCATATTCAAAGTCAATATCCAAGTATGGTCCTCTGTTACTAATAACTTTGTCAATTATAGTTCCGCTTATTCGAGATGCAATGATATTGTTAACATCTTGTCATTCATGACAAACACATCACATATTCACTACCATGCAATGATACAAGAATATGTTCACAATTCTCAACAATTGTGCATGGAAGCAAATGATGTTTGTAATCAATTGCGTCATGAGCATGTACTAGAAAAAGAGCAATGTATATCTCAAATACATTTTAGCAATAATATTGCATTTGAGATAGCATGTCATTTAGAGCAAATGCAACCAACTAAGGATTGTAGGCTGAATTATCACAAGCTAAAGCAATTCATACGTACAAAACACAAATGCAATGACAAATGCAAAAAACCATTTTCTAATAAGAAGTCAAGAAAGAAAAATGCAATACAAATTTATATGGAAAAAGTCGAAGACACGCCTAGGAATACATGTGCAGTTTGCAACAAATTGCATTTTGCAAAAAATATTAGATTCTTCACTATAGATTTGCAAGAAAAGCATATGAATTTGACGTTGAAAAATAGGACCTTTAGCAATGAAAACATATGTGTTTCTTGCAAGAAACCACTCGAGAATGGAAAGCTACCACAATTTGCAACACCTGAACAAATAAGACGTAACATTTCATTGCCAACTGTAAATATACTTTCAGACCTAGAAGAAAGACTTGTGTCATTGAGAATTGCATTTGCACAAATCAGACAATGGGGACATAGACGGTCACAAATTGGGTTAACAAGATCAATCATCAATGTACCAGTTCATATGGACATTGTGCAAAAAGCATTGCCACAATATCTAAATGATACAATGACAATTGCAGTTGCATTGAAAAGACGATTGCAATACAAAAATGCATACCAAACAGGTAAAGTGCGTCCGATTATTGTCATGAAGGCATTGAACGAACTATGTTCTAGAAGTCTTTATAAAGCTAGCAACATTTGTATAAATGAGAATTGGGCCCATGTTTTACAAGAGAATAATGAATACATTGTACAAAATTCAAACAGTGACAATGAAAGTGATACAGATAGTGATGCAAATAATGAAACACCTACTGAAACATTGGTGCATGGATTAATAGAATCACAACGCATCTACGATCTGCAAGACAAGATTATTGAATTGGCACCTGCTGAAGGACAACGACCATTAGGCATCTTCAAGGACAAATATGCAGAAGAAATGAACTTTCCAACATTATTTTATGGCAATGCACGTGATCATGACATCACAAATAGGTTTAGTTACCAAAAAATTGTACAATGGGAATTGTTACAAGCAAGTGGTGACTTCCAATATCATACAACAAATTTGTTTTTCAAGACAATGCGAATAATAATTGATAAAGTGCTTTCTTGCATATGGGTGCGAATAAGAAAAGGACAACTAAAAGGCAGGAAAATATTAGCAAAAGATGTCAAGTATCGAGCAAATTTGGAAAAGTTATTGAAGTCTGACATTGGATACATAGATTTCAAAAACATTCGCATATCTTCTGACCATTTGGAACAAATTAGGAAAAACATATTTGCAATGATACGACAACTGGGGCCTCCAACTTTCTTTGTGACATTCACAAGTGCAGAACATCGATGGAAACCATTAGTAGATACACTTGTCACATTGTTTAGAAATAAAGCAAATAAAAATGCTATTGATATATTAGAAGATGATGACATTGACGACCTTATAAGAAAATATCCAGTCACATGTAGCCAATACTATAGACATAGAATTAATGCTATAAAGCGATTGATATCTCAAGATACTACATTCTTTGGAAAAATATCTGATTACTATTTCGTAACAGAATTCCAAAATAGAGGAACTGAACATGAACATGGACTGTTATGGATAGAGAATACTCCAATATATGGAAAAGAAAGCAACTCAGAAATTGAGAAGTTTCTTGACAATTACATCACTTGTAATACAGATCATTTGGAGCCAGATGTTGTTAAATTGCATAAACATCACCATACAAAAAGTTGTAAGAAGCGAAAAAATTCAAATTGCAGATACAACTTCCCCATGCCACCAATGAAATCAACAATGATCATTGAACCAACCAATGCAGAAAATAAAAAAATCGTAGAGAAATCAATATCGTTTTTTGCATTCTTGGAGCAAACAAACTACAATGATTCAACAACACATGACAATTTCCTCCTAGAAATAGGGCTACTACAAAATGAGTACATAGAACTATTACAACATACAATAAAGCAACCAACAATTTTCCTGAAACGAAAACCTTCGCACATTTGGAATAACAGTTTTGCAAACGGTATCCCTGCTTTATGGAATGCAAATACAGATGCACAATTTGTGCTAAATGCATATGCTGCAGCATCATATTGTAGTTCATATATGACCAAAATTGACAAGTCTATGACAAATGCATTTAGAATAATACGCAAAGAGCATCAGAAAGATGAAATTGATGTTATGCAAATGATTCGTAAACTTGGAAATACATTACTCAATCTACAGCAAATGTCAGCTCAACAAGCAGTGCATATAGCACTTTCATTGCCATTGAGTTCTAGTTCAAGGGAATGTATATTTGTAAACACGTCTCCAGTTGATGAACGCACGTTTATGCTTAAACCGCCTATTCTTTTGAAACAAGAACCTGATGATTCAGAAGATGTTATGTGCCATTCCATTGTTGACTACTACATTGGACGACCAAGTTCCATTAGCAAAATCTGGCTTGCAGAATTTGTATCAAATTACAAGAAAAATGGCAAACCCATATCTAAAAGGAAAAAAACAAATGTTATACGATTTGTCAAATATAACAAACACAATGATATTGAAAACTTTTGTCGAGAGAAATTATTGTTATATATGCCATTTGAAAATTGTGAAGATACATTGAAACAAGAATTGCCTACATGGCTCTCTGCATATACATTACATGAAAAAACAATTCAAGTTAATGAAGCCAAATTTACATATAACATCAATCCAACATGGGGTGATTTAGAGACTGCAACAAATGAGCAAATTAGTTCTTTGAATACTAACGAAATGAATATGCAAAACCAAGAGAACAATTCCCATTATGAGGAATATGATTTGCAATCGGACTTGCAATTTCCAAAACAATTTGAAATGAAGAAAAAAATCAATCTTGGATTTCAAATTACTGCCCATCCATTTTTAATGGAGAACAATGAATATTACAAACTTAGAAGAATCTTGAACAAAGAGCAACAAGCAATTGTAAAAGACATTGCAATTAAAAAAAAAAAAAACCCCAAGGAACCAATTTACCTTTTTATTACAGGTGGAGCAGGTGTAGGTAAAATGCTCACAGCAAAAGCGATTTTCCAAATGCTTATACGAATTTATGATTCACAAAACACAACTGATCCTATGAAACCAAAAGGTCTAATATTAGCATACACAGGAAAAGCTGCATGTAATGCAGGTGGAACAACAATCCATTCTGCATTGCTAATGCCTTTTAACAAGTCTCAATTGTTCTCACTGAGCAAAGAAGTATTGGACAACTTATCAAAGCTATATCAAGAATTGCAAGTAGCTTTCATAGATGAGATCTCGATGATTGGAAGTCGGTTCTTATATTCTATTGACAATAGACTCAGAAACATAAAACATGTCCAAACAAAATACTTTGGGAACATTGACATCATATTTTGTGGTGATTTCTATCAAGCACAACCTATTCAAGACTCTCTTATTTTTGAACAACCAAAAATCAACAATCAAACAATAACACATGATTTCTGGAAGGATAATGTCAAGTGCTTCCAATTTCATATGACGATGCGACAAACAAATAAGAGATTCATATCAGTGTTAAATAGAATGCGAACAAATTGTCAAACATTTGACGATATAACATACATGAATACAAGTTGCATGCGCCCTGTACCAAATGATCCAACATTTCCCTATTTATTTTACAAAAACAAAGATGTTGCAATGCATAACAAGAAAATGTTGATGCTAATGCCTAGCAAAGAAATTTTGATTAATGCAATTGACGAAAATGAGGAGAATAACGACAATTTCCCAGCTCATCAACATACGGCTATTTTGCCTCCGCACCTTTTGATAAAGTTGAACATGTTAGTTGAAATGTATGCTTGCAATTATGATGCACCAAATGGGCTAGTGAATGGTGCAGATGGAATAGTTAAAGCATATACCCATACAAATAAGGTCGATGTTCTATGGATTAAGTTCCATGACCCTAATATTGGTCATCGACAATCTAGAAAACTAGGTCATTTGTACACTTCAGAGATAGCACATGATTGGACACCAATATTGCGAATATCAAAACCAATGCCTATGACATCAAAGATGGCGCCATTGAAAATACGAAAACAATTTCCAATTCAACTTGCATGTGCACGCACAATACATAGATCACAAGGCTTAACCTTGGATAGGCTTGCATTCGACCCTACTGGAGTACAAGTGCATGGCCTAGTATACACAGCACTATCACGTGTCAGAAACATAGAATCATTGTATTTTATTAATCCTCTTAAACATAGTAACTTCAAGGTCAAGCAAAAAGTAAATTCTGAAATGCAACGTTTGCAAACCACTGCAAAATGGCAACTAGAATACGATTGTTCATCAATACAATCATTGCGATCCATCTTTATTCTTTCATTGAACACTCGCAATCTTCATGCGCATCTTACTGACATATGCAATGAATATGACACAATGCAATCTGATATCTTGTGCTTACAAGAAACACATATGTTGCTGTCTATGCAAAATGAATACTTCAAAAATTTCAATTGCATCTCAAGTTGCATTAAGCATGGAGTAATGATATTGATAAAGAAAAATATCATTATCCTTGAACATACCCATTTTGAAGACTGCTTTGTAGAAGCATTGCTTGCAAAAATAAAAGTTCACACATTACAAATTGCAATACTCAATATATATGCATCGCCACATGCAAACCTAAACAATATCCTCAATGTCATTGCAAAAGCTTTATACCACTTAGATCTAAACAATATCATAGTTATATTAGGGGACTTCAATATTGATATGGTGCATTGCAATCAAAAAACAAAGCAGCTAGAAACCTACATGCAAAACTACAATCTTCATTTCCTAGTTGACAAAACTAATAGCATGCACAAATCATTGATTGACCATGTTTGGGCAAATCTAGGTAATATAAAGTATAGAATTTTCGTATTGGATGCATATTGGTCTGACCATGATACAATATCTCTTGTCCTTGACCTATGATATACACATGAAACAGTTTACAAAATTCCAAATTTTGACATTTTTGCAATACCTCATTGGTTTTACCATATCTATTTTACTAAAGCATACTACAATATCCTTTTTGTGCTAAACGAAGTGATAACAGCATACATACTATGCATTCTATTCTACATTTACATATATGGCATTCTGTATTGATCAATGCAACTTATGCCAAAGACAGCCTTTTCAATTAACCAACACAAGTATCCTATCATAAATTTGCAGATATGACCTCATCTATTTATGCATGCAGATTCTGCTAGTAAAACCCTTTTCAATTGAACAGAACGACCAAGAAAAAAGAACAACAACATGCAACATAAACAAACAGAGTATATTCTTTTTGCCTTTCCTTTTCTATGGATCTTGTCTTCTTGTTCAAGTTTTACTTTTATATGTTCTTTTGACTTGTACTAAATATGTCTTACTATTCTATAACATAGCATAAATCTTGAAAAAGGAAATGAAACAATTGAAGAAATAGAATGCATAAGCCAATTAGAAAGCGCAAACCAACCACTTGTTTTGCAAAGGTATGTCTATGAGAACTACACAAAAATGGTAATTTGTATTTAGAATATTAATGTCTACTATATATGCATTCTATTTTTATTTTTACATATGTATGGTTCTATGGTTTTAATGTTCTTGTTCACTTTTTACTTCTAATTTGCACTAAATATATGTTACTATTCTATAACATAGCCTAAATCTTCGGAGACGAAAAGAAACAATTGAAGAAATAGAATCCATAACGCAATTAGAAAGGGCAAGCCAACCACTTGTTTTGCAAAGGTATGTCTATGACAACTATACAAATATGCTAATTTGTATTTAGAATAATAATGTTCACTAAGGTATGTCTATGACAACTATACAAATATGCCAATTTGTATTTAGAATATTAATGTTTAGTATATATGCATTATATATTTACATATGTATGGTTCTATGGTTTTAATGTTCCTTGTTAACTGTTTACTTCTATATGCTCTTTGAAATTGAACTAAATATATGTTCCTATTCTATAACATAGCATAAATCCTGAAAAAGGAAAACAAACAACTGAAGAAATAGACCACATAACTCAATTAGGAAAGGCAAACCAACCACTTGCTTTGAAAAGGTATGTATGACAACTACACAAATATGCTATTTTCTATTTAAAATATTAATGTTTACTATATATATCTTCTCTTTTTACATATCTATATTTAAATGTATATATATCAGATTAGTGTTTACTATATATATCTTCTCTTTTTACATATCTATATTTAAATGTATATAAATTAGAAAATCTTGGATGAGTGAAGAAAGCACTAGTAGTAAGTCCCCCCAAACAATGCAGCAAGAAGACATGTACAAGTTACATATCACAATTTCTTTATTGATTGCTTATCACAAAATACATGTGATAATATCCACATCATATTGAACCATGCGTTTGCCTGTGTTAGTCCAACTGAAACAATCGCAGCCAAACTTCATTCAACAAATGTGCAAAATGATACATCAAAAAGGTATGCATATGAAACACAACACTCTAATCTATTTCTAGTTATTCAGTCTTTAGGAGAAACATAGTATTCTACAAATGTTTATAGCAATTTCTAACTAAGCAATTTTAATAGGCAAAAACAGATACTGCCAATTAAAGTATCAATTGAAGATCTCAATAGTCGTAAAATTGGGCAGCTATTTGTTGGAGACATAATGGTTGTCTATAGTGCATTCCTTGATAAAGCAAACAAATCATGTCAAGTATTGCGAGCTGATTTGACAGATGCTCAAGGAATGATGACTATAACGTTGAGTGTACCTGCACATTTGGTGGAGCGACATGAACACAAAATTTTGCAAGGCAACAGCATCTCAATTACAAATTTCAGGATATTGCCTAAAACTGTTTATGATCGCGGTGACTGTGACAAAATAATATTGCTTAATGAATCAAGTATCATAGAAACTGTACCTGAAGTTTGCAAAGAATATTGCTTCATTCCCAATACGACCATTAGGAAATTTGCAAACAAAAAAGAAATGTACCCAATTGGCACAATCGTTGTTGCCGTTACACTTGCCAAACGAGTTGGATTGCATTACATACTCCATATCAAAGATGGAGATTCTGAAAACGACAATGCAACTGTATGTATTCAGATGTTACTTATTCCTAATTTTCAGTAGATAACATGCATCACTTCAATACATAGTTGTTGTAATTTGTCCATAATTTTTGTAATTTGTCTTCTGCAATTGCAATTTTTCAATGCATACGAACAATGTAGTTGCATATTACTTTTTGTATTTTTCAATACATAGCAATTTCTGTTCTACAGTTGCAACTCTTTGACACATATGAACAATTTTTCCTTTCAATGGAAAAACAATTGCAAAAAGGACACTTTCCCCTCATTCTTTTAAAAAATTTAACAAAAAAGGTAAACACAACAGAAACAATATTCAGAGCATCGAAGTCAACGTTCATGACTGAACTTAACACAGATGCACTCAACAATCTCACAAAACTAACTACATCTACCTATGTTGTAAGTATAGCAATAATAATGTTTTTGCTGCATTTGCATTTGGCATGTAATAATGTAAATTAACGTTTGAATGTTTTATAAATAGGTCGAAGGTATTCTGACCGCAACAAATCCATATTCAACTCCTTTCGAACCTGTTTGTGCAATTTGTAACTGCCCCGTGAATTCATCCATAGCAATAGCCAATGCAACAATTTTCTGTTCACAATGCAATGATAATTGCCCTTTCCTCTACAAGCATTGTATAAATGTTGTAATAGAATCCATTACAAATAACTTTGTCCAGTGCATTATCAGGGAGCCCTTATTACATGACTTACTTCCTGATTTAAAATCAATGTCATATGAAACATATTTGCAACAGAAAGCTACCACTGTTTACATCTTACGTGACTTCAAAATTCAGAGCAAGTTCACACTCAATGAAGATAGTGAGCTATTACATGTCAACTAACAAATGGAAGGTACATCAACATATGCCTTAACATGTTTTCTCTCAAATATGTCCTCTCTTCAATTTACACTGTTATCATTTTGTTCTAACTAACCATTTGTTATACAGATTACAAAATCTAGGAGCATGGCAGCCTTCACATCCATAACAAATGCAAAAGTAATATGAATATGTTTCTTCATATTATGCTCTCACGATAATACAAGTATTTGACTTGCAATTTTGACTCATTTACAAAGAATATGTAACGCAACAGTTGATGAAAAAAGGCTAGAAAGTCTTTATGCATCTGTGTTTGTACTGTTTCTGTTTCTGTTCTGTATCTCAAATGGAACGCATTCTGCATCATGCTTCAAGCTTGACAACCAGAGATTGTCTTGCCAGCTTTTGTATCTATATTTTTGTCGCATCTTAAAAAGTACCATGTTTGGTTTAAATTATATCATTGAATACAGCAAATGCAACATCAGATCAGCAATAATTTTGTATCTACAGCTGCTGAATGCAAACACCAAAGATTCCATAGATTGATTAAACATGGCACTTATTATCTACTCAAGTTAAATGACAAATTGTATATTGAATCGGCTAGTCATTTCTGTCTCCTCCTATGTTATGGCTGAATGCTATGTTAGTTTTTGTTTGTTGCATAGTGTAGCTAACGATTCAGGAAAGAGGGCTAGAAAGTCTTTATACATGTCTATTTCTATTGTTTCTGTTTCTGTCTTGTATTTGAGATCAAACGCATTCTGCAACATGCTTGAAGCTAGACTTTATAAATAGCATCAAACTATATGGACTTTAAAATGAATATATGTTGTTTGAAAATGGAATTATGGCATAATGCATTTGGTATTATTAGTCCTTCCCTGGGACTATATGCAATCGATCAATTGCTGACCGTTGCTTGATCCGCATGATTTTTCATTATAATAGCATTATAACCTTAAGCCAAATGAAAGTTTTGGACTCGAAAGGTTTTGTTTTATATTACCTATGTTTCTGTTTACTGTTAGCTCTACAATTTGCTTAAATTTTTTCCATGTTCCTAAACACATCTGATTCAAAGTCAAACGTAGAGTTATATTTTCGAAACAAATGCTACAGGGTAACTGCTTTGCATAAAATCTGGTAACGTTACCAAGAAAGAATTTATCCCACAAACCATGTGAATATGCCATATATCTGGAGACTGCTGACATGATTTGCAGTTTACAATCTGAAGAATGCTCACATGGTTTCCAATCTACAAAGCACAAAGGACACAATGGCTGATATACATTTCTGGTAGCTTCAACTCATTCCATTGGTATTCTTGCTCGGACTCAATGCTGAATTTCAAACCAGTAAGTTTATCTGAACCCATTTCATTTTTTATATCATTTGAAGTCCAAACCTTATTTCAGAAGTTTATGACTTTGTAGGCTCATGGTTTTGATCTCTCCTTGTGCATTGCCATGTTTAACTAGTTAGCGTGAATATGAAGTTTGATGACACATACAGTTCTGTAACCAGTAATAGGATTGCATGTGATAAAGTACCTTTGAACAGCTTGATCTTATTTTGAAATTTTGTTTTCTAATTAGCAGCACTGCTGCAATGACTTCTGAAATGAAGCACAGAACAACTGCCAATATTAGAATATTACCAAGAGAACGCCTTGCTCGGTGTGTTTTCGAAACTAATCAGTTGGTTCAGGTATATACAATACTGAGTTTCTAGTAAATTGTTTTTGCAAATTAAAACAGATCTCGTCAAGATTGGAAAACTGGAACAAGCCATGTTAGAGATTTGTTTTACTCTTATACAGCTATAAGGATTGCAGAAGAAGCCTTAGTTCACATAACTCCTTAACATGTTTTCTCTCAAATATGTCCTCTCTTCAATTTACAATGTTATCATTTTATTCTAACTAACTGTTTGTTCTACAGATTACAAAATGCAGGAACATGCTGGCCTTCACGTCCAGAACAAATGCAAAAGTAATATGAATATGGTTCTGCATTTTCATGTTTAGCTAGTTAGCATGAATCTGAAGTTTGATGGCAGATACAGTTCTCTAACCAGTAATAGCATTGCATATGATAAAATACCTTTCAGGAGCTTGATCGTATTTTGAAATTGTGTTGTCTAATTGGCAGGGGTGCTGCACTGACTTCTGATATGAGGCACACAACAGCTACCAATATTAGGGTATTACAAAGAGGAAAGCTTCCTCGGTGTGCTTTCGAAACTGATCACTTGGTTCAGGTATATACAATACTCACTTTCTAATAAATTGTTTTTGCAAATCAAAAAAGATCTTGTCAACATTGCAAAGCTGCAACAAGCCATGTTAGGCATGTGTTTTAGTCTTATACAGCTTTAGTCAATCAAATACTCCTTTTAATCTTAAATAAAGTACGTTCGAATAGCTTGATCTTATTTTGAAATTTTGTTCTCTAATTAGCAGAACTGCTGCAGTGACTTCTGAAATGATGCATACAACAGCTGTCAATATTAGAATATTGCCAAGAGAACACCTTCCTCGGTGTGCTTTCGAAACTTATCAGTTGGTTCAGGTATATACAATACTGAGTTTCTAATAAATTGTTTTTGCAAATTAAAAGAGATGTTGTCAAGATTGGAAACCTGGAACAAGCCATGTTAGAGATCTGTTTTACTCTTATACAGCTTTAGTCAATCAAATACTCTTTTTAATGTTAAACAAGCTTTTGACACATTGTACATGATATAAGGATTGCACAAGAAACCTTAGTTCAATTAACTCCTTAACATGTTTTCTCTCAAATATGTCCTCTCTTCAATTTACAATGCTATCATTTTATTCTAACTAACTATTTGTTCTACAGATTACAAAATGCAGGAACATGCTGGCCTTCACATCCAGAACAAATGCAAAAGTAATATGAATATGGTTCTGCATTGTCATGTTTAGCTAGTTAGCGTGAATCTGAAGTTTGATCGCAGATACAGTTCTGTAACCAGTAATAGCATTGCATATGATAAAATACCTTTCAGCAGCTTTATCTTATTTTGAAATTGTGTTGTTCCCTGCTCACATAAGGCAAGTACAATCTGCAAGTATTTGATGCTTCTTTCTGTTTGCAAGTATTTCAGGTTTTTTTGCAAATACCATATCCAGACATTTTTGTTTTATTTATGGATCAAGATATTATTAGATGCAAAATTGAATTGAGATGTTTTAGGTTACACTTCCATGTTATTTCAGTGTTGCATAATTTGAGTACTGTTTTGACTCAACTAGTTTATTTGCATGAGCAACTGCAGTTGATGATATAAAGTGCAGCTCGTGAGAGAGCATCATGATGATGTCACGTGTTTTTATTCTTTCCCAAATATTTCTGTTAGCTTACCTAAGTTGTCAAATTTTTCCATCACATGGAGCACCGCATCAAATTCTGTTGGATTCGGATATAGATACAGATGACTTTTTTGCAATTCTTTATCTTCTAAAACAGAACTGGTCAGAGTTCAACGTGAAGGTACGTTTATTTTGTGCTTCAGTTGGTTTTTCATATATGTCTCTAAAACTTTCCTATGTGTTAGTCTGGATTCTGTGTGCATTCTGTTTTAGTTTAATTGCATTCATTTGACTCGAGAATAAAAAAAGAAAGATCATGACACATAGTTATTTAGAAATAATAAATAAAATGATGCAAGCTTTTAAAATAAGCATGATAAAGAATGTCCAAGCAGTAAGTTTACCTCAACCCATTTCATTTTTTATATGATTTGAAGTGCACTTCACACACAGTGTCGTGTATGCAGAAGCTACCTTTGGAGTACTTCGGCAAGGGGACTTAAACCTTTTTATGAAACCCGTGCCTAAAATTTCTAGTCGGTTGTTTGCATTTTGTTGCACCATTTTGCCCCTTTGTTCTATACTAAAACAATGCCAATCTCATAATTGCCTACATCCTCAGCATTGTGCAATATTTTCAGCCAATGTTTCTATTAGATCTCATTGAAAAGCACGTGCTGCAAGCCTTGTTCCAGAAGTTTATGACTTTGTAGCCCCACAATTTTGATCTCTCCTTCTGCATTCTCATGTTTAGCTAGTTAGCGTGAATCTGAAGTTTGATCGCAGATACAGTTCTGTAACCAGTAATAGGATTGCATATGATAAAGTACGTTTCAGCAACTTGATCTTATTTTGAAATTGTGTTGTCTAATTGGCAGGGGTGCTGCACTGACTTCTGATATGAGGCACACAACAGCTGCCAATATTAGAATATTACAAAGAGAACAGCTTCCTCGGTGTGCTTTCGAAACTGATCAGTTGGTTCAGGTATGTACAATACTCACTTTCTAATAAATTGTTTTTGCAAATCAAAATAGATCTCGTCAACATTGCAAAGCTGCAACAAGCCATCTTAGGCATGTGTTTTAGTCTTATACAGCTTTAGTCAACAAAGCAACCTTCCGTTCTAGGAGTAATATCAGAGTCGAATATTCATACATCCATAACAGAATTACAAACTTAAAAAAACATTATGCACCAAAGTAAACATACACATAAATTATACAAACGAAAAACCTTGAATACACGCCTAGGATAGGAAACCGTGCAGTTACAAAACACACTGCAATCTTCAATATTTTAACATTTCAAACAGTTCAAAAACCCCAATTTATTTAGATCTTCATCTGCAAAAACAGTTCAAACTACAAAAGATTGCCACTCAATCTGTACCAAGAACCATAGCTTCACCCAGGTCGTCTCGGCCCAAAATGGTGGTCGAAACCGACATTTACGGAAATTTCCATAAAACCCATGTAGCTAAGAGAAGCCCACAGTATCACGGCAGGCAGAAACCGCATTGTGTTTTCACCGCAGACAATACAACAAATATAAACGAAAAATCGCAGAGATTGCAGAGCTAAACAACCAAGTAACAATAATAACCCAAAGGGCGCGAACAGGGTCCGATTCATACCAATGTTACACATCCATTTGGGAGTCACTGGACCACGTGCCCTTCACCTCGAATGATGCGAAGCCCCCAATAAGACCCCAAAACCTTTCCACCCCCAAAACCTTGGTTCGACTTAGGTTATATCGCTCATAAAAGCCATGCAGGTAAGAGAAACCCTCAGTATTTAACCAGAATGCCATTAACTTATAATGCTCAAATAACCATGGACTCTTGAGGGAAACGAACAGACAATATTGCTGGACCTGGAACAACAGAACCACAACCAAACGTTTGTTATACAGTTAACCGAGCAGGCAGGAACCGCATTGTGTTTTCACCGCACACAATACAACAAATACAAATGAAAAATCACAGAGACTGCAGAGCTAAACAACCAAGTAACAATAATAACCCAAAGGGTGCGAACAGGGTAAAACCCAAGTCGAGTAACTTTCCAGGATCTCGACGAGGGACAGTTGTCCGCCCACAAGACCACCACAGTACAAGCTCAATTGTTGATGCCTTGCTATGAAGACACTTTATTTACTGATCATGTTTTCTTTGTATGGTCAGATTTCTCATGCCAAAGTTAATCTTCTTGAAGTTAGACCAGGAAAATCTGAAGCACTGATTGAAATTTCAGGCAATCCACAGCAAACAAGTGCACCCATTTTGTATGCAGTTCTTGATATCCCTCCGACATTTTCCAACATTTGCCAACAATTCGTCTACTGTCCCTCTGTTGCTACTTTTTGATTTTGATTTCTTAGAACAAAAGCAGATTCCTTGCTGTAATTAAATTTCTATTTAAGATAATTAAGCATAAATCTGTCTGCAAACACCAACCCCTGTAGTACTAACTATATGCTTTGTTTCAAAATTCAGTCAAATCGCAATATAAACAGTATTGGCAATTTCTCTGAGTTTGAGGACCCAATTCTTCGTCAACAGACTTCTGCCAGATTTGAAAGGTACACAACATTTGCAAAATTTTGTCAATTGCTGCTATCATGGTGGTTTTGCTGATCACTATTTCTGTACTAATGTCCCTGGCATTGTATATCACCTTTGGCAGTGTGACAGCAGCTGGTGAGCTTATCACAAAAACTACAGTTGAAGTTGTAACATCTGAACGCACAGTTGCAGCCATTCTAGGAAAGTCTGGAAATGATCTTGTTAAAATTCAGCAGCTAAGCTGGTATAAAGAAGCATAAATTTCTGCAAATTCCATGGGATCCCCTTCAACTGAAATTTTTGAAACATGCAGACTTGGAATGAAGTGCTGTCATTGCTGACAAAATGACATTGTACTGACAGAATGACAAAATGTTACAGCACAAATCCTATGTTCTTAAATGACCATCTTGTATTTGAACATTCATCTAGTGGAATGTTGCATTAATTATTAGTTGATAAAAATTGGCATTGGCAGTTTTTATTTTGTCTCTATGGCTCTTGATTCATTATGCTAATGTTTAATAAATTAGGCTCTTTATGTGTTATATATTTGATTTTATGTAGAAAATCAATATTATAATTCAATTTGAACAAGTTTCATAAATATAAATTACTATCTACTATATTTAGTTACTTGAAATCATTTATCTAATATTTGGGTTTGTTTGTTTCTAATATTTGATAGCCATGTTGGTCATGCTTTACCATCATTCACCATTTTCTATCTACTATATTTAGTTACTTGAACTCATTTATTTAATAGTTGGGTTTGTTTATTTTTAATATTTGTTAACTACATTGGGCACGCTTTACCATCATTCACCATTTTAATGATGATTGACCATTTTGACCATGGATTAGCGAGATGACCATGCATTAGCATCACAACCATGTTAATTGTGATTAAACACTTTTTACTATTATTAATCATGATAAACATGCCAATTATAATTAAATTTAAATATCTCTGATCCAATATAAAAATATTATTATTATTTGTTTTCATTTAATTATAATATCACACTCTATCTTTGATGTTTAAATATATAATGCATTTTATGATTTAAATTACCCATATAATATTAAATACTGGTTATCTATTCATATTTAATTATAAGTATTAAATTATTTATAGTTTTAACTAAGTATAAATTTCCTATAATATTTTTATTATTCAGTATTCATAATGGAAAGATTACACTTCCAATCACAAAGAAATAAAATTCCTTGAATAAAAAGATTCCCACATTGAAATGAACTTTTATGTATTTTTTAAAACAATATTAATTGAATATGATTTTCATAATTTATAACATGTAATATCATTTCTCCAGTTGTATTAACCAGCAATAATTAGCTTATGCCAAGGTAAGCCTTTCTTGTCACCAGGTATAAAGTTTAATAACATAATAAGTTTTAAAAAATCAAGCTGTCAAAACATTATTTCTAACTAATAAATAGAGTAATTTGAAGTGGTATAGTCAATCTCCATTCTTTTATTATTTTCAATTATCGCATTTTTCGTCATTCTATATGTCATCATACCTGCTATGCTTATGTTATGCCAAATAAATGAATTATATTAAACTATACTCCCTAATTAAGATAATCACAAAATAGAAAAACAACTATGTTTAATGGCATCTGTTTATCTGTGACGTAAGTCCTTTCATCATACTTCAAGAAAATTTCAATAAAAAACTAACTTACTTAAATGGAACACAGATATTGCGGAAAGCAAGAGTATACAACACCAAAAGATAATGAATTTTTTCTTGCAGATCATGATCAATTTACATTTCAACTCGTAAAGTTTAAATGTTTTTTTAATTTTAATTTGTTTATTTTAGTTTTTAATTTATAAAATAAACTTATCAAAATTACTTTGCTATTGTACTTAGATGCTATATTTACTAACCCAAAACTATAAAAAAGACCAAAAGTCATGTCCTTTTGCATCACAACAAATTATTAATTAAATGCAACAAATTACTAATTAGAAATTAGATGCAGGGTTTATTTTCTTTGCTAATTAGTAATTGGACAAATTTAAAGTTCACACTAAAGTTATGATAAACAATATTTTTAAATAAATATATCTTTTGTTCTTTTGACCATGGAATAATTCCCCAATCATTGACATTAACCTGAATGGTATCACTTATGTCCAAACATGTTACTAGATATCTAATCTTTCAATCATCGGTTCAAGACTCCATAATTTTTAAATGCTTAAGTTCTTCTTTGACTTTCGAGAATGATTTATCTAAATATTGAACACTCTCCACCACGAATTTAATTAACAAATTTATATTCATAATAATGTTTATTTGCTCATTATCATTTTATGAATATTTCCATAATATTCAAATGTAAAAAAAAAACAAAATTCTATGTTTTGTGCACCATGAATTCATTATTATGCATTTAAATATATTTTATACCCCGTGCTTATTAAAATACATAACTTACTTTAACACTCTCTAATTCTTCATACATTATAATGCATTATTACTACCTTTTATAGTTTTTTTCCCTCAAGTTTTCCATGATTCACTCTTAAATTTTATTACATTTTAATTATTAATCTAAGCATTTTTTAAATCATGACACATTGGAAAATTACATCTAAAACTAATCTTACATTTATCACAATTCTTACTTAACAAACACAAAGTTCATTATATTTCACTCTTTGCATAAAGTCAAAAAGTCCATACAACAATTCGCTATCCAATTCACTAAATCTTAATACAAGTAAGCATGCCTACAACACACTAGTAATGCAAACCAGCTCTGATGATAATGCAAATTAAACATAAATTAAATCTCATAATAATAACTCACCAAACTGTTCTGTTAACCGGCAGGGACTAACGCCACAACAGTGGCTCCTTGTTAAGTTTTGTTAAGTATAAAAGTATTGATTATAATTAAAATAAAGATAACAAAATTTAGCCATAAATATAATCAGCCAGAGCTAAATCATTCATCGACCATTCACCTGTTCCGCAAGTACATGGGAAATACATTAGCCCTTTATTGAATATACAATCCAGATTCGAGTGTATGGTAGGTACATTGGAAATACATATTATCCGCAAAGTGTGCAGTACATCGTAGATACATAGAATCTGAATCCGATTATGAGAATTTCCACTCAGCTCGGACTCCAGCCAGGGTCGCATTCAGCAAGAATACAGAAGCTCTAATGTAGTGTCCACAGGTACCATACCACCACATCGGTTTTCCACCATCTAGCGAATCTCGTCTTATTGCATATTCACAGTTATCGACGATCAGAAAGGAGGTAACCCATTTCACCAAAACCAGACATTGCAAAGCACTATATATCCATCTCCCGAAGGCTTTATACCCACAACTCTTCCTATTGCGATGCACCCTACCATGTAAAGTAACTGTAAACCAATGGTTGCACAAAACAAAATAATATTTGCCCGATCAATGATTAGCCTACAACTTTTATGAAAAATAAAAATTTTCCAGGAACAGACTTGCCTAAAACAGCGCCGCCTTCTGATTTGCAAATATAATTTCAAATCAAAGACATCTATTGCCAAAGCAATAGAAATGGCTACCATTATCACAATAATTCTACCTTCAGAGGGTGCCATAGAAGGAACATGATACCATTGGTCAGCTCTTCCTGCCTTCGCAACCAGCGCCGTCCAACCAATACAGCAAATGCAGGCCGAAAGAAACCATAAAGTGTGCATTATACTAATCTGAAAAGCAGGTCTAAAGAAAAACACTTGGCATACATTGGTATTATTGGCATTAGACTTCACGCGGGCTCTGGTTAGATACTTATGGGGGAAAATCTGGGGGAAAATCTGACGACCTGAAAGAAAACGTGAAGAAAGATATGTTGAAACTGACCGTTTCGCCAAGACGGTACTGGAGAAACCGTCCACTTTGAACCAGAAAGTTAGCACAAAGTTGATTAATGGTTCTGCCAGATATGGCACTATTGCTAAGGAAGCAAGGCTGTATGTTTCGTCTGCATCGCATTCTCCATTCCCGTTCTTGTAGTTTTCGAGGGCAGAAGACGCGTTGGTTCCACCTTCTCTGAATACAACTCCTCTGAATTCTCTTTTTTGAGGCTCGAATACTCTGATCAGCTCATTTGTCCACTCGTCTTCGTTAAATGGACGCACTGGAATACAGATGCAAGCACCCACTTTAGGAATGGATTCAAGTATTTCACAGACCGCAGCAGGGGATTCCAGGTTGGGGTCACCCTCTTTCAATGTATCATTCTCCGCATGCAACAGCCCCTGGTTGCAGCCATGGCAGCCCTTACTCAGGCAGCACACAGATGGGATTAGGCAGTGGGAATCAGGCAATCTTTTCAGTGTTCCAGGCAGCTGACGAGCAAGCATCATTGTGATGTCTTCCACTGTATTGAATACAATGCAACCGCATCTGCCGTCCCGCTTTTCTGTGCAGCTACAGTTGCGGAAATCTTCAGTGAACGCTCCACACTGTAAAGGGCGGCATCGCAGAAAGATGGAGTGCACATCAAATGCGTTGGAGATACTATCCATGAATTTTCTCGCCCCCGAAGTAGCGGGATAATGGAATGACAACATTACGACGGAACATTCCTGTAGATTTTCCCCACACGTAGTCATTACTTTCAAGCCATTTATGTTGCTCTCCTTCACATTTCTAATGAGGACCATTCTCTCCTTGGCAACGGTTTCATAGGAATGTTTGTCTCGTAAAATTAATTTAAAGAAAACCGCTAAATTGGCTAAGCATATGAGTGCTACATCTGGAAAATTAACAGCACTTGTAAAAGCTCCACCCACCTGTCCAAATACAAGACCGCATAGCCATCCCAACCAGCAAACTATTATGATAATAAAGGAGCTTATAATATATCGGCTTTCCCTCAATACATCCATCGTTACATAAAATTCAAATCCAAGTTTCCCAAACTGTCTGAACCAAAAAAACTGGTACTACTTAACTCTAGCTTCTTATGCTGCCAGCAAATTTCAACGGCAAAGTTGTTTCGATACAGACTGCCAATGCATATCCCTTTATAGCGGTCGGGAGGGTGAAAGATTCCAACCTGCCGGCAGCATCATAAAAATGGAATTATTAAATTGGGAGTAGCTGAATAGAGTTTTGCTTTATCGGAATAAACGCGTAAGGCAGTTTGATGAAAATGAAAAAAAGATTTTGTCAATGAAATGTTTAAATAATTAGATTTTGCCAATCAAATATAATTAAAAATTTACACTCAGTTTATTTTATTTAGTGTGTGGAAGGAAAAAGGAAAGTGTAGTTTGATGAGAATGAAAAAAGATTATGCCAATCAAATGTTTAAATAATTAGATTTTGCCAATCAAATATAATTAAAAATTTACACTCAGTTTTTTATACTTGCAGTGCTGGTTACAGATGTATTTAGTTTTGTTTTGATTTACATATTCATTTGTTTTTGACAAAAAAATTATATGTTTTATACATAACATTACAAATTTAATTTTTGTTATTTTTTATTATTATTTAAATTTATTTATTTGTAAAGTGATTGGTTAAGGTCTTATTATTATAGGCTCTTTAATAACTTCCATTTTTGTTAGTTATTAATTTTTTGTTTTTAAATTTATTTCTTTCTTATTTAACTTTTTCATTTTTCTATTATTTCCATTTTCATTATATATATATATATATATAAATATAAAATAAAATGTATGTATGTGAATATAAACAATATTAATGAATCATATTTTTTAATTTTTGGTGATGACATTTAACAATACAACACATTTTATTAGTTGTTTTACTTTTTGTGATGAATTCTTTGTTTTATTATCTTTTAGTTTAATTAAACTATATTCAAGTTAAGGAACAGGTACTAGCTATTATATAACCCTTATTTAATATCATATTATATACAAAATTTAAATATTAAAATATACATTATTTTAATAAATATTATTAAAAAATCTATTTAAAAAAATATATATTATATAAAAATAAAAATATTAAAATTTATATTATTTTAATAAATATTATTAAAAATTTAATTTTAAATGATGTTTTATATGTGTTTTAAAAAATGTATATTGGTGTATTTGTTATTTTTAATATGAAAAAATTGATATGAAGTAATTTTAGTTTTAAAGTATTGTTTTACATACACATTTTATTTTATGATGGATATTTTAAACAATGACATAGTTTATTGTAAGGAATATTTGTCATTCACAGTGTTTTGGGCGTTCTTAACAATGACATAGTTTTTAATGGGGATATTTGTCTTTCACAGTATTATGAGTGTTCTAAGAGTTTTTTCATATGACAGACGGTTTTCAAGAATTTGAGTATTAAAAAGGAAGAAAAATATGGAAATTAAGTTTTAAATGAGACTTTCATGACTGAAAAGTTAATGATAATGTTTTAAACTATTACACATAGTCAATATTCAACATACAAGTAGATATGGGAACCAATATGAAGTTTTGTTCACTGGGGATAGAACTCAAACAATACCTGGAGAAGGAATTCATGGAAATAGTCCCTAAACTAAGATTCTTGTGTTAATGGATCATGATCAAGTTCGAGAACATGACAGAAGTCATTTAAAGTGAATCTTCAACATACAAGTGGCATATGGGTGCACTTGGGAACATTTTGTGTAGTAGTGATGTGTTTCAAGACAATTATCATAGTAAGGGAAGAAAATAAGGCCCTTGCACTAAAAATGGATCTCAAGGGCTCATTAGCCATGAACATGACCTCAAACCATAACACATGCCTTTGAGAAGGGGTCTTTGGCCTCTTAGTATAATATGGGTACCACAATGACATATTATGTCTTAGGTATGGGTTTTAAGGAATTGTCCATGGTCAAAGGAGGTCAATAAGGTGCTTTGGACCAAGATGAAATCTTTAAGAACATGTGCTCTATAAGGGATAATCATCTTCCAAGTGTGATATGGGTGTCATTACGACATTTTGAGCGTCATGGATGGTCTCAAGGCCTTAATCATCACAAATAAAATATTGTAGTTTACACTTTAATTTTACATCACTTTAATATAAAGAGATAAAGTAACTCAAAGTTACAAATTTCTAATTTAGACTATAATTTCTTTTTACTTTTAAGTATGAGGAAGATGTGTTATTCCTTTTCTACTTAATATGGACTTGACTAGTAGCATCTAAAATAGTAATAATATATATATTTTTCAACATCTCACACACACCCACACATATATATACATCTCACACACATATAAAACAAAAAACAAAAAAACAAATATATATATATATATATATATATATATATATATATATAATATATATATATATATATATAAAAAAAAAATCTCACACATAAAACAAAAAAAGTCATATATAAATATAAAAATATATATATATATATATATATATATATATATCACACATAATAAACAAAAAAGAGTCATATATATATAGATTTCAACATCTGACACACACAAAACAAAAAAAAAGGTTAACTATACATAAAGATTTTATCATATAGAAATATGCTTTTTATTTCCCAATATGATGAGGAAATGTACTTAACAAAGATAATGATTGAGCTTAGCATAATATTTGCCTCTACCCTTCATTTATTGATCAAGTTAACTTAGAGTCCGCATTTCATTGTTATTCGAAAATGTTTTCCACAATCGCAATGTATCAATATTCTCACGAAAAAAATTTACACTCCAAACAACGAAAATCACCTCTAACCATCTTCTTTGCTTTTACAAAACTTCCTTTACACAACTAATCATTTTGCCTCTCCTTTATAATTATTAATTAAAATAATTAATATTTTATTAAAATAAGAAAAAGTCAATAAAATAAAATATTTCTTCAACGTATTCTACGTTGAAGTATGCTTTAATAATGGTCTATAAAATGGCACGGCAGAAAATTGAATTAATACATTTAATTGAATTGATAAGATTGATTTTGAAATTTCAAGATACGTTGCTTCGTAGGTTTATTGGAATTTTCGTTATAATAAATTTTGAAAATAGTCATCAAAATTTTTGGTAATTTCAAGATATGTTGCTTCCTAGGTTTATTAATTTCAAGATACATTACTTGGTAGGTTTACTGGAACTTTCGTTATAATAAATTTTGAAAATAGTTATCAAAATTTTTGGTAATTTCAAGACACGTTGCTTCCTAGGTTTACTGGAACTCTCGTTATAATAAAATTTGAAAATAGTCATCAAAATTTTTGGTATGTTAAATTTTAAAGGATAATTTAATAGACTACAAGATCATGGCCTGTAATAATTAAAAAATAATTTAATTAATAAGTAAATAATAATTGAATTGAGTTAAGATTGTATCCTGGAAAAATGGTTTTAAAAGTATGAATTTGTTGGTTAATATGTTTGGATTGTTAACTGAGGGCAGTAATGCAAAGAAATACAGAGAAATCACCATTCTCCGCACCCATGTATAATATGGTGCATTTGAAATCACAGTGCGAAGCTGCGGAGGTAAGGTGTTTTTTTCGCATTTTTTACTACCCGATTTCGTATCTCTTTATAATAATTTTATTTAAAAAGTTAGAAGATAATTGTAGTTAGCTCTATTTAGTAGTCGGTAAGTTTTAATTTTATATTTAAATTATTTCCAAATGAATTTTTGAAATAGAAAAATAAAATATATACAGAGTTCTTCTCTTAAAATTTAAATCTGGAAAACCGAATTGATGTTTGGTTCAATGTTATAATACATTATATATATGTTTAAACATTCATAAACCATCATCCATTAATTCTGAATTAGATAATAACTATAGTTCTCTAAACAAGATCTCCAAAATACCTTGGAAAAAAATCATCATGCCTAAAACCATCTGCCAAAGCCATCCACAAAACCATGGCTAGGTCTACCCACCATCCTTGAGTCTGCTTGAAAAAAAAACTTGAAAAAAGCCAACAAAAGTAAAAAAAGGAAAACATTTCTTTTAATAATAATAATAATAACAATATTTTAAATTCATGGTCAAACCAAACATTAAATTGGTGTGTGAGCTCATAGGATAAGGATCAACCTCCCTATAACAATTACAACAAGTGTAATATGCAAAGTTGCTTAGTACGTGCCTCTTATGACAAAAATAAGAGATAGTAAAACAATTTCCCTGAGAACAATAATAAGGTACTATAATATAGAATTACTATATTAAAAAGCTTGGAATATAAATTAGTACTTATTATAGGGTTAAAATATTTGATTTTTAAATGAGTTATGGTTTTTGGGCAAGTGGTATTTAAAAGGAAAAAAAAAAAAAATTAAACTAAAAATATGAATGGTTTGAATTGTAAAATATAAAAAAGAAGTGTGTAATATTCGAATTCAAGCTTTTGTGATCCATAATTTTTTAATTTATTAGAATTTTCAGAAAAAATCATGAAAATGAACCACAATGACCTGTGATGATAAATACATCATTGTATAGTGAGAATGCTTAAAATGGCGTAGCTTCCACTATATTCTCAGCCTTCTCCCCACCTACATGCAACTAACAAATGGAGAATAGTTTTATTACCTTCATCTCTTTATTTGGAAAAGAGTTTAAAATATTTCCACGTTGAAGTATGCTTTAATCATGGTCTATAAAATGACATGGCAGAAAATTGAATTGATATTTGAATTAATATTTGAAAGATAACCTATTGATAAGATTGATTTTGAAATTTCAAGATACGTTGCTTTCTAGGTTTACTGGAACTTTCGTTATAATAAATTTTGAAAATAGTCATCAAAATTGTTGGTATATTAAACTTTAAAGGATTATTTAATAGAGTCCAAGATCACAACATGTAATAATTAAAAAATAATTTAATTAATAAGTAAATAATAATTTAATTGCATTAAGATGGTATCATGGAAAAATGGTATATTAAACCTTAAAGGATAATTTAATAGACTACAAGATCATGACATGTAATAATTAAAAAATCATTTAATTAATAAGTAAATAATAATTTAATTGAGTTAATATGGTATCATGGAAAAATGGTTTTAAAGGTATGAATTTGTTGGTTAATATGTTTAGATTGTTAACTGAGTGCAGGAATGCAAAGAAGTATGGAGAAATCACCCTTCTCCGCACCCCTGTATAATATGGTGCACTTAAAATCACAGTGCGAAGATGTGGAGGTAAGGTGTTTTTTCACTTTTTTTACTACTGTATTTCGTACCTTTCTATAATAATTTTTTTAAAAAGGTTAGAAAATTATCGTAGTTAGCTCTATTTAGTAGTCATTTTAATTATGGTAAGTTTTAATTCTATACTTAAATTATTTTCAAATGAATTTTTGAAATTGAAAAATAAACAATGGTTAAAACATAAAATATATAGAATTTTTCTCTTAGAATTCAAAGTGGGAAAAGCAAATTGATATTTGGTTCGATGTTACAATACATTATATACATGTTCAAATGTTCATAAATTCTCATCCATTAATCCTGGATTAGATCATAATTATAGTTTCTTTGACCGGATCTACAAAATACCATGGACAAAAACCATCATGCTTAAAACCATGTGCTAAAACCATGCACAAAACCATGGGTAACTCTGCCCACCATCCTTGAGTCTTCTTGAAAAAAAAGCTTGAAAAAAACTAACAAAAGTAAAAAAGGAAAACATTTATAATAATAATAATATTATTTTAAAGTCATGGTCAAACCAAACATTAAATTGGTGTGTGAGCTCATAAGATAAGGATCCACCTCCCCATAACAATTACAACAAGTGTAATATGCAACGTTGTTTAGTACCTGCCTCTTATGACAAAAATAAGAGATACTAAAATAATACTCTTGAGAATAATTATAAGGTACTATAATATAGAGTTAATATATTTTAAAAACTTGGAATATAAATTAGTATCTTCTTTTTATAAGGTTAAAATATTTTGATTTTGAAATGAGTTATGGTTTTTGGGCAAGTGGTATTTAAAAGGAAAAAGAAAATATTAAACTAAAAATATGAATGGTTTGAATTGTAAAATATAAAAAAAGAAGTGTCTAATAGTAATAATAATGGTAATAATAATAGTAATAGTAATAGTAATATATATTAAAAAATTATGTATAAAAATGTTATTATGAAAATTTTAAAATTTGAATTAATTTTTATCTAGATAATATTAATAGATATAAAAAGATGAAAGTATACATATATTTGAATTTAATATGTTAACTTGAGAGAAAAAAACACAACTAAAAACCGTTTCATATATAATTTTTTTTAATAAAAATATAAAATAAAAATAAAGTATTATATTAAATAGGTAGAAATATGGAAATAAATATTAAATAATTATTATTTTGAACTATACAAATATAACATATTTGTATATAAAAAAAAGTTAAACATACCAATAAAATTGTAAATCAATATTTAAAATTTTTTAAATAAAATATACACAATAAAATTAATTAAAAAATAAAACAAAACAAGATATAAACCAATATTTTATTCAATACTACTTATATAATAATAAATCAATTATAATATATAAAATAAAAAATGAAATTCAATGAAATGAATTAATCATTTAATTGGTTAAAACCACTCAATATAATTGTCATAAAGTAACTAATAATAAATACATTTGATTTTTAATTTTTTTTGAGAATTAGTTTAATGTGCAAAGTATTATCTGTATTAAACATTCAATTTGTTAAAACCATTAAATATGATTATCATAAAATGACTAATAATAAATACATTCGATTTTTTTTTTGAGAATTGGTTTAATGTATGAAGTATTATCTATATTAAATAATGTACAATAATTAATTTTTACATTTTTTTTGAAAATTAATTTATCTTTTAAATATTATCTATAAATTAACTATTAAATAATATACCATCTATGAATAAATGATATATACTATTTATATTAAATAATGTACCATATATGAATAGATAACATTTTAATTTATCATATATAAATAAATTACAATAATGTACTATTTCTATACTTAGCACTCTTTCATATCAATGTTTACAGTGTAAAATGAATGTAAAGAAAATTGCTAATTGGCTAAGCACGTGAGTAATCTAGAAAATTAACAGCACTGGTAAAAGCTTCACCTGCATGCAAAACCTCACAACCATCCAAAGCACCAAACTTTTATGATAATGATCGAATGCATGATATGTCCGCTTTCCCTTAATAGATCCATCATTAAATAAAATCTAAATCCAAGCGGAAGTAGTTTTCCCAAACTCAATAAACCAAAAAACCCTCTTAGGACTCCACTCTAACTTCTTATTATGCCTGTAAATTTGTATGGCATAGACTGACCACCAATAAATTCCGCTTTTACGGTAGTGGGGAGGGTGAAAGATTCCAACCTGCCCACAGCATCATAAAAATGGAATAATTAAATTGAGAGAGGCGGACCACAGTCTTGAAATTTAATTTTACAGATGCTAAATAGAAATTGCGGGAGACCTTCCGTGAAATTGGTGGAGACCTTCGGCAAAGGAAAAACCTGTACTTTACTCTATCAGCCGGATGCTGGGTGGAAATTGGTGGAGACCTTCGGCAATGGGAGATCTTCACAGTACTCTGTCAGAAAAAGGAATAATTAAATTGAGAGAGGCAGACCGTAGTCTTGAAAATAAAATTTTAATTTTACTCTCACAGCGGAAAGCTAAATAGAAATTGGGAGACTTTTTCTGAAACTCGTAGTTTAACAAGGTGGAAGAGTTTCCCGGAAAGTTATGGAAATTCCCGTTATATTTAAAGAAAATTTGGTAAAGATTTTTGTAAATCCAATTTATAGTTATAAATTTCAATATTTTAAGTGTCTTAAAATTTTTTATGGTACTGAATCTATTTTTAGGTGTCAAAAGTTTTTGATGGTGCTGAATCTATTTCCACCAATAAAAACACAATTCAAACACTGAGTCTCCAAAACGTTTTGAAATTTTTTAATCCAGATTCACACTTTTAACTGTAGTAGCAGCTCCTCTGCCTCGGTAGAGGATTCCTCCTTGAAATGCCTCGGTAGACGGCTGCTCCGTGAAATTGGTGGAGACCTTGGGCGAAGGAAAACCTATACTTTACTCTATCAGCGGGATGCTAGATGGAAATTGGTAGACCTTCCACGAAAGGAGATCTGCACATTACTCTGTCAGAAAAATGGAATAATTAAATTGAGAGAAGCAGACTTTAGTCTCGAAAATTAATTTTACTCTGACAGCGGGAAGCTAAATAGAAATTGGGGGATATTATTAGGTAAAATATTATACTTACTGGATATTGCAGCAGAGGTAAAATATTATACTTACTGGATATTCTACATGACACATACCTGTAACCATGAATATATATATGGCTTTTATACTTGAATTTAGCCCATGATTGATTCATATAGATATATAATTTCTGGTGTCCACTTGCCCCACCTGTGCGAGGCTCACAGAACCGGAGACCATGGGATGATAAGCGAGGTCACATCATTTGTGGCAGTGTACAGTCAAATTCATCTTGCAGAACTTATATCTTATTAGTCCCTGCACATTCGGAGCTGGTCGGGGCTGGTAGGGACTATAGTAATCGGTTTTAGTCCATAGTATTACTTTGACACGATAATCAATAAAGTCTTCATTTAAAGTAAAGTTTTTTGAAATGACACATCAACCAATACAATATTTTTTATTTTAACTAAATTTCCCTGAAGTCTCTTGTGCTTTTAACCAATCAACGAAATCTTCTTCTTATTTGGCCTCAAACCAAGGCATACAAACTCAAAAGGTAGGAAAAAGTTGGGAGAAGTACAAGTAATTAAAACAACTTGACACCTGCATGAAGTAATGCTATCTTTGCCTTAGCATTAATTTGCAACATTTAATGTTAAGAAAACTTATGTCATATCTTCTTTGAATGCGAAAGTATATTTTTGTTAACAATTAGACACATGTTATGCCATATAATTGACACATCTCTGGCATATGTGTCAATCTGGATAATTGCATGGCTCAATGTGTCATGGCTCATTGTGTCGGCATTAGCGAACACACCTCTATTTCATTTCATTCCTGTAAGATTCCTCTATGGGGTGACATAAATCCTTCGGATTACCTTACCGCTATAGGAGTTCTGATAGCTTTAAGACCGCTGCTTAAGTTTTATTTCAATCAACTGGGGGACTCGTTTAAACCTCTTAAGCAAGGGCGACCAAGCAGCTCAAGATTGTTGTTCAGTTGTTCCCCGGTTTTGAAGCCCGCCCCAAACTCTTCGCTGCTACTGATCCTTACCAGCCAACCTCTTCGATTGATCGAGTCGAGACCAGCAAGCAGGAAGCTCAAAAACCAATCTTCTTTCTTTAATCGGAGCTGTTATATGATAACTTTCTTTTGTCTTGTTTACACGCTTCGAATGCAATATTTTTCTGTTGGAAAACATATCCAAACGTACGTTAATAACCCTGTAGCCTTATTCAAATTAATTCTTATCAAGTAACCGCATACCTTGTAAATTGGACCTCTTAGTGCCTCATAGAGTAAACTGCAAGGCTATTCTAATTTCTAACTACTGTGATAAGTAGATGCACTAAAGCTCAACTGTTATGATATGCTTTATGATTGTATACTCTAGTTTGGTAGTTTTAGTGGATGCACAATTTATTTGTGTAATCAAAACTGCTTTATTCCCAATTTAGTTATGGACGGATGATGAAACATAATGGTTCTTTACCATTACTGCCTAATTTATTTTCTTTTTACGATGTTCAGGTGGTGGGCACCCACGAAATTTGACCCAGTAAAGTCACCAATGCTATTTTTTGAAAAGGGAAAACCAATATTGCCCCTCAAAACACCTGAGGAGGGCCTGGACATGGTTCTTAAAAACATGGTATGTTGTTTTTTCATTGGGCCCTTATGAAGTTCATGTTTGAAGTCTTACTTAAATAGTTTATATTTAAGGCTTTAGCTTTGAATAGAAGAGAAAATGAAGGTGCATAAAGGAATGTGATTTCTGATCAGAGTTACCTTATTTGTATGGAAGTTGCAACATGTCTTGTTTCTGGGTCTTCAACTTTTCAGGAAAATGTGGAATCTGGATTTCTGTTCATTCAGCAAATTTCTTCGTTGAAGTAAATAATGTTGGTGACCTGGATTTAAAACTAGATTCAGTGGTTCTCCGTTTCATCCTGCTCATCCAATACATTTTCTTGCGCTTCTTTTCGCCTGCTGTAGTTAGGAAGTGCATGAACTCTAGTTTGAAGAGTTAAATCTGGTGTTGTTGCACCAGTATTACCAATATCTTGGACTTGACGCGTCATGTAACCATCTGATTTCTGCGCATCGTAATCTGGATTGCAACCAGTGATACCATAAATAGCTTCTTTCGACTACAAAATTGGAGCAATACCTGCAGTTTTGCAATGCGTTCAATGACGGGAAACATAAATTCAAACTGTAGTGTGTAGAGCTATAGATATACCTGGAGCTGCATGCACATCTTGTTGTCTTCTCGCCATCTCTGCAGGAGATGTAGCTCTATGATCACTTGCGACACCTGCAAGCATGTTCAGATCGCGGGACGTGCATTGGACCTCAGTCTTTGGCGCTTCCGGTGCTTCCGGGTCCCTGGCGAGCTGAGTGCCATTTAACAAAGTTCGAGCAGAAAATGCATTCAACTCAGGCGATACAGGCGATGGATTGGCCACTGCAAGAAAAAACCATGCTGAACAGCATTAATACTATTAAAATATAGAAACAACATTAATACTATTAAAGAATTATCGAAACAGAGAGAGAATTTCTTACAAGATCTGAAACTGTGCTGAACAGCATTAATACTATTAAAGAGTTATAGATTCAAAGAGAAGAATTTGAGAATTTCTTACAAGGTCTGAAACCTGGCTGAACAACATGAATACTATTAAAGAATTATGAAACCGAGAGGAGAATTTGAGAAGTTCTTACAAGGTCTGAAACCATGCTGAACAACATGAGTACTTTTAAAGGATTATAAGAACAGAGAGGAGAATTGGAGAATTTCTTACAAGGCCTGAAACCATGTTGAACAACAGTCTTACTATTAAAGAATTATCGAAACAGAGAGAAGAACTTGAGAATTTCTTACAAGGTCTGAAATCATGCTGAACATCTCTTCCTTCTCTGGCTGATTCTGCAACATTTTGTCTCATCATCCACCAGCTCCACTGGAAAAATACAAGAAAAGAGAAGCCTTCGTTATCTACATGGGCACTGTGCCTCTCCTTCCAACACCTGTCGTTGGAAACAGACAGAGCAATTTATAATCTGTACGTTTATTAAATTTCACCATTGTTTTGATTGCATCGGACTACCTTTGGGGGATCGGTTATGAACCTTCATTACACATATAACCTACTTGAATTATACCACTCAAAATACTCATTAACCTGGGAAAATAATTTACTATAACATTCAAAATAGGTTAATGAACTTAGTCTTTTGTATTTTACGCTTGGACTTGAATATGATATCTCTTTGTTTTCAATGATTAGGTATATTTTTCAAAGCGGGTCCGAAGCCTCCAATCTTATCGAGGCACAGCGTTGTCAACTTTGTAGCAGAGACGACACAGCTTTCTGTTGTGCCAACTGCCAAAGACAAGACCCACTTGGCACTCACTCTCTGATTGTGATGGTTCTAAGCCATGCATTGGCTATCTTTTTGCTTTAACCTTTATTCCGCAAGCCTATGCGGCGTCTTTAACTTTAAAGTTTGCCTGGCACTGTTTAATATTCCAATCTTCTGCTGTTTTTGCATAGCTATAACTTAGTCTTTGAAGTGAAATAAGGCTGTCGAACGGAGTTGGTTGATACGGTAGCTTATTATCTGTCTGTACTTTTTCTCGATCGCCGAGCTTGTTGGAGAAGTGAAATGGTAGCCATCTGTTTATTTAGAATGCGAATGAAATTCATAAAAGTTTTAACATTTTAAGATCTGCTTTGAGGCGTTAGACTGCAAAGGAAGAGCATAACTGGCTAACCAATCGTTGGAGTTTCAATCGAGCATGATGTGAACATAAGTGTGCATTGGACTTCTTTTTTAATCCTTTAATAATGAACGTAAATTCTGGTTGGTTTCATCTTTCGTTTACTTATATATTATGCATTAATTTAACTTGGTTTATATCGGCACTGTACATCTTTTTTAATAAATTTGAATATCCTCTATCGGTATTGTTGGAACAACTTTGCAACTGGTAGATCTCAGTATCGATCTAGGAAACAAACTGCATTATATATTAACCGGGACTAGAATTGGCTCAGATGCTTCCATTGGATCGTCAAAAACTTGAAAAAGCTATATAGTTTAAATATATTGACTGGTTCAAGTTCAAATGCTCCTACTCGTGCATCTGGATCAATAACCGGCACAACGTAAACCGCTTCGTCTACTCCTTGGCGAGGTAATGCTATCCTTGGTTCTGCCTTTATCGCTGATAGGGCAACTTGATGTCAACGTGGCATATACGTAGAGTTCATGCGTATACATAGTGTTCACTTTAAGTACACTGGCAAGGACTTGCTGCTTCGCAGCTCACCTTGTTTATGCTATTATTGAAGGGTCCAATCTAATTCAATGGAGCTTCTTTTCCCAATATTAAACTTTACTGTAACTTTATTTGGAACAAGGGATTTAATTCGCAGCAGTAAGTGTTTTTGGCATCTTTATAGTTTTATGGTATACTTTGGCACTTTGTGGAATTATGAATATGAAGTTTTATGGTATACTTCGGCACTTTGTGGAAGTGTGAATATAACACATACATTTTGTGTATGATATTTTACTTTTATGAATTATTCGTTCAAGCAGAGTTATTTCAAATTATTAATCATCTCTATATAGTAAAACTTACATGAAAGGGTTTTTTATTATATTCGTTCCATTGTCTACTTTAAAGCTTGTCTAATTATATCAATTATTTATTATATGATATAATTATATATTATATTATATTAATAAGCTACATTTATTTAGATCACCAAAATTGAAATGAATTTAAAATTATAAAAAAACTAATCATACACTATATTAATGAATTATATAATTTCATTTTCAAAAAGCTTAGAGCGTTTTTTTTTTTTTGACAAATTCGGTTGCTATATTAAAGGCTGAAAAAAGAGGAGTCAGTTCTCGAGTACAATATGTTCTTGGTGATTTGGATCAAAGGAATTACAAAATGGGATCTTTCCTTGATCCTTGTTCTGCTGGTTTTTCCTCTAAAGCTTCCTGAGCTGCTATAGATTCTAACATATTGTAATGACCAAAATTTACAACTGCATAACATATTTAACCTATTTCTATGTGGCTTATCTGCCTTGCCGTGGACTCTTCCGGATTTGGGTCCGGTTCTATCTGCTTTGCACTGGAGGAACTAGCTGCTGCCTTGTTCTTTTTGTCCATCATGTACTGTAGTATTGCTATGGATTCCTCAACATGGCTACAACGGTTCGACAGATTTCTGAATTGCTCATGGAGAGAGGCTACCCTGTGCAGAAAGAGATCTATCTATGCTCTGTATTTCTCATTGATGGTGCGGTATTGATCCTCCATTCTGGTCTCCAAATTCCTGACTTGATTCTCCAAGGTGCGCTATTGCGCCCTTACTTCCTCCAGTTCCACTTGCAGGTCCGCACAATGGAAGCAATCCTTGGATCGAGCCATGCTTTCTTCAGTGTTGTTGCTGTCCAGAATCCCTGCAGCAATTAGAGAACCAAAAAACAGGGGAGCCCGGGCTTGCGTGGAGACGATGGTGGTCAAACAGGAGCAGAGTGGGGCTATCCAGAGGTTCAAATAGACGCGGGGGGAGTTGTGATAGCTTCTGAGGGAAACGCTACAAATCGAAAAGGAAGACGAGACAGAGAGGACTTTACAGAACTGATGCTCGGGGAGGTAACAAAGCACTGTGTGATGGGGAGGGCGATTTGGGACACAATAAATAAGGGGAGAGTGCGTTGATCGGAGGCGGGAGAGGTTCATGCTTATCGCATTGGAGGTATGGCATATCTGTAGTAAGGACTGGAGCGTATCCTGCAAAGCTCGAGGATCGGGTCTGAGAGGACGTATACCGGCAGGGGTATTGGGGCTTTCAATGCTCTTGATCGTTTCATGAATTTCATATCTCTTCAGAATCTTCACACCATAATCTGTTCTGCTGTCGGCCTAGATCGCATGATTCATCACAGTGATTCTGTCAGTGATGCCATGCTTGCTGCTGAGGAGATGTGATTGTGTCATGGTAGAGGTTGGAAGGACACGCTAGAGTTACAACTTAGAATGTCGATGGGTCTTTCACATGCTTTGTTGGCACGCTCATCTGCTTTTTTATTTAGGTTACGGAGAATATGGTAGTATTTGATATCTTCCATTGCCTGATGGAGGATCTGATTGCGTTTGTTAATTTGCTGAAGGAGGATATTTGGTGTATTTTGCTGGTGCACCATGAGACGAATAATGACTGAAGAGTCCCCAAACACCTTCGCCTTTTTTATTCCTAGCTTACTTAACTGGGTGAGGCCCTGGAACAGAGCTAATGCTTCGGCTCTGTTATTAGAGTTCTTCCCGAGACCCCATTTGTAATGTGGAATACATTCTCCATTAGCGTTACAGATCAGCCCTCCTGCTCCGGCCAGACCTGGATTTGACTTGGATGCCCCATCGAAGAATAAGTGGAAGATGTTACTGTTGTATATCCAATTGGAAAATTCCTCCTCTTTTAGTTTCAGTTTCCATGTACTGACTTCTCCTTTTGCTTGAGCCTCCCTCCTGCAGGTTTCCTGAGCATTGGTATTGTTCTCCAAGATGTAACTAATTAAGTTTCGCTCCTCTATGTTGTAGTTTGTTGCATCTATCTTGCCAGTGGTGTTACTTGAAATTGTTTCCAGTGCAAGTGTTTTAGCTTTGAAGCATATTTTACGAATGTTTGAGCCTTTATCCTGGAAGACTTTATGGTTTCAAGCTAGCCAGATGCACCAGAGTAGAGTGAGTGGGAGGGTGTTCCATACTCTCTTCACCAGATTGCTTCTTTTTTCTTTCCAGGGGAAATCTTTCCTCCATTTATATATTGTCTCGGCTATAGTGGGCTGGGGTTCCCAATTTATATTTCCAATTAAAGCCATTTTCCCCCAACAGCCAACAGCAACAGGGCACTCTATGAATAAGTGGTGCATCTTTTCCTCTAAATTGCAACAGTTCGGACATCTGGAAGGACCAATGATACCTCTTCTTCTTAGATTTTCAGCTGTTAGAGTTTTACCTTTCAATAGGAGCCAAATGAAGAATTTTATTTTTGGAGGAGCCTCTGCTTTCCATACTATTTTCCAATGATTCCAAAGGCCTATTTGATATATGCTATTGCAGAGGTATTGATGACCGGCTTTAACTGTGTAGTTTGTTCCAGATGCATCCCATCGAAACCCATCCATTTCACCTTCTTGAATGGAAGCCTTGCTGTGAAGAAGCATCTTCAGAGAGTTGATACTGGATTCTAATGCATTGGGAAGCTCCGGAAAATTACATCCAATCCAAGCATGGGAGAGGGAGTCCCATCTTGAGATTTGAGACAAATGGAAGAATCCTTTATTGTTAAGCCAACTTATAACAGGAGTTGCCTCTACATTCGTGCCCAGAGGTTGCTGCCCCAGAATTTTGTCTGTTCCAAAATTAATGCTGGTTCCCCCGCCAGGGACTTTTGAGATGTTTTGATGCATAAGTGGAAGAGCCTTCTTGCAAAGTTTCCAGATTTTTGTAGATTCTCTGTTAGGGATGTTGGAGTCTAAAAGTTGTTGTCTTGGACAGCTCAAGTATTTTACCTCCAATACCTTTTTCCACCACACTGTAGGTCCTGTGATCAATCTCCATATAATTTTTGCGCCAAAGGCCAGATTTAGGAGCTTTGGTGATCTGATGCCGAGTCCGCCTCTGTCTTAGGTTTGGATTACATTTTTCCAGTAACTAAGTTGAACTTATTCTTATCAGCTTTCCCCCCTTGCCAGAGGAAATTTCTAAGAGCAACTTCCATTTTATGATGAAAAATAGCTGGAGCTTGATATAAAGAAAAGCGATAGATAGGAAGTGAAGCAATACCCGATTTAAGGAGAATTAGTCTACCTGCTGGATTCAGCCACATTGTACCCCATTGCTGCACTTTCCTCTTAATCTTGTCAAGGATTCCATTCCAGGTTTCAGCCTTCAAGGGCCCCATGCTTATAGGCATACCTAAATAGGAAAAGTGGGTCCATTCCAGGTTGCATGTGACTCCAAATATGCTTGCAATGCTGTGTATAACATGATTTGCAGTTTTCCATCCATAGATGCAGCTTTTGAGCTGATTGACTTTGCCTCCGGAGTACTCTATGAATTGGTCCAGGAGTTTCTTGAATCGCCTTGCTATTGTGGTGGATGCTCCCCCAATTAGCAAGGTGTCGTCAGCGAACTGAGAATGGTTAATATTCTTTGCTCCATTCCCAAATTTGACTCCAGTAATGAGCCCTACTCTGCGATTGTAATCTAAGGCTTGGCTGAAGGATTCGGCCATGAGGATGAACAAGTAAGGTGATAGGGGGCAGCCCTGTCTTAGTCCCCGAGAAGATTGGAAAGCTTCACAGGGCCTCCCATTGATCAGGGGGGAAATCCAGGGCCCAGAAATGCAGGCTGCAATCATGGTGATAAAGGATGACTCAAATCCCATTTTGTATAGGACAGCAAAAAGGAAGGAGTGCCTCACTCTGTCGAAGGCATTTGCAAGATCCAGCTTTAAGACAAATCCTTTTTCCTTCCTGGTTAAGCTTGAGTGGATGGATTCTTGGATAAGAAGAATGGAGTCAGTGATATGCCTGTTGGGGAGGAAGCCTCCTTGATTTTCATAAATCAAAGAGGGAAGAAGAGGTTTAAGTCTGGTTGCCAGGATTTTGGAGACAATTTTATAAGACGAGTTACATAAAGAAATGGGTCGAAATCTAGAGAAGGAGGAAGGGCGGTTTTCTTTAGGTATGAGAGCAAGATAAGTAGAGTTAGTGAATCCTCCTATCTTTCCTTTTTTCATCACCCAACGGATCATCTTTATTAGATCTTTTTTTATCAATGACCAATATTCGCTGAAGAAGCAGATGGGGAATCCATCCAGGCCTGGGGCCTTGTCAGGATGCAAGCTCCAAATGGCTGCCTTGACCTCCTCTTCCTCTATATCTTTGCTGAGCTTGTTATTCATTTCCCGGGTAACCCCTTTAGGCAGATGCTGGAGCAAATCTAAATAGTCTTCCTCCTCTTTACTTTCGGTTAGCAAATCCCTATAGTGCTTGGTCGCAGCTTCCTTTATAGTTTCCTGAGTGTTGTAGCGGTTTCCTTCATTGTCCGAGATTATGCTTACTGTGTTCCTGAGCTTTCTAACAGTAGCTTGATTGTGGAAGTATGATGTATTTTTATCTCCTGCTTGTAGCCAAAGTTGCCTAGATTTTAGGCACCATTTTATCTCTTCCTCCCTGTTAATTTGGCTTAGCTGTGCATATAAGTTGCCTTCATGGTCTTTGTTGTGCTGGGATAGTCCTTGTGCTTCTATTTTTTGCTGAACATCTTCTAGCTCTCGTTTGACTTTCTTTTTGTTCTCTTCAGGTTCCTGATAACTGTCCCTAGCCCAATATTTTAGTGCCTGCTTGACTCTTTTAAGCTTTGATTCCCAAATAAAGCTTGGAGAGCCTTCGATATGTTGGATCCATGTCGTTTGTATCACTTCTCTAGCTGTTGGTATCCGGTTCCAAAGGGGGCTGTATTTGAAGGGGATGGGACCAAGAGGGCAGTGATTTTGCAGAGTCAACGTAATAGGGTAATGATCAGAGGCCGATGTGTTGAGAATATTAGAGTAACCCGTTGAGAAAGAGGAGAGGAAAGCTATATTGATAAGAAATCTATCTAATCGTTCCATTATGTTACCAACCCCGATCCTTCGATTGCTCCAGGTGTATCTGCGATTTTTGGGGATAACATCAACTAAATCGTGCTCCTGGATGATGGTTTCTAGCCAGCTTCTGGAAGGATCAGGAGTGAAGGTGCCTCCTCTTTTCATTAGTGTGAAGGATCAGATTGAAGTCTCCTGCAACTATGAGATTGGTGTTTTGTTCGCCTTCTATGCTTGCCTTCAGATCGTCCCAACAGATTTCTTTTTCTCTGTAATGGTTGGGAGCATAAACGTTGTAAATGGTTACTGTTTGACTGCCTGTTCTGCTATCAAGGGTGGTTTTGATCCAGTTCTGATGAATGTTGGTAGAACTGCAAACCCATTTGTTGTTGTCCCATATGGTTACAATGCCTCCGGAAGCTCCTCTTGCTTCACTAATGCTTCCAAAAAATTGTCTCTGTTGGCTTATTATTTTTTTCATCTCATGCTGATCTTGTTTTGTTTCCTGTATTAGCATGATTTCAGGTTTTTCATTGTGAATTAGATCTCTGAGGGCAGCTAGCTTGGAGGGGTGTCCTAAACCCCTGCTATTCCAAGAAAGAAATTTCATCATGAGACATTGGGCGTATGGAGAGGTGCTCGCCTCTCTTGGCCTTTGCTGCTTGTTTCTTTTTCCTGATGCCCATGAATGAAGGATTCTATTGGGGTTTGCGTGCCCATAGCAATATCTTTTTGGGCGCTCTCATCCCTCTATTGCCTGGCTGGCTTTCTACTCAGTCCCTGTTTTTCAAAACATCACTAGCTACTCCATGTTCCTTAAAAGAGCTTCTGGTGATTCTGGATGAAAGAGGATCGGGAGGGGGCTGAGAGGAGAAGGAAGGAGGATGCTGAGAGATTGGGGGCTCAGAGGAGGGGAAATCTGGGGCAGATTCTACCTCAGAGAGGATAGCGAAGGGATTGGTAGAAGGAGGAAGGGGTGGTTCCGGGGGTTGAAGATCTGAGTGTAAAGGGGAAGAGGAGGAAGGGCGCGGATTGGATGGTCCAAGAATTTCAGGGTCCAAAGAGGGCTTGGAGGGGGGGGATGGTTTCTTCTTTTTTACTGTTTCCCAGTGGCCTTCTTTCTCTTTATTGTCTACATTAACAATTTTTGTGCATCTGTTAGCGAAATGCCCGTATTCATGACATACCTTGCATTTAAAAGGAATCTGTTCGTAGTCCAATTGCTGGATATGGCTCCAATCATCCACTTTCAGCTTTATTGCTTCCGGCAATCCTCGACCTAGATCCACTTCAACACAGATCCTTGCGTATGCTTGCATGTTGTCCTTGAGCTCACTGCAATCGATGTACTTGCCAACAACATTCCCCATTGCCTTGACTGAATCATCCCCCCAGCAGTGCAGAGGAAGGTGAGGTAGGCGAACCCAGACTGGAACGGCACTTGGTATATCCAGTTCTGGGTCGAAATTAGGTGTCCATTTGTTGAGATAGAGTACCCTTGAGTCCATGAAGTATGGCCCATTCCTAAATATCATATCTTTGTCCTCCTTTGATTCAAAATGAAATGTGTAATACCCTTTGCCACAAAATCTGATGGATATTTTCCCTTGGATCTTGTCTGACCAGTTTCGCTCGACCCACCTTTGAACTGTTTTGGGCGATGGCCAAAGCCCAATAAATTGCCCGATTAATCCTTTTTCGGCAAGGGAAAGGGCTGCCATGCGAGGAATGGTTGGCGGCAGTTGAACTTCCTACAGCACATTGAGTTTCTTGACAAATTTCGTGGAAACAGGTCTGGGTCGTTGCGGGGGGAGGGACTTCACCAGTTCAGAGAACGCTCTTTGCGGATTAGGATCCTCGTGGGACGGATCCGAAGGGCCCATGGCTGGGCCGAGGCCCACGTCGAAGAAAATCAGAGGTCAGGGCGCGCAGTTCAGGAGCGCACGTAGCACAGCAGCTCAACCATTAAAAAGCTTAGAGCGTTTTTAATACTAGAGAAAAAATAGAAAAAAAAACAACAACAACAACAAAATTATAAAATAGTAAAAAGTATAAAACCAAGAAAGTGAAAAAATAAAATAAATTTAAGAAATGAGCAAAGAAATAAAAAATATATATATTTTTTAAAATTTATCAAAATAGTGAAATTATTTTTAAAAATTAAATAAATAAAAATCCATCCAAATAATTAATTCTTGTTACACGTGAAAAAAAAGTATTCCCATCATTTAATTTTTAATTTACATAAACTTACAAGTATTAATAGTGTGCATGCATTACTATATCAAGAATAGCAAAATATATGTGATGAAACAATTAATGAATATATTGCAACATTAAAAAATTAGAAAAATTCAAATTAATCCCATCTTAAAATTATATTATGTAGTGTGTTTTGCTGAGAGAGAACATCTAAAGAAATTTGATCCCTTAAATAATTGATAGATTCAATTTTAAGATGGATCGACACTAGTTAATAATAATATAAGTTTATATCATGCAAAATTTCATTCACCTTTACAATAGAATTTGGTATGAACAAACCAATGAATATAATGCTACATTAAAATTTTTAAAAAATACAAGTCAATTACATCTTAGATGGCACTAAATTAAATTAAAAAAATAAATAAATCATATACATAAATAGATATGTATGTGACAACATCTAAAAAATATTAAACCAATATTCATACATCTTAAACCTAGATATATCAAGCATTTAGAGGTATAGAGTTTGTTAGTGTGTAAATTTTATTAATATAAAGGAATTAATACATAACATGGAATTAAACGATAAAAAAAATTACATTTTAAAAAATTGATCTCTTTAGGTGCTCGATAGATTCAAGTTTGAGATGAATATGAGCTAGTTAATAACAATATAATTTCATATTATGCAAAACATTTCATACATTTACAATGTAGTATGAATAGAAGTTGTGAAGAAAAAACCAATGAACATATTATTGCATTAAAAAAAATACAACTCAGCTCAATCTTAAACAATATTAAATTAAATTAAATTAAATAAATCAATAACTACATACAAACATATGTATGTGACAACATTTAAAAAAAATCATCTAAGATCCATCTTAAAACCAAATCTTTCAAGCATTTAGAGGTATAAAAGTTGTTAGTGTGTAAATATTTTAATATCAAGGAATTGATCCATAGCATAGAAGTAAATGATAAAAAACTTACACATAAAGATATTTTATCCTTTTCAATTTTTAATATTCAAATTTAATATGGATTTAAGCTAGCTAATAACAATGCATATGTCTTTTTAGTACACAAATTCATATCATGCAAAAACTCCCTCACCTTTACATGTATGCAAAGAAAATATCTATCATGAAGATTATTTTCCTCTCTTAGGAACACTCAATGTCCCTAAGCCCATCTTTTTTATGCAAAACCACCTAATAGTACCTAGAATACCATTTGGGGATCAAAGACCTCAAAGAAAGTGTTGGGTCCCTATAATACTAGTGATTACCCCATTACTATTGTAGTTGTATCCCTTATTAATATTGTTGTGGCCCTATTTTCCCCATATTGTTATTACTGTGCCCCATAGAATCCCTCTATTGTTATTTTTGTGGCTTTATATTATTATTGTTAGGTCGGCTGGGTTATATTGTGACTCCTTAGACTCCTATATATAGAAAGGAGGTTTTGTCATTTGAATCATCGAAGAATTGTTCAGTTATGTAATGTAAAGGAGGTTTCCCCCTCGAAGAGGCTGAATTCTAAGGCGTCGATCTATCTTTTCTATCTTTTTCTTGAGCTGGTTTCATAACATTTGGTATCAGAGCTTTGGATTCTAGGGTTTCGCTGCTCCAAACAGGTCATCATGGCATTTTCACTATAACTTTTTTTTCTGCAACGTTTCAGAAGCTAAAAAAAAAACCCATTTGAGAAGAAATCACGCTGAATCTCGGGTCTGAATTTTAGAGCTTTTCGCGCTATATTTGCGGAGATATGATCTGAGGAAGTTGGTCATTTTGCTGACTCCTGAATTACATTCCAAACAGGTGACCTGGGTAAAATCGTCATAACTTTCTCTCTGAGCATCGGATTGAAATTTTGTAAGAAGGTCACTGTGGGAGATTTCCCATAACTCTTCCTTGGAGAATCCAATTTGGATCACACTGGTGGCATTGGAAAGAGGACACAGAGGGCTACTGCAAGTCGCAATTCCGGAACTGGATGATCTGAAAGTACAGAGATACATCAGAGGCCATATCGAGCTCCTACAAAGTGAAAAAAGGTGTGTAGATTTTTAAAATTTTTTGCTTAAGCTTGGTTTGAAAATTTATTTTGAAGGAATTCAAAGGGCATAGTAGAGAATTATTATCGGTAACTGATGCCCCAAGGAAAGAAACTGCAAACACCTAGTAAGCAACCTGAAAGCTCTAGCATGACTCATGAAGAAGAGGAAGAAATGCTACATGATATATCAAAATTACAAGACCAAGTGCAACACATGTCACTCTCACAAAAGCTAATAGAAGCTAAGATAAAGGGCATGGAAGCTAAGATGGATGATTTGAAGATAGATTTGAAGACAGATTTAAAGAGAGACATGGCAGATTTGAAGACAGATTTGACAAATTTTCTACAAGAAATACTTACTAATGGTGAAAAGTTAGTAAAGGAAACTCATGATGCGAACAAAAGAAATGTTAATCATGATTTCATAGACTCTAATGTGGGATAGAAGACCCACCATATTCCAAAAATAGATATGAGGAAGTTTGATGGAAAGGATCCCACAACATGGATATTACAGATGGAGCAATTTTTCGATCTCAATAATATGCAAAACACACAAAAGGTACGTATTGCAACTTTATATTTGGAACCAAATCTGTTTGTATGGTATCAATGGCTTTTCTCTCATAAACAAATTATCACTTAGGCAATTTTTACGGAAGAATTGACAGCACATTATGAGGATACAAAAAGCAACACTTTTTTTAGCCAATTGATAAGTCTCAAACAAAAGGGTTCAATAATGGAGCACATTGAGGAGTTCCAAAAATTGAACATAAGGGTAAAAAATATACCAGAGGAGCATTGGATTGATGTGTTCATAGGGACTTTAAAGGATAATACCAACCATGATGTTCGCCTTTGGGAACCTGATTCATTAGAGAAGGCATTCAGGTAGCAAGAAAAATGGAAAGCAAAATTATGGCAACCAGGATGCATACCACTCACAACTATAAAGATGGAATTGTTGTTGCCCCTAGTCTTCCACAACCTATAAGGTTGACGCCACAACAAGGAAGAAAAAAGAGCAAAAGGGCTTTGTTACAATTGTGATAGCAAATACACTAAAGGTCATAAGTGTGCTGAGAAGAAATTATTCTACATAGATTGTGAAGAGGAAGAAGAAAAGGAGTAAGAAAGGTCAAAAGAAGAGGATATACTCCAGGAACAAAGCCTAGATAAAGAAGAAATGAATCCGACCATATCTTGTAATGCATTGGCGGGAATTACCACTCCTCAAACCATCAAGATAGAAGGACAAATCAAGAAGAAAAAGGTAATAGTGTTGATTGATTCAGGAAGTACCCACAATTTTATTCATTGTAAGGTAGCAAAAGAACTGAATTGCTTCTTATATCCAGCACCAGAGTGTCAAGTGATGGTTGCAAATGAAGGAACAATAAATTGCTCTGGAAAGTGCCATAATATCAAGCTATCCATGGGAGAATATGTATTGACTAGCCCAATTCTTTCCATTCCAATGGGAGGTGCTAATGTTGTACTAGGAGTCCAATGGCTACAATCCTTGGGTACAATAGCTTTTAATTTTCAAGAACTTTTCATGAAATTTTCTGTGGAAGGAAAGGAAGTTGAATTAAGGGGTATTGTAGGGAAACCGGGAAAGATAATCAGCTCTAATGGTATGACAAAGCTTCTAAAAAAGGAACAAAGAGGTGTAATTGCACAATTATGTTCGCTAGATGTTTCCACATTGGAATCACCTATTTCTACAGATCTCCAAAAAGTCTTGGACAATCATTCCAAGGTATTTGAGACTCCCAAAGGTCTCCCACCTATTCGTGATCATGATCATGCTATTCATATAATTCCAGGAAGTGTTCCTCCAAACATGAGGCCGTATAGATATCCCTATGCCCAAAAGAGTGAAATTGAACGTATGGTTGCAGAAATGCTAGAGGCTGGTATAATTCAACTGAGTCAAAGTTCTTTCTCTGCTCTAGTAATATTGGTGCACAAGAAGGATGGATCATGGCGCATGTGTCCGGATTATAGGGAGCTCAACAAGCTCACTATGAAAGATAGGTTTCCCATTGCTGTCATTGATGAATTACTGGATGAATTGCATGGATCAATTTACTTCACCAAGTTGGATCTTCGTTCAGGATATCATCAAATCAGAATGAAGACTGAAGACATTCCGAAAACAACATTTAGAACTCATGAGGGTCATTATGAATTTTTGGTCATGCCTTTTGGCCTTACCAATGCACCTTCAACATTTCAAGTCTTGATGAATTCCATTTTCAAACCATTCCTTAGAAAATTTGTGTTAGTATTGTTTGATGATATACTAATCTACAACAAGTCTTGGAAGGATCATGTTGAACATGTTGACAGGGTGCTACAACTATTGGAGGAGAAACAATTATATGCAAAAAGATCCAAATGTCTCTTTGAAGTACAAGAGGTGGAATATCTGGGTCATATTGTATCTCATGAAGGAGTTAAGGTAGACCCTAGCAAAATTAAAGCCATTAAGGAATGGAAAATCCCCACATCCATAAAGCATCTGCGAGGATTTCTCGGGTTGACAGGGTATTATCACAACTTTGTTAAGAATTATGGGAGAATAGTAGCACCTCTAACAACATTATTGAAGAAAGATGCATTTTCATGGACTCCAGAAGCAACAAAGGCCTTCGAACATCTTAAAGAGGCAATGTGCCAAGCACCGGTCTTAGCTACACCGGACTTCACAAAAACCTTTATTGTGGAATGTGATGCTTCAGGAAATGGAATTGGTGCTGTTTTAATGCAAGATGAAAGACCCATTTCTTTTGAAAGTCGTCCAATCAAGGGAAATTTTTTACACAAAGCTATTTATGAGAAGGAAATGTTGGCAATACTCCATGCACTTAAGAAATGGTGACCCTACCTAATGGGAAGACACTTCAAGGTAAAAACGGATCATGATAGCCTTAAATACTTTCTAGAAGAAAGATTATCCTCTGAAGAGCAACAAAAGTGGGTCACAAAGATGTTGGGTTATGACTTTGAAATCATCTACAAAAAAGGGAAGCAAAATGTGGTGGCAGATGCACTCTCAAGAAAGGATGAGGATGTGGAAGCATTGGTGTGTGCCATTTCTATTATCCAACTAGATTGGATAAACGAAGCAAGGGAGGAATGGAAGAATGACGAAGAAGTGTGGGCACTTATTCGAAAGTTACAACAAGATTCCAGTACATCTAATACATTTAGCTGGCAAAATGATTCGTTATGGTACAAAGATCGCTTATACCTCTGTAAGAATTCCCAGCTAAAACAAAATATTCTTATGGAATTGCCCACTTCTCCCTTAGGAGGGCACTTAGGATTTTTAAAAACTTAACACAGGGTTAAGAAGGAATTTTTTGGGACGACCTTAAATCAGATATTCAAAAGTTTGTGGCGGAATGTTTGGTTTGCCAACAAAATAAAGTTGAAACAATTAACACACCGGGTCTATTACAACCTTTATCCATTCCAAGCCAACATTGGGAGGAGGTTTCAATGGATTGTATCACAGGTTTACCCAAGTCTGAGGGAAAGAGTGTCATCATGGTGGTAGTTGACAAACTTAACAAGTATGCACAATTTTGCGCATTATCACATCCATTTAAAGCCAGTACAATTTCTACTGCATTTATGGAAACAATTAAAAAGCTACATGGAAACCCAAAGATTATTGTAAGTGACAGAGATCCCATTTTCACTGGAAATTTTTGGACAGAATTATTTTCTTGTCTTGGTACTCAGTTAGCTCATAGCTCATCTTATCATCCTCAATCTGATGGGCAAACTGAGATAGTAAAAAAATGTTTGGAAGGATATCTTCGTTGCTTTGTATCTGATAAACAGACACAATGGGTCAAATGGTTGCCTCTGGCTGAATGGTGGTATAACACTTCCTTCCATACATCAACAAAAATGACCCCATTTATGGCACTTTATGGATATCAGCCACCATCCATCACATCATATTTAAGACAAAATTCTAAGGTTCAAGCAGTGGAACATCACATTGAACATCAACAACAAGTCCTCCAACTCTTAAAGGATAACCTCGTGTTGGCACAGAATAGATTGAAACAACAGGCAGATCAACATCGCAACGAAAGAAGTTTAGATGTAGGTGATTGGGTATCCCTACGGCTACAACCATATACGCAAATGTCCCTCAAGCAAGCTAAGAAGGATAATAAATTATCACCAAAGTATTATGGTCCGTACAAGGTGTTGCAAAAGATTGGTACTATGGCATACAAATTGGAGCTTCCTGCAACTTCTCGATTGCACCCAGTTTTCCATGTTTCATGTTTAAAGAAGGTTATAGGCGACAAGCTCCCAGTTCAAACAATATTGCCAGAACTTGACGAGGAAGGAAAAATTATATTGGAACCGGAAGCAGTCACAGAAACAAGAACTCGACAGCTATGAAATCGATCAGTTTCGGAGTATCTTATCAAGTGGAAGAACTTATCTGCTGAAGATTCCACATGGGAGGATGAGAATTTTATATAGAAGCATCAAGAACTACTCAAGTGTTGAGGACAACACTTTTTTGAAGGAGAGGGGCATGTTGCGTCCCTATAATACTAGTGATTACCCCATTACTATTGTAGTTGTATCCCTTATTAATATTGTTGTGGCCCTATTGTCCCCATATTGTTATTACTGTGCCCCATAGAATCCCTCTATTGTTATTTTTGTGGCTTTATATTATTATTGTTAGGTTGGCTGGGTTATATTGTGACTCCTTAGACTCCTATATATAGAAAGGAGGTTTTTTCATTTGAACCATTGAAGAATTGTTCATTTATGTAATGTAAAGGAGGTTGCCCCCTCGAAGAGGCTGAATTCTAAGGTGTTGATCTATCTTTTCTATCTTTTTCTTGAGCTGGTTTCATAACAGAAAGGGTATTATTCATGGTGGGATGCCTTATTCACAATGCTTAGGACCTAGAGGGTTCATTTTCGTATGTATGGCCCTTGTTTCTCTTTTTTACCATGATTTACGCCCTAGAGTGATCTTTATTTCCAAAATCCAATTAATAGCAACCATATCCCATTCAAAGTTGAAAATCATGTAGAGAGGTCCTATGTGGTGTTTCAATGTATCTTCCACCATGTTTGAGCCTAACAATATTCTTAAAATTCGAAAGGCCTTATTATACTTGTTGATGTAACATACTCAATAGGTTGTCATTTATTGAGGCTACTAGGTGCTTCTTGAAACCACAAAAATTATACTATTTTTTGCTTTGATACCGCTCTCTTATATATCCAACCACCCCAATGGCATGTTTTAGGTGGTGGGGTGCTCCAAGTTCCTCTCACAAACTTATAACTATTCTCTAATACCACTTTTTAATGTATCTAGTATACATACTACACCCACTACACTTTGATTTTAATTTTGATACAAATATGGTATGTACATAAACATGTGCTTAGACTAATAGTTATGTTTGTACTATAATTCAGTTGTGCACAGAACAGACATTTCCTTCCAATATTTATTGAGGGATAATTTACTATCTGTGATGTTCCCCAGTAATTGTAAATATTTAATTACTGCATTAAACAAATTGAACGTTACTATCTAAGTTTATAAATTTATTACTTTGATCAAAGTTTTACATGAGGTAAATATCTTGACAATGACAATCATATGATCCTCACATGTGAGGTAGTTAGGATAGGTAGTTACCTATCCCTAATTACTTCCTTGAAGATTTGTTCTCAAGTAAAAAAAATCAAGAGGGTATTTGTACCTGAGATGAAAGGAGGAAAAGAAAGAGCAAGGTTTCTGTGTTGAAGAGTCAGGCAGATTCCCAGAAAGCTAAGTCTGGTCAAGATCATATAGCTGTGACAAATAAGACTAATAGTCTTGCAGGAAACATCCTGCGCGTGAGTAACAACTCGGGGGGAGACTTGGGTCTGAAGGCAAGTCTCAAGGTTGGGAGGAAAAATCGGATAACTCAGTTGTTTTGATTTCAAACAATCGACTGTGGTTACATCTGGAACCAGATAAGTATTCTAACTTTATTTAATTATTTATACTGTAATATTAGGGTTGCAAATAAAGTTGAAAAATGATATTGCTTAGAGAAGTTAAGTAGGATGGCCTGTATCAGCAATTTGTAACTGTGTTCTAGTACATACTGCAATTAAAATAAAAACTCTGCAAATTTGTAGCAAGGGTAGCAAAATTCTTAGAAGAATAAATCTTAAGTGATTACCATGTAAATTCCTTTGAGGGGAAATATAGAGATCAAAGAAGGAAATTTCTAGATAAAACTTAAACCTATGAACAGTAGCATTACAATTTTGCAAAGAATTATCTTAATATGACTGAATATTCAAAATAATTTCTCTTCATTCTAGTATAATGTTGTAAATAATAAGAAACTGATATTTAAGGCCAAACCATTTTTATGCCCAATCCACATATTTGCTAAGGAAATTACCCTAAACAAAAGGAAAACGAGAAAATAATAGATTACAATAACCAAATGTTAACAGGATGATGGCAGTCCTTCGGGGAGAGAAATTTCAAATAAAATAAGAAACCCCGAATTAATTATAGGTCTAGAGGACAAGGACCCTCCATGGGTTATAGCAAGTAAATACTATGATGCACAGTAATGTTAGGACTCGGGTCGAAAGCCCCTGTTAATTTCAGAAGTAACTACAAATAATATAGAACAAAATCAACAAGATATCAAACCATTTCTGGAAAAACGCCAAAACTGATATATTCATTACAATAAAAAAACAGTGAAGAACCATTGATAAACTAGAATTTGAAAAGAGAGAAAAACAGAGTTCAATCCAAGGTATAAGACCCTCTTCGTTTCTTTTACCATCCAGTAGCAGTATATTCAAACAAAATTACATAGTAAACTCATAAACCCTCTTAATAGGGACTCTCAGTATTATACTTTTGATAAAAAATTATATCAAGAATTTCCTCTTGCAGAGGGGCAGGACTAGCCGCATACTCGGAAAGCCAAATAAGAAGAAATGGCTTCGAGATTCGAAATTACAGACATTACAGCTTGAAGGCCTATGCACAAACTCTTATGGAAAGTAAATAAGAGAACCAGAGTGATAAACACAGCTGGTTCATAGCATAAACTTCCAAAACCGTCATCTGGTAGCATTTCAGAATAAGACCTTTCACATACCCGGAAAACCCAATGGGGTAAAACGATAAACCTTGACAGGATTCCAGAAGGTGTGCCTCGCATAAACCTCTTTGAGTATTGAGGACTCCAGAGAAACTTGTCATGCAAGAAAAGAAACCATTACATATATCCAACAAGTCTAAGAAATGATTAATGGTGTTTCAAATTAAACCTCAGGAAGACTACTGTACCTGTCAGGGCCGAGAGTTTGAGACATTTCATCATAGTAATGGAACGCTAGATGAATCGACTAACCACACCACATGAGCAAGCATGTATCAGCCGAGGAGGGATGACTGTAACATCACAAAGGGGTAAGAAAACCATAAGTTTGGGCCAAACCATCAACTCTGCAAAGCTGATGAACCAAAACACCATACCATTCTACCTCACAGTCTAATCGACGAAAGAGATAAGGGTTTACACATTGCCATTGGATGAACCCAAGTCGCGGAGGACCATTGATGAGGCGAGGCTTTTGAGGAAGGATCGAGAGCTGGAGAATAAGCTGAAGACTCTAGAGACCTGCTCCCATCATCGCTCGGAAGGCCAGATGCATTGTATTAGTGATTAACATTTCCATATGTAATATCACATAAATTAATCAATGAGTACAATGATAATGAATTTTGGCATTAATGAATATACTATAGAATATCACATATCCTCGGTAAAAGATTTATTAGTTCAATGCTTTAACCATACTATTTTCATTATAGTTTATCGTTGAAATTTGGAGTTAATAAATTTTTATTATTATGTGAATTTATGGAGACATGACAAGTGGTATCAGAGCCTCAAGTTGAAAAATTGAGACGTCTGGAACAAATTATTAACAGTGTTGTGATGTGCACAGAGAAAAAGAAAGAAGTAAAGTACAACCAACATGAGGCGAACTGGACTTACTCCACATAGACCCATAACAGGAACATGACCAACATCCCTTCCAGAAGTCAATTCTGAGGTATGGGTACAACTAGGAGAAGAGCCACGCAATACCAATGCTACTATTTTTGAAACAATACAAGAATTAGAGGACAAAATGGCTAGGTTGCGCGCAGATAATGAAAGACTAATGCAAGAACAGGAGAAGATTATGAAGAGTTTGTCTGATAGACAGAATCAGCGGCAAACGATTCCCAGTCCCGAACATGGAAACATGACCAGAGAGCAGAAATTCAGAAATGGGAACTCAGAAATGGAAGAAGGCGAATAGAATTGAGAGGAGGTCTGAGCTGATAATGTATCAGATCACAGAAAGAAAAAATGATAGAAAATTGAGCTGCAGGGTGAGTTTTGAAAGATCAAACCTCACCTCTTCGATGTTGAACAGGAAGAAGTTGTTGAAGCCTGGCTTATCAAGATGAATAAGTACTTCTAGCTATATGAATATGACCATAATCTGAAGGCCCACTTGTCCATTTATCAGTTGCAGGGAAATGCCACCTTGTGGTGGGAAGAGGTGAAGATGGTACGTGGGGTTAATGAGCAGAACGTGACCTGGGAAAATTTTCAAAGGTACTTCAAGGAAAAATAATTAACTGAAAGATTTTATGATGAGAAGGCGAAAGAGTTCCATGACCTGTGCTTGGGACAATTGTTCGTAGATGAATCTATAACAAAATTCACATCCTTGTTGCGATGTGTTCCCTACATACGGGAAGAGAAAGAAAAAGTGCAAAGGTTTATCAGCAATTTGTCATTATTCATGAAGGAATATATCGAATTTGAAATCCAAAAGACCATGGATGAGGTTATACGAAAGGCTCGTATATGCTATCAGCAAAATAGACCAAGGGGTGATGGAGGAAAGAGGTAGTGTGATAAAAAGGGAACAAGGTTTGTCTCTAGCAGCAAGGGAAATAAGACTGATGTCAACAAAGGACCCCATAAAGGTCAGCCAAACAAGATTGTTAATAGAAATCAACCCAAATTCATAATCCTGGGTGAATGAAAAACAAATGAACAATCTAGGAGAACAGAAGTGGAGGTAGAAGATAGACCGCCAGTATAGTGTTGGGGATGTGGAGGGCCACATTATGTCAAGAATTGTCCATACCACAAGGGAACAGATCAAGTGGAACAACTTTAGGAAGCATCAACTGTGGGTGAAGTAGCAAGGAGTATTCCTAAGATCAATGTAGCCCTTGAAGATCATCAGGCGAAATACCAACCAACAATGGTGGAATTCGAAGGTAAGATCTTCGACCAAACTATCTCTATTTTAATTGATCCAGGAGCTACTTTGAGTTACATAAGTCCAAAAATGGTTGAGTAATGCCATTTACAAACTGTTAAATTTAAGAACCCTTGGCTAGTGAAACTTGCCACAGGGGAAAAATGAAGGGTGCTGGCAAAAGTCAGCAATTGCCCTCTGAAGCTAGCAGGTCAGCCTATTACGACAGATCTGAATGTCTTACCATAAGGGTCTTATGATGTCCTAATAGGCATGGACTAGTTAGAAAAACGTTGGTCTCTTATTAATTGTAAAGAAAAAACTATTAATTACATGGATGAAGAGGGCTTGAAACAAGAAATTAAGGGTATACGAAGACCACTGAAAATAAGACCTGTAACAGCTTCTCAATTAGCAAAATGTATTCGAAAAGGATGTTAGATTTATGCCATACAAGTGGGGTATATCAACTCAAGTGAAAAATATGGAAGTTTAGAAAATATACCTATAGTACATAATTTTCCAAATGTATTTCCCGAGGAAATTCTGGGACTGCCTCCAAAGAGAAATATAGATTTTACTATTGAGCTGATCCCTGGAGCTACCTCGGTATCCCGAGCCCCTTATTTTTTTGGTATATTTTCTAATCAATTTTTCTTAAGTATTTGGTAGGGATTTATTAGTATAGAAACAAAAATAATTCCTCAAGTAAGAGATCTAAATCTAGAGGAAGATATAATCTCCAGGAAAATTTGTAAAGGTATGTTGGAGATGCAAAAAAGAAGACATAAAGAAAATGATTTTATGATACTAATTATATAGAAGAAAAAACCTTTAGATGAAGTAGGGGATGTGTACTTGCCCTTTTCATGCACACATGTAGATCTTGAGGCATGGTTGGTTAACTCAATTGAATCTTCTCATATGACTCATCGCAAGGAGTGATTTGTGCGTATGAGAGGTACGATGGAAATGGCATTTTCCTAGGAGATTTATTGACAACCAAAACCATAAGACGAGGAAAATTCACATTGAATCTCATGGATGGAAGGATTAAAACACTCTTTTGTGTTCTACACATCACAGTATTGACCATATATTTGATTTCAATAATCAAGATGAGTGATGCAGGTGTAAAAACAATGTTTGAAAATAAAATGTATAGAATAGTTCAAGGAGCAATAGTATTACCAAGAGGAGTTAAGGTTTGAACTCTATATAAGATATTGAGAAGGACTATTAGTGATGGGTGAAACAATCCCTTTGTTCCTCATAATGGAACTGAAGAAGGAAAAAACCCTATAGTATTTAGAAATAAGACTATGCTATGGAATAAAAAATTGGGACATACCAGAAAGAAGGGCCTTCAAGCACTACATGGGAAAGGTATGGTAGAATGTATGTATAATTACTCTCTATATTTTGATTTATATGAGCATTTCCTATACAAGAACATAATTAGGTAATATTATCCTCTAGTAGTATGGCGAAAAAATAAATATTGTAGTGGATGCATAATGATGTGTTCGGAAATGTGTTGGTTCAATCACTAGGAAACTATATGCATTGTGTCTCATTTATAGATGAATTCTCAAGAAATACGTAAATTTATTTTGTCAGGAATAAATCTGAAGTGTTTGAAAAATTTAAAACTTTAAGGCTCTTGTGGATAATTAGACAAAGAGGAAACTAAAGGCAATGAGGATGGATAACAATGGAGAATTATTTGGGAATGAATTTGAGGAGTTCTAAAAGAAGTGTGATATAACAACACATAAGACTACTCCATATACACCTTAGAACAAGAATAAAATCTGTTTTGGGCCACAAACCGAATAAGCAGACTTCAGTGAATATTAAAGGATCTGTGGTTGATCTCTAGTCATTGTTGAGGGTCGTGTTTGATCTGTGGAGGAGGCACAAACTTGAGGAACAAGTTTGGGTCTATTTGTGTATAGATTTGGTGGCATTTCCTATTTTGAGGGGTTGAGATACTCTATGTGAAATCCAAGGTAATTTTTGGCAGATTGGTATGATATTTGTGTGTGGGCATATCTCTAAAAGGAGTCGCAGTCTTGTACAATAGTTAGATAGGAGGGTCATAGCCTTGTACCTCAGTTAGAAGGTGGTCGAAAGGCCTAAACAATGGATGGAAAGACCTTAGATAGAAAAATATGGCAGCAATAGCACAAGGGAGAAATTTCATAGTATTTAGGAGGTTGTTAGAGCATTTTGGAGAGGGATAATAGGTTTTTGGAAGCCCTAAATAGGAGCAGAGGCTATAGCAAAGAGACACCAAACCTAAGGTATGTATTGATGATGTGTTTAAGGATGATTTGTTACTAGATGACAGAGTCTAGATTGGACATTTGTATTGGATGCTCATAGATTATTGGAGGGCAGTGTGAGAGTGGACCAAGTGTGGCCTAGAGTAACACCTTGATCAACTAAGGTGGCTAGTAGAAGAAGCAGAATTGGAGTAGAATAAAAATCAACTTATGGAGGGTTGTACAAGGTTGCTTCAATCCCTAATGAACAAGTCTCTTGAAGGACTAAGATATTATTAGAAGCCGCAGAAGAAGAGATCACAAATTTGATCAGCAAGGCGCAGTTTGTAGCCTTAGATTTGTCTTGTGGAGAAGGACATCTACAACAGAAGTTGGTTATTTCTCCATGCCCTAAGTTCATTTCTAGAGAAGGACATTTGATAGTGATAGAGGGAAGTCGCCCAGCCTTAAGTGTGTATTCATCGGGAAAAAAAAAGGCACTAGTGGGAAGAAATTCCCAAAATAACTTAGGAGCAGCAGTGAGAAGTTGAGAGTTGTGAACAAATGGAGTTGTGAACAACTTGAGAGGAGTATCAATGTGTTGATGCATTGAAGGATTAAAAATCAAGTAGAGAGCATTTGGAGATAATTTCATTAACCTAATGGAGTTGGTTCATTGATAGAGGCAGATTAGAGTTGTTGCAGATCGAGATTTAAAGGACTAAGCAGATGTGTATAAGGTATGAATAAGGGAGTTGTGAGGAGTTGTACATCAGCTAGACTGTCAGAGTACTTTGTAAGGGTAGATTGGTTGTCAAAGGACTGACACCAAGCCCTAGTTGTTGTTTTCTTATATCAGTGGATGTATGAGGGCAATTATCATTGGCACATGAACCATAGACTATTGCATTATTAGTTTATTAATATAACAAAGTTGGATTGTAAAAAATTGTAAAAAGTTGTCTATATTTGTCCATGTGTTGATTTACTGTTGTATATTATTATACTATGCAAAGTAGCCTTGTTGTGATACTTGGATTGGTAACATCAATGATTTAAGATTCTATCTTGGACTCTAGTATCACGTAAAAACAACATAGTATCAGAGAGACTTTGAAGGGCCGGTGAATTAGAGTGTGCATTGTGAAGTAGCTCAAAGGGAGCTAGATTATCTAAAGCATGGAGCAAAGGGTTCAAATGAAGTCATGGAGATGTGGTCTTGAATAGCATGGAAGTGAGATTGACTAGGAGTTTTGGTTGATTAGTGGAGAACTTGGTGAAAAACAATTTTTTGTAGGGTAGGTGGTTGATCATGAACTTCCTCTGACTTTCCATGGATTTTTGGGAAAGCTCGAGGATTTATTTGACATGCATGATATTGGTTTGATCGAGATTGCTTCATGTGATGGAATGGAGATTGGCAGACTAGTTTCTTCATTAGATCGTGATGTTGCATATCTGAGAGTAGAGGGTGTGCACAGGTGGTGTTTGATCCAGGAGGATGAGTGCTAGTAGGATTGAGTTGGGTTGATGATGGAACATGTTCCACCACAACTTAGACTGGCCTTATAGGACAAGAGGTCAGTATTATATTAAGTCATTGGAGACCGTGTAAACTCAAAGGGAGTCTCGCTTTAGAGGGAGTAGCCCTATGGAAGTGTTTAGGTCTTTAGGTTAAGATGAGATGATGCAAAGGAACTATCGATATTACAAGGTTAATTCTACAAAGTATACTACAGTGATGGATGCCATATGGGCTAGTGTCGTCGGTGATGAAGTTGATGGAGACTTCCTAGTGTTCGAGGTACCTCCCTTGCTAAGAGGAAGTGTTGATATTTGTAGCTTGAGAGGTACTCCAAACCCCAGGATAGTGGGTTTTGGAAGAACAGGCACACAGAAGTGACTTGTGGATAAAGAACCCAAGTCTGTGGGCTTTGTACCCAAGCTTATGGGTGTGAAACCACCAAGAGAAACCATGGTTTGACACAGGGAGGTGAAGGGGCAGCCATAGAGGAGATAGGGGCCACTTCAATCACTTAAAAAGGACGTATCAAAATGGGGTTGTGAATTTTTATATGTGGTTGTGGGTTAATTTGTCAAGGAGAGCAGGTCGGCTAGGGCTAGATTAGCCCTCTTGATAGTTCATTGGGAACCACATGTTCACGACGCTCCTAACAAAACTGTAAAGCTTTGAAATATTAGTATATACAAAGCCCTCATTAAAGAGAAGCAAGAGTCATATATTAATAAGAGACAAGAGCATCTTATTCACCTTTCTAAAGTTGCACCCAAAAAAATTTGGCGGATGGTGCTTGTTTGTAAATCTAACGATAATCATTTTGTCCCCTTAGAAAAGTGGGACATATTTCTTAAGACATTGTATGACTCCCCAGACACCATGGGCAACATCGTTAGCCCTCCTATTAGGGAAGATATCTTTTCTCTTGAGGACTCAAGAAAAGTGGGACATCTATCTTAAGACGTTGTATGACTCCCCGGACACCATGGGAAACATTGTTATCACTCCTATTAAGGAAGATATCTTTCCTCTTGAGGACGTTGAGTCTGGGATTAATAATCTCACTAGGGGGAAGCTAAAGACATTTAAGGATACCAAGGTGAGATCTTAAAGTTTGTAAGATCTATCCTCATTCCTCATCTCCACAAGCTTCTCAATTTGGTTGTAAAGCATGGCTTCCCTAAAACTTGGACATAAAGCCTTATTGTGCCTATGTTTAAAAATGGGGACAAAACCTTTCCCGCTAATTACATGACCATTATGATTAGCCACATCTTAGCTTAAATTTATGGTCTCATTTTGGAAAAGAAAATTAGCCATTGGCTTGAAAGGAACAATAAAAGAGCTAAAGGGAAAGTTGGGTTTAGGAGATACCACTCGACTATAGACCACCTCGTCACTCAGGATCATTGCTGAGGAATGTTGCAATAGTAAAGTTGATATATTTTGTTACTTTGTGGACTTTAGAAAATTCTTCGACACTTTTCCTCCATATAAGATTTGGAAAATACTTGATGAGATCATAATTATTCCTCCTAAGTTGAAGATTGTTATGATTCGCCTCTACGAGACAGTTGTTGCCAATATTAAAATCACCGAAGGGTGGTATAAAGATATTAAATGAAATATCGGGGTTAAGCAAGGGTTCCCCCTTTCCCTACCTGTTTTTTTATTTTCATCAATAGGTTAGAGGAGAGTTTGGAAATCGAGGGGTGCAAAGGAACTGAGCTTGCTAGTATTACCATCTCTCTTCTCCTCTATGCCGATGATATCGTTCTTCTTGCTAGAAGCTATTAGGAACTAAACAAGAAACTTAAGACTCTTCATTACTATTTCTCTAAGATGGCTATGACGGTGAATACTGACTCTATTATATTACAATCATATGCAACATTTAAAAGAAGTTGGTTTTATACGACCCAGAAAAATTGAGGAATAATTGAATTCATCCAAGTGTAGAGCTAACCAAATCCCAAATGAAGATTGTGTGCTTGATGAAAAGAGTAACAAAAATTATTGGGTTCGTAGCCAAAATAAGAATACTCGTGATATTTGGTACAATGTCATATATAAAGATTCCAATCTACACTTGTGTAATTTCAAGTGGGCCCTTTTAATTTGTTTATTTTAGTTTTTAATTTATAAAATAAACTTATCAAAATTACTTTGCTATTGTACTTAGATGCTATATTTACTAACCCAAAACTATAAAAAAGACCAAAAGTCATGTCCTTTTGCATCACAACAAATTATTAATTAAATGCAACAAATTACTAATTAGAAATTAGATGCAGGGTTTATTTTCTTTGCTAATTAGTAATTGGACAAATTTAAAGTTCACACTAAAGTTATGATAAACAATATTTTTAAATAAATATATCTTTTGTTCTTTTGACCATGGAATAATTCCCCAATCATTGACATTAACCTGAATGGTATCACTTATGTCCAAACATGTTACTAGATATCTAATCTTTCAATCATCGGTTCAAGACTCCATAATTTTTAAATGCTTAAGTTCTTCTTTGACTTTGGAGAATGATTTATCTAAATATTGAACACTCTCCACCACGAATTTAATTAACAAATTTATATTCATAATAATGTTTATTTGCTCATTATCATTTTATGAATATTTCCATAATATTCAAATGTAAAAAAAAAACAAAATTCTATGTTTTGTGCACCATGAATTCATTATTATGCATTTAAATATATTTTATACCCCGTGCTTATTAGAATACATAACTTACTTTAACACTCTCTAATTCTTCATACATTATAATGCATTATTACTACCTTTTATAGTTTTTTTCCCTCAAGTTTTCCATGATTCACTCTTAAATTTTATTACATTTTAATTATTAATCTAAGCATTTTTTAAATCATGACACATTGGAAAATTACATCTAAAACTAATCTTACATTTATCACAATTCTTACTTAACAAACGCAAAGTTCATTATATTTCACTCTTTGCATAAAGTCAAAAAGTCCATACAGCAATTCGCTATCCAATTCACTAAATCTTAATACAAGTAAGCATGCCTACAACACACTAGTAATGCAAACCAGCTCTGATGATAATGCAAATTGAACATAAATTAAATCTCATAATAATAACTCACCAAACTGTTCTGTTAACCGGCAGGGATTAGCGCCACAACAGTTGCTCCTTGTTAAGTTTTGTTAAGTATAAAAGTATTGATTATAATTAAAATAAAGATAACAAAATTTAGCCATAAATATAATCAGCCAGAGCTAAATCATTCATCGACCATTCACCTGTTCCGCAAGTACATGGGAAATACATTAGCCCTTTATTGAATATACAATCCAGATTCGAGTGTATGGTAGGTACATTGGAAATACATATTATCCGCAAAGTGTGCAGTACATCGTAGATACATAGAATCTGAATCCGATTATGAGAATTTCCACTCAGCTCGGACTCCAGCCAGGGTCGCATTCAGCAAGAATACAGAAGCTCTAATGTAGTGTCCACAGGTACCATACCACCACATCGGTTTTCCACCATCTAGCGAATCTCGTCTTATTGCATATTCACAGTTATCGACGATCAGAAAGGAGGTAACCCATTTCACCAAAACCAGACATTGCAAAGCACTATATATCCATCTCCCGAAGGCTTTTATACCCACAACTCTTCCTATTGCGATGCACCCTACCATGTAAAGTAACTGTAAACCAATGGTTGCACAAAACAAAATAATATTTGCCCGATCAATGATTAGCCTACAACTTTTATGAAAAATAAAAATTTTCCAGGAACAGACTTGCCTAAAACAGCGCCGCCTTCTGATTTGCAAATATAATTTCAAATCAAAGACATCCATTGCCAAAGCAATAGAAATGGCTACCATTATCACAATAATTCTACCTTCAGAGGGTGCCATAGAAGGAACATGATACCATTGGTCAGCTCTTCCTGCCTTCGCAACCAGCGCCGTCCAACCAATACAGCAAATGCAGGCCGAAAGAAACCATAAAGTGTGCATTATACTAATATGAAAAGCAGGTCTAAAGAAAAACACTTGGCATACATTGGTATTATTGGCATTAGACTTCACGCGGGCTCTGGTTAGATACTTATGGGGGAAAATCTGGGGGAAAATCTGACGACCTGAAAGAAAACGTGAAGAAAGATATGTTGAAACTGACCGTTTCGCCAAGACGGTACTGGAGAAACCGTCCACTTTGAACCAGAAAGTTAGCACAAAGTTGATTAATGGTTCTGCCAGATATGGCACTATTGCTAAGGAAGCAAGGCTGTATGTTTCGTCTGCATCGCATTCTCCATTCCCGTTCTTGTAGTTTTCGAGGGCAGAAGACGCGTTGGTTCCACCTTCTCTGAATACAACTCCTCTGAATTCTCTTTTTTGAGGCTCGAATACTCTGATCAGCTCATTTGTCCACTCGTCTTCGTTAAATGGACGCACTGGAATACAGATGCAAGCACCCACTTTAGGAATGGATTCAAGTATTTCACAGACCGCAGCAGGGGATTCCAGGTTGGGGTCACCCTCTTTCAATGTATCATTCTCCGCATGCAACAGCCCCTGGTTGCAGCCATGGCAGCCCTTACTCAGGCAGCACACAGATGGGATTAGGCAGTGGGAATCAGGCAATCTTTTCAGTGTTCCAGGCAGCTGACGAGCAAGCATCATTGTGATGTCTTCCACTGTATTGAATACAATGCAACCGCATCTGCCGTCCCGCTTTTCTGTGCAGCTACAGTTGCGGAAATCTTCAGTGAACGCTCCACACTGTAAAGGGCGGCATCGCAGAAAGATGGAATGCACATCAAATGCGTTGGAGATACTATCCATGAATTTTCTCGCCCCCGAAGTAGCGGGATAATGGAATGACAACATTACGACGGAACATTCCTGTAGATTTTCCCCACACGTAGTCATTACTTTCAAGCCATTTATGTTCTCCTCCTCCACATTTCTAATGAGGACCATTCTCTCCTTGGCAACGGTTTCATAGGAATGTTTGTCTCGTAAAATTAATTTAAAGAAAACCGCTAAATTGGCTAAGCATATGAGTGCTACATCTGGAAAATTAACAGCACTTGTAAAAGCTCCACCCACCTGTCCAAAAACAAGACCGCATAGCCATCCCAACCAGCAAACTATTATGATAATAAAGGAGCTTATAATATGTCGGCTTTCCCTCAATACATCCATCGTTACATAAAATTCAAATCCAAGTTTCCCAAACTGTCTGAACCAAAAAAACTGGTACTGCAAAGTTGTTTCGATGCATATCCCTTTATAGCGGTCGGGAGGGTGAAAGATTCCAACCTGCCGGCAGCATCATAAAAATGGAATTATTAAATTGGGAGTAGCTGAATAGAGTTTTGCTTTATCGGAATAAACGCGTAACAGGTATTGAGGTAGCAGTGGAGGTGGTCCGGTAAGCATATTTTATTTAGTGCGTGGAAGGAAAAAGGAAAGTGCAGTTTGATGAGAATTAAAAAAAGATTTTGTCAATGAAATGTTTAAATAATTAGATTTTATCAATCAAATATAATTAAAAATTTACACTCAGTTTATTTTATTTAGTGTGTGGAAGGAAAAAAGAAAGTGCAGTTTGATGAGAATGAAAAAAAGATTTTGTCAATCAAATGTTTAAATAATTAGATTTTGCCAATCAAATATAATTAAAAATTTACACTCAGTTTTTTATACTTGTAGTGCTGGTTACAGATGTATTTAGTTTTGTTTTGATTTACATATTAATATGTTTTTGACAAAAAAATTATGTGTTTTATATATAACATTAGGAATTTAATTTTTGTTATTTTTTATTATTATTTAAATTTATTTATTTGTAAAGTGATTGGTTGAGGTCTTATTATTATAGGCTCTTTAATAACTTCCATTTTTGTTAGTTATTAATTTTTTGTTTTTAAATTTATTTCTTTCTTATTTAACTTTTTCATTTTTCTATTATTTCCATTTTCATTATATATATATATATATATATATATATATATAAAAATGTATGTATGTGAATATAAACAATATTAATGAATCATATTTTTTAATTTTTGGTGATGACATTTAACAATACAACACATTTTATTAGTTGTTTTACTTTTTGTAATGAATTCTTTGTTTTATTATCTTTTAGTTTAATTAAACTATATTCAAGTTAAGGAGCAGGTACTAGCTACTATATAATCCTTATTTAATATCATATTATATACAAAATTAAAATATTAAAATATACATTATTTTAATAAATATTATTAAAAAATCTATTTAAAAAAATATATATTATATAAAAATAAAAATATTAGAATTTATATTATTTTAATAAATATTATTAAAAATTTAATTTTAAATGATGTTTTATATGTGTTTTAAAAAATGTATATTGGTGTATTTGTTATTTTTAATATGAAAAAATTGATAGGAAGTAATTTTAGTTTTAAAGTATTGTTTTACATACACATTTTATTTTATGATGGATATTTTAAACAATGACATAGTTTATTGTAAGGAATATTTGTCATTCACAGTGTTTTGGGCGTTCATAACAATGACATAGTTTTTAATGGGGATATTTGTCTTTCACAATATTATGAGTGTTTTAAGAGTTTTTTCATATGATAGACAGTTTTCAAGAATTTGAGTATTAAAAAGGAAGAAAAATATGGACATTAAGTTTTAAATGAAACTTTCATGACTGAAAAGTTAATGATAATGTTTTAAACTATTACACATAGTCAATACTCAACATACAAGTAGATATGGGAACCAATATGAAGTTTTGTTCACTGGGGATAGAACTCAAACAATACCTGGAGAAGAAATTCATGGAAATAGTCCCTAAACTAAGATTCTTGTGTTAATGGATCATGATCAAGTTTGCGAACATGACATAAGTCATTTAAAGTGAATCTTCAACATACAAGTGGCATATGGGTGCACTTGGGAACATTTTGTGTAGTAGTGATGTGTTTAAGACAATTATCATAGTAAGGGAAGAAAATAAGGCCCTTGCACTAAAAATGGATCTCAAGGGTTCATTAGCCATGAACGTGACCTCAAACCATAACACATGCCTTTGAGAAGGGGTCTTAGGCCTCTTAGTATAATATGGGTACCACAATGACATATTATGTCCTAGGTATGGGTTTTAAGGAATTGTCCATGGTCAAAGGAGCTCAATAAGGTGCTTTGGACCAAGATGAAACCTTTCAGAACATGTGCTCTATAAGGGATAATCATCTTCCAAGTGTGATATGGATGTCATTAAGACATTTTGAGCGTCATGGATGGTCTCAAGGCCTTAATCATCACAAATAAAATATTGTAGTTTACACTTTAATTTTACACCACTTTAATATAAAGAGATAAAGTAACTCAAAGTTACAAATTTCTAATTTAGACTATAATTTCTTTTTACTTTTAAGTATGAGGAAGATGTGTTATTCCTTTTCTACTTAATATGGACTTGACTAGTAGCATCTAAAATAGTATATATATATATATATATATATATATATATCAACATCACACACACACATATATATACATCTCACACACATATAAAACAAAAAAAAATCAAATATATATATATATATATATATATATATATATATATATATATATATAACTCTTTTTTGTTTTATATGTGTGTGAGATGTTGAAATATATATATATATATCAACATCACACACACACACATATATATATATATATATATATATATTTCAACATCTGACACACATAAAAAAAAAAAAAAAAAAGGTTAACTATACATCAAGATTTTATCACATGGAAATATGCTTTTTACTTCCCAATATGATGAGGAAATGTACTTAACAAAGATAATGATTGTAGCTTAGCATAGTACTTGCCTCTACCCTTAATTAATTGATCAAGTTAACTTAGACTCCCCATTTCATTGTTATTCAAAAATATTTTCCACAATCACAATATATCATTATTCTCACACAAAGAAAATCTATACTCCACACAACGAAAATCACCTCTACCCATCTTCTTTGCTTTTGCAAAACTTCCTTCACACAACTAATCATTTTGCCTCTCCTTTATAATTATTAATTAAAATAATTAATATTTTATTAAAATAAGAAAAAGTCAATAAAATAAAATATTTCTTCAACATATTCTACGTTGAAGTATGCTTTAATAATGGTCTATAAAATGACATGGCAGAAAATTGAATTAATACATAAGATTGATTTTGAAATTTCAAGATACGTTGCTTCGTAGGTTTACTGGAAATTTCGTTATAATAATTTTGAAAATAGTCATAAAATTGATTTTGAAATTTCAAGATATGTTGCTTCGTAGGTTTACTGGAACTTTCGTTATAATAATTTTGAAAATAGTCATCAAATTTTTTGGTAATTTCAAGATACGTTGCTTCCTAGGTTTACTAATTTCAAGATACGTTGCTTCGTAGGTTCACTGGAACTTTCGTTATAATAAATTTTGAAACTAGTTATCAAAATTTTTGGTAATTTCAAGACACGTTGCTTCCTAGGTTTACTGGAACTTTCGTTATAGTAAATTTTGAAAATAGTCATCAAAATTTTTGGTATATTAAATTTTAAAGGATAATTTAATAGACTACAAGATCATCGCTTGTAATAAATAAAAAATAATTTAATTAATAAGTAAATAATAATTTAATTGAGTTAAGATTGTATCATGGAAAAATGGTTTTAAAAGTATGAATGTGTTGGTTAATATGTTTGGATTGTTAACTGATGGCAGTAATGCAAAGAAGTACAGAGAAATCACCATTCTTCGCACCCATGTATAATATGGTGCATTTGAAATCACAGTGCGGAGGTAACCTGTTTTTTCGCATTTTTTTACTACCCGATTTCGTATCTCTTTATAATAATTTTATTTAAAAAGTTAGAAGATAATTGTAGTTAGTTTTATTTAGTAGTCCGTAAGTTTTAATTTTATATTTAAATTATTTCCAAATGAATTTTTGAAATAGAAAAATAAACAATGTTGAAAACATAAAATATGTACAGAGTTCTTTTCTTAAAATTTAAATCTGGAAAACCAAATTGATGTTTGGTTCAATGTTATAATACATTATATATATGTTTAAACATTCATAAACCATCATCCATTAATCCTGAATTAGATAATAACTATAGTTCTCTAAACAAGATCTCCAAAATACCTTGGACAAAAACCATCATGCCTAAAACCATCTCCCAAAGCCATCCACAAAACCATGGCTAGGTCTGCCCACCATCCTTGAGTCTGCTTGAAAAAAAAACTTGAAAAAAACCAACAAAAGTAAAAAAGGAAAACATTTATTTTAATAATAATAATAATAACAATATTTTAAATTCATGGTCAAACCAAACATTAAATTGGTGTGTGAACTCATAAGATAAGGATCGACCTCCTGATAACAATTACAACAAGTGTAATATGCAAAATTGCTTAGTACGTGCCTCTTATGACAAAAATAAGAGATAGTAAAACAATTTCCTTGAGAACAATAATAAGGTACTATAATATAGAATTACTATATTAAAAAGCTTGGAATATAAATTAGTATGTTTTACAGGGTTAAAATATTTGATTTTTAAATGAGTTATGGTTTTTGGGCAAGTGGTATTTAAAAGGGAAAAAAAAATATTAAACTAAAAATATGAATGGTTTGAATTGTAAAATATAAAAAAGAAGTGTGTAATATTCGAATTCAAGCTTCTGTGATTCATAATTTTTTAATTCATTAGAATTTTCGGAAAAATCCTGAAAATGAACCACACTGACCTGTAATGATAAATACATCATTGTATAGTGAGAGTGCTTAGAATGACGTAGCTTCCACTATATTCTCAGCCTTCTCCTTCTCCACACCTACATGCAACTAACAAATGGAGAATAGTTTTATTACCTTCATCTCTTTGTTTGGACAAGAGTTTAAAATATTTCCACGTTGAAGTATGCTTTAATCATGGTCTATAAAATGACATGGTAGAAAATTGAATTAATACATTTAATTGAATTGATAAGATTGATTTTGAAATTTCAAGATACGTTGCTTTCTAGGTTTACTGGAACTTTCGTTATAATAAATTTTGAAAATAGTCATCAAAATTTTTGGTATATTAAACTTTAAAGGATTATTTAATAGAGTCTAAGATCACAGCATGTAATAATTAAAAAATAATTTAATTAATAAGTAAATAATAATTGGTAATTCGTTGCAGGAGCCGAAGATGAACCCTATTTGCATTGTAGCCGCCTCCTCGCCTTCGGTCGCCGTCTGGCCTCTGGTCGGCCCTGTCAATGCAGGAGATATGCGATTCAAAAGGATTACCGGTCTATTTCATCTCTGATACGCATGTTTTCCAATATATTCTGAAAGCTCCCCTCCCCCTCATTTGTTTCGCTTTCGGCCTTGAAGCCGCCAGATCTTGGACCTCTGCTGCCGCATCTCGTGCCAGCCGCCTCCATCAGAATGCAGATGCAGTGGCTAAGGATGAACGCACAGAATATACTCTCGTCTCTCCTCAGGCGGCGGCTCCTGGGAAGAAATACTCTGCTCTGGAAGGCTGCTCATTCATATCAGTGCCTTCTCTGTCCCCCCAGAATAGCCAATACTCTGTTCTAGATCTTCAGAATTTTTTAAGTTTCCTGGATCTGCCTGGACGGATCATCTGGAAGCTCTTCTGGGCGGAACGCATTGACAGATTCAATGATCTTTGGACCCTCTCCTCTTCTCCTCACAAACCCCTACGGCAAGTTCAGGAGGAGAAGGCCCTTCAAAGCTCCAGCCTTCTCTCGTCTTGGATCTGCAAAGGAAAGCAGAACCCTGATCTTTCTGCCGCGTTCCAGATCCAGATCAGGCTTATCTCCGGCAAAACTCTACTACATTGGGTGAGCTCGTCGGATCTTGTGCAGGACCTCAAGCATGCTCTGGATCTCAAGTTGGGGATACCCTCTGCAACTCAACGACTTCTACATGAAGGTAAACAACTTGAGGATCCTCTCCCCCTGTCTTTTTACAGCATTAAGAGAAATGCATCCATTACTTTTACCCTTCGCTTGAGAGGGGGAGTTGTTGGACAGTCATCCTCAGCTAAGACGTTTTCATACAAAGATGTTGTCCATGCTCAGATGCCTAAGAAATCAGCTCCACCAGTTCAGGCACCCAAGCCTTTTCTGGTGGACAAGTTGGAGGAAACCCCCTCCATTAAAAGCATGCATCCAACGCTGGATGAGCAAACCCAAACGTTTGCAGAACAAGCCATTATTTGCAGGTTTAATGCGCTATGGCCGCGCACAGCAAACCTCTACCAATGGATTCACTCTAACTGGACCAACAATTGCAAGGTGTTGTTATGCTCAAAGGGCTTGTTCATTGTAGTTTTCGTTCTAGATGAGGACTACCAGAAAGCTTTAACTGTAGGCCCATAGTTCTGGGGCTCAGCAGGTTTATTCCTCACCCCTTGGTTCCCAGATTTTGATCCCACTACAGCAGTCATCACCAAGCTCCCCATCTTTGTCAGAATTCCAAATCTCCCAGCACACCTATGTCATTTTGCAGTATTCCAAGGGATCAGAAATTCTCTAGGCCACCTTCTAGACACAGACGTCTCTAGAGGGGAAAAGGGAATATATACCTTTGCCAGAATCTGTGCAGAAATAGACATGAGCAAAGGTCTCCCTGACCAGATCAATCTCAAAATTGGAGACTTCCATTGGACTCAGACCCTGGACTATGAGAACACAGCCTTTCGCTGTCGTAACTGCCATCACACAGGGCACCTTAAGGGCTCTTGTCCCACGATGCCTGCCCAAAAGAAGAAAGTCAGTCCTAAGCAGAAATCCAAAAGCTGGAAGCCTCATGATCCTCCCCCCATGGACGACTTTGATTTCAGCTCGGATGAAGAGGAAGAGGTTGAGGAAGGAATGGAAGCAAAGCTGGCACAGGATCCGCCCTTGACCGATCCTGAGGATTCGTCTATCCCACCAATCTCACAGAAAAGGAATCATGAATCCTCCACCTCGGATTCAGACAAGGAGTCCTCCCCGTCAGCACAGCTCAGTTTGCAAATCATGTCGGTTCAGCAAAGTCCTCTTGACTAGGTCAAAGTTGGTAAAAAGAAAGGAAAAAAATGTCGTACAATTGATTCTACACATGTTGAGTAGAATCCTCTGTTCTGCTCTGGCTCATATGTTCTTCTTGTTTCTTCTTGCTTAACACAACTCTATTCTCTTTTCCTTTTTAGGGATCGAGGTGGATAGCCTATCCTTTCCGGCAGCCTGTGTTCTTGCCTCTCTTGGCTGTAACTTCTTATTGTACCATACTTCCTCTTAATAGAATTAGTTTTTACTGAGAGAAAAAAAATAAGTAAATAATAATTTAATTGCGTTAAGATGGTATCATGGAAAAATGGTATATTAAACTTTAAAGGATAATTTGATAGACTACAAGATCATGACATGTAATAATTAAAAAATAATTTAATTAATAAGTAAATAATAATTTAATTGAGTTAAGATGGTATCATGGAAAAATGGTTTTAAAGGTATGAATTTGTTGGTTAATATGTTTAGATTGTTAACTGAGTACAGGAATGCAAAGAAGTATGGAGAAATCACCATTCTCTGCACCCCTAAGAAGTATGGAGAAATCACCATTCTCTGCACCCCTGTATAATATGGTGCACTTAAAATCACAGTGCGAAGATGCGGAGGTAAGGTGTTTTTTCGCTTTTTTTACTACCGCATTTCGTACCTTTCTATAATAATTTTTTTTTAAAAAGGTGAGACAATCATCGTAGTTAGCTCTATTTAGTAGTGATCTTAATTATGGTAAGTTTTAATTCTATACTTAAATTATTTTCAAATGAATTTTTTAAATAGAAAAATAAACAATGGTTAAAACATAAAATATATATAGAATTTTTCTCCTAGAATTCAAAGTGGGAAAACCAAATTGATATTTGGTTCGATGTTACAATACATTATATACATGTTCAAATGTTCATAAATTCTCATCCATTAATCCTGGATTAGATCATAGTTATAGTTTCTTTGACCGGATCTACAAAATACCATGGACAAAAACCATCATGCTTAAAACCATGTGCTAAAACCATGCACAAAACCATGGGTAAGTCTGCCCACCATCCTTGAGTCTTCTTGAAAAAAAAGCTTGAAAAAAACTAACAAAAGTAAAAAAGAAAAACATTTATAATAATATTATTATTATTTTAAAATCATGGTCAAACCAAACATTAAATTGGTGTCTGAGCTCATAAGATAAGGATCCACCTCCCCATAACAATTACAACAAGTGTAATATGCAACGTTGTTTAGTACCTGCCTCTTCTCACAAAAATAAGAGATACTAAAATAATTCTCTTGAGAATAATTATAAGGTACTATAATATAGAGTTAATATATTAAAAAAACTTGGAATATAAATTAGTACCTTCCTTTTATAAGGTTAAAATATTTTGATTTTGAAATGAGTTATGGTTTTTGGGCAAGTGGTATTTAAAAGGAAAAAGAAAATATTAAACTAAAAATATGAATGATTTGAATTGTAAAATATAAAAAAAGAAGTGTCTAATAGTAATAATAATGGTAATAATAGTAATAATAATGGTAATAATAATAGTAATAGTAATATATATCAAAAAATTATGTATAAAAATGTTATTATGAAAATTTTAAAATTTGAATTAATTTTTATCTAGATAATATTAATAGATATAAAAAGATGAAAGTATACATATATTTGAATTTAATATGTTAACTTGAGAGAAAAAAAAAAAAACACAACTAAAAACCAATTCATATATAATTTTTTTTAATAAAAATATAAAATAAAAATAAAGTATTTATATTAAATAGGTAGAAATATGGAAATAAATATTAAATAATAATTACTTTGAACTATACAAATATAACATATTTGTATATGAAAAAAAGTTAAACATACCAGTAAAATTGTAAATCAATATTTAAAAGTTTTTAAATAAAATATACACAATAAAATTAATTAAAAAAATAAAACAAAACAAGATATAAACCAATATTTTATTCAATGCTACTTATATAATAATAAATCAATTATAATATATAAAATAAAAAAATGAAATTCAATGAAATGAATTAATCATTTAATTGGTTAAAACCACTCAATATAATTATCATAGAGTAACTAATAATAAATACATTTGATTTTTTATTTTTTTTAGAATTAGTTTAATGTGTGAAGTATTATCTGTATTAAACATTTAATTTGTTAAAATCATTAAATATGATTATCATAAAATGACTAATAATAAATACATTTGATTTTTTTTTTTAAATTGTTTTAATGTGTGAAGTATTATCTATATTAAATATTGTACAACATTTAATTTTTACATTTTTTTGAAAAATAATTTAATCTTTTAAATATTATCTATAAATTAACTATTAAATAATATACCATTTATGAATAGGTGATATATACTATTTATATTAAATAATGTACCATATATGAATATATAACATTTTAATTTACCATATATGAATAAATTACAATAATGTACTATTTGTATGCTTAGCACTCTTTCATATCAATGTTTACAGTGTGAAATGAATGTAAAGAAAATTGCTAATTAGCTAAGCATGTGAGTACTACATCTAGAAAATTAACAGCATTGGTAAAAGCTTCACCTGGAATGTCACATACCCCGGTAACCTCGCATGTAAAAGTAGGGAGTTAGAATTTTTTTATACAATTACCACAAGTAATTAATCAATTCACACCTCCACAAATCATTACTAACCATTAGATATACTATTCATTAGTACATCAAGTAAATTGCCATCAAAGACAGTAAATTTCATAACCATTGCATAACCTTTAACCATCACTGTAATAACATAACTGTCTCATGAATCCATGCATCCATTTCTTGATATCCTTAATCATGTTAGATAATCATGTACTAAGACATTATGGTTGTCACATCAAATAAAGAACCATCATCATTAAGGACCCATCATTATCAACAGACACATAAGGCAATCACATCAATCACACCATAGAACACGGATATACCCTGGAAACCCCGTAGGGTGAAAACCAGCAAACGTTTAATCTTATTATTAAACGCTCGTGAGGGTTTTCACCCCTCACTCAATGGCTCATAAGGGATTCCATCCCTTAACCATTGTTATTAAGATCTTTACAATGAATTATCATTAAGCTGTCACATAACTAGCTAAAGCTAATACAATTTACATGTAATCTTTTATTTACATACCACCACATGCAACATTCCTTGTGGCATAATTGTTCTAGCATTGGAAAATACTGCAGCTTGACTTCATCTGCATGGACGAATAATCCTTTTTCCTCCCATAATGTTAAACCTCACTTTCCTTGGCACCATCTGCCATCGTTTCCTGTCAATGCAGTCATCAAGAATCTCGGCAACAAGATTAGTTACAATATTATTCCAACAATAATCAACATTTAAAGAGATCTTTTAACATCTACTCATATGCATGAGCACGCATAACATACTAGCTAACTAGCATATATATCAGAACATAAATACATGGTCTTGCAACCAGATCTATAACAACATAAATACATGAACAACTACATGCATGTGTTTTCGGGCTAAGCTTCTGTTACTTTTTCGAAGCACCTCCTTACAGGAGTAGCCATAGATCAGATTAAAAGGGCAGGGAATCAGTTTCAGATTTAACCGTAGCCGGAGAAGACCTTTGCTCAAGTAAACAAGCATAAGCAAATAATTTCAAACTTTAAATATGATAACCATAATGATAATCTCTCACCGCATGCTTTACCATCAAAATTCTCAAACCCTATTTTGCCCTGCCCTGCCTAGGGTCACTAAAGGGAACCATCTGGCAAAAATAACTGGAAGAAACAAAACCCTTACAAGGCAAAAATCAGTTTTCAGGCTCCAAGAGTTTCTTACCGATTGAAAAAGAAAACAAAGGCATCAATGCAAGCATACTCGATCTGCTTCTCTTGAAGCTTCCTTGAGGCCCAATTGCTCATAGAAACTGTTTTGGACTTGGGAAGATTTAACCCCAAAACCTCAATGGCCAAACCCTTGAGCCCGGCCTGCTTGAGCTTCTGCCTCCCGAACTTTTCGGCTGCCAAGCGACCCAGCTCCACTGGGTCTCCACATTCCAAACCATGATCACGCTGGAGCTTAACAACGTCAGCTCGAACACCCGCACCCACTAATTTAATCTCCGGATCCTTCAAAAACCCAACAAGAGCCTCTGGCATAAAATCCAGAAACAACATTTGAATAATCAAGCAGCCATTGTCAGTACAGAGCTGGAGCAAGGCAGTCTTGTTCTGCGATCCTCTTTTTTTAAAATAGGGCCGCCATTCCATGTCAAGCCCTACTATTTTCTGCCCAGTTTGTTGATAAACCCAACTCTCTGCAACGTGGCCGTCATCCGTAAGGGTCGCCTGTATGGAATTTCCCGTCAAATTGATCTGGGTAGAGCTTGTGATTGTCCGTCTAGAGCCATATGTCCCAATGGGTACAGGAGAACCAACCCCAAGTGCTCTGTTGACAATGTATCGCTGCAATCTTTCGACTCTCCAGAATAGCATAGCGTTAAGTCTGTAAGTCCTACTGATGTACGAGAAAACCAATTACTTCTTGCGGACCTTACCATGACGAACATCTCATAGATGCTAAACAGGCATCATTAATAGAGAACCTTTTTGTGTTCAAATCTGTCAACGATCAAGAAAATCTACTTCGTCGCCGTTCCGAATCCAAGAATCAGTTCCAATTTCCAAGCCGCCATTAACGCCATCCTCTGCCATTCTTTAATTGATAGCTTTATGGATAATAAGAATTAGTTTTTGAAACTAATTCGTGATCTTTTTTTAAAAAGAATTACTATTCCATAACTGAATAACTTACGCCAAGCTATTACCATAGGGTTGTTACATACTCCCCCCCTTAACAGGAACACCGTCCTTGGTGTTCATCTCTCGTTGGGAACTTGAGATTTTACTCAAGAAATAACCATACAAACCACACAAAAAGTGGTCATTCCTCTTTAAAATCAACTATTTCATTCCAAGAAATGACAACAAACAAAATAGTAATGATATAGTCATAAGAAATATCATTAGTTATAAGCATCAATAAACATAAGCATTCGTAATTGCAAAAGTATGCAACTTCTAATCGCCACCACTTGGCCCTTATTCATTCATGATAACAACTCTCTGTGTCAACTTACCATTACTTACCATCTATTTTGAAAACCATGAATACTTTCATGTAAGTATTTTAATAGTGGTTGGAAACTCTTCATTCCTCCATGGTAAGTAATTCCTGTAATATATGACTAACAAATTCAATCACATTAGTCACTATATTTTGAGTCAAATGAGATACTTTTGACTAGCAATCAATTGTGCAATGTTAGATGCTTTCTAAATCACAGTACTTTTACAAGTACTTAAAGAGCACTAACGCTAATCATCAAATGATAAATCACTGCTCACGTTCACATTGAACGAATTCTCACTGAAGAAATCCGCAAAGTGCTTCTAGATGTACCAAAAGAGCACCTAATCATCAAAACAGTCAATCACTGCATCAAGCAAAAACTGTCTTAGCTCCCACTAAGATGTTCACAACATTAATAATACCATAAAGGAATTAAAATTTCCAATTACTCCTTATTGAGCACTAAGCTCATTTCTTGTTAAATGTGCATAACATATTTTATACAACTATATGTAGAATTCATTTCTAGCATTACATATAGCTGATTAGTTAATTCCTTTAGCCATGAGACCACAATGGACTAAAGAATTCCCAACCCATGGGAACTGGTTTCCAAAACCAAATCGAGTCATTTTCACATCCAGACAGTTTCTTTGATAGAGACCTTACCAGGTCTAACATGGGATTCCACTGGCCAACCAGCTCAAGAATTCCAGGAAGAGTAAATCTGGGCAGACAAGTACCATCAACCCCTCCGGGCAGGTAACTGCCATCAACCCAAGGCATTCAAGCCTTTCAAAATCCGAGCAGACAAGTACCATCAACCCCTTCGGGCAGGTAACTGTCATCAACCCAAGGCTTTCAAGCCTTTCACAATCCGGGCAGACAAGTACCATCAACCCCTCCGGGCAGGTAACTGTCATCAACCCAACTATCCGCAACTGTCTGGCATGTTAAATTTCTCTTTTATTACTCTTTCTCAAAGTAATTTACACAATGAACCATATGAACATTATCATTAGCACAACAAACATGCATGTATACCATGCATTTACACTTAACCCCCAACATGGGTCCACAACATCAAGATTGATGGGAAACATATCCATCATACACGTTGTATGCATGCAAATTTTCCAAATAACATAATTCATGCATATCATATAACATCATTCTTTCTCATTTGTAATTGCATTTCATATTGCAGCAATTTATGTGATGAGTTTTCTTGTTGCCATTAAGCTACCACTACTTAATCCCATCAGCAACGTTAGTTATAAATATGCATCAGTTAACACGTATTCCATTTCCAAGAATGTTCATGCATACAATATTGTCAGGTATAAAAGCATATGCAAATACTCATTAATGTATAAATGTCAACAACAGTTGAGTTAATACTCTCAGCATTCCCAATTTTTCCATAGTCTGTTGTTCCAATTCAAATCATCATTAATGGAGTATTATCTTACGTTTACTATGGCTAGCTTGGGTCATGCATTGTTAATGTAATTAAACATAATCTCTCTAACATATAAAGATCATAACTCTATGTCATAATGACTAATCTTTGTGCATACCCTTGCTTATCATATAAGCCTTCTTTAATGTATGCAACACATATTCCCTTCACTAGAATACTACCATCATTTCATACAAAAAACTACATACCTCTTTCTTAAAGGAAGTCATTTTAACCTCATTCTTCTATCTTCCTTTTCAGGGAATTATTAAAGATATCCATCTTTAGGCATAAAAACAAGGTTTACTTATCCTTTATGCATCAAAATCAAGCAATCAACACAGCTCATCCAACAAGACAATCTCTCCAAGAGATTATTATTTTCAAGGAAGCTAACATGACCACTTTCTCTAAGTACACACAGACTCATAATTCCAAAGTCACAATAGCTACCAATATGCAACATGTGTTCTCCTAACACAATTACTTTACTTCAATGCACATAGTTCTTTTCATGAGACAAGTAAGGATTTTGGTTCTTGTATGAACACTATTCTAATGTGTCTTTAAGGAAAGAACCTCTATTCTTATTTTCAAGAAAATTCTCATAAAATCCTTCATCTTCATACATGAAGTATGCACACTCTTCTAGAATGAAACTATATTTAAGTATATATATAATACACTCTTTCTTCAAGAAAGTTAGAAATGCATATCTATGTGCCTAGAAGCACATCTTTAGCTATCTTATCATGCATGTAATGCATAATCATTTCACTAGAACTTAGAAACTAACTAGAATCATAATGCAATTAGCATATATATATATATATATATATATATATATATATATATATATATATATATCCAAGAAGCCTTTATCAAATAAAGATACATATTTTAATTCAAGAAACTTGGCCACCTTCCGTGCTTTGTCCTCAGGACATTTATATGCCTCATCCTCTTTTCTCAAGAAGATACTTTGGCTATATTTAGCAAGGATTTTGTAGACGAGAGACAAGCATTCACACACAAGACTCACGTGGAGTCTTCCTAATAGGAACTACCTATTTGCTTTATTAAGAAAGTATACAAAATAATCAATCTTTAATTGCATGCCTTAACACATTTCCTTTACCAAGAAAATCTATAAAAGAACTATTCTTTTATTGCATGCATTCAAATACTTTCTCTACTAAGAAATCATATAAAACACTCATATGTGTTCTTCAAGTAAGTGAACAAGACACTTATCTTATCCTTGGATCAACATGCATAACTAACAAGTTAAACCACCCTTACCGAAAGCAATTGCTCTACTTATGCAATTAGAAGCATAATCTCCTAAGTGTCACACACGCACCAGAGTTACCACTTGATGCTAGATGCAACAACTATCATGACAGTACTATGTGTCCCTTTCAGACTAATGACTTCAAGGAGACATTACGAAAATCATTAACATCAACACACTATAGTTATCATTTTCCAACTCCTTAAGCATGGTCAAGGGAATACTCACATGCACATCAAGCGCTATCTAGTCATTCCCAGACTTAGTGTCTTCTGCAAGATTCTGACACTCAAAGCTTGCGCTATCTGGTCACCACCAGACTTAGCGATTTATTTTCCTATCTCTGTCTGTCCCTACAGCACGGTCTTCTTCCTTCTCCTTGCTTCCATTTCCTTTGGAAGCATCTATAGTTGGGGAAGGTAGTTAGAGTTTACTAACAACTGTATTAACACAGGTAGTCTATTTATGTATAATTATCACATGTAATTATACCATGAATAGGTCCTAGAAATGTTACTCACTGCACATGCCTCTACAATTAACTTCACACTGGAATGCAACATGCATAAGAAATCCATTATTCCCATAGTAGAGATAAATTCAACCATCATTAAATCAAGGCTCCAATGGTTTTTATCTCCCAGCCAGTAATGATTAACATAAGCACATACCATGCTAATGGATTTCAATTAATTAGAGGGTAATCATCATTAAATCTATTAAGACATAAGCATATACTATTCATCATGCATTCTCATGGTGAATAAAATTAAGAACTCTTCTCATGAACAACTGGACTATAGCACAGAGAGAGTAAAAATCTTCATACACACATTCCATGCATGTGCCATCAATCAACCTTCACTTGTTTACTACTATTGTAACAATCTTAGTCCAATTGAATTAATGCATATAAGTTCTATGGGTTAGTCATACAACACTAACCAATCTCAACTACCAATCGTCTTCATGCATCCATGACAAGACTGAATCAAAAGTTAGTTATGACAATCAAGTCTCGCTACTTGACTCATTGTTTACTTTGAAGTCTAAGGGGGTTCTTCTTATGTCCTTTTAAAACAATTTGTTATCCTATTCAAGGATATTCCCCCTAATTTATATTCATGCATTGGCTCATTAAGTTTTTTGTTCATTGTAACTTCAATCTTGTTTAATGAATGTATCATTGTTATTACCATATTTGCAAATCAAACTTGGTAGTTGATTGTCACTTTCCTCAATGAGTGTTCAATATTGTTCATGAATGTAATGAGTACTCAATATTGTTCTTAGGTGTGACAAAAGTTTCATTGTCTTTTATCCTCATCAGGAATTTAACGTTATGAACGTAGTTATGCAACAACTTTATTACTTGCTACTCAAAGCAGTTATAAACATGAATCACACCTATCATGCCAAAAGTAGTGTACTACATAAATGAATATGTGAACGATTAAAATCATACCTAAGTTAATGCCTACTGATGGCGTACCTCCATATCCTTTCCGCTTACCAATTCCCAAAGGCGCCAGTACTGCAACCTTTAGCTCTGATACCACTTGTCACATACCCCGGTAACCTCGCATGTAAAAGTAGGGAGTTAGAATTTTTTTATACAATTACCACAAGTAATTAATCAATTCACACCTCCAAAAATCATTACTAACCATTAGATATACTATTCATTAGTACATCAAGTAAATTGCCATCAAAGACAGTAAATTTCATAACCATTGCATAACCTTTAACCATCACTGTAATAACATAACTGTCTCATGAATCCATGCATCCATTTATTGATATCCTTAATCATGTTAGATAATCATGTACTAAGACATTACGGTTGTCACATCAAATAAAGAACCATCATCATTAAGGACCCATCATTATCAACAGACACATAAGGCAATCACATCAATCACACCATAGAACACGGATATACCCTGGAAACCCCGTAGGGTGAAAACCAGCAAACGTTTAATCTTATTATTAAACGCTCGTGAGGGTTTTCACCCCTCACTCAATGGCTCATAAGGGATTCCATCCCTTAACCATTGTTATTAAAATATTTACAATGAATTATCATTAAGCTGTCACATAACTAGCTAAAGCTAATACAATTTACATGTAATCTTTTATTTACATACCGCCACATGCAACATTCCTTGTGGCATAATTGTTCTAGCATTGGACAATACTGCAGCTTGACTTCATCTGCATGGACGAATAATCCTTTTTCCTGCCATAATGTTAAACCTCACTTTCCTTGGCACCATCTGCCATCATTTCCTGTCAATGCAGTCATCAACAATCTTGGCAACAAGATTAGTTACAATATTATTCCAACAATAATCAACATCTAAAGAGATCTTTTAACATCTACTCATATGCATGAGCACGCATAACATACTAGCTAACTAGCATATATATCAGAACATAAATACATGGTCTTGCAACCAGATCTATAACAACATAAATACATGAACAACTACATGCATGTGTTTTCGGGCTAAGCTTCTGTTACTTTTCCGAAGCACCTCCTTACAGGAGTAGCCATAGATCAGATTAAAAGGGCAGGGAATCAGTTTCAGATTTAACCATAGCCGGAGAAGACCTTTGCTCAAGTAAACAAGCATAAGCAAATAATTTCAAACTTTAAATATGATAACCATAATGATAATCTCTCACCGCATGCTTTACCATCAAAATTCTCAAACCCTGTTTTGCCCTGCCCTGCCTAGGGTCACTTAAGGGAACCATCTGGCAAAAATAACTGGAAGAAACAAAACCCTTACAAGGCAAAAATCAGTTTTCAGGCTCCAAGAGTTTCTTACCGATTGAAAAAGAAAACAAAGGCATCAATGCAAGCATACTCGATCTGCTTCTCTTGAAGCTTCCTTGAGGCCCAATTGCTCATAGAAACTGTTTTGGACTTGGGAAGATTTAACCCCAAAACCTCAATGGCCAAACCCTTGAGCCCGGCCTGCTTGAGCTTCTGCCTCCCGAACTTTTCAGCTGTCAAGCGACCCAGCTCCACTGGGTCTCCACATTCCAAACCATGATCACGCTGGAGCTTAGCAACGTCAGCTCGAACACCCGCACCCACTAATTTAATCTCCGGATCCTTCAAAAACTCAACAAGAGCCTCTGGCATAAAATCCAGAAACAACATTTGAATAATCAAGCAGCCATTGTCAGTACAGAGCTGGAGCAAGGCAGTCTTGTTCTGCGATCCTCTTTTTTTAAAACAGGGCCGCCATTCCATGTCAAGCCCTACTATTTTCTGCCCAGTTTGTTGATAAACCCAACTCTCTGCAACGTGGCCGTCATCCGTAAGGGTCGCTTGTATGGAATTTCCCGTCAAATTGATCTGGGTAGAGCTTGTAATTGTCCGTCTAGAGCCATATGTCCCAATGGGTACAGGAGAACCAACCCCAAGTGCTCTCTTGACAATGTATCACTGCAATCTTTCGACTCTCCAGAATAGCATAGCGTTAAGTCTGTAAGTCCTACTGATGTACGAGAAAACCAATTACTTCTTGCGGACCTTACCATGACGAACATCTCATAGATGCTAAACAGGCATCATTAACACAGAACCTTTTTGTGTTCAAATCTGTCAACGATCAAGAAAATCTACTTCGTCACCGTTTCGAATCCAAGAATCAGTTCCAATTTCCAAGCCTCCATTAGCGCCATCCTCTGCCATTCTTTAATTGATAGCTTTATGGATAATAAGAATTAGTTTTTGAAACTAATTCGTGATCTTTTTTTAAAAAGAATTACTATTCCATAACTGAATAACTTACGCCAAGCTATTACCATAGGGTTGTTACATGGAACCTGTCCAAATGCAAAACCTCACAACCATCCAAAGCACCAAACTATTATGATAATGTTGGAATGCATGATATGTCGGCTTTCGCTCAATAGATCCATCATTAAATAAAATCTAAATCCAAGCGGAAGTAGTTTTCCCAAACTCTATAAACCAAAAAAACCTCTTAGGACTCAACTCTAACTTCTTATTATGCCTGTAAATTTGTATGGCATAGACTGACCACCAATAAATTCCGCTTTTACGGTAGTGGGGAGGGTGAAAGATTCCAACCTGCCCACAATATCATAAAAATGGAATAATTAAATTGAGAGAGGCGGACCATAGTCTTGAAATTTAATTTTACAGATGCTAAATAGAAATTGCGGGAGACCTTCCGTGAAATTGGTGGAGACCTTCGGCAAAGGAAAAACCTGTACTTTACTCTATCAGCCAGATGCTGGGTGGAAATTGGTGGAGACCTTCGGCAATGGGAGATCTTCACAGTACTCTGTCAGAAAAAGAAATAATTAAATTGAGAGAGGCAGACCGTAGTCTTGAAAATAAAATTTTAATTTTACTCTGACAGCGGAAAGCTAAATAGAAATTGGGAGAGACTTTCTCTGAAACTCGTAGTTTAACAAGGTGGAGGAGTTCCCTGAAAAGTTATGGAAATTTCCGTTATATTTAAAAAAAAATTGGTGAGAATTTTTGTAAATCTAATTTATAGTTATTAAACTTCAATATTTTAGGTGTCTTAAAAGTTTTTGATGGTGCTGAATCTATTTTTAGGTGTCTTAAAAGTTTTTGATGGTGCTGAATCTATTTTTAGGTGTCTTACAAGTTTTTGATGGTGCTGAATCTATTTCCACCATCAAAGACAAGATTCAAATACTGCGTCTACAAATGTTTTGATTTTTTTTTACCCAGATTCCTGACACTTTTAAGTGTACTAGCAGCTCCTCTGCCTCGGTAGAGGATTCCTCCGTGAAATGCCTCGGTAGACGGCTGCTCCGTGAAATTGGTGGAGACCTTGGGCGAAGGAAAACCTATACTTTACTCTATCAACGGGATGCTAGATGGAAATTGGTAGACCTTCGGCGAAAGATTTTCACATTACTCTGTCATAAAAATGGAATAATTAAATTGAGAGAGGCAGACCGTAGTCTTGAAAATTAATATTACTCTAACAGCGGGAAGCTATATAGAAATTGGGGGAGACCTTCCATGAAATTGGTGGAGACCTTGGGTGAAGGAAAACCTATACTTTGTCACCGGGATGCTAGATGGAAATTGGTAGACCTTTGGCGAAAGGAGATCTTCACATTAATGTGTCAGAAAAATGGAATAAAAATGGAATAATCAAATTGAGAGAGGCAGACCGTAGTCTTGAAAATTAATTTTATTCTAACAGAGGGAAGCTAAATAGAAATTGGGGGAGACCTTCCATGAAATTGGTGGAGACCTTGGGCGAAAGAAAACCTATACTTTATTAGCGGGATGCTAGATGGAAATTAGTAGACCTTCGGTGAAAGGAGATCTTCACATTTTTCAGAACGAAAAAGCTGAGATGTATTATATTGAGGCCATATAATAGAACAGATAGTACAAGTGCTTTTTTTGAAAAGCAGGAGGACAAAACTGGACACCCTGTGCATCAGGGGGAGAACAGAAAGAGGGACTGACACACATATAACCAGATATAGTATATACATAAAGAAAAGCCTAAGATATACAACAGATTGCCAGATAAAGACACCAGAAATATACAACCAAGCCTGTACCTGAACATATGACAAAAGGATCATAAAAAAGACCAGCGCACCTTCAAAAACAGAGCATCAAAAACCAGGGAAGGAGAAGTCCTGGATGGGGACAGATTCCCCGTCAGATATTACCTTCACCGACCATATTCCTGATTGAGAAAGCAAACCTTCCTTTGAAAGGCAGTCAACTTGCTGATTTTTTGACCTGTAGATGTGATGAATAGAGCACCCATCCATTTTTTCCCAAAGAAACATAACTCTGTTCATCCAACCTGAAAGATGAGGGTAGCGAATGCGGCACTTTCCCAAAACATGGTCAATCACTATCTTTGAATCCCCATAGATTGAGACCAGGTGAATGTCCAGGAAGATACAAAAAGAGAGTAACCCCGCTAAGGCCATTGCCTTTGCCATGCAATTTGATCCCTTACCACCATTCCAAGAAATGACATAATGGAGACCCTCGTCCATGATAATATGGACCCCACAACCACAGGAGTTTAGCTGAGCGGCACCATCAAAAAAGGCTATGGGATTCCGCAGGGACAAAGCTCCTTGTTCAATCCGGATGTCGTTTTTTTTGAATTCTAGCAGGCAGGGAATCATAGAGAGAGGCAACATGTAAAGGATATCTTCACATTACTCTGTCAGAAAAATGGAATAATTAAATTAAGAGAGGCAGACCGTAGTCTTGAAAATTAATTTTACTCTAACAGCGGGAAGCTAAATAGAAATTGGGGGAGACCTTCCATGAAATTGGTGGAGACCTTGGGCGAAGGAAAACCTATACTTTACTCTATCAGCGGGATGCTAGATGGAAATTGGTATACCTTCGGCGAAAGGAGATCTTCACATTACTCTGTCAGAAAAATGGAATAATTAAATTGAGAGAGGCAGACCGTAGTCTTGAAAATTAATTTTACTATGACAGCAGGAAGCTAAATAGAAATTGGGGGAGACTTTCCATGAAATTGTTGGAGACCTTGGGCGAAGGAAAACCTATACTGTACTCTATCAGCGGAATGCTAGATGGAAATTTGTAGACCTTCGGCGAAAGATCTTCACATTACTCTGTCAGAAAAATGGAATAAGTAAATTGAGAGAGGCAGACCGTAGTCTTGAAAATTAATATTAGCGGGAAGCTAAATAGAAATTGGGGGAGACCTTCCATGAAATTGGTGGAGACCTTGGGCGAAGGAAAACCTATACTCTATCAGCGGGATTCTAGATGGAAATTGGTAGACCTTCGGCGAAACGAGATCTTCACATTATTGTGTCAGAAAAATGGAATAATTAAATTGAGAGAGGCAGACCGTAGTCTTGAAAATTAACTTTACTCTAACAGCGGGAAGCTAAATAGAAATTGGGGGAGACCTTCCATGAAATTGGTGGAGACCTTGGGCGAAGGAAAACCTATACTTTATCAGTGGGATGCTAGATGGAAATTAGTAGACCTTCAGCGAAAGGAGATCTTCACATTACTCTGTCAGAAAAATGGAATAATTAAATTGAGAGAGGCAGACCGTAGTCTTGAAAATTAATTTTACTCTAACAGCGGGAAGCTAAATAGAAATTTGGGGGAGAGATTCCATGAAATTGGTGGAGACCTTGGGCGAAGGAAAACCTATACTTTACTCTATCAGCGGGATGCTAGATGGAAATTGGTAGACCTTCGGTGAAAGGAGATCTTCACATTACTCTGTCAGAAAAATGGATTAATTAAATTGAGAGAGGCAGACCGTAGTCTTGAAAATTAATTTTGCTCTGACAGCAGGAAGCTAAATAGAAATTGGGGGATATTATTAGGTAAAATATTATACTCACTGGATATTGCAGCAGAGGTAAAATATTATACTTACTGGATATCCTACATGACACATACCTGTAACCATGAATATATGTATGGCTTTTATACTTGAATTTAGCCCATGATTGATTCATATTGATATATAATTTCTGGTGTCTACTTGCCCCACCATTTAATTTTTAATTTACATAAACTTACAAGTATTGATAGTGTGCATGCATTACTATATCAAGAATAGCAAAATATATGTGATGAAACAATTAATGAATATATTGCAACATTAAAAAATTAGAAAAATACAAATTAATCCCATCTTAAAATTATATTATGTAGTGTGTTTCGCTGAGAGAGAACATCTAAAGAAATTTGATCCTTTAAATAATTGATAGATTCAATTTTAAGATGGATAGACACTAGTTAATAATAATATAAGTTTATATCATGCAAAATTTCATTCACCTTTACAGTGTAGTATAAGTCAATTACATCTTAGATGGCACTAAATTAAATTAAAAAAATAAATAAATCACATGCATAAATAGATATGTATGTGACAACATCTAAAAAATATTAAACCAATATTCATACATCTTAAACCTAGATATATCAAGCATTTAGAGGTATAGAGTTTGTTAGTGTGTAAATTTTATTAATATAAAGGAATTAATACATAACATGGAATTAAACGATAAAAAAAATTACATTTTAAAAAATTGATCTCTTTAAGTGCTCGATAGATTCAAGTTTGAGATGAATATGAGCTAGTTAATAACAATATAATTTCATATTATGCAAAACATTTCATACATTTACAATGTAGTATGAATAGAAGTTGTGAAGAAAAAACCAATGAACATATTATTGCATTAAAAAAAATACAACTCAGCTCAATCTTAAACAATATTAAATTAAATTAAATTAAATAAATCAATAACTACATACAAACATATGTATGTGACAACATTTAAAAAAAAAATCATCTAAGATCCATCTTAAAACCAAATCTTTCAAGCATTTAGAGGTATAAAAGTTGTTAGTGTGTAAATATTTTAATATCAAGGAATTGATCCATAGCATGGAAGTAAATGATAAAAAACCTACACATATAGATATTTTATCCTTTTCAATTTTTAATATTCAAATTTGATATGGATTTAAGCTAGCTAATAACAATGCATATGTCTTTTTAGTACACAAATTCATCTCATGCAAAAACTCCCTCACCTTTACATGTATGCAAAGAAAATATCTGTCATGAAGATTATTTTCCTCTCTTAGGAACACTCAATGTCCCTAAGCCCATCTTTTTTATGCAAAACCACCTAATAGTACCTAGAATACCATTTGGGGATCAAAGACCCCAAAGAAAGTGTTGGGTCCCTATAATACTAGTGATTACCCCATTACTATTGTAGTTGTATCCCTTGTTAATATTGTTGTGGCCCTATTGTCCCCATATTGTTATTACTGTGCCCCGTAGAATCCCTCTATTGTTATTTTGTGGCTTTATATTATTATTGTTAGGTCGGCTGGGTTATATTGTGACTCCTTAGATTCCTATATATAGAAAGGAGGTTTTGTCATTTGAATCATCGAAAAATTGTTCATTTATGTAATGTAAAGGAGGTTGCCCCCTCGAAGAGGCTGAATTCTAAGGCGTCGATCTATATTTTCTATCTTTTTCTTGAGCTGGTTTCATAACATTTGGTATCAAAGCTTTGGATTCTAGGGTTTCACTGCTCCAAACAGGTCATCATGGCATTTTCAATATAACTTTTTTTCTGCAACGTTTCAGAAAGCTAAAAAAAACCCATTTGAGAAGAAATCACGTTGAATCTTGGGTCTGAATTTTAGAGATTTTTGTGCTATATTTGCGGAGATATGATTTGAGGAAGTTGGTCATTTTGCTGACTCCTGAATTACATTCCAAACAGGTGACCTGGGGAAAATCGTCATAACTTTCTCTCTGAGCATCGGATTGAAATTTTGTAAGAAGGTCACCGTGGGAGATTTCCCATAACTCTTCCTTGGAGAATCCAATTTGGATCACACTGGTGGCATTGGAAAGAGGACACAGAGGGCTACTACAGGTTGCAATTCCAGAAATGGATGATCCGAAAGTACAGAGATACATCAGAGGCAATATCGAGCTCCTACAAAGTGAAAAAAGGTGTGTAGATTTTTTAAAATTTTTGCTTAAGCTTGGTTTGAAAATTTATTTTGAAGGAATTCAAAGGGCATAGTAGAGCATTATTATCGGTAACTGATGCCCCAAGGAAAGAAAATGCAAACACCTAGTAAGCAACCTGAAAGCTCTAGCATGACTCATGAAGAAGAGGAAGAAATGCTACATGATATATCAAAATTACAAGACCAAGTGCAACAAATGTCACTCTCACAAAAGCTAACAGAAGCTAAGATAAAGGGCATGGAAGCTAAGATGGATGATTTGAAGATAGATTTGAAGACAGATTTGAAGAGAGACATGGCAGATTTGAAGACAGATTTGACAAATTTTCTACAAGAAATACTTACTAATGGTGAAAAGGTAGTAAGGAAACTCATGATGCAAACAAAAGAAATGTTAATCATGATTTTATAGACTTTAATGTGGGATCGAAGACCCACCATATTCCAAAAATCGATATGAGGAAGTTTGATGGAAAGGATCCCACAACATGGATATTACAGATGGAGCAATTTTTCGATCTCAATAATGTGCAAAACACACAAAAGGTACGTATTGCAACTTTATATTTGGAACCAAATCAGTTTGTATGGTATCAATGGCTTTTCTCTCGTAAACAAATTATCACTTAGGCAATTTTTACGGAAGAATTGACAGCACATTATGAGGATACAAAAAGCAACACTTTTTTTAGCCAATTGATAAGTCTCAAACAAAAGGGTTCAATAATGGAGCACATTGAGGAGTTCCAAAAATTGAACATAAGGGTAAAAAATATTCCAGAGGAGCATAGGATTGATGTGTTCATAGGGCCTTTAAAGGATAATATCCAACATGATGTTCGCCTTTGGGAACCTGATTCATTAGAGAAGGCATTTAGGTAGCAAGAAAAATGGAAAGAAAAATTATGGCAACCAGGAAGCATACCACTCACAATTATAAAGATGGAAGTGTTGTTGCCCCTAGTCTTCCACAACCTATAAGGTTGACGCCACAACAATTGGAAGAAAAAAGAGCAAAAGGGCTTTGTTACAGTTGTGATAGCAAATACACTAAAGGTCATAAGTGTGCTGAGAAGAAATTATTCTACATAGATTGTGAAGAGGAAGAAGAAAAGGAGCAAGAAAGGTCAAAAGAAGAGGATATACTCCAGGAACAAAGCCTAGATAAAGAAGAAATGAATCCGACCATATCTTGTAATACATTGGCGGGAATTACCACTCCTCAAACCATCAAGATAGAAGGACAAATCAAGAAGAAAAAGGTAATAGTGTTGATTGATTCAGGAAGTACCCACAATTTTATTCATTGTAAGGTAGCAAAAGAATTGAATTGCTTCTTATATCCAGCACCAGAGTGTCAAGTGATGGTTGCAAATGAAGGAACAATAAATTGCTCTCGAAAGTGCCATAATATCAAGCTATCCATGGGAGAATATGTATTGACTAGCCCAATTCTTTCCATTCCAATGGGAGGTGCTAATGTTGTACTAGGAGTCCAATCGCTACAATCCTTGGGTACAATAGCTTTTAATTTTAAAGAACTTTTCATGAAATGTTCTGTGGAAGGAAAGGAAGTTGAATTAAGGGGTATTGTAGGGAAACCGGGAAAGATAATCAGCTCTAACGGTATGACAAAGCTTCTAAAAAAGGAACAAAGAGGTGTAATTGCACAATTATGTTCGCTAGATGTTTCCACATTGGAATCACCTATTTCTACAGATCTCCAAAACAAGGGCACTTATTCGAAAGTTAAAACAAGATTCCAGTACATCTGATACATTTAGCTGGAAAAATGATTCGTTATGGTACAAAGATCGCTTATACCTCTGTAAGAATTCCCAGCTAAAACAAAAGATTCTTATGGAATTGTACACTTCTCCCTTAGGAGGGCACTCAGGATTTTTAAAAACTTAACACAGGGTTAAGAAGGAATTTTTTTGGGACGACCTTAAATTAGATATTCAAAAGTTTGTGGCGGAATGTTTGGTTTGCCAACAAAATAAAGTTGAAACAATTAAGACATCGGGTCTATTACAACCTTTATCCATTCCAAGCCAACGTTGGGAGGAGGTTTCAATGGATTTTATCACATGTTTACCCAAGTCTGAGGGAAAGAGTGTCATCATGGTGGTAGTTGACAAACTTACCAAGTATGCACACTTTTGTGCATTATCACATCCATTTAAAGCTAGTACAATTTCTACTGCATTTATGGAAACAATTCAAAAGCTACATGGAAACCCAAAGATTATTGTAAGTGACAGAGATCCCATTTTCACTGGAAATTTTTGGACAGAATTATTTTCTTGTCTTGGTACTCAGTTAGCTCATAGCTAATCTTATCAGCCTCAATCTGATGGGCAAACTGAGATAGTAAACAAATGTTTGGAAGGATATCTTCGTTGCTTTGTATCTGATAAACAGACACAATGGGTCAAATGGTTGCCTCTGGCTGAATGGTGGTATAACACTTCCTTCCATACATCAACAAAAATGACCCCATTTATGGCACTTTATGGATATCAGCCACCATCCATCACATCATATTTAAGAGAAAATTCTAAGGTTCAAGCAGTGGAACATCACATCGAACATCAACAACAAGTCCTCCAACTCTTAAAGGATAACCTCGTGTTGGCACAGAATAGAATGAAACAACAGGCAGATCAACATCGCAGCGAAAGAAGTTTTGATGTAGGTGATTGGGTATTCCTACGACTACAACCATATAAGCAAATGTCCCTCAAGCAAGCTAAGAAAGATAATAAATTATCACCAAAGTATTATGGTCCGTACAAGGTGTTGCAAAAGATTGGTACTATGGCATACAAATTGGAGCTTCCTGCAACTTCTCGATTGCACCCAGTTTTCCATGTTTCATGTTTAAAGAAGGTTATAGGCGACAAGCTCCCAGTTCAAACAATATTGCCAGAACTTGACGAGGAAGGAAAAATTATATTGGAACCGGAAGCAGTCACAGAAACAAGAACTCGACAGCTATGAAATCGATCAGTTTCGGAGTATCTTATGAAGTGGAAGAACTTATCCGCTGAAGATTCCACATGGGAGGATGAGAATTTTATATAGAAGCATCCAGAACTACTCAAGCGTTGAGGACAACACTTTTTTGAAGGAGAGGGGCATGTTGGGTCCCTATAATACTAGTGATTACCCCATTACTAGTGTAGTTGTATCCCTTATTAATATTGTTGTGGCCCTATTGTCCCCATATTGTTATTACTGTGCCCCATAGAATCCCTCTATTGTTATTTTTGTGGCTTTATATTATTATTGTTAGGTCGGCTGGGTTATATTGTGACTCCTTAGACTCCTATATATAGAAAGGAGGTTTTTTCATTTGAACCATTGAAGAATTGTTCATTTATGTAATGTAAAGGAGGTTGCCCCCTCGAAGATGCTGAATTCTAAGGCGTTGATCTATCTTTTCTATCTTTTTCTTGAGCTGGTTTCATAACAGAAAGGGTATTATTCATGGTGGGATGCCTTATTCACAATGCTTAGGACCTAGAGGGTTCATTTTCGTATGTATGGCCCTTGTTTCTCTTTTTTACCATGGTTTACGCCCTAGAGTGATCTTTATTTCCAAAATCCAATTAATAGAAACCATATCCCATTCAAAGTTGAAAATCATGTAGAGAGGTCCTATGTGGTGTTTCAATGTATCTTCCACCATGTTTGAGCCTAACAATATTCTTAAAATTCGAAAGGCCTTATTATACTTGTTGATGTAACATACTCAATAGGTTGTCATTATTGAGGCTACTAGATGCTTCTTGAAACCACAAAAATTATACTATTTTTCGCTTTGATACCGCTCTCTTATATATCCAACCACCCCAATGGCATGTTTTAGGTGGTGGGGTGCTCCAAGTTCCTCTCACAAACTTATAACTATTCTCTAATACCACTTTTTAATGTCTAGTATACATACTACACCCACTACACTTTGATTTTAATTTTGATACAAATATGGTATGTACATAAACATGTACTTAAACTAATAGTTATGTTTGTACTAGAATTCAGTTGTGCACAGAACAGACATTTCCTTCCAATATTTATTGAGGGATAATTTACTCTCTGTGATGTTCCCCAGTAATTGTAAATATTTAATTACTGCATTAAACAAATTGAACATTACTATCTAAGTTTATAAATTTATTACTTTGATCAAAGTTTTACATGAGGTAAATATCTTAACAATGACAATCATATGATCCTCACATGTGAGGTAGTTAGGATAGGTAGTTACCTATCCCTAATTACTTCCTTGAAGATTTGTTCTCAAGTAAAAAAAATCAAGAGGGTATTGGTACCTGAGATGAAAGGAGGAAAAGAAAGAGCAAGGTTTCTGTGTTGAAGAGTCAGGCAGATTCCCAGAAAGCTAAGTCTGGTCAAGATCATATAGCTGTGACAAATAAGACTAATAGTCTTGCAGGAAACATCCTGCGCATGAGTAACAACTCGGGGGGAGACTTGGGCCCGAAGGCAAGTCTCAAGGTTGGGAGGAAAAATCTGATAACTCAGTTGTTTTGACTTCAAACAATCGACTGTGGTTACATCTGGAACCAGATAAGTATTCTAACTTTTTGTAATTATTTATACTGTAATATTAGGGTTGCAAATAAAGTTGAAAAATGATATTGCTTAGAGCAGTTGAGTAGGATGGCCTGTAGCAGCAATTTGTAACTGTGTTCTAGTACATACTGCAATTAAAATAAAAAATATGCAAATTTGTAGCAAGGGTAGCAAAATTCTTAGAAGAATAAATCTTAAGTGATTACCATGCAAATTCCTTTGAGGGGAAATATAGAGATCAAAGAAGGAAATTTCTAGATAAAACTTAAACCTGTGAACAATAGCATTACAATTCTGCAAAGAATTATCTTAATATGACTAAATATTCAAAATAATTTCTCTTCATTCTAGTATAATGTTGTAAATAATAAGAAACTGATATTTAAGGCCAAACCATTTTTATGCCCAATCCACATATTTGCTAAGGAAATTACCCTAAACAAAAGGAAAACGAGAAAATAATAGATTACAATAACCAAATGTTAACAGGATGATGGCAGTCCTCCGGGGAGAGAAATTTCAAATAAAATAAGAAACCCCGAATTAATTATAGGTCTAGAGGACAAGGACCCTCCATGGGTTATAGCAAGTAAATACTATGATGCACAGTAATGTTAGGACTCGGGTCGAAAACCCCTATTAATTTCAGAAGTAACTACAAATAATATAGAACAAAATCAACAAGATATCAAACCATTTCTGGAAAAACGCCAAAACTGATATATTCATTACAATAAAAAAACAGTGAAGAACCATTGATAAACTAGAATTTGAAAAGAGAGAAAAATAGAGTTCAATCCAGGGTATACGACCCTCTTCGTTTCTTTTACCATCTAGTAGCAGTATATTTAAACAAAATTACACAGTAAACTCATAAACCCTCTTAATAGGGACTCTCAGCATTATACTTTTGATAAAAAAATATATCAAGAATTTCCTCTTGCAGAGGGGCAGGACTAGCCGCATACCCGGAAAGCCAAATAAGAATAAATGGCTTCGAGATTCGGAATTACAGACATTACAGCTTAAAGGCCTATGCACAAACTCTTATGGAAAGTAAATAAGAGAACCAGAGTGATAAACCCAGCTGGTTCATAACCTAAACTTCCAAAACCGTTATTTGGTAGCATTTCAGAATAAGACCTTTCACATACCCGGAAAACCCAATAGGGTAAAACGATAAACCTTGACAGGATTCCAGAAGGTGTGCCTCGCATAACCCTCTTTGAATATTGAGGACTCCAGAGAAACTTGTCATGCAAGAAAAGAAACCATTACATATATCCAACAAGTCTAAGAAATGATTAATGGTGTTTCAAATTAAACCTCAGGAAGACTACTGTACCTGTCAGGGCCGAGAGTTTGAGACATTTCATCATAGTAATGGAACGCTAGATGAATCGACCAACCACACCACCTGAGCAAGCATGTATGAGCCGAGGAGGGACGACTGTAACATCACAAAGGGGTGAGAAAACCATAAGTTTGGGCCAAACCATCAACTCTGCAAAGCTGATGAACCAAAACACCATACCATTCTACCTCACAGTCTAATCGACGAAAGAGATAAGGGTTTACACATTGCCATTGGATGAACCCAAGTCGCGGAGGACCATTGATGAGGCGAGGCTTTTGAGGAAGGATCGAGAGCTGGAGAATATGCTGAAGACTCTAGAGACCTACTGCCATCATCGCCCGGAAGGCCAGATGCATTGTATTAGTGATTAACATTTCCATATGTAATATCACATAAATTAATCAATGAGTACAATAATAATGAATTCTGGCATTAATGAATATAATATAGAATATCACATATCCTCGGTAAAAGATTTATTAGTTCAATGCTTTAACCATACTATTTTCATTATAGTTTATCGTTGAAATTTGGAGTTAATAAATTTTTATTATTATGTGAATTTATGGAGACATGACAAGTGGTATCAGAGCCTCAAGTTGAAAAATTGAGACATCTGGAACAAATTATTAACAGTGTTGTGATGTGCACAGAGAAAGAGAAAGAAGTAAAGTACAACCAACATGAGGCGAACTGGACTTACTCCACATAGACCCATAACAGGAACATGACCAACATCCCTTCCAGAAGTCAATCCTGAGGTATGGGTACAACTAGGAGAAGAGCCACGCAATACCAATGCTACTATTTTTGAAAAAATACAAGAATTAGAGGACGAAATGGCTAGGTTACGGGCAGATAATGAAAGACTAATGCAAGAACAGGAGAAGATTATGAAGAGTTTGTCTGATAGACAGAATCAGCGGCAAACGATTCCCAGTCCCGAACATGGAAACATGACCAGAGAGTAGGAATTCAGAAATGGGAACTCAGAAATGGAAGAAGGCTAATAGAATCGAGAGGAGGGAGCTGATAATGTATCAGATCACAGAAAGCAAAAATGATAGAAAATTGAGCTGCAGGGTGAGTTTTGAAAGATCAAACCTCCCCTCTTCGATGTTGAACAGGAAGAAGTTGTTGAAGCCTGGCTTATCAACATGAATAAGTACTTCTAGCTATATGAATATGACCATAATCTGAAGGCCCACTTGTCTATTTATCAGTTGCAGGGAAATGCCACCTTGTGGTGGGAGGAGGTGAAGATGGTATGTGGGGTTAATGAGTAGAACGTGACCTGGGAAAATTTTCAAAGGTACTTCAAGGAAAAATACTTAACTGAAAGATTTTATGAAGAGAAGGCGAAAGAGTTCCATGACCTGTGCTTGGGAAAATTGTCCGTAGATGAATCTATAACAAAATTCACATCCTTGTAGAGATGTGTTCTCTACATACGGGAAGAGAAAGAAAAAGTGCAAAGGTTTATCAGCAATTTGTCATTATTCATGAAGGAATATATCGAATTTGAAAACCAAAAGACCATGGATGAGGTTATACGAAAGGCTCGTATGTGCTATCAGCAAAACAGACCAAGGGGTGATGGAGGAAAGAGGTAGTGTGATAAAAAGGGAACAAGGTTTGTCTCTAGCAGCAAGGGAAATAAGGCTGATGTCAACAAAGGACCCCATAAAGGTCAGCCAAACAAGATTGTTAATAGAAATCAACCCAAATTCATAATCCTGGGTGAATGCAAAACAAATGAGCAATCTAGGAGAACAGAAGTGGAGGTAGAAAATAGACCGCCAGTGAGGTGTTGGGGATGTGGAGGGCCACATTATGTCAAGAATTGTCCATACCACAAGGGAACAGATCAAGTGGCACAACTTTAGGAAGCATCAACTGTGGGTGAAGTAGCAAGGAGTGTTCCTAAGATCAATGCAGCCCTTGAAGATCATCAGGCGAAATACCAACCAACAATGGTGGAATTCGAAGGTAAGATCTTTGACCAAACTGTGTCTATTTTAATTGATCCAGGAGCTACTTTGAGTTACATAAGTCCAAAAATGGTTGAGTAATGCCATTTGCAAACTGTTAAATTTAAGAACCCTTGGCTAGTGAAACTTGCCACAGGGGAAAAATGAAGGGTGCTGGAAAAAGTCAGCAATTTCCCTCTGAAGCTAGCAGGTCAGCCTATTACGACAGATCTGAATGTCTTACCATAAGGGTCTTATGATGTCCTAATAGGCATGGACTAGTTAGAAAAACGTTGGTCTCTTATTAATTGTAAAGACAAAACTATTAATTACATGGATGAAGAGGGCTTGAAACAAGAAATTAAGGGTATGCGAAGACCATTGAAAATAAGACCTGTAACAGCTTCTCAATTAGCAAAATGTATTCGAAAAGGATGTTAGATTTATGCCATACAAGTGGGGTATATCAACTCAAGTGAAAAATCTGGAAGTTTAGAAAATATACTTGTAGTACATAATTTTCCAAATGTATTTCCCGAGGAAATTCTGGGACTGCCTCCAAAGAGAAATATAGATTTTACTATTGAGCTGATCCCTGGAGCTACCTCGGTATCCCGAGCCCCTTATTTTTTTGGTATATTTTCTAATCAATTTTTCTTAAGTATTTGGTAGGGATTTATTAGTATAGAAACAAAAATAATTCCTCAAGTAAGAGATCTAAATCTAGAGGAAGATATAATCTCCAGGAAAATTTGTAAAGGTATGTTGGAGATGCAAAAAAGAAGACATAAAGAAAATGATTTTATGATACTGATTATATAGAAGAAAAAACCTTTAGATGAAGTAGGGGATGTGTACTTGCCCTTTTCATGCACACATGCAGATCTTGAGGCATAGTTGGTTAACTCAATTGAATCTTCTCATATGACTCGTCGCAAGGAGTGATTTGTGCATATGAAAGGTACGATGGAAATGGCATTTTCCTAAGATATTTATCAACAACCAAAACCATAAGAAGAGGAAAATTCACATTGACTCTCATGGATGGAAGGATTAAAAAACTCTTTTGTGTTCTACACATCACAGTATTGACCATATATTTGATTTCAATAATCAAGATGAGTGATGCAGGTGTAAAAACAATGTTTGAAAATAAAATGTATAGAATAGTTCAAGGAGCAATGGTATTACCAAGAGGAGTTAAGGTTTGAACTCTATATAAGATATTGAGAAGGACTATTAGTGATGGGTGAAACAATCCCTTTGTTCCTCATAATGGAACTGAAGAAGGAAAAAACCCTATAGTATTTAGAAATAAGACTATGCTATGGAATAAAAAACTGGGACATACCAGAAAGAAGGGCCTTCAAGCACTACATGGGAAAGGTATGGTAGAATGTATGTATAATTACTCTCTATATTTTGATTTATATGAGCATTTCCTATACAAGAAACATAATTAGGTAATATTATCCTCTAGTAGTATGGCGAAAAAATAAATATTGTAGTGGATGCATAATGATGTGTTCGGAAATGTGTTGGTTCAATCACTAGGAAACTATATGCATTGTCTCTCATTTATAGATGAATTCTCAAGAAATACATAAATTTATTTTGTCAGGAATAAATCTGAAGTGTTTGACAAATTTAAAACTTTAAGGCTCTTGTGGATAATTAGACAGAGAGGAAACTAAAGGCAATGAGGATGGATAACAATGGAGAATTATTTGGGAATGAATTTGAGGAGTTCTAAAAGAAGTGTGATATAACAACACATAAGACTACTCCATATACACCTTAGAACAAGAATAAAATCTGTTTTGGGCCACAAATCGAATAAGCAGACTTCAGTGAATATTAAAGGATCTGTGGCTGATCTCTAGTCACTGTTGAGGGTCGTGTTTGATCTGTGGAGCAGGCACAAACTTGAGGAACAAGTTTGGGTCTATTTGTGTATAGATTTGGTGGCATTTCCTATTTTGAGGGGTTGAGATACTCTATGTGCAATCCAAGGTAATTTTTGGCAGATTGGTATGATATTTGTGTGTGGGCATATCTCTAAAAGGAGTCGCAGTCTTGTACAATAGTTAGATAGGAGGGTCATAGCCTTGTACCTCAATTAGAAGGTGGTCGAAAGGCCTAAAAAATGGATGGAAAGACCTTAGATAGAAAAATATGGCAGCAATAGCATAAGGGAGAAATTTCACAGTATTTAGGAGGTTGTAAGAGCATTTTGGAGAGGGATAATAGGTTTTTGGAAGCCCTAAATAGGAGCAGAGGTTATAGCAAAGAGACACCAAACCTAAGGTATGTATTGATGATGTGTTTAAGGATGATTTGTTACTAGATGACAGAGTCTAGATTGGACATTTGTATTGGATGCTCATAGATTATTGGAGGACAGTGTGAGAGTGGACCAAGTGTGGCCTAGAGTAACACCTTGATCAACTAAGGTGGCTACTAGAAGAAGCAGAATTGGAGTAGCATAAAAATCAGCTTATGGAGGGTTGTAGAAGGTTGCTTCAATCCCTAATGAACAATTCTCTTGAAGGACTAAGATATTAGTAGAAGTGGCAGAAGAAGAGATCACAAATTTGATCAGCAAGGCACAGTTTGTAGCCTTAGATTTGTCTTGTGGAGAAGGACATCTACAACAGAAGTTGGTTAGTTCTCCATGCCCTAAGTTCATTTCTAGAGAAGGACATTTGATAGTGATAGAGGGAAGTCCCCCAGCCCTAAGTGTGTCTGCATCGGGAAACACAAAAAGGCACTAGTGGGAAGAAATTCCCAAAATAACTTAGGAGCAGCAGTGAGAAGTTGAGAGTTGTGAACAAATGGAGTTGTGAACAACTTGAGAGGAGTATCAATGTGTTGATGCATTGAAGGATTAAAAATCAAGTAGAGAGCATTTGGAGCTGAGTTCATTAACCTAATGGAGTTGGTTCATTGATAGAGGTAGATTAGAGTTGTTGCAGATCGAGATTTAAAGGACTAAGCAGATGTGTACAAGGTATGACTAAGGGAGTTGTGAGGAGTTGTACATCAACTAGACTGTCAGAGTACTTTGTAAGGGTAGATTGGTTGTCAAAGGACTGACACCAAGCCCTAGTTGTTGTTTTCTTATATCAGTGGATGTATGAGGGCAATTATCATTGGCACATGAACCATAGACTATTGTATTATTAGTTTATTAATATAACAAAGTTGGATTGTAAAAAGTTGTCTATATTTGTCCATGTGTTGATTTACTGTTGTATATTATTATACTATGCAAAGTAGCCTTGTTGTGATACTTGGATTGGTAACATCAATGATTTAAGATTCTATCATGGACTCTAGTATCACGTAAAAACAACATAGTATCAGAGAGACTTTGAAGGGCCGGTGAATTAGAGTGTGCATTGTGAAGCAGCTCAAAGGGAGCTAGATTATCTAAAGCATGGAGCAAAGGGTTCAAATGAAGTCATGGAGATGTGGTCTTGAATAGCATGGAAGTGAGATTGACTGGGAGTTTTGGTGGATTAGTGGAGAACTTGTTGAAAAATAATTTTTTGTAGGGTAGGTGGTTGATCATGAACTTCCTCTGACTTTCCATGGATTTTTGGGAAAGCTCGAGGATTTATTTGACATGCATGATATTGGTTTGATCAAGATTGCTTCATGTGATGGAATGGAGATTGGCAGACTAGTTTCTTCATTAGATCATGATGTTGCATATCTGAGAGCGGAGGGTGTGCATAGGTGGTGTTTGATCCAGGAGGATGAGTGCTAGTAGGATTGAGTTGGGTTGATGATGGAACATGTTCCACCGCAACTTAGACTGGCCTTGTAGGACAAGAGGTCAGTAGTAGATTAAGTCACTGGAGACCGTGTAAACTCAAAGGGAGTCTTGCTTTAGAAGGAGTAGCCCTATGGAAATGTTTAGGTCTTTAGGTTAAGATGAGATGATGCAAAGGAACTATCGATATTACAAGGTTAATTCTACAAAGTATACTGCAGTGATGGATGCCATATGGGCTAGTGTCGTCGGTGATGAAGTTGATGGAGACTTCCTAGTGTTCGAGGTACCTCCCTTGCTAAGAGGAAGTGTTGATATTTGTAGCTTGAGAGGTACTCCAAACCCCAGGATAGTGGGTTTTGGAAGAACTGGCACACAGAAGTGACTTGTGGATAAAGAACCCAAGTCTGTGGGCTTTGTACCCAAGCTTATGGGTGTGAAACCACCAAGAGAAACCATGGTTTGACACAAGGAGGTGAAGGGGCAGCCATAGAGGAGATAGGGGCCACTTCAATCACTTAAAAAGGACGTATCAAAATGGGGTTGTGAATTTTTATATGTGGTTGTGGGTTAATTTGTCAAGGAGAGCAGGTCGGCTAGGGCTAGATTAGCCCTCTTGATAGTTCATTGGGAACCACATGTTCACGACGCTCCTAACGAAACTGTAAAGCTTTGAAATATTAGTATATACAAAGCCCTCATTAAAGAGAAGCAACAGTCATATATTAATAAGATACAAGAGCATCTTATTCACCTTTCTAAGGTTGCACCCAAAAAAATTTGGCGGATGGTGCTTGTTTGTAAATCTAACGATAATCATTCGACCCCTTAGAAAAGTGGGACATATTTCTTAAGACATTGTATGACTCCCCGGACACCATGGGCAACATCGTTAGCCATCCTATTAAGGAAGATATCTTTTCTCTTGAGGACTCAAGAAAAGTGGGACATCTATCTTAAGACGTTGTATGATTCCCCGGACACCATGGGAAACATCGTTATCACTCCTATTAAGGAAGATATCTTTCCTCTTGAAGACGTTGAGTCTGGGATTAATAATCTCGCTAGGGGGAAGCTAAATACATTTAAGGATACCAAGGTGAGATCTTAAAGTTTGTAAGATCTATCCTCATTCCTCATCTCCACAAGCTTCTCAATTTGGTTGTAAAGCATGGCTTCCCTAAAACTTGGACATAAAGCCTTATTGTGCCTATGTTTAAAAATGGGGACAAAACCTTTCCCGCTAATTACATGACCATTACGATTAGCCACATCTTAGCTTAGATTTATGGTCTCATTTTCGAAAAGAAAATTAGCCATTGGCTTGAAAGGAACAATAAAAGAGCTAAAGGGAAAGTTGGGTTTAGGAGATACCACTCGACTATAGACCACCTCGTCACTCAGGATCATTGCTGAGGAATGTTGTAATAGTAAAGTTGATATATTTTGTTACTTTGTGGACTTTAGAAAATCCTTCGACACTGTTCCTCAATATAAGATTTGGAAAAGACTTGATGAGATCATAATTATTCCTCCTAAGTTGAAGATTGTTATGGTTCTCCTCTACGAGACAGTTGTTGCCAATATTAAAATCACCGAAGGGTGGTATAAAGATATTAAATGAAATATCGGGGTTAAGCAAGGGTGCCCCCTTTCCCTACCTGTTTTTTTATTTACATCAATAGGTTAGAGGAGAGTTTGGAAATCGAGGGGTGCAAAGGAACTGAGCTTGCTAGTATTACCATCACTCTTCTCCTCTATGCCGATGATATCGTTCTTCTTGCTAGAATCTATTAGGAACTAAACAAGAAACTTAAGACTCTTCATTACTATTTCTCTAAGATGGCTATGACGGTTAATACTGAATCTATTATATTACAATCATATGAAACGTTTAAAAGAAGTTGGTTTTATACGACCTAGAAAAATTGAGGAATAGTTGAATTCATCCAAGTGTAGAGCTAACCAAATCCCAAATGAAGATTGTGTGCCTGATGAAAAGAGTAACAAAAATTATTGGGTTCGTAGCCAAAATAAGAATACTCGTGATATTTGGTACAATGTCATATATAAAGATTCCAATCTACACTTCTGTAATTGCAAGTGGGCCCTAAATGGAAATGTTTGTAAACATGTATTGAAAGTTGAGATGCTAGCAAGTAACATTAGTTTGGGTGAAAATGTATTGCCTAATGTCACTAAACCTACTACAGAAATTCCTAGAATTTTATTTGATTTGAATGAATCACCTATATTGGGCCCAAAAATCCAAACAGAGCTTCTACCATGCTTTGATTCTCCTCCCAATCTAGATTATCATAATGAAATAAGCATTGATGATTTATATAATTTCTCATATAATGTTGAATCAACCAATGTACAACTAGATAGTGCATTATTTGAAGATGATGAGATGAAACGTGTTAACTCATCAACTCATGAGAAATTGAGATCCATAATACCTACAAATTTGGAACAGGCATATGCATTAAACAACTTGGTAGCAAAGCATGTCAAGAATACAACAGAATGTTTTTCAATAGTATAACTCCATCCAAGATCACTACCAAGAGAAAACATACTTTCTTGAGCCCAGTCAATAAGAAAAGGCGTTGTGATCGCAAGTCAAAAGCAGGGAAAGCTAAACTACAATTTGAAAGGGTTGGACGAGTTCGTGCAAAAGAAAAGAGCATGAATGAACAACTGGAGTTATCTTCTCAACAACAAAGAAATGTGGACCACATGCCTGAGTTAGTACAACATTCTATTATACACAAAAATGGTATGGAAATATGATGTTATGCATTTTTTCATGTGAAATATGAGATACTATCATTTGCAATGCCTAGGCATAACTATATGAACTTTTTTTGTTGTTACAGTTGGCGGGACAACTTGTCAACTCCAATTATTTAATGAGCATGTCGGTGAAAGAAACTATATCATTGGGAACACTTCTCCAATCAATACCATCCAAATCTCCTCCCCGGGGGTGCTTCCCCCTATTGTACAACCAATGGGGATGTATTGTTGGCCACACCCACCACCTTTTTCCTCCATAAATTCTCCCATGCCTATAACCGCCTCCCCAAAACCTTCCAATTCCCATCCCTACCCTTTAACCATCCACCCTTCTCATTGTTCCAATCATCCACCCTTAACATTCAAATTTCTCCGCCTGGGGTGATCCCTCGCCCTAGGGTTATTCCCACTATCGTACAACTGATGGGGATGTATCATCGCCCAAACCCACTAACTTTTTCCAATTTTTCTTCCACCATGCCTTTATCAATCACCCCTGAACCATGCCTATATCCATCACCAAGTGCTCCACCATCTACCTAGGAAGGGCAGTCTTCTCCATTTCCTTAGATCTTCATGGGGAGAATGACTAGTTGATCAAAAACTTATCATTAATTAGCGAAATTTGCTATATGCATTTTGGATTTTACAACTAATTGGTTATTGAATTTTTGCAACAATACCAATTTGGAAATGCACTTGGGAGTGCCAAGAGTGGCGATGGTGACTTATACACCCAATTTCTAGATCAGTCATGAGGCTGCTTTTCCATAATGTCATTCATGGGCATGAACTTCCATTATCTATGTCGGGAATGAAGTTCCATTTTGTAGAAAAGAAAAATGTATAGATAGACAAATTTGGAATACAAATACATGAATTTGAACTTGTGTGTATAACAATGTCTTCATTGACATGATGTGGATTTGATGTTATATTCTATCAATGTTACATTAGTTTTGATGAATGTAGTTAGAATGGATTTATTTGTTTCATTTACAAGTTATCAAGTTTGCAAGTTAAGTTACTTTTATATTTATATCTTACTCAATGTTGCATGCATGAACAAACATATCATTACCAAGGAACTTTGCTTAGTTATAATAATAGATGTATCATGTACATGAGGAGAGCATATATATGGATTTAGATTTATTTTAATTTTTAATTTATGAAAAAGAAAACTAAAGTTGAATTTTTGAAAAAGAAAAGTACACTATACATGCCTTATAAGAAAATCTGCAAAAATAGATAAATATTTGAGCCTTTACCACTTCAATACTAACATTTAAAGATGAAAACTTTATTGATAAGTGATGTAGATTTGAGCCCCAGGACCTGATGGCTTCAATACATAATTCTTTCGAGTGGCCTGGCCTATTTTGGGTAAGGATATCTTGGAAGTGGTTGAAGAATCTCGACTATCTCATAAGGTACATCCCTCTCTAAACTCTACTTTTATAGCCCTGATTCCAAAAACAACTCATTCTGAAGACCCTCAGGGATTCATACCTATTTCTATATGTAATATCATATATAAAATTATCTCCACCATTATGGTCAATCGTCTTAAACCCTTTCTTCCTGCCCTGATTTCTCCTGAGCAAACCGGTTTTGTCCAAGGCCGCCAAATTATGGATGGCATTGTCACTACCCAGGAGGCAATTCACTCTCTCAAGAGCCTTAAATCAAAGGGTATGATGATAAAATTAGATTTATCCAAAGCCTATGATCACCTGAGTTGGTCCTTTTTATGAACATAGTGAAAGCCTTTAGATTTGACCAACGATGGATCCAATGGATTTCTTCTCTCATTTCCTCCCCAGTATTATCGATCCTCATTAATGGCTCTCCCTCCCACACCTTCAATGCATCCAGAGGCCTCCATTAAGGTGACCCTATTTCACCCTTCCTCTTCATTCTGGCTGGGGAAGGGCCGGGAAGATATATAAAATTAGTTATTCAAGTTGGCCATTTAAAAGGAATTCATCTATGGGGCAATGATCTTTCCTTATCCCACCAACAATTTATGGATGATATAACGTTATTATGTCAAGTCTCCCTTCAGGAATCCAAGGCTCTAAAAACCATACTGCAAGACTTTATGCAAGATTCTAGTACTCAGATCAGTAATGAGAAATCCAATATCTTTTTCTTCAACACCCTGATTCCTTCCCAATCTTTCATGGTTAGGATTCTGGGATTTCGCATTGGCTCCCTTCTGTCCAAATACATGGGAATTCCCCTAGTGACTAACTTTCATAGGACTTCCTGTTGGAAAACCATCCTTGAGTGAATCCATTCTCGACTTCAAAACTGGTCTTTCTGGTCCCTAAACATTGTTGGGAGGGTGGTTTTACTGAAGGTTGTGCTACAATCGATCCCAATATATCAACTCTCGGGTCTAGCTACTCCTAAAACTGCTTGCTCTGATATGACAACTATCTTCGAAAACTTCCTATGGTAGGGGACTTAGGAAGCTAAAAAATGGGCACTCCTTTCATGCAATCAGTTGACTAAACCTAAAATGGCAAGGGGGTTAGGTCTTCAAGATCCCTTTCTGGAGTGGGGGGGGGGAACTCTTGTGGCGATGGATTCAAGGTGTAACTGATCTTTGGAAGTTCATCTGGGGCCAGAAATATAACATGCCTTCAACTATAGAGGAAAGACTGAGAATGCAGGGAACTCCAAGAGGATCATCAATTTGGAACTTAGCTTCTGATAATAAAGAGTTAATTTGCAACCATACATTCCGGAAAATCAGAGATGGGAGGAGTGCTATGTTCTGGCCAGATTCGTGGCAACAATGGGAAACATTATTGAGTTGCCAAGATTTTGCGAAGATCTTCCTTTTCACTAATAAACCCCACAATTTGATGGTTAATCAGTTTTGGGACCCGACCCCTAGGAATCAATGGAGAAAGTGGAAAACGAAACAAGACTAGAACAACCCTCTTGACTCAAATCAATGGGATGTGTTTGATTATGAGTTTCACAATAGAAGAATTGCATCGTTAGAAGGACAAGACATTCTCAGGTGGGGTTATAAAACTAAAGGTATGTTCACCATAAAAGAAGCTTACCAACTGGCATCAAAGGAGCATCCAGATCAGTACAATCCGCTCTGGAGGAAAATATGGATGGGACAATTTTGGCCAAAAGTAATGTATTTCCTGTGGCTAGTGTGCAGTGGCAAGATTCTCACCTAGGACAAATTACAGAAGAGAGAAATCCATGGGCCCTCTTTTTGCAATATGTGTGCCTCTGAGGCTGAAACCATAGAGCATCTCCTGAATATATGCCCCTTTGTAGCCCATCTTTGGCAGAATATAAATACTCATTTTGGTCATCTAGACCGGGATAATACCAGTATCCAATCCACCATTGGGAGTTGGAGGAAAAAAATCTCTTCCAATCTGATGGTAAATCGAGCCTGGTGTCTATCTCTCGGTTTTCTTTTATGGGCAGTATGGAAGGAAAGGAACATAAGGATTTTCAAAGACCAGAAACTGTCACACTTTGAAATCTGGAAAGGAATACTCCAAAATGTAAGGGAATCTATACTAGTAGAGAAATAGCATTCTGATGATTGGAAGGTCAACCCCCAAGAAGCACGAATATTGTCTACTCTCAACTTATCCCAGCAAATGCTTGCACCTTCATATTGGAACTTAAATTTGCCTCTCAGCCAATCTCCTTCTCGCTTGTCATGACCCCTGAGGGTTTTCTCAAGATAAACTTTGATGGGGCATCCAAAGGTAACCCTAGGGATGCGGGTTTTGGAGGGGTCATCAGGGATTCGCGAGGCTAGGATGTTCAAATATATGCTTCGGATTGTGGCATGGCAAGTAACAAAGAAGATGAACTTGATGTTGTTAAACATGGTTTGGTAATAGCCAAAAGGGAAGGGTTGAGAAAAATGGTGTTGGAAGGTGACTCTTCTCTGGTCATTAGTACTATTAAAAAAATTAACCAGGGGTCCCAGTGGGAAAATATTAGTAAAAGTTGGAGGATCGCTCGCTTGATCCAGGATATCAGTGAACTTATTCAATATTTCGAATATATCATCCCCTCGCATGTCTCTCGCAATGGCAACAAAGCTACATATATCTTAGCAAACTAGGGCTACCTTCAGTCGAGAGTGAATATAGATAAGCCTTGGATAAGGGAGATTGGGGAAGAAGGAATGGAACAATTGACTCTGATTTTGAACCAGGACCTAGCTCTTAATCAGAACCCCTGATCGGGGTGTGAGACAGCTGAAGGCCTACTTGGTCTTGATTGATATGACAGAGCTTTTATTGTTTTGGTATGGTGGGTAGTATCCCTCACGCCCTCACACGCATATTCACTGTGATACTATGAAGCGTCGCAAATCTTGGCAAATCCACGACATGAAGGTTGGTAATCCTTGGCACCTATAGGTAGTGGGAGCAAACGTTACGTTAAGACCATATATCTTGCGTATAAACCCAGGTCCTCAGTTTCTTAAGGAGCCTAAGTTTGTTGGTTACAGGTTCGCGACAATGGGAACACGAGAGGAGTACCCACCTGCTACATGTCTTTGCTTGAGGTTGGCATATAAAGTCTGGTTTTCCTATGTTGTCTTTACTCTTGGTCTCTGTACAGTGGCTTGGGTCATGAGCGCGGGAAAGTGGGAGAAGGGTGAAGAAAGGGGGCCCGACCTTGGTAGATATGGTGAAGTCTCAACCTCGCAATGGAGCCTCGGGTCAAGGTGGAAGAGGTAGAAGACACTAGGAAGATAAAGGAAAAGATGTAAATCCATCTTCCAATCAAACTGAGCGGTAGGCGACTGCGCGACAAAGAACTAAACAACAGGAGACTGCACGACAGGTGACTGCATGGTAGATGACTGCATGGTAGGGGATTGCATGACAGGGGACTGTGCGACGAGGGATAGCGTGGCATGGGACTGCGTGGAAGATGGGTCGAAAAAAAATTATGAGAATCTTCAGGCCACAGTCAAGGCTTACTGCGAAAGGACCGCGACACAAGTGAAACAATTGATTGCGAACTATGAGACAGAGTTGAATTTGCAAGCTAAGCTAAAACTTCCAGGCGAAGACTTGGGGGAACTAATCACGGACCCTAGGTACACAAGTGACCATCTCACCTTGTTCATACAATCCATTCATCTTTACTGGTTAATGAAGTGCATAGTGGCCAAAGCAATGGCCGCGACCACCAACGGAGTGGTGCACAATGACGTCGAGTCGGGTCTACAAGACATTCAAAATGAGCTCCAACTTATCCAACGTCAATCGCAGAACTAGAACAACGCTCTGGGCTGCATCAAGTGACATATCCCATGTTTGCCACAAGCTGAATTACCAGGATCAAGTGCTAAAGATCCTGGTCAGGTGGAATAGTTGGATGATTAGTGGATCGAAGTTATGACTGTTAATTTTAGATTTTTTTGGATGTTTATGTCGGGTAACATTTATTTTTTCAGTCTGATGTTTATTAGTTGGTTTCTAGATTATCGACCTTATAAGGCTTGGCTAAAAAGGCTCAAACTAATTATGTTTTGGATGGCTTATAAGTTATAATGCAATTCGGTGGCCAACAAATCTGGTTTCCCACTGGGTAGGTTGAGGCCACCGAATGACTCATATATTTGTAACCTACCTATTTATAGATGAATGAATGAAAGGTACTGCTAAACTTACAAAAAAAATACTAAAATATAAAATCAATTAATTTATATCAATATAAAAATATATTATATAATAACAATTTATTGTTTAATTTTTTTTTTTTAAATAGTAATATTCATGTTAAGAAAATGTATATAGCAATTATTTAGTTTAGTTCATTCAATTTTTATTTTTATTTTTTTTTAATGCTATAAATTATTTTTTATATAAGAGGCATGTACTAAACAACAATGTTGCATATTATACTTGTTTATATTTTTATTGATAAAATTTACCAAATATTGCAAAATTTTTTGTCCAATCATCCTATTGTAAATGGATGCCCATACAGTAGAAGATAATTCATAGTTTTGAAAACTGATATTCATGTGACAAGATTGTGCATATTTTTTAATAACGTCTTTTACTTATTAGGTGTAAAATAGATTTTTACTTTTATTTATTATTATATAAATATAAATTTATTATTTACCTCATATATAAATATTATGCTATTTCATATAAATTATGAAAAACTTAAAATATTTATTTCAAATTTATAAAATATTATCTAAATATACATATTTCATGTTACACAATTTTTAAAATTTTATTATTAGAAGATAATTCATAATTTTGGAAGTTTTAATTAATATTGATTATAAAAAGAATTAATATAAATATTAAACATATATACAATTAAAAAATATATATAATAATATTTTTATCCATCTAGATTTATTCTCATTTTACTATAGATATTTTTATCTATCTTGATCTACTCTCAATTTACTATGGAGATTTTTAATTTGTAAATAAGTTTTGTTACAATATTATGGGACAATACCATCACTTATCAATATCACATGCAGAAAAATAACAAATAACTCTATATAACACTTGTTCATATAACATTTTTTTAATTAATCAATTTAATTAAAATAGCATAAAAGAAATGACTCCTTTGAAATAAATCTTAACCTTTAATTTATGTATACATCTAAAAATATTCTAAAATATTCATGGAAAGTCACATTATTAATAATTAAATTAAAATTATAAAAACAAATAAACATATCTATTAACCTAATTATTATATAAATTTATAAATTAATTTTCAATTATTATCATATAAATTTAAATGTATAAATAAAACATAAAATTTCTCAATCACAATAACAAATGCAAATCCAATAAAAATACGTTTTCATAAACTTTAAAATAATATTTAATGTTTACCTAATTATTATTTAATTTGTATTTATCCTTAGGCTCCTAAAACGAAATAAATTAAATACAGTCCACATATATGATGATACAAACAATGATTGAATTTCTAAATAATAAGAGTGCAAAAACATTAAGATTGAGCTTTTTCTTGGAGCTCAGATTAATGAGATATGTTGACACCTAATCCGAAACGGATGAGGTGAAGCCGGACAGTCATCTAGAAGATGAACTGATCCGTTTTGTATTTGTATAAATAAAGTGCTAGCTAATGAATAAATATCAATCAGTGTTTTCTCTCGTTCAATGAGGAGTTACCCTGGCCTGACATGGTATCAGAGCTCAGGTCCCAGTCCCTAAAATAGTAGTAACTCCTGTCTTGAGAGCTGCTCTGGCGTGATTCCCTGGCTCTGCCTCTGCCTTTGCCTGAATTCGCTGCCCCTCTGACCTGAATTCGCTGCGCTCTCTGACTGTCAGAGACTGCACCTCTGGAGACTGCTGCGCCCTCAGACCATGAATAATTGGTATGCGTTTTGATATTGAATGTATTTCCTGAGCGTGAGCGTTGATGCATTCCCTGGAACGCTGCGTTTCTGCTCCATTACCTTGATGCGTTGAAACCTCACGTCCATTTGGATTAATCACGTCTTAGTGTCTGTCGATTTCTGAATAGTAGCGGAAAAGAACTTTCCACTTGACACTTTCACTGCATCTTGAATACCACACACCATATTTGCTGGCACTGCTACATCAATCATTTTTGGATAACAAAGACCAAGATTTTCCATTATCTTCTTGAATATATCCATATCCTTTGAAAGCCGAGGATTATAGAGCGATTCTTCTTCTACACTCGTGACTGTATGGCCCTTATAATCATGAGCAGGAAACAGCAATGTGTCCTTTGGCAATGTCAAAATCTTTGAGTGCACAGATTTGTAAAGTTGTTCCGCACTTCCTCCCTGAAAATCAGTGCGACCACAGCCACGTATTAAAAGAGCATCTCCAGTGAAAGCCATTTTCTTGTTTCACCGTGGAACTGAGTTTTTTATTGAAGACTCTCGGCATCGGTGGGTGACTGCGTTTTTTTATTGACTGCGTTTATTGTATTGAAGCAACGTATTAATGGTTGACTGCGTTTAATGTATTGAAGCCTGGCTGTTTGAAGCAACGCAAGAAGACTGTGTTTGATGTATTGAAGCCTGTAATGATTGACTGCGTTTTTTTATGGTATCATATTTCTGCTCTCGGCATCGGTTGTTGCCTTGTAATGGTGACTGCGTTTAATGGTTGACTGCGTTTTTTATGGCATCGGTTCATTCAGTGCGCGCAGTTTTGAATGGTGTTTGGTAATTTCGGTGAAAGTTGTGTGTTGGAGACTGTGAAGATTAAAACGCGCTGTTTCATTCAAAAAGTTTAATATATTGCACTGCTTTCATAACAGCTTTGCATTAATATATATTGAAGTAATATATATTATCCCTTATGCGTGTTGCATTGATTGAAGATATATATCTCTTGCGCAGTTTTTCAATTGCATATATATTGATATATTGAAGTTATAGAATGAAGTGATGAGATCCATTGCGCATTTTTCAAACATAGTAAAATTGCAGTGATGTTGATGCTTCTATCAAACATAGGAAGAAAATAAAATACATAAGGCTGTGGCATAAGGATTTTTTTTTCAGCAGAAGTCTTTTATCAACAGAATTTTTTTTTAGCAGAGATATTTTTACAGAATGCATTCAATCATTTCTATGGTCGGAATAGTTCTCACTGGCAAGGAGAACTATTCTGAATGGTCTCGGATGGTAAAACACACCCTTATCTACAATGAGCTGTGGAAAGGAGTGTGTGTCAGAGAAGAAGACAAAGACCCTGTGCAGCCCACATCAGACAAAGAACTCGCCATTTGGGAAAACAAGAACAGCAAAGCCTTTGCATTGATCGCAGCATCTGTAAATGAGGAAGTAAGTCGTCATATTTCATGCTATTCCACTGCCTTTGAAGCTTTACAAAAGCTTAAAGAACTCTATGATACACATTCTGCACTTGAAGTTGTTCAGCTCATGATTAAACTCTTCACTCTTGAACTGAAAAATAATGATCCTCTTGCTCTTGCATCTGAAATAAAGTCTATAATGCATGATATAAAATCCACTAAGGTTGAGCTGGATATCTCTCTTATCGCCTTTCTCAAAGCACTCTATCCTACCTACTCTAATTATCTTGAGTCTTTACAAGCAAATGGAAACCTTAAAGATATAACCTTTGACTCTCTTGTGAAAAAGTTTGCTGAAAGAGAGAAAGCCTTTGGAAAGAAAACAGTCCCTGAATCTTCTGAAGAGACTGTTTGCCTTGCTCACAAAGAAAAGCATCCTGTTCAAGATTCTGCAAGAGGAAGAGGTGGACGAAGGGGAAGAGGAAGATACTTCAGAGGCAGGGGGGGCAGACATTCTCAAGCAGAAAAGTCAGATCTGCATTGCATTCGCTGCAAATGAAATGGATCACATGATGCTTCTACATGCAAGCTACCATGGGACAAGGTTGAGCAGAGAAGAAACCAGTAGAAAGGTAAAACTGATGACACAGACAAAGGTAAAGCACCTGAATCCGCTCACTATATTGAGGCACAATGTAACATTGGAGTAAATGAAGACTTGTTTAATGCTTCACTTGCTTCTTCGAAAAATGACTGGTTGCTTGATTCAGGAGCAACCTGTCATATGACTTATAGGAAAGAATTTTTTGAAGATTTCACTGACAATGTTGATGGAGCAGTATACTTTGCAGATCAGTCAAAAATCAAGCCATCAGGGCTTGGCACAATCAGGCTTAAACTGCCTGGTCTTCCAGACTTTCTTCTGGATCATGTTCCATATCTCCCACAGCTGAAGAGAAACTTGTTGTCCCTGGTCCACATCCGCCAGCAAGGTCACTCCATTCACATGTTTGATGGCAAGCTTGAGGTAAGAAAGGCATCTGACCACTCACTTGTCATGAGGGGTATAGAAGAAGAAAGACTCCTTAAACTGCAAGGAACCTCTGCTCATGCACAGCATTTCTCATATATTTCTCATCATGAAGAAGGTGCACTTCCATCAAGTTTATTATGGCATGCTAGATTTGGACATTTAAACTATGATAGTCTCCGCTTGTTGAAGAAAAATGGTGTTGCTGGTTTGCCTACAATTCCTAGAAAACATAAACAATGTGATGCTTGCATTCTAGGAAAGCATAGCAAACTGTCTTTTCATGATTCACATTCAAGAGCACATAGGAAGCTTGAACTTATTCATTCAGATTTATGTGGTCCAATGCCTGTTTCTTCTGCAAATGGAAATAAATATATCATGACATTTATTGATGATTACACCAGAATGTGTTGGGTTTACTTATTGAAGAACAAATCTGATGCTTTTCAAACATTCAAGAATTTTCATAAGTGGATTGAAAATGATGCACAATCTCATATTGGGTCTATTCACACTGATAATGGAAAAGAATATACATCAAATGAATTTGAACACTATCTTCGCCAACATGGGATTAAACATCAAACAACTGTGCCTTATAATCCTCAACAGAATGGTGTAGCTGAAAGAATGAACGGAACAATTTTGAATATGGTACGATCCATGCTTTTCTTCAAAAATGTAAAGACAATGTTTTGGGCTGATGCTGTTCTATGTGCTGCATATATAAAGAATAGATGTCCATCTAGTGCTATAAGAAACAAGACTCCTTATGAATTGTGGTATGGACATGTTCCTTCGGTAAAACATCTCAGGATATTTGGTTCCACCTATTATTCTTTAATACCAAAGGTACATAGAAACAAACTTGGTGCTAGAAGTCGTAAGTGTATCTTCCTGGGGTATTCAAACAAATCTAAAGCATACTTCCTTTATGATGAAGTAAATAAAAAGTTTGTTTTATCTAGAGATGTCATTTTTCTTGAATCATCCAAATCTGACAGTGTTGTTGAGCGGCAACTTGATCGCTTGGATAGATTCACAAAACCGAAATCATTTCAAGAGTTTGATAATCAGATTCCACATCTTGAAGGGGGGATTCCTATACTAGATCAACATGTGGAATCTTCTTCTGAAGAACAATCTCCCCTGCATGACACTCCAACAACGGATGATGCTTTAAGTGATGTAATTGATAGAATTGGGAGACTCAATCTTGATTCAGACCCAACTCAATCAACAGAACAGCCTGGACCATCTCAGAAAGGTCCCCCAAAGTGGCTGACAAAGACACTTGAAAGTGTTCATCCTGATGAAATTGGAAAAACAGGAACCAGAAATACAAACCGACAAGATGGAGGTGATGTAGATAACTCTAACTCACCTGTTGATATGGATGTTACTTATGATTGTGAATTGAACTTGTCTACAGATTTTGAACCAACTTCCTTCAAAGAAGCTGCTTCTCATGATGAATGGAAAGAAGCGATGCAGAAGGAGTATGATGCCCTCATAAAGAATGGCACTTGGAAGCTGGTTGATCCTCCATTTGGAACCAAACCAATTGGCTGCAAGTGGGTCTACAAGAACAAGTACAAAGCTGATGGCTCACTTGACAAGCACAAAGCTAGGCTTGTGGCAAAAGGTTTTGCACAAAAGGAAGGGGTCGATTATGAGGAAACGTTTGCTCCCACAGCAAAATGGGCCACCATCCGGACACTCTTTGCACTAGCTGCTCAGAACGGTTGGAAAGTCCATCAAATGGATGTAAAAACTGCATTCTTGAATGGAGATCTAAAAGAGAATGTTTTTATGTCCCAGCCTGAAGGATTTGTTGTGAAAGGACATGAACACAAAGTATGCAAACTTGTGAAGTCCTTGTATGGCCTCAAACAAGCACCACGAGCCTGGTATGAAAAACTAACTGAGCATCTTCTGAAACTCAACTTCAAACATTTTGATCTTGATGATGCAACTTTATTTGTCAAGAAAGTTGGCAAAACAGTTGTATATCTTGTGGTATATGTAGATGATATTTTAATGACAGGGAACAATGAAAGCTATATTGCATCCATAAAGAAAGAATTAGGAAAAATTTTTGAAATGACTGATTTGGGCTATGTTCATTACTATCTTGGCATTGAAGTAACCCAACATCCAAAGTCCATATTTCTTTCTCAAAAGAAATACATTGGAGATTTGTTAAACAGATTTGGCATGACAGAGTGCAATCCCCTTTCTACTCCAATGGAACAAAACTTGAAGCTCACATCTATTGAAGGAAAAGAATTTGAGGATGCAACAAAGTATAGACAGCTTGTAGGAAGTCTCATCTACCTCACTACTACCAGACCAGACATTTCATTTGCTGTTGGAATCCTCTCCAGATTTATGCAAAAGCCTTGTGAGGGACATTGGTCTGCTGCAAAAAGAGTTCTAAGGTACTTGAAGGGAACTCAAGACCTTGGAATCAAGTATACACAGGTGGACGACTTCAACTTGATTGGATACTCTGATTCAGACTTCGATGGAGACAAAGAAACAGGAGTATCTACTTCAGGATATGCTATGAGTCTTGGATCAGGAGCTGTCTCCTGGAGATCACGCAAACAATCAGTACCAGCAGATTCCACAACAGAAGCAGAATATGTGGTAGCAGCTGAAGCAACGAAAGAAATTGTGTGGCTCAGGAAAATTCTTGAAGATTTGCAGGTAAAACAAATACAATCAACTCCACTCATGATTGATAACACATCTGCAATAAAGTTGGCCAAGAACCCAAAGTTCCATGATCGTACTAAGCACATCAATACTAAATATCATCTGATCCGACATCATGTTGAGGCCAAAACAATCCATCTCCGTCATTGTTCCACAAACGAGCAAATTGCAGACATCTTCACCAAAGCGCTTGGAAGAGAAAAGCTTGAAAGATTCAGAATGATGCTTGGACTCACCAACATCCCTTCAGATTAAGGGGGGGAATGTTGACACCTAATCCGAAATGGATGAGGTGAAGCCGGACAGTCATCTAGAAGATGAACTGATCCGTTTTGTATTTGTATAAATAAAGTGCTAGCTAATGAATAAATATCAATCAGTGTTTTCTCTCGTTCAATGAGGAGTTACCCTGGCCTGACGTTGATTTTGACGATTAATGAGATGCGTTGATTTCCAGAAGTTGGACACGCAATTCAAACCACAGTGTTGCAAGTGGACAGGAATCTTGGAAAGCGTGCTGCAAGTGGCATTACCCACTCCCTAAACTTAAATCGTCCTTACCTTAAAATAATGCGTCGTTTAAATCGTCCTTACCTGTAATATGGCTTTCCGTTGGTCATTATCGGGTATCTTGATTGCCTGGGCCATATCCATGTGAATTTATACGGTTTTAGCATGGAACATCGGGACGTCCAATCCTTTTAAACCCTGTGAGTAGCCTGTGACTATAACAGTTCCGTCATTCTCGGGGATCTGGATTGTTGGGCCCACTACAGTCAGTTGTGCATTCATCCTCTTCGGTCATTATCGGGTATCTTGATTGCCTGGGCCATGTCCATGTGAACGCCATGTGAATTTATACGGTTTTAGCGTGGAACTTCGGGACGTCCAAACCTTTTAAACCCTGTGACTATAACACACGGCGATTTTTTATTTATCTAGTCAGCGTGCACGAACCTTACAGTGTGTGCTTATTTAATAATGGAGTATATGGATTCAGCGTTTTGAAAAAAAAATCGGCACTTTTATTGTGCATGGATTACCTATCAAACATGTAATTTCAATGAATCTTGGTAAGATTTTAGAGAAATTAGACCATAAAAATCCACTGGAAATTTTTTTAAAAACTCAGACAACTCGTTCAACAACTTCAACTTACTTCATTTAAAATGTCAGCCTATTCAACGGGTAGGCCATGCCCTTCCATTAGATATTTAAATTCTAATAAATTATTTAGATAAATTGTTATTATTAACTAACTATAAGGGGTTATTATTAACCATAAACCTTAATACCTTGCTTTTGCCTTTTGTCTTTTAACTTTAAATCTTATAATGTTTTGGTCAAATTTATTTATTTATTATTATTATTATTATTATTATTATTATTTTAAACTATATTATAGTATTATAATTTAATAAGATTTAATATAATAATTATTAGATAATCCAAAATATATTAATTAACATTATAAATTACTAATATTTTTACTCTAATTCATTAATAATAATATTATAATTAAATTATCTTTAAGCAACCTAATCTAGCAGTTCATCAATCGATTATGGCCTTGGTCCAATATAGTCGTTTGTCCAGTCAAACCTAACCGTTGGAAGATCTGCCATCCCTATTAACCATGCAGCCATGATCTGATTTTTTTCAACTTGTCATGACGATGAACCACACTAGTTGGTTCGAAACGCGTCGACAAAGATTTTCTAATGTGATTTTTCCGAAAATATTTCTAAAAAACACAATTATGTTAAAATTTTTCACATATATAACATAAGAAGAAAAAAAATTGAACATAATACACAAATGACTTATTAAATCTTGAATCTTAGTTTGAAATTGCATGAAACACTCAAAATAATGACGTGACATGCCATAGCATTTGTATATATGAGATATGACTAAAGAGATCTTATGGGACATATAACATGACTAACACAACAAAACTATTGAATGTCGTCAATAAAAACTCAAAAGTAGATTAATTAATATGGTTTATGTTATGGTTTACATAATCTGATATATATTATTGAATCTAAAGATAAAGTATACATTTCATTTTACATATTTTACCATTGTTTTGGTTCATGGGATATACAATGATATTAACAAGATTGAATGCAAAGTATCTAAACCTTTTAAAAAATAAAAAATAAACTTGTAATAAATGGACATTGTGGATCTATTAACATCATGTCATAGGATTATGTTATGATTTCTCCTTCCTTATTACATTTTCAAAGAGCATTGAAGCTTGAACATGTGTCAGGTACTAAAGGAAAATAGAAATAATAATTTGGTTGGTGTTTTTCTTTTACCCTACTCCATTCTGCCTCATATTGGAATGCATTAGCACATTGATAGGTATGGGGAACACTGCTAACATGTTTTTCTTTATAAAATATCTTAATGTGCCTTGTTACGTATGTTGGTGTTATGCACAAATGTATAGCTATGTTTAATACACTTCAAAAGCCATTTTCTAAATAAAATAATTTAATGGGACCCTGATGCAATGGTCTATATAGATCACACTAGAGGAATGATATGTTTAGTGCATATTGTAAAACAATCATTTTAAAACTTATTACGCTACACATTGTATAAATTGAATCAATGAAGCTATTTTATTTAGTGCATTAACATTTTTTTAATCAAATGTTATCCTAATGTAGTGTGCATGGTAGTGTACATATTAGTTCCTCCTCTTTTTAAATTGTCATTTTAGCAAAATTTAGGTTTCATATAAACCCTAAAATTTAGGTATCATGGTCATCATCACTATCATCCTTACATGAGGAGTAAGAGGGGATACTTGTTGGATGAGTTCAAGAAAGTCAAGTCTCCTACATTCAATGGAGAGTTAAAGAAACCAGAAGATGCAAAGCCATGGCTGCTTGGAATTAAGAAGTTGTTTGAGCTGCATGATTATACAAAGAATATTAAAGCTAGTGTTATCACTCAGAAATATCCTCTTTGTTGTGAAAGAGGAAGTCCTAAGGTAACCTTTTCAAACAAAGCTTATAGATTGAAGGCTAGCCCATTCAATCTAGAGAGAGATATTTCTATTCATATGGTGTCTGATAGTCCGAATCTCACAGGTAATTCGATTCCTTGTCTGAACCATATGATGTAAGATAATTGTAAATCTGGGTTATATAACTATGTTATGCTTGTGGGGTGTATGTATGATATAACAGTCCTGAATCCATCTAATGTTCTATAGTACTCTCTTTGGGTTTCTTGATTGACTATGGGTGTGAGGCATTCGACCCCTTATCTCATCTTGCAGCTCAGTCTGCCAATATTTCTGACAAGTTGTCCCTTGAAGCGGTGATGCCATTTTGGCCTTTGGTAATGGTCAATCTTGTATCATTTGATGATCCGTCACATTATCCCCATCCCTCTGCGGACTACACGAATGACTTCGACCCTGAGGCTCTTGTCCCTTAAACTCAGCCTGTAGCTCAGTCCTCCCATCTTTCCAATAAGTCATCCTATGTAGTTGGGTTGCCATTCTGGCCTTTCGATATGGTCTCGTCCCCTGATACATTTTCCCCTGACAAGGAATTAGAGTTTATTTTGTCCTCATATGAGAATTGGAATCCCCTTTCTATTAAAATATCCTTTTTCCATAATCCTCTCGATTATGGAGGTCAGTCATATAAAAAGGTCACACATAGGAAGAATAAACCCCCTAAATATAAAAGGGTTTCAGCCTGTAACAAGGTCAAATTGGGTTATGACGATGAGGCTGGATCTTCCAATAACTGGTTTGATATTGATTCTGATTTTACTGTTGGTAATGTCTCTATTTCTGATTTTGATGGAGTCTAAGTCCTCAGTGGGGATGTAACTATGCATGTGGTTCCTCCATGGTTATTATTTCCATTAACATCTAGGGTTTGGGAGCAACCCCCAAAGTAAGCTACCTCAAAGGTATTATTCAGGTTCATAAACAGTCTCTAATCCTTTTCCAAGAAACGATGGTTTGCAGAGATAATGAAATGTTCTTTATGTGCCCTTCATGGAATGTAGTTGCAACTAATTCTATTGGATTATCTCATGGTCTGGGGGTTATGTGGGACCCAAAAATTATTGAGTTGCAGACACTTTTGTCATATGCATGGATTATCATGATCAAACACATGATGGGAAATTGTCAAAGGGCTCGAATTTTCAATTCATATGCTCCATATGTGGGGCATAAACTATTTTGGGACTAGGTTGACACCAGATCCTCTTGGCCCCACTTGGAGGAATAGAAGAACTAGTGAGGAGGGTATCTCAAAAAGAATTGACAAGTTTCTGGTTAATCAAACTATGGTTAATCATATGATAGATATAAGATCTTATACTATTCCAACATTTATTTTTTATGACTTGCCCATTATGCTAGCATGGGATGAAGGGAAACATAAGATATCATAACCCTTTAAATTCAACCTGAAATGGCTTAAAATGGATGAATTTGGGGATTTGGTCTGAAATGTTTGGTCTCGTTCATTGCTTCCTCCTCCATAGAATCACATGACATCCATATGCCGAAAGCTTAGAGAACTGAAAAGGGTTACTCAAGAAAGGATTATGGGGATGAAGGAGGAGGAAACTAAAGCTCTTAGGGATATTGACATTTTCCTATGTTATTTCAGTGATCCTCATGACCCATTATTCTTCTCAGAGGAATATCGACACAGGATCATTGAATTGGAGGGTGAGAGAAGGGACATACTCAGTTCATGGGAAGAATATATCTTCATGAAGAGGAGGGCGACATGGATAAAAGCTAGAGATAAAAATACATGGAGATAAAAATCCCAGATATTTCCACGCACATTTCAATGTCAAGAAACAATTCAATTCCATAAGGAGGATAAGGGATGAGGTAGAAAACATATTCAGTTCACAAAGATTTATTGAACAAGTAGCAGTCACACATTTCAAACACAAATTCTCAGCACATGAGACATATTTCTAGTCACAAATGAATTTCATTGAAGAAGTTCCAAACATGTTTACATAGGAGGATAATAATAGATTGGGACAAGGAATCACAAGGGAGATGATGCACTCTATTAAATCATGAAAACAAAGAGCTTTCCTTATAAAGGTAGACTTGAGAAAGACATATGATTGCAATGGATAGGAATTCCTTTTCTTGGTCCTATTAAAATCTGGTATGTATCTATTTAACATTAAATGGATTTTCGCATGTTGCAAAACTACAAATTTTGCATTATTAATGGCGTGCCTTCACAGTTTTTCAATGCGTATAGAGGAATTAGATTGGGTTGTGCCATGTCTCCATTGCTCTTTCTCTTAGTTATTGATTGTTTCAATAGAAAAATTAGGGTGTCAAAGGATAATGGAATTATTAAAGGGATCAGAGTAACCAAAAATATTTCCATCTCTCATTTAATGTTCGTAGATGATTTATTACTCTGTGGGGACTCCATGGTGGGGGAGTGGAGAACCATTAGAGACCTAATTAAATCATTTGGATTTGCATATGGTTTTTGTATGAATGAAGGCAAATCGATCTTGTTACACGATGACAATGAGGAAAATGTAACAAAGGACATATGTGATCTGTTTGGGGTAGCATCGTCAATCATGGATGATAGTTTCCCTACCTTGGGTTTAAGATGAAATCAAAAGGACACTATAACCAAGATTGGGCATGGTTAATCGAAAGATTTCACAAAAAATTGGACAGATGGAAATACAGATGGTTGACGATGGAAGAAGGATGGTAATTATGCTTAAATCGGTGCAACAAAACATTTCAGTAAATTGGATGCCCCTTTATTTAATGCCAAGGGAGATCATCCATAAGATATAAGCTATCATGAGCTGCTTCTTATGGGAGGGAACATAGTTACAAGAAACAATTCATATGGTACAATGACCAACACTTGCAAGGCCAGTGGAGGAAGGAGGTTGGGGTGTCATAGATACATCCACTTTCAACAAGGCTTTGATTATAAAAAACATGTGGAGGGAAGTGTCTGGAAATGGTGTGTGGTCTCATATCATTAAGGAAAAATATATGTTCAACCAAACTTTATCCTCCTGGATTAGCAGTGGTATGAAGAAGAAATATGTTATATCACACATATGGAGAACTATGGTGCACACTATGTTGAGAAATCTAGGGCATAGTAATTTTTTATTTCTCTTGTAATGATAACTGTTTGTTAATTCTTTCTACTTCTTTAGATTACAGAGTCTTCTCTTTAGTTAGATTATTATAGTGTTCTTCATCAAACAACTACCAACTCATAAACAATAAAGTGACAAGCGCACAAAATATAGGTGATCAACCAAGGCCAAAACCTCTCCCACTTGAGACGAAAAATCCAAACTAATTCTTCTTCTTATAGATATTTCAATTGACAAATACCAAGACCAAGACCCTTGTCTTATTTTACCTCTCCAAGACCAAGACACCAAGCTTCTTATTTTTACCTCTATTTCTTAATAGAGTCAATGATAGTAAACTGATTGTTTCTTCTTTCTGCCTCTGCTACCTTTAAGATCTCGACTTCCTTTCCTCTGCTTCAGACATTCAACTTGTTGGCCTTAATTCAGAAACCCTAGTACATGCAAATTACCTTCTCTCATACCTTATTTTTTTCTTTATGTGGAGGCTACCTCCTTGACAACTCGGCTTGAGATACTCCTTAGTTTTCTCCTTGACTTGACTTTCAAAAGGGATTGCAGTACTTTGGCTTCTTCTACATTATAGTGTCTATCCTTCACACCTGTGGAGTGAGTCAGCCCAAAACAGACCCAAAAACAAAGCTAACTACATCACTCTTCCTTTCCTTCTCTTCACTGGTTATGAGGCTCCTTTCCTAGTGATTCTTGCACTTGTTATTGCAGACTTCTCCTTGACTGAAATTATGTCATTGAAATGAAGTCGAGTTGCCTTATGTATAGTGTTTTTCCCATGTAAATTATCCGACTTGAGTTGTGTGTGAGCCAACATGTGCTTTGGTGAAGCTTCATAATTTAATTTAAGGCCGACTTGAAGGAGATGCTTGAGCTTGATCTTGGAGGGTGTCTTTGACTATTTCAATGAATCACATATATTTGTAACATGCCCAAGAAAGGTCTTCCATAGATAACATTGACTCAATAGACTATTATGACTTGATGACAAACCTAAAGGTTCATAATGGGAACCTTAACTAAAACAAAATTCCCTGATCATGAAATGCATGATTCAAGCATTACAAAAATAATTTTATTTTCTTCTTTACATCAATTACATAAAATCATATTTACACATGTCATTATGAAGACCGAACATAGTTACACTTTTCAACACACTCTACACTAGATGTTGGGGTTTGTCTGTTGGGGGGGGATGGAGATGGATCCAAGATCAAAATTGGATTAGACACCATCATGGGGATGGTTGGAAATCATTCATTATCCTTTAAGCTACTACAAATCCTTCATAGAAAGGACATTATCCACTTGCAACAGATATATCTTTCAGGGACTCAAAACATTGGTCAATAGAGTTAGAGAAGGGTTGATGATCTTGGAATACTAGAGACATATCATGTGGAATGGTGGTCATATGTAGTACAACTTCGATACGCTGGCATCAGTCTTGGTGATAAGCGGGACTATATGATATTGGGGGGGGGTGGTAAAATGAAAAAGACAAATCCAATGGTCCAAGACATCTACTTGAAGTTGCTAAGGCCCAAGAGGATCAATGAATATAATAAGCATCTATGGGATATATGGAGATTGAATCTCCTGAATAAATTAAAATCTTTTCGCTGGCTGGTAGCACATGATCATATTAACATGGAACAACTTACAAAAGCGTGGGATCATTGGTCCTGCAATATGCCCTCTATGCATGGTGGGGGTTGGAGATACAGATCATTTGTAGATCAAATGCTCATATATGAGGCTCATTTGGGATGGGGTTATGGAGGAAATGAAGCTTCCTTTCACTGGAGCTAATCAACCCTTGTTCATATGTCTTATGTAATGGTTCACTTCACACAGGAAGTACAGGTCCCTCCCATTATATATCATATGGATTATATGGTGAAGTAAGAATGCTAGCATTTTTTATTAGAAAATTTTGATTGTTAGAGAAGACATTACTAAGGTAGTTTATTTTTTCAATGAGATCGGGCCGGTGATTAAGTCTAACAGAAACAGGAAATCCAAATTCATTGATATTTGGAAAGAATATCTAGTTGGTTTTTTTGTAAGAGCCAACAATAAAAGGAAATTCGGATGTGTTGCAGCCATAGTTTCTGAGCCTGGTAATTTCTTCCACTTTTGGTCTAAGGAGGGAATGGGATCAAACAAAAAATCAGATATTACAACATTATGGGGAGTACTTATCGCAACAAAATGGCTAAGGTTATACAAAATTCAAGTATATGGAGATGCAAAAGGAATCATTGACTGGGTAAATAAGCATACTAATTTTAATCCCCCCATACATGCAAATTGGATGATGAGGATTCATAACATGGTAAGGACTTTTAATCATATACATTTCTAGCATATATACAGAGAACATAATTGGACAATGAACCTCCAATCTAAAAGTGGTATTTTGAAGGAAACAGGGAAAAAAAAATTCTCAATCTTCAAGCAGGGTATCATGGTAAACGCATGCAACATCAATTACTCTTAGAAGAAATTTTAACACATACCTGATTGATGGAATTTTTTTATCTTTAGACAATGGAAGTATTCATTTATGAAAATGTAATGGTTATAAGCTACAATTTGATGTTAAGAAAGACACTTTTTGTAGAATAGGAAAATAGAAATGTATGGGCATAGGAATGATAGGAGAAGTATTAAAGGATATTATGATATTATAATGAACGAAATCTAAATTATTTACTATCCTTATATTTCAATAAAAGATAGTGTTTTTTTCTTTCTGAGCAAAAAAAAAAGTAACGTTCAAAATAAATGAAACAATAAAAACACACATATTAAAACACAATCGATGGAGACCCCGAAAATTACTCCAACTATGTAACTGTCTCTCCAGGTTCAATGAAAGTGCCTCCATTTCTCCTCTCACAAAGCACACCTCTATTATCAGTCTTCGTCACCCTAAATCCCATCAACTTTTTTCAGCCCCCATTGCTCTGCTTCCTGAAGAACCCATTAACAACGTAAAGAAAAAGTCTTAATCCTTTACCTTTTTTACTAGCACCTCATATTGAAAATTTTAAGACAAATTAAAATTTAAGACAAAATATTTCTTTTGTCTTAAAATCCCCCTCCGTGTAGTAGTGTCAAATGCAAAAACAGACAAGTTGTCTCTAATCGTATCAATCGAGATCGAAGGGACAAAATAGGAATTAATGTCTAGGCAATGTTGCAAGGAAAAGTTGTTTCATTCTTTAAATTCGGCTACCCCCACAAAACGAAGAGCCCAACAAATCATTGTCTCTATATAAGATAACATGAATGGTAAGTGAAATAACAACCTTAGTATAGGTGTGAGACAGTAGTAGCCTGCAAGCTGGTAGACTTAGGGCGCATTGTCAGAGTCAATTTTGCAGTTGTTAGATAATATTGTCTTAAATTGATATGTTTTTTGTCTTAATTTTTAGTTGTCTTAAATGGGTTTCGTCTTAAGTGACCATTGTCTTAAATATAAAGTTTTGTCTCAAAATATTTGTCTCAAACTATTTTTGTTTTAACTATAAAGTTTTGTCTTAAATTGTTTTTGTCTTAAATATAAAGTTTTGTCTTAATATATTTTTGTCTCAAATTGTTTGTCTTAAATATAAAGTTTTGTCTTAATATATATATATATATATATATATATATATATATATATATATATATATATATATATATATATATATATATATAGCTGTTTTTGTCTTAAAAATAAAGTTTTGTCTTAAAAATAAAGTTGTCTTAAAATATTTTTGTCTCAAACTATTTTTGTCTTAAATCTAAAGATTTGTCTTAAAATATTTGTCTTAAACTCTTTTTGTTTTAAATATAAAGTTTTGTCTTAAAATATATTTGTCTCAAACTGTTTTTTGTCTTAAATATCCTATTTAAGACAATTCAATTGATATTAAATTTTAATTAAAATAACTAAAATAAAAAAGTGACTTTTAAGATAAAATGCTTCTTTTCTCTTTAAAAAATGTCTTAAAAGTGCCCTTGGTGTAGTAGTGTCTTCACCTCCCACCTATATCTATATCTCCCTCTACCTCTCCTTTGTCTCTTGATATGACCACCAAAGCATACACACTCTTTCTTCATATCTATTTATCTCTCCCTCCCTCTTCCTCTCTGTCTCCCTCTCTCCCCCTTCTATTTATCTTCCCTCCTGCTCTCCTCTCTCCCTCTCTCTCTCTGCCTTATCACTCCCTCTCTCTCTCTCCACCTTTCTCTGTATATGTCTTTCTTCTTACCCACCTCTCTCTTCCTTCCTCTCTCATGTCCTCTCTCTCTTCCTTTTTGTCCCTTTCTCTCCCACCTCACTCTATCTCCCCCCCCCCCTTCTCTTTGCCCTCCAACTTTGTCACCATTTCCCTCTCTCTCCTCTCTCCTTCTCTTCGCCCTTACTTCCATATCTCCTTTGTATCTCTAAGTCACCCAAAATATACACACTCTCTCTCCATCTCTCCCTTGTCACTCCTCTCTCTCTCTCTCCACTTTTCTCTCTCAATGTATTTCTTCTTCATTCCCTCTCTCCCCCTCCAACTCGATCTATTTGTCCTTCCCTCACCCCTCCTCTCTCTCAAGTCCTCTCTCTGGTCCTTCCCCTATCTTCATTTCTCTCTTACCTCTCTCCCTCTCTCAGCGCTCCAACCTTGTCACTATCTCTCTCCCCCATTCATATTTGTGTCTCCCACACTCTCTCTCTTACCCTTTTCTCCATCTCTCACACCTATCATTCTCTCTCTCTTCATTCCTCCTCTTCCCTCTCCTTCATTGTATCTCCTCCTCTTTCTTGTCACTCCCCCTATCTCTCCACCTTTATCACTCTATGTCTTTATTCTTCCCTCCATATATATTTAGAGTTAATATATATCATGATATATTAATATATATTATAATATAACAAATTGAATATTATATTAAATTTAATATTGCATTAATCCAAAGTTATTAAATTTAATAATATTAATATTAAATATAATATTAATATTATAATATCAATATTAGATTTAATGATGTTTTTTACATGGTATGATAGCAACATTTGTAATAAAAATAAATCAAATTAATATTTTCAAATATTACAACTTTGATGTGGAAATATGTATGTCTTCAAACATTTTCATATATCCCTAGGATATGGATTTCATTTTAAAGATTCATTTTACAAATGTTTAGTTAAAAGAAATATTAAAAGATTTTGGAGCAAGATTTTATATTCTTTGTGTTGAATTTACATTTTTCCTTTGATTTAAGAAATGGTATTGGCTTTAGTAAAGAGTAAAAATGTTTAAAATTTTACCTGATTTGGAATTTTAATTTAGTAAAAAAACTGTTAAAGGTAAATTTATGGTCCATTCAAATTCTTGTATATGATAAAGGAACTATTAAACACATGAGATAATTTACTATCCATTCAAATACATAGTTATATTTTAACAATTAATCTTAGTGTATTAATAAGATAAAAAAGATACATATAATTTAAGATTAACCGATATTAGTGAAAATTATTTTTATTATTTTCTTAGGACGTGACTGTCACGATCTTTTTCTAAAATCCAAAGAATACAGTAAATAATTTTTTTTTTTATATATATACCTTTACAGTTGGAACTCAATATCACCAACTTTTATCCAACGTTACTCACCTACTACCCTAAACACATATAGCCTAACACATAATGTGGCTGTCTTAAGATTTTAGATACTAGAACCTTTGGTTATACATATATAACACTACGTATCTACTTAACCCTTATTGCATTGACCATCGATTAATTATGTGACATGACATATGTGTGTTGATTGTTATATCCGTTTGAATGTCTGCTGCCAAATGGCAGAATGAGTACGCCAGCTCACCAACCTCCGTAGCCATGTGGCCCTTCTTCACGTGCTGGCCATGTGATCTGAGAGAGTTGACTAGCTCCGGGGTTCACGCTCGGCCTCCCGCCTAAATCAACGATGGAGATTACTTACCTTAATCGGACGGTTCATCCTCACTTAGGGTTTGACCCTGCATATAAAAGTTTAGTTGGTTTCGACTTTGGTTCATTTGCTCATTTCTCAGAACCGAGCTCCTTCGATGGTTCGATCTGCAAGTTCTCGGGCTCTTTGCACTCTTCTGGTTCATCGCTCCTTTGCCTCACTCAGGTTTGGCTGCGCTCCTCTACACCATTCTCACAGCTGGTTTATGATTCATTATTTCCCGTTTATGCTATATATACTCTAACCATTTCTCAGGGTTGGCTTGACAGTTTTCGAAGGGTTCTGATGCTGGCCATAGCTCGCCCGCACCAAATGCCGGAGGGTTTAGCTACTATGTCAGTTCCAGGTAAGTCGGTTTTCATTACGTTTTCTGTTAACTGTATTTGATTGCATTTGAGGGTTTGCTATACAGCTGAGATGGCCTGTCCTTTACCTGTTGTCTCAGGTTAAATACCCGACCAAACCCTTATGCAATTTATGCTTGGCGGCCTTACTTTGGCGGCCTGTCCAGCTGCGCCTAGGTTATGGCCTCGGGACCTTAGTTTCTATTTTCTATTGGACTTGGCTAAGGACTCTGTTTCTCTTAGCATTACCTGGTCTAGAAAAGTCCTCTGCTTTCGGCAGTTATGTAAAGTTTGCATTGTTATATAAATCACTGCAATATTTGTCTTGTTCGGACTGTTACTGTTTTGGCTCGGCCTGGATTTCTATATGGTCAATGGTTTACCATCTGCGTTCATAATGTTTTCTTTTCTCCCTTATCTGTATATGTAAGTGCCGTCACCGGTTAATGGACATTCATCCTTGGTTCTGGTTTATATATGCGCAGTTAATATACCGGGTTTGCAGCTATTACTTCTGTTTTGTTTGGTAGCATACATAGATACCACAATGGTTATGTACCAAGGTTACTTCGTTTACCTTTGTGATTTAATGCATTCTCCGTCGCTAATTCTAATTCTGTTAATATCTGAGAATATAACATTTCTATGCCAAAGAGTTTTTATGTTCAAATTGATCTTCAGTATACTATGCTGCCGTTTTCTATTGTTCAATCGCATTACAGTTATGGCAATCTTTTACTTCAGGGTTTCAATGTTATGGAAACGATGAGTTTCTTCACCGAATGATTTCCACGACACAGCTCTCGTTCTTGTATAATATTGTGCAGCGACGAGGGTAGTCTTGCATTCGTCTCGTGAATGTATTGACTATCCTCTTGCGTACAGACTTGCCCACGTGCTGCCTACAGTTTTACGGCGGTCACTCGCCTGTATCAATACTTGTTATCTAGTTCAGGTTTATTCTTATTTCGGTATGGTGTTTCATAGCTCGATTTGTAGCCTAAGGTAGATATCGTTTCCACCCCCTGAAGCTAGGGTTTGCTGTATATCATTATTCATGTAAAAAGAACACTTTGCTTTCCGTCACTGTTATCTGTTAATGTTTACTATACAGACGTACTTGGAAAGATAGCGTAAGTTTAAAGTTGGTAATTCCATGTATTGTTTCATATTCGCACAGCATTTGTAAGTCGGAATTTAAACATGCATCAACCCCTTTCTCATAATCTCGTCCTTCAGCATACTCTTGTTTATTCTGTTGAGTGAATGCATACAGAATGAGTTTATATCTTCAGGTCGATATTTATATTGAATTCTTTATCAGTTTACAGAGTCAAACTATGGTTAAATAGCCAACTCGGCTTCTCTTATCTACTCAGGTCTTTATTCTGTAGCACTGAGTACTATCATGGGCTTGGTTATCTCAGCAATCAGTCTTTCTACTGTTACTAGGTACTGTAGCTTACTATCTTTAGGCAGTTCCTCGCTATTACTATCTATACACAGATTAACTGTGTAAGCTTGGTGAATGTATTCCACCCAGGTGACACTGTCACATTTCCCAATCCATCTCTTCTAGTAAACAGTAATCTTATTCTATTTATCCTACCACAACAACTTTTAAAAGAAAAGATACAACTGAGTACTTTCAATACCTGAGCTTTCCCTAACTAGTGTTAGAAGCGTACCTGGTATTCTGTCACTGAAGTTCTTACTTTCAGTAGTCACCTGTAGAGTTTTCGCTCTTAACCTCCCAACCTTGAGATCCACTGCACTGGATTCTCCCCCCGAGCCGTCTTGCAGGCCTGCAGCCCTCAACAAGACTTATGCACCACGGTGCTGGGTCATCTGATCACAACCAGACTTAACCCCCCTTCTTTCACTCTGCAACTCTCCTTTTTGGAATCTCTCCTCTGCCTGTTCCCAAACAGCCCAGAGGTTTTCCCTTCCAAAACCCTCTTCAGGGTGAGAGGCAGTTGTCTTTCTTTTCAGTTCCATAACTGATTAATTTCTTTTAATAGAAAAGCCTCCTTTTGGAGGCTGCCAGCATTTCATTCAACACATGTGCAAAATAGTTCATTATATTTTCTTTTAACAAAATAATAATGTCTTTTAATAAACGAGTTGTCACCATAATGTTTTTACCACAGCAATTACCGGAAATTACAAGTTACCGAGGTTATTACAGTGACATACTTAGACATAGAGTTGGAATTTGGATTCCTTTGTACCCTACACAATTTTTTTTTTTTGACTGTTTGTCAAGTTATGTTTAAAATTTTGTATTTCTAGAGTGATGTTTTGATAAACCCTTCACCAATAAAAGTTTGAACAAAATATTACTCTTTAATAACACAACGATGTTAATTTTTTTAAAATATTTATCATAATAACAAAATGAAATGACATATTGAATCATGAATTTTGGTTTGAAATTACATGGAACACTCACAATAAAATCTCCATAACCCCAAATTGGTTGTAGGTGTTTGTTAGTACAACAACAATATTAGTATTACTCTCATGCATATATTTATCTTTTCGTAGGCATTTTCTTTTTTCAATGGTTATTTACCGAGAATTTGACCAAAACAAAAATCAATAGACCTCCCATTCATATTTTATTTTCAAACCAACTTTATGCATCACTATTGGGAAATATCAATCCATAAAAGGAAGATCCTCATTATTAGAATTAATGGAGAAAGTTAGTCTTTTCCATGTTTGGTTGTTTGTTGTTGTAGGATAGGATTGAGACCTATGATTAGGTCTAAGATCCTATCATTTAGGGAATGGTTCAAACCACCCTGTTTATGTGCTAGTTTATATGTAATAGGCCTTTGTGAGAAAGAATGTAGAGCGTTCTGCTAGTGGCAGTCTGTAGGTGCAGTGTTTCACCTAATAGTTTCCCAATTTGATTAATAAAGCTGATTATTTATTTTTTTATCATGGTATCAGAGCTTAGGTTGGAACTCAAGGTCAAGGTCGAGTTTGTTGAATGATTTAGTGATCAAGCGTTGTGGGTGATCGAATGTGTTGATCATAGTTGGGATTGTTGGAGCTGCATCCTGCTATCTGATTCATTGTTTGGTGCCCACTGTGATTACCATGATTGATTTTGATTATCGGGGTGAGTGTTGTGATTACCCACCGATTCACATTGACTAGTTGTGGAGTCTATCCTGCTACGGAAATTGTGGAATAGCTCGGTGATTTCTTGATTCCCCATATCAAAGTTAATGTAGTCGGAGACCAAGCAATGAAGGTCGAGATTGTAGTTGGTGCATCCAGAGATCAAGCAGTGAAGGCCGAGATTGCATTTGGTGTAGCTAGAGATCAAGCAATTGCGAGGATGGTCGAGCCTATTTGCTCAAGGCACAAAAGATCATGGCTTAAAAACATCCATGAGATCATCTTCCGATCCTAGAATCTCTATGTGATCAGATCACAAGGCATTAGGGCGGGTTGAGCTGGTAGAGAAGAGGGAAGAGGAGAGAAATCCTCGTAGCAGAGCCTGCTATTTTGACCTCTATTCCCCCATTTGCTCCAAGAAACCGGAACAACAGAATCAACATCCAGTGGTGGTGTTGATGTTGGTGTGGCACTGATGAGAGAACCGTGCTGCAGTGAGTGTGAGAGTGAAGGTTGAATTGTGGAGCTTTCCTAGTTCCGGTGAATTGTGGGCAAGGTCCGTTGACCTGAAAGCAACAGTGGCAGTGGAATAGATACTTGGAAATGGTGGCAACTCTACTCTCAATAGATGCTCGAATAGATCTGTTTCACAGGGCTTTTAGAAACAACCATTGTTGACGACAAGGAGGAACCCACTAGAGAGGAGGCCGAAGTCATGAACGTGTGAGGGCGTTGCTTTGTGTGGAGAAGCATGTGTTTAAGTAGGCTATACAGAAAGCAAGGTATTCAAAGGCCATAGTGGTGTTGCCAAGGTTGAAGGTCGGAGGGTGTTGCTGCTCCGTCATACTCACTGTCTTGCAGCAAGGCTGAAGGTACGTAGCTCGATCTTGCGTGGAGGTTGGGTCTGCATTGCTGGGAGATTTCCTCACAAGCTTTTCCACGAATCTGGTTTGGTGGCACTGTGTTCGTGGAGATGAGATCCACTTGTCGTGGTCAAGGAGTTTGAACGATTGCCTGGTGGTCAGATCTACAACGATTGAGTTGAAGGTCGCGTGGTGGCAGCTTTAATAAGAGGTCGCGTGGAGCAAGATTTTGTGGACAAAGCATTGTTTTGGTTCCTCTGTCCAGCTAGGAATCTTCTCTTGTGGATTGATTGCATGGAGCATGTGAACACTACGTTTAACTGGTGTTGCTATTGGTTTGTGTAAATGTTAACATCGTTTATGAATTAGGAATTTCAATTTGACCTGTGCATGGGACAAAGTGTTGTTTGGATCCCTCATTGTTCGATCAACCAGGTGGCCCATCCTTATGTGGTTGGAGCGTGAGCGCTGTTGGAGCGAGTACTATTGGAAAGTGTATAGTAACATCTAGAGCTGGTCTGTACTAGTGCAGTGGGCAACAAACTGTTTCTGATCGAAGTGTTCTTGCACGCTAGATGTTGGGGAGAAAATAGAAGGAGAAATGGGTCAACAGAGGACACTGAAAGAGTCTTGAAGAAAACTAAAGAGAAAGCATCAAGGGACAAATGCTATATATTGTTTTGTTGAATTTGTTGAAGAGTTTCCAGTTGATGTTGATGGACTTATAGCTGATCAAGTTAAGGATCATGATGCAGATCTAGAATTTAATGAAATCATTAAGAGGTTAATGCCGGATCTACCCTCTTTTTTAGGTATGAATTATGAAAGCTGGGTAACTGAAATTAAAACAACATTATGGAAGGTAAATTTATTGAATTATGTTGAAGATGCTATCAATTTAAACTATGATGGCGGAGATGCATCAACATTACATCTTATAACATCCAGATTAGATGAAAACATCATGTTCAACATACTACCTGAATATGATAAGATTCAAAATGCAAAAGTTTTGTGGGATATTTTAGAAATGAAGTACAGTTTGAATGAGTGCAAATATGATGAAGGTATTGCTCTTGAAAATGATGATTGTGTTTTCAATCGCATAATTGATAGTGAAACTGAACATGTCAACATTGAAGATGCAATGATGGGTGATGAATGTGTGCCTATAATTGACATTAAAACATGTGATGATGAAGAAACAACCATTGTTGTAGAATCTATTTTTTTTTTATGAAGAAAGCTTCCCTGATGCAGAGACCTATGAAGTCAAATTTGATGAGATTTATGTATCTCATGATGAGTAGATTAATCTGATGCGTGAAAAGAATCTTATTGTTGAGTTGTTGTTCAGTGAGAAGAAAAATCTATCTCCATATGTAAATCAAATGTAAGACAACATGTTTACAACAACATAATTGAGTAAAGAGGGTGAAGGCATGAATCAACAAACTATGTCAGCAGAGAGGATGGAGAAATGAAAAATCTCTTGAAGGAGAAGGAAGACAAGATCTAATATGGTCCTCTTTATGAATCTAACATTGTTTTTAAGTGTGTAGATATTGGAATTCAAGAAGAAACAATTGAAAAGTCCTAAGAACCTGCAACATTGGATGTTAGCCTATAATTGAGATCAAGAAAGAGGAGGATAAGAGTTCAAGTGTTTCGCCTTTGGGGTAGAAAACGTAAAAAGGAGGAGAAGCTCCATTACTACCTTATGGCAAGAAAAGTGAATATGAAACTTCATTGATGAATGAACAAGCATGGACTCTCAAACAAGAAGACAAAAATGAAAGCTCAGTTACCAAGTTTTTTATGTACTATTGTAAGCCTAGCTAAGACTAGACCAACAGGCATATGCTATTTTTCCAAGCACCCTTTCTCCATTAAGGGGGAGTGTTAGAATTAATGGAGAAAGTTAGTCTCTTCCACATTTGGTTGTTTGTTGTTGTAGGATAGGATTGAGACGCTGTGATTAGGTCTAAGATCCTATTATTTAGGGAATGGTTCAAACCACCATGTTTATGTGCTAGTTTATATGTAATAGGCTTTTGTGAGAAAGAATGTAGAGAATTCTGCTAGTGGCAGTCTCCAGGTGTACTCTCTCACCTGAGGGCTGCCCAGTTTGATTAATAAACTTGATTCTTTATTTTTTATCACTCATCATCTCAATGAAATGTAATGTCTTTTTGAGGTTCATGTCAAGTAATGGCCTCTACAAAGGACACTCAAGACCCTTCAAAATAAACACTCACTCTCAGACATCAGGGGGGCTACATACACGATGCTAAATACATCACTGTAAAGAAACCATATAGGTGTTTGTCCGTTTCGTGCATCCTTTATGGCAAGAGCTAACCAGCCTGCCATAGGGCATTAAATCCCTGGTTAGCTGCGCCCTTGATATCCCGATAACACATGCATGCGGTGACTTTGTAAATAAAAAATAATGGATGTGTGTTATAGGGATATGGAGGGCGCAGCTAACCAGGCATTTAATGCCCTATGGCAGGCTGGTTAGCTCTTGCCCATCGTTTATTGGCCAAAATTACAAATATTAATGTAGGGTCGTATATCAATGTGTTATTAATTATTAATTAAGGCTATCAATGTGCTATCAATCCATTAATGTGGGGGCCGTATATGTTACCTTATGTGCTATTCATCCATTAATGAGTGAGACGCAAAATTACTCAGCGAATAACTCGTCAAGTCGTCACTACAGTTGTGCCTTTTTACTCCACGGTCATTCACGGGGGCCACTACAGTTGTGCTTTCATCCTCTTGCCGACGACAACTGTCTGTCCCCACATCTGACGCCATTGGGTATGATAGGTGACGCGCTCTAAGTGACATAAAATACGATTTAGAGATGGCGTCATCTGTCTTACATCATCGACTTTTCTGGACATGACTTACCTATTAGTATCACCATATCCAACCCGCCACTTTCGGGGAGTAAGTAGAAGAAAAACAGTGGAAATGACATATGGGCAGGTGGTACAGTGACATAACTTTTAAATACAATCATTTACTATCACCATAAGATTTAGAGATGGCGTCATCTGTCTTACATCATCGACTTTTCTGGACATGACTTACCTATCACTTTCGGGGAGTAAGTAGAAGAAAAACAGTGGAAATGACATATGGGCAGGTGGTACAATGACATAACTTTTAAATACAATCATTTACTATCACCATAAGATTTAGAGATGGCATCATCTGTCTTACATCATCGACTTTTCTGGACATGACTTACCTATCACTTTCGGGGAGTAAGTAGAAGAAAAACAGTGGAAATGACATATGGGCAGGTGGTACAATGACATAACTTTTAAATACAATCATTTACTATCACCATAAGATTTAGAGATGGCGTCATCTGTCTTACATCATCGACTTTTCTGGACATGACTTACCTATCACTTTCGGGGAGTAAGTAGAAGAAAAACAATGGAAATGACATATGGGCAGGTGGTACAATGACATAACTTTTAAATACAATCATTTACTATCACCATAAGATTTAGAGATGGTGTCATCTATCTTACATCATCGACTTTTCTGGACATGACTTACCTATCACTTTCGGGGAGTAAGTAGAAGAAAAACAGTGGAAATGACATATGGGCAGGTGGTACAATGACATAACTTTGAAATACAATCATTTACTATCACCATACGATTTAGAGATGGCGTCATCTGTCTTACATCATCGACTTTTCTGGACATGACTTACCTATCACTTTCGGGGAGTAAGTAGAAGAAAGACACAACCTGCCACTTTCGGGGAGTAAGTAGAAGAAAAACAGTGGATAACTCGTCGAGTCGTCACTACAGTTGTGCTTTTTTACTCCACGGTCATTCACGGGCATCTTGGTTGCGGGGGCCACTACAGTTGTGATTTCATCCTCTTGCTGACGACAACTGTCTGTCCCCACATTTATTTTCCATGTTTCATTCGATTGAATTCATACCACCCTCGCCATTGGGTATGATAGGTGACGCGCTCTAAGTGAACTCAGAACTCAGAAACTCAGGAATTCAGAAATGGGAACTCAGAAACTGAAGAAGGTGAAGAGAATCGAGAGGAGGGAGCTAATAATGTATCAGATCACAGAAAGCAAAAATGACAGAAAATTGAGCTGCAGGGTGAGTTTCGAAAGATCAAACCTCCCCTCTAGCCCTCCACTATGCTCTTTAGTATGGAGTAATTTGTTTGCAAAAGATGTTTGTACTGTGCCCTATCCTTCCTTACCTATATTAGCCACAGTAATGAAGCCACTACCTGTGAAAGCTTGGGATGCCCTAGTGCAACCTGTGTCCCAGAACCCCAAGATTACGGAAAACAGTGTATCAAAATGCTCCTTGCCATCAAATCAATGGTGGTCAATCTTGAAAAAGTAAGAAGACAAAGCTCGCACAACTCCATTGTTATTAATTGTCTGCTCCTTGGATGTTGTTAACGAGTAGATTAAGTTGACCAAGCTTAGTTGGAAAGCTGCATCATGTGTACTATGGTTAAAGATGAGTTAAAGGTATAGGTATAATCTAGTTTTGCAGCGAATGTTAAAAGACATAGTTTATTTATTAGATGTTTTAGAGGTTTTTCTGGTTTATCAGCGAATGTTAAAAGACAGTTTATTTATTAGATGTTTCAGAGGTTTTTCTGGTTTATTTTCGTGTGTAATTGTTCAGAATAAAATAAAGATTTGTTGGAATCACTTGAGTTGTGAATTTTTTATAATCTCAATGTTTTAGAGATTTTTCACTGTATTGAATGAGATAAGTAATAAAAACCTAATTTAAACAACAAAAATCAAATTTTGACTAAATTTTTTTTGAGTAGAGCTATGTTAAAATGATTGAATTTGGGTAGACCTATGTTAAAAATTTTCTCACAGAAAAAAAATAGATATGCTCTGCTGAGACTATTACCTAATATGATAATCTTATTTAAATTGTCAGGGGTGTTGTTTTTATTCAAAACGTTCTTGGCGACAGAATTTCGACAGTGACGCATCAGAATTTCGGCAGTGATGCATGAAAATAGAGTCGTCTAACGAGGCCAAGGAATTGTCTGGAGAGTTAAATGTATTAACGAGGCCAAGGAATTGTCTCGAGAGTTAAATGTATTTAGAATCCAAGTAAAAAAATTTCAAAAAATCTTGTAGAGGTAGTGTTTGAATTGTGTTTTTGATGGTAGAAATGGGTTCAGCACCATCAAAAACGTCTAAAACACCTAAAATTTTGAAGTTTAACAACTATAACTTGGATATACAAAAAGTTTAACAACTATAACTTGGATATACAAAAATCCTGACCGGATTTTCTCTAAATATAACTGGAATTTCCATAACTTTCAAGAAAACTCCTCCGCCTCTTTAAAATACGCTATGAAAAATAGCATCGGTCTATCCACTGTCCGTCTGCCATATTTGTTGACACAGACAAGTACAGCCGAGGCATTTATGGCAATTTCGTCAGATGAAGACAAGCTGCTAGTACACAACGATATCATTAATCCCTTCAAATTTCTGCGTCATTTAAATGGAAAAAGCCAACTACGTGCAACTACAATGTACATTAAACTCTCTCAAGCGATGTTCCTCGAAAGGCTCCAGCGGTCCAATGCCATAGAGAACTAGTTGTAACTGTGAATGATGGGGATGTGGCTATCACCCTTTTTATTTGGGAAACTATTTCTGGTTTCTGCATTTGTTTGAGAGCTTCCTTATAAAACAATGATTTCTCTAACTTTTACTGAGCAAACCGTACTTTTCGGATCCTTTGAACAACTTTCGTATTAGTTTCCATGGCGGAAAAAGCCTCCTCCGTTACTTCCAACTCCTTCAACTACGCGATGAAAAGGAAGAAAACAGTAGTAAAATCATTGCCATCGCCAAATGACATATTGAATCATGTGAATAAGTGGCTTTATAAAATGGATGATTATGCTAGGGTCATTCCTTTTAAAAAAAAAGGGAACTGAGATATATACTTTTTAAAAGGGAACTGAGATATATACATATATCAAGCACATTTTCTAATGTGGCTGTGAGTATATCCTATCATTTTAACATGTCAATTATGAGCCGAATGTATTAGACCACAAAATAAATTTGAAAAAGATGCCATAGTGGAACAAATATTGCCGGGCAACTTAGTCTGATCATGTTTTAGTTTTATAATTGAGAAATTATGTCATTTAACAAAGAAATCTTACAAAATTGTTGCAAATGGATTTCTGAGTTACCATTTTTATTTTATTGGGGACAATTTATTACTGCAACCATTGTTGGGTCATTATTTTCCTGGAAACTTAATATTACAATGCACTAAGTAAAAAATATTAAAATGAAAAAGAAACTCGGATAAAGTATTATAAAATTATAAAACAAGTGCACTGAATCAACCAATTTCTAGTTATTATATTTTTATATGGATGGGAGTTTTTCTTCATTTTAAAAATGATATTTGGGTTAAACTGCTTGATTATAACTTTTCTTTGTTTATGGGCATAATGCATTTCAATCAATAATATACACAGGATAACTACTTTATAACCTTCTATTTGTCTTTCACATCATCCAACCCCTCACATTAATCCATTAATACATAATTTATTATATATCTACTTGAAACAGCTATATATCCTAGTCGGTGCCTTCTCAGAAATCCTTGAGGCGCCTCACAAAGGAACGTAGTCTTCTTAATGACAGAAGAAGGAAGATTGCCGGCAAAGAGAGCAAGGGAACACTTTGCAATCTAGGAAGATGACCGCTGAAGGAAGCAAATGCAATGAAAGATGATCATTTCAATTCCATTCGAAAACGACCGTTGAAAGAAGAAAATGCAATGAAAGATGATCATTTCAATTCCATTCGAAATAATCTAAAAACATTTTTACTGTCTCAATTTGATAAAATACATTTTTGCAATATTGGTTCTAAGACTAATAAAAAAAAATGATAATAAAGATGCATCTACCGGGATAACAATACAAAAATAACATTATGGATTTAGCACTGTTCTTCATGTCCAAAACACCACAAAAATCAACGACATCTCCATCTATTCAAAATACCCAACAAAACGTCACGCCTCAAATGCAACATAGACATTAAAAAGAACCACGAAAAAATGAGATACAGAAGCAAATCTCTAATCTATTTAATACAATACTATAACGACGACCAAAATGTTAAATATGTATTAAATTCTCGTTTCAGCCGCGCAGGGAGGAAAGTGAAAGTCCGTTTCGAGGGTTTGTAAAATTGATCGTATCTAGTTTAGTTTTTTTCCTAACTGTTAAAGCCCACTAGCTGTTTTTTCTAACTGCTAATCTGACAACACACACTAATTGTCTAACATTCAATCTTTTTTTCCTAATTGTTAAAGCCCATTAACTGTTTTTTCTAACTGCTAATCTGACGGCACACAAATCTCTAATCGTCTAACATTCAATCCTAAGTTGCAGAGTTGTCCACGGTGGCAGGTGGGGGAATTGTTTTCAAAGAGTAACACCTTACGGCGTAAAAATGGAATAATTTAACTAAGAGAGGCGGACCATAGTCTTGAAAATTAATTTTACAGATGCTAAATAGAAATTGGGGGAGACCTTCCATGAAATTGGTGGAGACCTTAACTTTGGAGCGCTGAGTTTGGAATGAGCGATGGAAAACTGCTAAAAGAACTGTTTGAAGATCTCATCAAGTTGTCATTCCTATCTTGTTCCTTCGGCTTTTGATTCCGGGAAAGACATGATTGCATCTTCCACTAAGAGAACCCCTCCAAGATGCTATTGGGAAGCAGATGAAAGTTTTCGATGCTGTTATCTCTGTTCAATGAGATGCTACTGGTATACTCTGGGTATATCCAGAGTGTTTTCAGGGAGGTTTAATTTATGATTAGTATCGGTGGTTCAATTCTGGTTATGGTGTAATGATCTATGCGCTGGCTTCTGTCTACTTTCAAGGGTCATTGCCGTGTAGCTTGGTCCTGGACTATGTATTGGTAGCTATTGATGGCCGTTTCCGTTCCTGTTGATGTGGTTGGATTGTTTTTTTTTACAGTTTCTTCCATTCTGGGACCACTTTCTGTTTCCCTCGATTATCGACTAGCTTGGATTGTTTTTCCGGCAGTTTCTTCCATTCTGGGACCACTTTCTGTTTCCCTGGATTATCGGTTATCTACTATGGATGGTTCTTGATGTCTGGACTACTGAGAATGTATTCTCCTGGGTTATGATTTTGATTGACAATTAATCAATCTTCTGATTGTTTTCGCTGCCAAGCCCTTCATCCACGGGGGGGATTGATGTCCTTATTCTTCTCAGTATTGCGTGCCCACATATGTGTGGACGTGTTGGTCTCTGTATACTTCCTGCTGATTTCATTACCATTTGGAACCATTGGATTGACTCTTACTATGTCTCAGCTCTGTGAAGCAATTGGCTTTAGAATTTGTGATAGGTGGTGGTCCTGTAGGGGTTGTTGTTGTATTTGCTGCTGTGAAGGATAGGGTGTTGCGGCTGTTGGTTTTTGTGGTGCCTGCATGTTTTTGGGCCTGCTCTGGTTTTTCCAAGGATCAGAACTTTTCCCGGTGGTGGTGAATTATATGTGATACATGAGTTGTTAGTCCATTAATTTCGTGGTTACCATCTATCTCATTTCTCTGAGAAGGGATGATGTGTGTGGCATGTCCGTTTATGGTTAAATCTTTATTTTATTCTGTTATGCCATCTTCCTAAATTATGTTGATCTCCACTAGCGGTATGTTTCTGGGATGATACGTGGGGAGTTTAAGGCATAACTTTTGCATTGGTAGTTGTATTGTGTGTAGATCTAGATGCTCAGAGGGAATTCTCTCTTACAGATATTTTGACGTTCTCTGTGCCACATATTTATTTACTATAAGTTTGGATATTTTCACCTTTATTTCATTACCACCCACTTGATGGATCACATGGACCCTTTTGAATTAGATACCCACACCTACACACGAGGCATTTATCCGTGCCACGCTGGAGGCGGAGTCACTCTGGGGAACCCATATCGATCGCCACTCGGGGATGGCTCGGGTGATGGGTTGGCTGGGGCCACGTCAGCTTATCTGATGGTGCATTAGGTGGAGATCATGCACTCCACAATACATCTCAGGATCTGTGTGGATATTATCAACTGCACTCGCGACATGGCCACTCTATTAAAATATGCTCTCCTGCGCCTATTCTCAGTTTTGGTTATGACGTTGTTCATGATGGGATGAGCAGTCTTCAAAAAAGAGCTCTAGTGTGTTGATGGCATTTTGCTAATATGGCGGAAGGTGAGATATGGAAGTGGGTGGAAGCTAAATGGAAATGCATCCTAGCTTATATGTCGTCGGTAGTGCGCCTTATGAATGAATGGTATAGCTTCCACTTTATGTGCTAGGAAGACTTGCGAAAAATCAAAAGAATTCCATGGGTTTAGGGGTGGGGATTCTTAGGCCTCCATGAATGGTATATTGGTTTTAACTTGTTGAAGGATACACCTAAAAACAATCTGATTTAGGTTAAATTTCCTGGTTTATCTATAGAATTTTGTATGCTGCAGGTTTTTGTTGGTATAGGTAATACCACTGGGAAATTTGTATATCTGGACCCTCAGTGTTTGGGTGCTCGGGACAAGCGAATTGATTGGGTATTCATTGAAAAAGATTATAGTGGATTCCCTGACAATTTTGAAATCTATTGGGGAGAGACTCATCTGCATCAAATATTGGATTTCTGGGGTATTCCATTTAGATGTCTCATTTGTCACCACACAAGCCATCTGATGGCGCAATGTCCATGTCGTCTGGGTGGCAGACGCACTATGTATCGATGTAAATTACATGCATATCCGGTCTCTGAGGGTGGCGGAAATGTTGCATCTGTTGTTGGCATGGATCTTGGTAAACCAGCAGGTGATACACGTCGTATATCAAGTACACCACCTTTGTCTCTCCCTTGTTCTCTTTCTGGCTTTATGTCACCTAAATGTGTGAATTCGATGCCATTTGAGATTCCTACTTCCCCTTCCTCAAAGGGTACTGGGACTGCTCTATCTGATGAATCATTACCCATGTTGGACCAGAATATACCCCATTGTTCTTTGGACCTGTCCTCATCTGGGGTGATGCCTTCACTTCTGATTTCACATGGTGATATCTCGCCATCACATATCATGTATATACCTCATATCACTACTCCATAGGTTCTTCGGACTTCACCCGAACCCGCCCCACTTCACCACATTCTCCGATTACATCCCCCAACAATTCGACAGATAGTGACCTGGATGGCCTTCTCCTGCGCAAAAATTTACACCTCTGATCTCTCACCGTTCATAAGCCCCCGGGTGCTAAGTCTCCACAAATCAGTCCTACCTTCGCGGGTAACATTACGGTCCGTCATAAAAAGGGTAGGGACAACAGACACTTTTGGGGGCGTGCTAAGACTATCCCTTATTGTCCTTTTGTATCCAATGATCTGGTTGATTTCCCGATTGCTTCCTCCATTCCAACTTGGTCCCTTAGAGAAAATGTGGCCCCATTGGGTTTGCAATGAACTTCATTATTTCTATGAATATCTGGGGATTGGGGGTCGCTCCTAAATTCTTGCCTCTCAAAGAATTGTTTCACTCCTCTCGGCCATATATTACACTTATACAGGAGATTATGCACTCTACACAACAAGCAATTTGTTATTTCAGGTGAACGTTTCCAAACTGGTACATGGTTGCTACTGATGCTACGGGTCAGTCAAGTGGACTGGCTACCTTATGGGACCTCAGGTGGGTTCATATGAGGGCTTTTTCTTGTTTCGTGGACATTCTACTAAATAGATGCGTTCGAGGTTTCCCGGCACATCTTCGTATTCTCAATATATATGCTCCTTACAAAGATCATTACTTTTTTTAGGAAGGATTGGTTGCTTCATAGATTTTAGCATTTCATTCCCTCATCTTGGCAGGGGATATGAACTACACGATTGGCATTGATGAGATATGGGGGGGGGGGGGGGGGGGGGGTACAAAGAGATCGAACTTTATGTCTGATATGATCAAAGAGATCATGATGGACCATTATTTTATTGATATATGTCCTCCCATACTCTGTCCTACGTGGGATAACGGTAGGATGAGTAGTGGCTTTGTGGCGAAACGTCTGGACCGCTTCCTCATTCATGAAGAACTTCTAGACAGACTAGGCACTGTTCAATCAAGCATTATGTGTAGTTTTGTTTCGGACAACAGGCCCATATACTTTTATGGCGTCGAGAGGACCTCCAGTTCAGCTACCCATTCAAATTCAATTGTATTTGGTTACAGGACCCAGAATTTGATACTTTGGTGCGGGAATGTTAGTAGAGGCCACGGGCCTGTGGATCCTCCCCTATGGTAAATATCCTCAATAGGCTCTGGGAATTGAAATTTGTGGTCAAGGAATGGGAGCGAAAGAAACTAGCTCAAATGAAATTGGAGCTGAATGAGATATCGGTGTCCTTAGAAAAAATGCGGTTGAAACTTACCCTCCCTCATCCCTGTAGAAATTTCTCTATAGATCCACTAGCTCTGATACCATGTAGAAATTCTCACAGTAGATTAAACTGATTATGCAATGTACTAAAGAAAAATACTTAATCTAATTCTACAATCAAACTTGCGGAAGCTTAATCGATTTTGAGCAAGATCAAACAGACCACATATAACAGAGAATAAGATTCAATCACACATGAAACATAGAAGAATACTCTGGGGAAAGCCTCAGCTAAAAACCCCGCTACCTGTATTATCATACAAGTGGAAATATCTCAAGATTACACAAAGCTTTAGCTCTCAAGCTATCCAGATCTCAGTACAATCCCTCACTGCTTCTCATAGATAGAATAGGCAACACATATGCCTTCCTTCAGTCCTCCAAGCCTCCTATTTCCTTACGCAGTTTCTCTTGGGTCCTCCAGCTTCCACCTGTGTGATTCTCACCTCACACACTGCTCTAACCTCTGTAGTAACTGCGCAATCCTAAAGGAATGAATTCCTTCTGCATGGATGAGTTCCCTTTATAGGAAAATTCCTCCAACTGATAGTACAATGTCCCTGTCTTTAATATCAACTGGGTCTTTCTCTGAACTGACATGCATGAGTTATTTATGAGAGAATATTTAGTTATCTAAAGTACACTAGTTGCATGCATGCATCAACTAACTGAACTCACAATCAGTTCCACAAACTGTTTGGAACTAATCTAGCTACACTTAACTCAGTTAACTGAGCTAACTAATTACAACTCAAATACAACTCATCCTTATCTCCTTAATTAAGAGATAACTTCCTCAATCAAAGGGATAACTGTTGCATGTCTTCACAAAGACTTCATGTTTGATTTTCACCAACTAATTAACTCAAGATGAGTTAATTAATTATTTTTCAAATAGCTAGTGAGACTAAATTCGAATTTTAATTCTCAATTTTGATTCAAGGACAAATCAAAATTGGAATATATCCCAAAATGCTATTTATAGCAATGCTATTTTTAGCATTTCTATATTTTCTATTTTCAACAGAGTTGGAGTATATCCTGAAATTCTATTTATAACAATGCTATTTTTCTCATTTCTATTTTTAACATTTCTTGTTGCTATTTTCAACACTCCCTCTTAACAATAAAGGAATTCAACTCAATCCCAATCCTAAACCTTTGGAATGTTCTGCATGCAACACTTCTCGCTAGTGTTGTTGCTCAAGCAACTTAGAAACAAAAAATATCCAACCTGAATCAGAATGATGCCTCTATCATCAAAGTCTCTGACTTCTATTGCCTTTGTCGACTGAAAACTCTGCACCTCTATGCTCTTCAGTATCTGACTGCTCTAGCCTCTGTCACTTTGATCTCTGACTGCATTAATCACATTGATTCCTAATGCTGCATCGGTGTTGTTGCTGGTCCTATCTCCCAGCATGCATCCGCACTACACCTCTCATCATGTTGCATTGTGTTGCGCACTGCAACTCAGTTACTAATAAGTAAGTAACTGATCTCCCAACTGACCTCCATGTTGGCCTAGAAACACCCTCTAATGTTGAAGCTCCCTTTGCCGCTCCATCTGCATCCGTCTATACCCACTCAGCCAGTCCTGCTACTCCTCATCGCGGCTCCCATAGCAAGGTCTAATCAAAGAGGTTGGGTACTTCAAGGATCCTACCCCTATTTCAGCCTTCTTGGGACTATCTCTTCACATCGCCCCACCTCACACCTGGAGGTATGGCTGCATGTAATCCCTCTGCCCACTTGGCTCGAAATTTCCCCCTACTGGAGGTCTCTACATGAGTGGATGCCTCCACTCGATCTCCTCTCAGCTTCTCTAGTTGTTGCTACTCCATAACCTCCTGAAGCTGCTTCACCAACTGTGGCTCCTCCACAATTGTCTGAAACTTCTTTTGGCACTGCATGTTCAGAGGTAATGTACTCTCCCTCTTAACCACCAAGTCTCCAACAATTTCCTTGCTCCTCAAGGCTTTGCATGCATCTTGAACCTCAAGAGCATACAGGTTCTTGACTCGTGAACCAATCTGCTTCACTTGTCTCGTGGTGATGTGTCTAAGAAAAACCTTTCCCTTACTAAAGAATACATCATAGCCTTTGTCCTCAATCATCGTGATCGATACCAAGTTATTCTTCACTTTAGGCACATACTTTACATCTATCAAGGTAATGAGAGCTCCATGCTCCCTCTGAAAAGCAATCGTACCTTCACCTGAAACACAGTACTTTCCATTATCGCCCATCTCTATGCACATCTGGAGGCCCTTCTCCTCCAAGGTACTAAATAAACTTTTATCACCAATCATGTGGAATGAGGCTCCACTGTCAATAAACCAACCACAACCCATCATCGATGAAACCATGCATGCGATAAGGGTAAAATCCAATTCGAACTGTGAGGCCAGTGCTTCACCTTCATATCTTTCCGAGGATCCCTTCTTGGATTTCTTCAATGGACAATTTGTTGCATAATGGCCCACCTCATGAAAATTAAAGCATCTCACTTTAGATTCATCAATCTTCTTCTCACCATGGGAAGAACTCGATTTTGAATGAAAATCCTTCTCCTTCCCTTTCCTTGGCTTACTAGCTAAGGTTAGATTTTCTTCATCCTCCTTGGATGAAGAACCATCTCTGGTGCTCCTCCTGATCTCCTCCTGCATCAGATCCGACCATAATCGTTCCCAATATGGAAGTTTCTCTCTTCCATTCACTGAGTCCTAGTAGCTATGCCAGCTCTTAAGAAGACCGAGGAGAGCAAGACTCACATTGTCATCATCGACTGTCATGATTCCTACACTTCCAAGCTCATCTTTGCAGGTGGTGAGCTTGTTCAGATATATAGAGATCGTGTCGCCCTTTTCATACTTGATTTTCCGAAGCTTGTCCTTCAGCACCAGCTTCCTCTAGTCGTTTTTGTTCTGATATAAATGCTTCAATGTCTTCCACATTGAAAATGGAGTCTCCTTCCCATGGGAACTCGAGACAATATGGTCTCTAACTCCCTCCAGAAGAATCCTCCTCGCTCTTGCCACACATTTCTTCCATTTCACCAATTCTTGGGCATTGGTTGTTGCTGGCTTGGGGACTTCTTGATCAATGAAGTCCTTCAAACCATTGTCCTCTAATACCGCTTCCACTCGATCCTTCTAGGCTATGTAATTTGAGCTGCCATCCAGGGCATACTCGAGTCTCAAGCCATTGAATGCCATTGGTGAACTTTGAGATGTGATAAGAAATCGATTCTGTACCCACAATCAAGAACTTCAAAACTTCGAACTTCTCCCTTATTTGTATAATGTTCTCCACTTTGATCACCTTTTCTCTGATACCATGTATAAATTTCTCTATAGATCAGCTAGCTCTGATACCATGTAGAAATTCTCACTGTAGATTAAACTGATTATGCAATGTACTAAAGAAAAATACTTAATCTAATTCTACAATCAAACTTGTGAAAGATTAATCGATTTTGAGCAAGATCAAACAGAACACATATAGCAAAGAATAAGATTCAATCACACATGAAACACAAAAGAATACTCTAGGGAAAGCCTTAGCTAAAAACCCCGCTATCTGTATTATCATACAAGTGGAAATATCTCAGGATTACACAAAGCTTTAGCTCTCAAGCTATCCAGCTCTCAGTACAATCCCTCACTATTACTCACAGACAGAATAGACAACACATATGCCTTCCTTCAGTCCTCCAAGCCTCCTATTTCCTTGCCCAGTTTCTCCTGGGTCCTCCAGCTGCCACTTGTGTGATTCTCACCTCACACACTGCTCTGACCTCTGTAGTATCTGCGCAATCCTGAAGGAATGAATTCCTTCTACATGGATGAGTTTCTTTTATAGGAAAATTCCTCCAACTGACAGTACAATGTCCCTGTCTTTAACCTCAACTGGGTCTTTCTCTGAACTGATATGCATGAGTTATTTATGAGAGAATATTCAGTTATCTGAAGTACACTAGTTGCATGCATGCATGAATTAACTAACTGAACTCACAATCAGTTCCACAAACTGTTTGGAACTAATCTAACTTGACTTAACTTAGTTAACTAAGCTAACTAATTACAACTCATCCTTATCTCCTTAATTAAGGGATAACTTCCTCAATCAAATAGATAATTGTTGCATGTCTTTACAAAGACTTCATGTCTGATTTTCACCAACAAATTAACTCAAGATGAATGAATTAATTATTTTTAAAACAACTAGTGAAACTAAATTCGAATTTTGATTCTCAATTTTGATTCGAGGACAAATCAAAATTGGAATATATCCTGAAATGCTATTTATAGCAATGTTATTTTTAGCATTTCTATTTTTTGCTATTTTCAATAGAGTTGGAGTATATCTTGAAATGCTATTTATAGCAATGTTATTTTTATCATTTCTATTTTTAGCATTTCTTGTTGCTATTTTCAACAATCCCCTGGCATCCATTTTGGTGGAGATTCACTCATTAGATTTGTAACGAAGTCATATTTTGAAGCTTCGGGAGGTGACTTGGAGGCAAAAAATTCGGGCCATATGGATCCAAAAGGGGGATCGTAATACCAAGTTCTTTCATCGTTTTTCCAACCACAGAAGGAAAATCAACAGTATATGGGAGATCAAGGATACTAATGGAAATATATGCCTCTCACAAGATGAGATCTCTAGGGTGGCTACTACACATTTTCAAATGGCCTATGGGAGGCGTATGGGAGATTATGGAGAGGACCAGATATGGGGGGTGGTGAGATACCCATATATGTTCGATGAAGAAGCAAATGAGGATCTATTCAAAGAGTTTACTGCTAAGGAAATATTGGGGATCCTAAAATCTTTCAGAAAGGATAGATGTCTAGGTCCAGACAACTGCACTATTGAGCTATTCACTCATTTCTTTGATATTTTTCAGGGTGATATTTTGGCCATGATCGAGGAATATAGAGTCCATGGGTATATCCATTGCATATTAGCTCGACTTATATTTATCTCATTCCAAAAGGGCCCTCCTCTCAGACTTTTTCGGATTTCTAGCCGATATATCTGTGTAATCTTATTTACAAGATTATCTCAAAAACTATTGCTGAAAGCGTGAAGCATATCCTGTCAAAATTTATATCGCTCGAACAATTTGGATTCCTCCGAAATCGTCAAATACAGGATGCTATTTCCATTGCCAAGGAGTTCCTACATTCTATTCATACTAGAAAATTAGATGTTATGGTTATGAAAGTTGACTTCCAAAGGGTGCGTTGGTCTAGGGATGAAAATTTCTGGCACAAGGATTGCAATTGAGACTCAATGGAAGGTCTTCCTAGGTTTTTTCTTAACTGGATAAGACACTAAAGGTTGGGAAAAGAGGTAAGACAAACATAATGGAAAAATAAACCAACAAGGGAATACATCGTTCCCCAGTGTGATCTCCAATTTGTTATGCAGAATCTATGACTATGGACAAAAGTATCTTCCCTAGGCCTGGTGGACTGACCTAGAACAACAGAAAGAAAAAGGCACTAATTTTTTTCCTTAAAGTAAATAGATAACAGGAAGAAGCCTACCTAGAATTTGTCACATGCATTTCTCCTACTTTGGCTTGAATGCTCCAATCCTAGCTCCAAACGCTATTATTAGAACCCACGCAAATAGATAACACAAGCCAAAGATCCATGAAATCTATGCCACATCATCTAATCACTTTATTCAATAGATCAACATGGTATTGAAATATTTGAAACCATAACATCATATATAGGAAAACAAAGAACTCTTTAAATTAATATAAATGGAGTGAGTTACAACCAAAAATAGGTGTTGATCGTGTAAAAGAGCTCCTCCAAGTTGGCTTGTCCTTTCCTTGTCACAAAGTGCACGTCTAATCACCCTAATGCATGGAAAGATATCTCTCACAACATCATAGCGGTAGAATCACTCTCCAAAAGAAAACCCTTTGCCTATGGATGATAGTAAATATATAGGTCAAGAAGGTATCCTTTTACCAATTAGGGCTTGAGATCCACTCTTGATGGGAGGATGAGATCAAGGGATAAGGGATGAAAACTACAAGGCAGGATAGGATAGGATTCAAGACTTTAATCTGAGTTAAATGGTTACAACAGATCCTGGAAGCTTCTGGAAGAAGAGGCTTCAGGATTCTCTCTCTTTTTCCTGAATTTCTAAAACCAAAGTAGGTGCATAGTGGAGCAACCTGTAGGTGATCAACACCATCCACAGTGGAGCAACCTAGTTGTCAATGTTGTCTAGTAGGAGGCCAGGGAGCGTTGGTCCTTAAAATAACTGAAAGAAGGTGTTTTCAGGCAGAAACTTAGGGATAAGAATGAGTCATGCTTAGGGATTTGTGCAAGGATGATGACAATATGTTGAAGGATGTGAATTTATCTCATTTGAAGGCCTATTGACCAGATGTGACAAAATAGCCTATAACATCCAGAAATAGGGTTAGAATATGAAGAGTAGTAATCATATGCATTGTTGAAAATGCAGCAAGAAAATTATCAGTTTGACTTGCCTTGGTCAAACTAGAGAAAATTCGAATTTCCATTTCAGCAGACAACTTGGATGAGTTAACTTGAGTAACATGGCTTGTGTCACCCAGTTAGCTTAGATAATTTGAGTTGGAAGACTTGATTTCAGTTGAGAATGAGTGATTGTTAATTTATAGCAATCTAATTTAGTTAAATTGAGTTATTTTCAGTTAAACTAGTTCCGACTGTTAGAGGAACTAGTGGAAGGTCAAGTTATGTAGTGTGATTTCAGTCACACTTAGTGATCAACCAGTTAACTGATCAATCAACCCAAAAGAACAGTTTCATGCAGAGAGTTCGAGTTACCCAGTTGAGGTGGAGTTTCCAAGGCAGTGTACTATTAGTTGTAGGTTATTATTAGTTGTATGGGTGGTGCATGCAGTCAGAGGACCAACCTAATGGAACTGGACAATCCAAATTAGGAATTTCCTAATTAATAAAGGGTTATTTCCTCAAGGAGCAATGCAAGGAAATATGAGCTTGGAGGTATTGAAAATTGGTTAAGTGTTGGCCATATTCAGTACGTCAGGTAGAGGGATAGACTATACACTTGCAGGTTGTGCTCAGGCTTGAGAAAGCATATGTATTCATCCATAGTCTTTGATTAATCCAATACAGATAGGGAGGGGTTTTTAGTAGTTTATTTCCCCTAGATAAATCTCTGTGTATGTGTGTTAATTCTTGATGCATGTTTATGATTTGAGCTCTTGATTGTTAATTGAATTCTAAAAAGCAGTAGAGTAGATTTGAGTCTTGTGTTTTAGTAAATTACATGAGCAGTTTCATATATACACATTAATTTCTACATGATATCAGAGCAGGATTCACAATAGAATAGGAATTTTGTAGTTGTTATTGCAGGAGGATCGAATTTGCAGAATCAATTCTTTAGAGCTAGCAGGATGGATTTGTATGGTCTAAGACTTTAGTATTCCCTTGAGGGAAACTCGAACTTTGTTGCTTGGAAGGACCGCATGGAGGCAGTACTGGAGGAAAATGGGTTGAAGTAATTTGTCGAGATTGACATTCGAAAACCAGGATCATCTGCTTTCAAAGATCTAGCAAAATGGAGGAAGTGTGTAACCAAGGCGAGGAGAACCATATTGGAGGGAGTAAAGGACCACATTGTCTCCAACCTCCATGGGAAAGAAATTCTATATGAAATGTGGAAAGCACTAATAGATTTTTTCCAAAAGAGTAGCAACCACAAGAAGTCGACATTCAAGGATAAGCTTCGAAAGATCAAGATGTAGAAGAGTAACTCTATTCAGCGGTACCTTAGCAGGGTCACAAAATGTCATGATGAACTTGGTGGAGTTGGTGTTATTGTTCTAGAAGATGATTTGGTAAACCTAATGATCTTAACTTATGCAAGAATGCAATATAATTTAGATATAGACACAAACACAGAGATGCAGCAGAAATATAACTTCATTTCATTAATATCAAAGAAATGAAAAATGCTTACATAGAAAATATAAATAAACTAGCTCGGGCGATGGTAGCTTTATCTCTGAGAAGAGATGTGGCGGATGTATTTCTATGAACTGTGTTACAATGAGGCTCAGTGGCCTTTTAATCATTGAGAAATAATGAGAAACCCTAAACATCCAAAAACCTAACCCTGGGAGATGAAGAGCAAAAAGCTTATGGGCCCCGTTGGGGTAAGTTGGAACGTCAAATTCCTAGGGTCATAACTTTGGCATACAATCTTCGTTTGGCTATCATAATAACTCTTTTCGAAGATTTGGAAGAGGATGTCAAAACCAACTAGAAAATTGGTTTGGCACTTTTTTGGTCTCTCTGTTTTCCCTAAAAACGCCTTTTATTCCCTTAAAACGACTCGGGAAGTTTAGGACCCAAAAAACAACCAAAAAGGTAAGTTGTGCTACAATTAAGGAAAATGAAAAGAAACAATGGTAGGGGTCCAAGTGGAATAGGTGGGTGGCCACCAATATCCACTTGGATCACCAGGCCTTCTCGGCCTTTCCAAGAGCTGGCATAGCTACCAAGATTCGTTGAACGGGAGGGAGAAACTACCAAAATGGGAACGCTTATGGTATAATTTGGTACAGGAGAAGATAAGGCAGAATACCAAAGATGGAACTTCATCCAAGTGTGATGATGACGAAATTATGCCTTATATCGAAAGGTAAAGAAGGGGAAAGCGAAGAAATCCCAATCCAAACCAGAGTCCGGTCAAGGGGGCAAGAAGAAAGACTTATCCAAAGTTAAATGCTTCAATTGTCATGAATTCAGGCATTATGCCACGAAGTGTCCAAACAAGAAGACAAGAAAGAAGACCTCAGGATGAGTGGAAGGTGAATATTTGGCTTCATAGTTTCAAATTGAATTCATCCTTATTGCATGCATCATGAGCACAGCGATCAGGAGCATGTGGTACTTGGACAATGGTGCCTTGTTCCACATGACGAGAAACAAATATTTTTTTAGTGACATGGAGGAGAAACACCTCAAGATGCACATCAAGATGGGAGAGGATGGAAGGTTTAGTGCGATCGGAATTGGTATAGTCACCTTTCATAGGGAGTTGGGCTCCCATCTCAAACTCAAGGATGTCATGTTTGTTACGGGCCTAAAGAAAAATCTCATTTCAATTGAAATGTTGGAAGAATGTGGTTACGATGTGATATTCACTAAAAGGAAATCATTCATAAGGCACATAGCCACGGGAAATGTGAAGTGGATCGAGGTTCGTGTGAAGAACCTGTACAATCTAGATGTGGATGACTGTAAGCACAAAGGCAAAGAAGGTGCAAAGTTGCGATGTCGGTGAAATATGGCATAGAAGACTTCGCCATTTGTATCATGGCGCCCTAAAGACTATGCAATAGATAACCATGGGCCTCCCCAAAGGATCACTTGAGAAAAAAGATACATGCAAAGGGTGTACCATGGGGAAGGACATGAAAGCCTCATTCCATGATTGGGACAACAAAGCACATGCAGTCCTTGAAAGGATTCACTCTGATGTCTGTGGACCTTTCTCGACAGCCTCCACTGCTAGGAAAAAATATTATGTTATCTTTGGAAATGACTTCTCACGAAAGTGTTGGATATTCTTCATGCAGAAGAAGGATGAGACATTCACCAACTTCGTAGAATTCAAAGCACTGGTAGAGAAGGAAAACGATAAGAAGGTGAAGGCTCTCAGGAGAAATAATGGAGGTGAGTATGTGTCGAATGAGTTTAAATTTTTTTGTGCAAAAGAAGTCATTCGATGAGAGTTGACAACAACCCAAAACCCACAATAGAATGGTGTGGCTGAGAGAAAGAATCATAGTTTTGTGGGAGCAATGAGGGCGATGTTGCATGACCAAGGCCTGCTACCGTATTTGCGGGCAAAGGCATGCAACACAGTAGTATAATTGCAGAACCAGAGTCCTCATCGGATTTTAGGAATGATTATACCAGAGTGTAGAAATTTTGAATAATATGACACATATTCACAGAGATTATCCCGATTATACACTATTGCAAAATACATGCATAATACATAACCTCCTCTACATTGATCATCAATTTACAGAAGCAGAAACAATAACATACGCACATAGAAGCGTCAATCACACATATCAACACAGTATTTTCCCGGGGAAAGCATCTCGCTAAAAACCCCAACTATTTGTATATTATATTGATTGAGAACATGTAACAATACATAGTACAATACTCCTCAAAAGTAATCAGTACTAGCTCCACCTGTTACACACAATACAGCTCAGATCTGGTCTCCAAATATCCTCCACTGCTTGCCTGCCTCCACTGCACAATACCTGCTGAGAATGAATAAGAATGGCTGAACCAAACTCGTTTTTACCTCAAGAGAATCACCCACACTGGGAATCACGTGAGAAGAGGCTATAATCACTTGGTATTGGCCCCATACTGCGCAATTCTCATTGGCATAACTCAATCCATGCATGTGCAAAATCTCATGCACAACTGATAGCAATCTCAACCTCTAACACCTGTCTCCACTGAACTGTACATGCACTGAGTTAACTGATGTATTCTTCAGTTGCATTATGAGTTAATAATTAGTGAATTAATTAATAACTAATTCACACAACTCATCACTTAGTCTATTGATCAGTTAGACTAAATACAACTAGTTCAACTAAGTCAAACTGAACACAACTCCATTAATTGCTCATCTAACTCCACAGAACTCAACCACATGAGTTCTAACTGATGTCCGGCATGCAATAGCTCAACTGACTCACAAGAAAAGCGTATTTCCTTCTGAAAGCTGCATGTGCCACATTTGTAGCTCATCCTGAAGTGCTCCAAGAGAATAAGATAAAGTTTATAGTCTAAATATTACTAAGGGCTAATAATATTTGACTATTTCTATTTTTACCTGACAGTCTAAAAATAGACTCTGATCACTCCTGCTGTGATACAAAAATAGAAGTCCATCTATTTTTCCCAACATGACCAATCATCCATAAACAAGAAACTGCAACTCATAGACCATGATCCATATGTCTAAAAATAGGCATAGTCTAAAAATAGACTTTGCGCCAAAACTAGCCTGCGGGACCACTTAGTGAAGGCGACTCCTTTCCACTAAGCTCCATCATCTTGTTGCATTCTCAACAAGCATTTCTTGTTGCACACTTTTCAACACTCCCTCTCAACAAGAAAGGCTTCCTCTCAAACCCGATCCTGTAACTCTGAAATGTTTTGCATGCAACATATCTGCCCGGTCCACTTTGCTCCAATAACACTTGGAACAAAAACACTCCCAACTAACCACTCTGTTGGGCTAGGAACATTACTCTGATGCTGAAGCTCTACCTGCTGCTGACAAGTGCTCAGTCTCTCACATCTGCACTACTGCAACATCTTCATGCATCTCGCACCATTGCACACCTCTTTGTGCCACCTAGCACTGTGCAAAACACTTGTGCCTCTCGAATTGCTACAGCCTGCATGCTATGCGTTGTCCTGGGATTCCCGACACTGTCGCTCTCTCTGTCGCTCCATCCGCACCTGCCTCTACCCAATCAGTCAGTTCCTGCTACTCCACATCGGGGCTCCCGTAGCAAGGTCTCATCCAAGAGGTTGGGTACCTCAAGGATCCTGTCCCTCCTCCTTGGGACGATCACTCTATATCGCCCCACCTCCTACCTGGAGGTATGGCTGCATGTGATCCCTCAGCCCACCTGGCTCGAAGTTTCCCCCTACTGGAGGTCTCTGTATGAGTAGACGTCTCTACTCGATCTCCTCTCAGCTTCCCCTGTTGTGGCTGCTCCACAACTTCTTGAAGCTGATGCACCAATCGTGGCTCCTCCATAATCATCTAGGACTTCTTTTGGCTCTGCATGTTGAGCGGTAATATACGCTCCCTCTCAACCACCAAGTCTCCATCACTTGCCTCGCTCCTCAAGGCTTTGCATGCATCTTGAACCTCAAGAGCATACAGGTTCTTGACCCATGAACCAATCTGCTTCACCTGTCTAGGGATGATGTGTCTAAGGAAAACCTTTCCCTTACTGAAGACAACATCATATCCTCTATCTTCCAGCATCGCGATCGACACCAAGTTTCTCTTCAGTCCTGGTACATACTTGACATCGGTCAAGGTAAGGCAAGCTCCATGCTCCCTCTGAAAAATAACCGTGCCTACACTTGAGACAATATACTTCTCATCATTACCCATCGCTATGAGTATCTGGAGATCTTTCTCCTCCAAAGTACTGAACAAACTTTTGTCACCAGTCATGTGGAAAGAAGCTCCACTGTCAAGAAACCAACCACTTCCCACCATGGATGAAACCATGCATGCGAAGAGTGTGAAGTCCAACTCAAACTGTGAAGCAAGTGAGGTTGCCTCACCTTCAGATCCTTCCCCGGATCCCTTCTTGGACTTATTCTTTGGGAAATTAGTAGCATAATGGCCCAACTCATGACAACGAAAGCATCTCACCTTCGACTTGTCAACCTTCTTCCCATCATTGGAAGAACTAGATTCAGAAAGAGAAACCTTCCCCTTCCCCTTCTTCGCCTTACTCGCTAAGGCATAGTTCTCCTCATCATGCATAGATGAAGAACTGTCTCTGGTGCGCCGTCTAATCTCCTCTTGCACAAGATCCGACCAAAGTCTCTCCCATCCTGGCAGTTTCTCCTTTCCATTCACCGAGTCCTGGTAGCTATGCCAACTCTTCGGAAGGCTAAGGAGTACTAGACTCACCATATCCTCATCCTCAACAGTTACCCCCACACTTCCCAGCTCATCTCGGCATTGGGTGAACTTCGTGAGATACTGGGGCATACTGTCTCCATTCTCACACCTAATGTTTCTGAGTTTATCCTTGAGCGCCATTCCACCAGCTCAAAACTCAACCGCTTCTAATCTAAAATTCGTGAGAACAAAGTATTTCTTGTACAGAGATCGACTGTATGGGCATTCACCGGATATCTCACCTTTCAAAGGAAGGATGAATCCAGAGGCTACCTGGCCCGATTACAGACTCTGCCTAAAGAAATAAAATGTAAACACTTTCTGAATAATAGATTTGATGATCAATCCTCGCTTTGATATCCTGTAGAACTTTTCCTACAAATCAAAGAGCTCCGATACCATGTAGAAATTTTGAATAATATGACACATATTCACAGAGATTATCCCGATTATACACTATTGCGGAATACATGCATAATACATAACCTCCTCTACGTTGATCATCAATTTACAGAAGAAGAAACAATAACATGCGCGCATAGAAGCATCAATCACACATATCAACACAGTATTTTCCCGGGGAAAGCATATCGCTAAAAACCCTAACTATTTGTATATTATATTGATTGAGAACATGTAACAATACATAGTACAATACTCCTCACAAGTAATCAGTACTAGCTCCACATGTTACACTCAATACAACTCAGATCTGATCTCCAAATCTCCTCCACTGCTTGCCTGCCTCCACTGCACAATACCTGCTGAGAATGAATAAGAATGGCTGAACCAAATTCGTTTTTACCTCAAGAGAATCACCCACACTGGGAATCACGTGAGAAGAGGCCATAATCACTTGGTATTGGCCCCATACTACGCAAGTCTCATTGGCATAACTCAATCCATGCATGTGCAAAATCTCATGCACAACTGATAACAATCTCAACCTTTAAAACCTGTCTCCACTGAATTGTACATGCACTGAGTTAACTGATGTATTCTTCAGTTGCATTATGAGTTAATAATTAGTGAATTAATTAATAACTAATTCACCCAACTCATCACTTAGTCTATTGATCAGTTAGACTAAATACAACTAGTTCAACTAAGTCAAACTGAACACAACTCCATTAACTTCTCATCTAACTCCACAGAACTCAACCACATGAGTTCTAACTGATGTCCTTCATACAATAGCTCAACTAACTCACAAGAAAAGCGCATTTCCTTCTGACAGCTACATGTGCCACATCTGTAGCTCATCCTGAAGTGCTCCAAGAGAATAAGATAAAGTTTATAGTCTAAATATTACTAAGGGCTAATAATATTTGACTATATCTATTTTTACCTGACAGTCTCAAAATAGACTCTGATCACTCCTACTATGATCCAAAGATAGAAGTCCATCTTTTTTTCCCAACATGACCAATCATCCATAAACAGCAAACTGCAACTCATAGACCATGATCCATATGTCTAAAAATAGACATAGTCTAAAAGTAGACTTTGCGCCAAAACTAGCCTGCGGGACCACTTAGTGAAGGCGACTCCTTTCCACTAAGCTCCATCATCTTTTTGCACACTTTTCAACACTCCCTATCAACAATAAAGGCTTCCTCTCAAACCCGATCTTGTAACTCTGAAATGTTCTGCATGCAACATATCTGCCCGGTCCACTTTGCTCCAACAACACTTGGAACAAAAACACTCCCAACTGACCACTCTGTTGGGCTAGGAACATTACTCTGATGCTGAAGCTCTACCTGCTGCTGACAAGTGATCCTTCTCTCACACCTGCGCTACTGCAACATCTTCATGCATCTCGCACCATTGGACACCTCTCTGTGCCACCTAACACTGTGCAAAACACTTGTGCCTCTCGCATTGCTGCAGCCTGCATGCTATGCGCTATCCTGGGATTCCCTACACTGTCGCTCTCTCTGCCGCTCCATCCGCACCTGTCTCTACCCAATCAGTTAGTTCCTGCTACTCCACATCGGGGCTCCCGTAGCAAGGTCTCATCCAAGAGGTTGGGTACCTCAAGGATCCTGCCCCTCCTCCTTGGGACAATCACTCTATATCGCCCCACCTCCTGCCTGGAGGTATGGCTGCATGTGATCCCTCAGCCCACCTGGCTCGAAGTTCCCCCCTACTGGAGATCTCTGCATGAGTAGACGTCTCTACTGGATCTCCTCTCAGCTTCCCCTGTTGTGGCTGCTCCACAACTTCCTGAAGCTGATGCACCAATCGTGGCTCCTCCACAATCATCTGAGACTTCTTCTGGCTCTGCATGTTGAGCGGTAATATACGCTCCCTCTTAACCACCAAGTCTCCGTCAGTTTCCTCGCTCCTCAAGGCTTTGCATGCATCTTGAACCTCAAGAGCATACAGGTTCTTGACCCATGAACCAATCTGCTTCACCTGTCTAGTGATGATGTGTCTAAGGAAAACCTTTCCCTTACTGAAGACAACATCATATCCTCTATATTCTAGCATCGCGATCGACACCAAGTTTCTCTTCAGTCCTGGTACATACTTGACATCGGTCAAGGTAAGACAAGCTCCATGCTCCCTCTGAAAAATAATCGTGCCTACACTTGAGACATTATACTTCTCATCATTACCCATCGCTATGAGTATCTGGAGATCTTTCTCCTCCAAAGTGCTGAACAAACTTTTGTCACCGGTCATGTGGAAAGAAGCTCCACTGTCAAGAAACCAACCACTTCCCACCATGGATGAACCATGCATGCGAAGAGTGTGAAGTCCAACTCAAACAGTGAAGCAAGTGAGATTGCCTCACCTTCAGATCCTTCCCCGGATCCCTTCTTGGACTTATTCTTTGGGCAATTAGTAGCATAATGGCCCAACTCATGACAACGAAAGCATCTCACCTTCGACTTGTCAACCTTCTTCCCATCATTGGAAGAACTGGATTCAGAAAGAGAAACCTTCCCCTTCCCCTTCTTCACCTTACTCGCTAAGGCACAGTTCTCCTCATCATGCATAGATGAAGAACTGTCTCTAATGCGCCTTCTAATCTCCTCTTGCACAAGATCCGACCAAATTCTCTCCCATCCTGGCAGTTTCTCCTTTCCATTCACCGAGTCCTGGTAGCTATGCCAACTCTTAAGAAGGCAAAGGAGTGCTAGACTCACCATATCCCCATCCTCAACAGTTACCCCCACACTTCCTAGCTCATCCCGGCATTGGGTGAACTTCGTGAGATACTGGGGCATACTGTCTCCATTCTCACACCTAATGTTTCTGAGTTTATCCTTGAGCGCCATTCCACCAGCTCAAAACTCAACCGCTTCTGATCTAAAATTCGTGAGAACAAATTATTTCTTGTACAGAGATCGACTGTATGGGCATTCACCGGATATCTCACCTTTCAAAGGAAGGATGAATCCAGAGGCTACCTGGCCCGATTACAGACTCTGCCTAAAGAAATAAAATGTAAACACTTTCTGAATAATAGATCTGATGATCAATCCTCGCTTTGATATCCTGTAGAACTTTTCCAACAAATCAAAGAGCTCCAATACCATGTAGAAATTTTGAATAATATGACACATATTCACAGAGATTATCCCGATTATACACTATTGCGGAATACATGGATAATACATAACCTCCTCTATGTTGATCATCAATTTACAGAAGCAGAAACAATAACATGCGCACATAGAAGCATCAATCACACATATCAACACAGTATTTTCCCGGGGAAAGCATCTCGCTAAAAACCCCAACTATTTGTATATTATATTGATTGAGAACATGTAACAATACATAGTACAATACTCCTCACAAGTAATCAGTACTAGCTCCACCTGTTACACACAATACAGCTCAGATCTGATCTCCAAATCTCCTCTGCTGCTTGCCTGCCTCCACTGCACAATACCTGCTGAGAATTAATAAGAATGGCTGAACCAAACTCGTTTTTACCTCAAGAGAATCACCCACACTGGGAATCACGTGAGAAGAGGCTATAATCACTTGGTATTTGCCCCATACTGCTCAATTCTCATTGGCATAACTCAATCCATGCATGTGGAAAATCTCATGCATAACTAATAGCAATCTCAACCTCTAACACCTGTCTCCACTGAACTATACATGCACTGAGTTAACTGATGTATTCTTCAGTTGCATTATGAGTTAATAATTAGTGAATTGATTAATAACTAATTCACCCAACTCATCACTTAGTCTATTGATCAGTTAAACTAAATACAACTAGTTCAACTAAGTCAAACTGAACACAACTCCATTAACTGCTCATCTATCTCCACGGAACTCAACCACATGAGTTCTAACTGATGTCCTGCATGCAATAGCTCAAATGACTCACAAGAAAAGCGTATTTCCTTATGACAGCTGCATGTGCCACATCTGTAGCTCATCGTGAAGTGCTCTAAGAGAATAAAATAAAGTTTATAGTCTAAGTATTACAAAGGGCTAATAATATTTGACTATTTCTATTTTTACCTGACAGTCTAAAAATAGACTCTGATCACTCCTGTTGTGATCCAAAAATAGAAGTCCATCTATTTTTCCAAACATGACCAATCATCCATAAAAAAGAAACTGCAACTCATAGACCATGATCCATATGTCTAAAAATAGACTTTGCGCCAAAACTAGCCTGCGGGACCACTTAGTGAAGGCGACTCCTTTCCACTAAGCTCCATCATCTTGTTGCATTCTCAACAAGCATTTCTTGTTGCACACTTTTCAACACTCCCTCTCAACAAGAAAGGTTTCCTCTCAAACCCGATCCTGTAACTCTGAAATGTTCTGCATGCAACATATCTGCCCGGTCCACTTTGCTCCAACAACACTTGGAACAAAAACACTCCCAACTGACCACTCTATTGGGCTAGGAACATTACTCTGATGCTGAAGCTCTACCTGCTGCTGACAAGTGCTCCTTCTCTCACATCTGCGCTACTGCAACATCTTCATGCATCTCGCACCATTGCACACCTCTCTATGCCACCTAGCACTGTGCAAAACACTTGTGCCTCTCGCATTGTTGCAGCCTGCATGCTATGCGCTATCCTGGGATTCCCTACACTGTCTCTCTCTCTGCCACTCCATCCGCACCTATCTCTACCCAATCAGTCAATTCCTGCTACTCCATATCGGGGCTCCCGTAGCAAGGTCTCATCCAAGAGGTTGGGTACCTCAAGGATCCTGCCCCTCCTCCTTGGGACGATCACTCTATATCGCCCCACCTCCTACCTGGAGGTATGGCTGCATGTGATCCCTCAGCCCACCTGGCTCGAAGTTTCCCCCTACTGGAGGTCTCTGCATGAGTAGATGTCTCTACTCGATCTCCTCTCAGCTTCCCCTATTGTGGCTGCTCCACAACTTCCTGAAGCTGATGCACCAATCGTGGCTCCTCCACAATCGTCTGAGACTTCTTCTAGCTCTGCATGTTGAGCGGTAATATACGCTCCCTCTCAACCACCAAGTCTCCATCAGTTGCCTTGCTGCTCAAGGCTTTGCATGCATCTTGAAACTCAAGAGCATACAGGTTCTTGACCAATGAACCAATCTGCTTCACCTGTCTAGTGATGATGTGTCTAAGGAAAACCTTTCCCTTACTGAAGACAACATCATATCCTCTATCTTCCAGCATCGCGATCGACACCAAGTTTCTCTTCAGTCCTAGTACATACTTGACATCGGTCAAGGTAAGGTGAGCTCCATGCTCCCTCTGAAAAATAACCATGCCTACACCTGAGACACTATACTTCTCATCATTACCCATCGCTATGAGTATCTCGAGATCTTTCTCCTCCAAAGTACTGAACAAACTTTTGTCACCAGTCATGTGGAAAGAAGCTCCACTGTCAAGAAACCAACCACTTCCCACCATGGATGAAACCATGCATGCGAAAAGTGTGAAGTCCAACTCAAACTGTGAAGAAAGTGAGGCTGCCTCACCTTCAGATCCTTCCTCGTATCCCTTCTTGGACTTCTTCTTTGGGCAATTAGTAGCATAATGGCCCAACTCATGACAACGAAAGCATCTCACCTTCAACTTGTCAACCTTCTTCCCATCATTGGAAGAACTGGATTCAGAAAGAGAAACCTTCCCCTTCCCCTTCTTCGCCTTACTCGCTAAGGCACAGTTCTCCTCATCATGCATAGATGAAGAACTATCTCTAGTGCACCGTCTAATCTCCTCTTGCACAAGATCCGACCAAATTCTCTCCCATCCTGGCAGTTTCTCCTTTCCATTCACCGAGTCCTAGTAGCTATGCCAACTCTTAGGAAGGCCAAGGAGTGCTAGACTCACCATATCCTCATCCTCAATAGTTACCCCCACACTTCCCAGCTCATCCCGGCATTGGGTGAACTTCGTGAGATACTGGGGCATACTGTCTCTATTCTCACACCTAATGTTTCTGAGTTTATCCTTGAGCGCCATTCCACCAGCTCAAAACTCAACCGCTTCTGACCTAAAATTTGTGAGAACAAATTATTTCTTGTACAGAGATCGATTGTATGGGCATTCACCGGATATCTCACCTTTCAAAGGAAGGATGAATCCAGAGGCTACCTGGCCCAATTACAGACTCTACCTAAAGAAATAAAATGTAAACACTTTCTGAATAATAGATCTGATGATCAATCCTTTCTTTGATATCCTGTAGAACTTTTCCTACAAATCAAAGAGCTCCGATACCATGTAGAAAATTTGAATAATATGACACATATTCATAGAGATTATCCCGATTATACACTATTGCGGAATACATGCATAATACATAACCTCCTCTATGTTGATCATCAATTTACAGAAGTAAAAACAATAACATGCGCACATAGAAGCGTCAACCACACATATCAACACAGTATTTTCCCGGGGAAAGCATCTCACTAAAAACCCCAACTATTTGTATATTATATTGATTGAGAACATGTAACAATACATAGTACAATACTCCTCACAAGTAATCAATACTAGCTCCACCTGTTACACACAATACAGCTCAGATCTGATCTCCAAATCTCCTCCGCTGCTTGCCTGCCTCCACTGCACAATACCTGCTGAGAATGAATAAGAATGGCTGAACCAAACTCGTTTTTACCTCAAGAGAATCACCCACACTGGGAATCATGTGAGAAGAGGCTATAATCACTTGGTATTGGCCCCATACGGCAATTCTCATTGGCATAACTCAATCCATGCATGTGCAAAATCTCATGCACAACTGATAGCAATCTCAACCTCTAACACCTGTCTCCACTGAACTGTACATGCACTGAGTTAACTGATGTATTCTTCAGTTGCATTATGAGTTAATAATTAGTGAATTAATTAATAACTAATTCACCCAACTCATCACTTAGTCTACTGATCAGTTAGACTAAATACAACTAGTTCAACTAAGTCAAACTGAACACAACTCCATTAACTGCTCATCTAACTCCATAGAACTCAACCACATGAGTTCTGACTGATGTCCTGCATGCAATAGCTCAACTGACTCACAATAAAAGCGTATTTCCTTCTGACAGCTGCATGTGCCACATCTGTAGCTCATCGTGAAGTGCTCCAAGAGAATAAGATAAAGTTTATAGTCTAAATATTACTAAGGGCTAATAATATTTGACTATTTTTATTTTTACCTGACAGTTTAAAAATAGACTCTAATCAATCCTGCTGTGATCCAAAAATAGAAGTCCATCTATTTTTCCCAACATGACCAATCATCCATAAACAAAAAACTGCAACTCATAGACCATGATCCATATGTCTAAAAATAGACTTTGCGCCAAAACTAGCCTGCGGGACCACTTAGTGAAGGTGACTCCTTTCCACTAAGCTCCATCATCTTGTTGCATTCTCAACAAGCATTTCTTGTTGCACACTTTTCAACACAAAGAAGGCTTTCTTAGGGAAAAAGTTGGATGTGTCTCACTTTAGGATGTTTGGAGCATCTATTTATTTCCATGTCTCCAAAGAATCCAGGAAGAAGCTTGAGCCAACAACTAAGTTGGGGGTATTTGTGGGTTACAAAGAAACTCTTCAGAACTACCATGTGTACCTTCCATCTCTCAGGATGATAGTTGTTCAAAGGGATGCAAAGTTTGATGAGGATAAGGAAATGATATGTTCTCTTGAGAGGGAGCTTTAGTTGCAACTAGATCGGGAGCTTTTGGCTCCAAAGGAGGAACCTTAGGAAGTTGTTGAGCAGCCACAAGTTGAGGAACAAAGGGTGGAGACAACCACTCAAGAAAAAACATCTAGAGAAGGAATAAAATGAACCAGAGAAGCTAAGAAGCTATTGCATGATGCTAGAGAGATTGTGGGAGCACCCACTTCTTAGCGCAGGAAGAGAAAGTCGCCAGATTGGTACACTAACTACATGGCTCTAATGATTTATTTGGTTGAGACTGAGCCATCCTCTTTCGAGGAAGCAGTAGAGAAAACTGTATGGGTCGATGCAATGGTGGAGGAATATGATTCCATTGTAAAGAATAGTGTTTCGGAAGTGATCCCAAGACTAGCAAATAAATCAGTGGTGGGTTCGAGATGAATTTACAAGGTAAAGCATGCAACAAAAGAAAACATAGAGAAGTATAAGGCAAAATTTGTGGCCAAGGGATTCTCTCAACTTGTGGGAATTGACTATGAGGAAACCTTTGCACCAGTCACAAGGTATTCATCCATTAGATCCATAACTGCTTTGTTAGCACAGATGGGGTGGAAGATCCACCAGATGGATGTAAAGACAACATTCCTCAATGGATTTATTGAGGAAGAGATGTACATTGAGAAACCATAAGTTTTTGAGACCTTTGACCGAGAGTCCCATGTGTGCATACTCAAGTGAGCGTTGTATGACCTCAAGCAAGCACCCCGTGCTTGGTACACTAGGATCGACAACTATCACCAGTTTGGGCTTCACCAAAAGTGAAGCTGATGCAACCTTTATCCTATTTTGGTAGAAGGTGGATTGATGATTATTGTCTTACATGTTGATGATTCCATTTTAACGGGTGATGGAAAGTTGATAAGATCTTGCAAGCAGCGCCTTGCAAGAGAATTTGAAATGAAGGATATGGGACTCATGCGCTACTTCCCTGGATTGGAAGTATGGAAAGGAGATGGGGAATTGTTTGTCGCTCAAGGAAATTATGCTAATGAGATACTAAATAATTTTCACATGGAGAGTAGAAAACCCATGGAGACACCTCTAACATCCAATTGGAGGAAAGAGGATGCTACTTCAGGTGAAGTAGTGGAGGCTACCATCTATCGGAAACTATGGGTTCACTAATGTATTTGGTGAACTCATGATTAAGTATGTGCTATGCATTGAACCAACTTATTCAAGTTACAGTCAAGCCAACCAATTTTTTCGGCGGGAAGCTAAGCATGTTCTAAGGTGCCTCAGAGGCACCACCTAGTTTGGACTATGGTACAGACGGAAAGAGGGAGTGAAGTTGTGTGGCTTCACACATGCAGATTTGGCGAGGATTCCATTAAATTGGAAGAGTACTTCAAGAGGAATTTGTAGTGTTGGGTTCCTGATACAACATGAAGCAAATATCAGTGGCACTCAACTCAACGAACGCATAATAGATAGCTGCAAATCAAGCAACATGTGAGGCGATCTGGATGAGAAAGATTCTTGTGGGACTATTTAGTCAGATGATGGATCCTACTGTGATATACTGTGACAACCAGAGTTGCATCAAGGTCTCTGAAAATCCAGTATTTCACGATCAATCAAAGCATATAGATATCCAGTATCACCATCTACGAGATTGCGTGCAGAGACGAATAATGTTGTTTGATTACACTCCAACAAAGGAACAAGATGTAGATATTTTGACAAAGGATTTTTCAAAGAGTTAATTCGAGTTCCAGAGAGGCAGGATCGGGGCATCTGATAATCCATTGCTTGCTGAGAGGGAGTGTTCAAAATGCAGCAAGAAAAATATCAGTTTGACTTGCCCTTATCAAACTAGAGAAAATTCGAATTTCCATTTCAGTAGACAACCTGGATGAGTTAACTTGAGTGACATGGCTTGTCTCACCCAGTTAGCTTAGATAATTTGAGATGGAATACTTGAGTTCAATTGAGCACGAGTGATGCTAATTTCTAGCAATCTGATTCAGTTAAATTGATTTATTTTCAGTTAAAATAGTTCTAACTGTTAGAGGAACTAGTGGAAGGTCAAAATTGTGTAGTGTGACTTCATCCACGCTTAGTGATCAATCGGTTAACTAATCAATCAACCCAAAATAATAGTTGCATGCTTAGAATTCAAGTTACCCATTTGAGGTGGAGGTTCCAAGGAATTGTACTATCAGTTGTAGGCTATTCTGAGGTGTACAGGTGGTGCATGTAGTAAGAGGATCAACCTAAAGGAACTGCGCAATCTGATTGAGTAATATCCTAATTAATAGGGGCCTAATTCCTCAAGGAACATCACAAGTAAATAGGAGCTTAGAGGGCTTGAAAATTGGCTAAGTGTTGGCTAGAGTCAGTAAGTCAGGCAGAGGGATAGACTATACACTTATAGGTTGTGCACATGATTGAGCAAGCATATGTATTCATCCATATTCTTTGATTAATTCAATACAAATAGGAAGGGGATTTGAGTAGTTGCTTTCCCTTAGATAAATCTTTGTGTATGTGCGTTAATTCTTGATGCATGTTTATGATTTTAGCTATTGATCATGAATTGAATTCCACAGAGCAGTAGAGTAGATTTGAGTCTTGTGTTTTTAGTAAATTACATGAGTAGTTTCATATCTACACATTAATGTCTACAGGAATTGTTAGTGGAATTTGATGATGAAGTTAAATTTCTAGAAATATTGATGAGAGAACCTAAGAATGAAATTTTATTTCATTCAACCCAACAGGAAGAAAGCAGCAAATATCATTGGAGAACTATAGAAGATGGAACAAAGGTTGAAAAAAAAGCTAATGCACATGGGTGAACAACAAACTACATGTTTTTGAACAACAATGAAGAGAAGGAAGTAGCCATTTTCATGATTGATTGCAATTTTTGGGAAATTAATATTTTGCAGGTGCAGGTAAATGTGAGAATTTAAAGGATGAAAGTCTATCTTTTAGAAAGAAACCATGGATAAGGAAAAAAGGTTCCTTAAACGATTTTCAAAAGATGCTTGGTGATGAAGAATGGAAGATGAATAATCAAAGGGAAATAAAGACCATGAAATTTTCAAGTTTTGAACCAAGGTTACAATGACGCAGTGTCAACATCATGGATCAATAAAAGGGTGTATTAGACATAAATATTGAGTAGTTATGTATTATGATGAAGAAATTTCCTAAGAGGCGTACCGAAGTGAAGAAAACATTCAACAAAGAAAATTAGTTGATTTCAAGAGAATGCATCAACAAGGAAAATGGAACATTGTAAAATAAATTATGGAAACCAGGAAGATCAAGGACAACAATAGCACATCAACAACAAATGAGGAAGTTCAACATCAAAACATAGGTTTTCAAATATGATTGTGGAAATAAGGAAAATGGATAACAACAAAATAAAGTTTGGGATCTAGGGGGAGAAGAAATTATAGTAGATGCACCTACAATTGAAAAATATCAGACAAAAAAGGTGAAGGGTACAACCAATAGCAGTACGCACATGAACAACATTCCATGAATTTTTTTACTTAGGGAGTCTGACGCGGGAGCACTCTAGGCAACAACAATACCTAGGAGGTATTTCTATCTTTACTAAAGGGAGTGGGTTCTCTTGATCTAATTTGAGTAAAATTAATGTAAATAAAAGATAGGAATTAGTTTTGTTTATGAAATAGAGAATTGATTATATACACTTAGTTGAGAAATGAGGAGATAATTTCCTCATCGACATGTAATACAATATTTGAGGAGAATTCTTAAGGAGTAGGATTTTTCAGCGTTATATTTGATGATTAGATCCATATTTAGTGGATCTCAACCAAGATTATCTCATTGTTATATATCTTAGGAGGATTTTAGGATCCAAAAGATTTTAAGAGTTAGTTTAGGATCTGAAACCAATTTTAGTTAAGTTCTATTTATATAAAACTATGTAATGCTATGAGACATTTTAGAGTGGATAAGAGTTGTGAGAGAGTGGCCAAGGGCAAGGAATTCCCATATTGTAAATCTAGCCCATTTGAAAATATTTTTCTGTAAATAGAATTTTAGGTGTGATTTTCATAATTTGCATTTGCATTTCAAATCCATGTTTTTTTTGTGGTTGTGAAATTGAGGATTTTTTCTTTGAGAATATTGAAGTCTAGATATCCTACCCATGTGTTAATGAAATGAATTTTGATGCTGTATGTGAATCATTAGAAGGGAATGAATATTGTATGATATTCTTTTGATATAGTCACAAAATCATATTAATTAATGTATGTTGATTAATATTGAACACAAATAAAATGAATATACAATGAATAAATTAATCGTTTATAATTATTATTAATGAAAGTAAATGAAATGAATATACACCGCTAAATTATTCATTTATAGAATGAATATGAAACTATAAAAAAAGAAAATGATTATTGGAAATGACAAATTTGTGACCATGAATGACGACTAAAATTTGCATATAAATGATTATTAGTGGCTAATTTATAGTATATTTTCTCGTGACCACCATTTTGGTCATTATTTTATTTCAACTGAAGACTAAAATTTTCATTTAAATGACTATTAGTGGCTAATTTATAGTATCTTATCTCGCGACCAAAATTTGGGTCATATTTCTTTGGTCATTAATTGGTTTCCTCAGGTGATCACATAGTAGTGTTTTTGGTCATTAAATGTGGAAATTATGAATAAATCAATGACTAATTCAATGACCGAATTCACAACTACATATACTAGTAGACAATAAAATTAAGACATCCAATTAACAACTAATTTAAATGCGACTAAATTGGTTACAAAGAGAAGGTATTGTAAATTAGTCACTAATGTCCATGTGACCAAACATAGCCATTTATATGCGATTTCTAATAGTTTTTTTAGTCATTAATTTATGTTTTTCTACTAGAGATAACAAAAACAAGAAGCTAGGAAAATTCATTGAAATCAATCATTGGATGGTATAAACATAGCACTGAATCAAGGGATTAATGATTATGATTCCAGTATAGTGTTGAAGGTGGGATACTCCAGTCTTCCCAAAATAATTGCACTCTTCTATTAGAAGGCTTCACGTGGAGGGTTCATAGAATCAAAGAGTCATTTATTTTACTATTGAGAAATGACCAATTGTCTCCACCATGGACATAAAAATTGAGAAGGAAGAGTGGTTTACGATCCATGCCAACACCATTTTGGCCAATGGATAGGTGTCATCAAGGCACTATGATGGATTATTCAATAACAATTACTTTTATCATAAACAAATTATTATGAAGGCAAGATGATCTTGATAGTGATGATGCATTCATGGTAAGTTGATTCTTGATGTTGTTGAATTTTTTGTGGGGAATAAATATAAGAAAAGATATATTAATAATGGGTTCTATAGAGAGTTTGTAGACCCTTGTAGAAAGAAGAGAACTATTAAAGAAGTAGACATTTCAGAAAATTAATAGTATATTGTGGTTGTAAATAAGGTAAGATTTTCTGAAGGTTATTGTATTGGAGTAGAAGATGAATCACGCATTGTAATTTAAATATTTTCACATTTTCATAGAGCCCCTTTGTGACACTATGGACAAAATTGTTAGCACTCGTATTAAGGAAGATGTATTTTCTCTTGAGGATGTTGAGTCTAAGATATTTAATAAGCTCGCTAGTGTGAAAGCTAAAGATATTGAAGGACACCAAGCTAAAATATTAAATATAAGAAGATCTATCGCCATTCCTCATCTCCACAAGTTTCTCAATTTGGCTGTAAAGCATGGCTTCCCTAAGCCTTGGACGCAAAGCCTTATTGTGCGTATCTTTAAAAATGGGGACAAAATTGTTCCCTCTAACTATATGACCATTATGATGAGCCACATCTTAGACAAGGGTCTCATTTTGGATAAGAAGATTAGTCACTGGCTTGAAATCCACAGTAAAAGAGCTAAAGGATAAGCTAGTTTTAGGAGATACCATTGCCACTCTCAAGATCATTGTTGAGGAATCTCGCAATCATAAAGTTGATCCCTTTTGTTGCTTTGTGGACTTTAGAAACGACTTTGACACTGTTCCTCAGGATAAGCTTTGGAAAATACTTGATGAGATAATGATTCCTTCTGAGTTGAAGGTTGTTGTGATTCGCCTCTACGAGACGATTGTTTCCAAGCTTAAGACCAACGAAGGGTGGTCTAAAGATTATAAATGAAATATCGGGGTTAATCAAGGGTGTCCCTTTTCCCCTACCCTTTTTGGTATTTACATCGATAAGCTATAGGAGTGTTTGGAAATTTTGGGGTGTAAGGAGACCAAGTTTGCTAGTATTATCATTACTCTTCTCCTCTACATCGATGATATCGTTCTTCTTGCTAGAAGCCATGAGGACCTAGACAAGCAACTTAAGACTCTTCATGGCTATTGCTCCAAGATGGGTATGGTGGTTAATACCAACAAGACTAAAATCATGATAATTAAATCCAAAAAGATCACCCATGGAAATTTCGTATATGATAACAATTTCTTGGAGGTATCTTCTTATAAATATTTGGGTATTGACATTCTTTATCAGCTCAACTGGAATTACAACATTGTGAAAATTATTAGTGGAGGTTGGAAACCTTATTATGAGCCTAAAAATAATTGTAAGGTTGTCGATCTTTGTATTAGGAGTAAAAAAAGGTTCTTCTTTGAGACCCTCGTCACCCCTGTTGTCCTATACAGTTGTGAAGTATGGCATTGCAGTATATCTAGAGGGTTGTGGAGAAACATTAAGATGATTCAAAAGAAATTCATAACCTACAATCTCAGGATTAAGGGAAATACCCCCAATCCTATCCTCTTGGTCAAAGTTAGCCTCTCCCCTATTGAAAGCAGAGCTATGTTTAAGTATCTAATGTATAAGGAGAATGTTTACAACATGGAATCCAAGAGGATTTGTAAAATTGCTTGTAACTTTAGTCAAAACCCACACCTTCGCCTCAAGCGTGGGTGACATGAGGATGCCCAGTCTTGGCTCAACCATGGGGGGGTAAATGAGGAGATCATCCTGGGAAGAAAGGATAGTGTCAAAGATATTATCACCTCCAAGTCTAAGGATAAGTTATGGGATGATAAGGAGTTGGAGGGTAAAATTAAACTAAGATACTATAAGGAGGTGATCAACCCCAACCTTGAGAACCAGAATTATCTTTCTATTTTGACCAACTCGAAGAAAAAGATGAACATCGCTAAGATTAGAACTAATTCTCTTGAGCTTTGGAGTGAAACTGGGCGGTGGTCTACTCCCAAGATCCCCTGGGACGATAGAATTTGTCATCTTTGTGATACTAAGAGGGTGGAGGATGAAACACGCTTTCTTTTAGATTGTCTAGCCCTTACTCACATCCGCTCTCATTTCCTTAACATCTGTCACACTTCCAATCTTCTTGACTTGTTAAGTCAGGGTGAATATAATGATCTTGGGGTGGTTCTTTCCCTTATTTTTTAGCATAAAAATAAGATTCTAAAGAATTACAATTAGATTCTTCCTCTTTTTAGGATCAAGTAGATTGCATTGGTCTTAATGCACCACCACCACCACCATGGATTAAAGAGGAAAACAAGAAAATCATTTCAAACTGAAATTTTGTCACCTTAAATCTCTATTTTATATATATAATTATATATAATTCAACATAAAAACAAAAAAGGCATTTCAAATAAAAGTTTTGTCACCTTGAATCTCTTTAATAATATATATATATAATAAATATTTTTTCTAACTAAAAAATAATTACAAATATTAGTTTAAAATATAATAATCGATAACAAAATGAATAAAACAATCAGAGAAAATGCCCATATCTTCATCATAACCCGACCCTATCATTTTAATATTCTTGAAGTTGAAAGCTATCTACAAAATATTTAAATGTTTCGAATATTTATTTAAATTGAAAAAAAAAATTATCTACAAAATATTTAAATGTTTCATATATTTATTTAAATTGAAAAAAAATTAAGAACAAACTTTTAAATGATGTGGAGCTTTGTTAATATTATAATTTTGAAATTAAGAGTAATATTTATTTGATACTAAAATTATTTAGTCAAGTAAAGGTGTAAAGGTTAATGTGGTCTTTTTAATAAGGTAAAGAGTTAGTGTAGTTTATATTAAATATTATTTTCATAAATATTGATAATTTAAATATTTATAAAATTAATATTTCTTAAATCACAAGTAATTTTATAAATTATAAATATAATTTTACTATAATATATATATATAATAATAATAATAATAATTAATATTTAATTATACATTTTTCATGATTGCATAATGATTAATAATTTTAATAATATTTATTTGTATATTATTTTATTTACCTAAATTTTTACCATCTATCTTTTTAACAACAAATATAATTATAATTATTTAATTTTACATAATTTCAGGTTAATAATTAAAAAATCAAATTATTTATTAAAATCCTAATTAATATTATAATATTTTGTTATAAATAAACAAATTCAAACATAATTTTAATTAAAATTATATCTACTTTTATTTAATAAATAACAAATATTGTTATTATTAAGTATAAAAGTATTGATTATAATTAAAATAAAGATAACAAAATTTAGCCATAAATATAATCAGCCAGAGCTAAATCATTCATCGACCATTCACTTGTTCCGCAAGTATATGGGAAATACATTTTGTTCAGAGGGAAGATCAACATATGGCCGAAGCCCACAGATAATTACATATGGCCGAATCCAGCAGATGAGCAGAATTTTGGCCGAAGCCAGCAGATGAGCAGAATTTTTTGCCAAAACCAGCAGATGAACAGAATTACGGCATAGCTGTCACAAATACACCATAACACGGGGCCTCAACCACCACCGCAGGAATCTATCCTGGCTGGGAGAAGCGAAAGCCATCCGCCCCAGCCATCATGTCATGCACTTAACGTGCAAGTACATGGGAAATACATTAGCCCTTTATTGAATATACAATCCAGATTCGAGTGTATGGTAGGAAAATTGGAAATACATATTATCCGCAAAGTGTGCAGTACATCGTAGATACATCGAATCTGAATCCGATTATGAGAATTTCCACTCAGCTCGGACTCCAGCCAGGGTCGCATTCAGCAAGAATACAGAAGCTCTAATGTAGTGTCCACAGGTACCATACCACCACATCGGTTTTCCACCACCTAGCGAATCTTGTCTTATTGCATATTCACAGTTATCGATGATTAGAAAGGAGGTAACCCATTTCATCAAAACGAGACATTGCAAAGCACTATAGATCCATCTCCCGAAGGCTTTTATACCCACAACTCTTCCTATTGCGATGCACCCTACCATGTAAAGTAACTGTAAACCAATGGTTGCACAAAACAAAATAATATTTGCCCGATCAATGATTAGCCTTCTTTTCCAGGAACAGAATCCCCCAAAACAGAGCCGCCTTCTGATTTGCAAATATAATTTCAAATCAAAGGCATCCATTACCAAAGCAATAGAAATGGCTACCATTATCACAATAATTCTACCTTCAGAGGGTGCCATAGAAGGAACCTGATACCATTGGTCAGCTCTTCCTTCCTTCGCAACCAGCGCCGTCCAACCAATACAGCAAATGCAGGCCGAAAGAAACCATAAAGTGTGCATTATACTAATCTGAAAAGCAGGTCTAAAGAAAAACACTTGGCATACATTGGTATTATTGGCATTAGACTTCACGCGGGCTCTGGTTAGATACTTATGGGGGAAAATCTGGGGGTAAATTTGACGACCTGAAAGAAAACGTGAAGAAAGATAGGTTGAAACTGACCGTTTCGCCAAGACGGTACTGGAGAAACCGTCCACTTTGAACCAGAAAGTTAGCACAAAGTTGATTAATGGTTCTGCCAGATATGGCACTATTGCTAAGGAAGCAAGGCTGTATGTTTCGTCTGCATCGCATTCTCCATTCCGGTTCTTGTAGTTTTCAAGGGCAGAAGACGCGTTGGTTCCACCTTCTCTGAATACAACTCCTCTGAATTCTCTTTCTTGAGGCTCGAATACTCTGATCAGCTCATTTGTCCACTTGTCTTCGTTAAGTGGACGCACTGGAATACAGATGCAAGCACCCACTTTAGGAATGGATTCAAGTATTTCACAGACCGCAGCAGGGGATTCCAGGTTGGGGTCACCCTCTTGCAATGTATCATTCTCCGCATGCAACAGCCCCTGGTTGCAGCCATGGCAGCCCTTACTCAGGCACAACAGAGATGGGATTAGGCAGTGGGAATCAGGCAATCTTTTCAGTGTTCCAGGCAGCTGACGAGCAAGCATCATTGTGATGTCTTCCACTGTATTGAATACAATGCAACCGCATCTGCCGTCCCGCTTTTCTGTGCACCTACAGTTGCGGAAATCTTCAGTGAAAGGGCGGCATCGCAGAAAGATGGAGTGCACATCAAATGCGTTGGAGATACTATCCATGAATTTTTTCGCCCCCGAAGTAGCGGGATAATGGAATGACAACATTACGACGGAACATTCCTGTAGATTTTTCCCACATGTAGTCATTACTTTCAAGCCATTTATGTTCTCCTCCTCCACATTTCTAATGAGGACCATTCTCTCCTGGGCAACGGTTTCATAGGAATGTTTGCCTCGTAAAATTAATTTAAAGAAAACCCCTAAATTGGCTAAGCATATGAGTCCTAGATCTGGAAAATTAACAGCACTTGTAAAAGCTCCACCCACCTGTCCAAATACAAGACCGCATAGCCATCCCAACCAGCAAACTATTATGATAATGGAGGAGCTTATAATATATCGGCTTTCCCTCAATACATCCATCGTTACATAAAATTCAAATCCAAGTTTCCCAAACTGTCTGAACCAAAAAACTGGTACTACTTAACTCTAGCTTCTTATGCTGCCAGCAAATTTCAACGGCAAAGTTGTTTCGATACAGACTGCCAATGCATATCCCTTTATAGCGGTCGGGAGGGTGAAACATTCCAACCTGCCGTCAGCATCATAAAAATGGAATGGGAGTAGCTGAATAGAGTTTTGCTTTATCGGAATAAACGCGTAACAGGTATTGAGGTAGCAGTGGAGGTGGTCCCGGAAGGCATATTTTATTTAGTGTGTGGAAGGAAAAAGGAAAGTGAAGTTTGATGAGAATGAAAGGAAGATTTTGTCAATCAAATGTTTAAATAATTAGATTTTGCTAATTAAATATAATTAAAAATTTACACTCAGTTTTTAATACTTGCAGTGCGGGTTACAGATATATTTAGTTTTGTTTTGATTTACATTTTAGTTTTGTTTTGATTTACATATTAATTTATTTTTGACAAAAAAATTATGTGTTTTATTCATAACATTAAGAATTTAATTTTTGTTAATTTTTATTATTATTTAAATTTATTTATTTGTAAAGTGATTGGTTGGGGTCTATTATTATAAGTTCTTTAATAACTTCCATTTTTGTTAGTTATTAATTTTTTGTTTTTAAATTTATTTCTTTCTTATTTAACTTTTTGATTTTTCTATTATTTCCATTTTTATTATATATATATATATATATATATTAAAATGTATGTACGTGAATATAAACAATATTAATGAATCATATTTTTTAATTTTTGGTGATGACATTTAACAATACAACAATTAGTTGTTTTACTTTTTGTGATGAATTTTTGTTTTTTATCTTTTAGTTTAATTAAACTATATTCAAGTTAAGGAGCACGTACTAGCTACTATATAACCCTTATTTAATATCATATTATATACAAAATTAAAATATTAAAATATACATTATTTTAATAAATATTATTTAAAAATATATATATATTATATAAAAAATAAAAATATTAGAATTTATATTATTTTAATAAATATTATTAAAAATTTAATTTTAAATGATGTTTTATATGTGCTTTAAAAAATGTATATTGGTGTATTTGTTATTTTTAATATGACAAAATTGATATAAAGTAATTTTAGTTTTAAAGTATTGTTTTACATACACATTTTATTTTATGATGGATATTTTAAACAATGACATAGTTTATTGTAAGGAATATTTGTCATTCATAGTGTTTTGGGTGTTCTTAACAATGACATAGTTTTTAATGGGGATATTTGTCTTTCACAATATTATGAGTGTTCTAAGAGTTTTTCATATGATAGACGCTTTTCAAGAATTTGAGTATTAAAAAGGAAGAAAAATATGGAAATTAAGTTTTAAATGAGACTTTCATGACTAAAAAGTTAATAATAATGTTTTAAACTATTACACATAGTCAATACTCAACATACAAGTAGATATGGGAACCAATATGGAGTTTTGTTCACTCGGGATAGAACTCAAACAATAACTGGAGAAGAAATTCATGGAAATAGTCCCTAAACTAAGATTCTTGTGTTAATGGATCATGATCAAGTTCGCGAACATGACATAAGTCATTTAAAGTGAATCTTCAACATACAAGTGGCATATGGGAGCACTTGGGAACATTTTGTGTAGTAGAGATGTGCTTCAAGACAATTATCATAGTAAGGGAAGAAAATAAGGCCCTTGCACTAAAAATGGATCTCAAGGGCTCATTAGCCATGAACATGACCTCAAACCATAATACATGCCTTTGAGAAGGGGTCTTTGGCCTCTTAGTATAATATGGGTACCACAATGACATATTATGTCCTAGGTATGGGTTTTAAGGAATTGTCCATGGTCAAAGGAGGTCAATAAGATGCTTTGGACCAAGATGAAACCTTTAAGAACATGTGCTCTATAAGGGATAATCATCTTCCAAGTGTGATAAGGGTGTCATTACGACATTTTGAGCGTCATGGATGGTCTCAAGGCCTTAATCATCACCAATAAAATATTGTAGTTTACACTTTAATTTTACATCACTTTAATTTCTAATTTAGACTATAATTTCTTTTTACTTTTAAGTATGAAGAAGATGTGTTATTCCTTTTCTACTTATATGGACTTGACTAGTAGCATCTAAAATAGTAATAATATATATATATATATATATATATATATATATATATATATCAACATCTCTCTCACACACACACACATATATACATCTCACACACATATAAAACAAAAAAAAATCAAATATATATATATATATGACTTTTTTTTGTTTTATATGTGTGAGAGATGTTGAAATATATATATATATATATATATATATATATATATATATATATATATATATTTCAACATCTCACACACATATAAAACAAAAAAGAGTCATATACAAAAAAGGGTCATATATATATATATATATATTCAACATCTAATACACAAAACAAAAAAAAGTTAACTATACATAAAGATTTTATCATATGGAAATATGCTTTTTACTTCTCAATATGATGAGGAAATGTACTTAACAAAAATAATGATTGTAGCTTAGCATAGTACTTGCCTCTACCCTTAATTAATTGATCAAGTTAACTTAGAGTCCGCATTTCATTGTTATTTTAAAATGTTTTTCACAATCGCAATATATCATTATTCTCACACAAAGAAAATCTGCACTCCACACAACGAAAATCACCTCTACACATCTTCTTTGCTTTTGCAAAACTTCCTTCACACAACTAATCATTTTGCCTCTCCTTTATAATTATTAATTAAAATAATTAATATTTTATTAAAATAAGAAAAAGTCAATAAAATAAAATATTTCTACGTTAAAGTATGCTTTAATAATGGTCTATAAAATGACATGGCAGAAAATTGAATTAATACATTTAATTGAATTGATAAGATTGGTTTTGAAATTTCAAGATACGTTGCTTCGTAGGTTTACTGGGACTTTCGTTATAATAAATTTTGAAAATAGTCATCAAAATTTTTGGTAATTTCAAGATACGTTGCTTCCTAGGTTTACTAATTTCAAGATACGTTGCTTGTAGGTTTACTGGAACTTTCGTTATAATAAATTTTGAAAATGGTTGTCAAAATTTTTGGTAATTTTAAGACACGTTGCTTCCTAGGTTTACTGGAACTTTCGTTATAATAAATTTTGAAAATAGTCATCAAAATTTTTGGCCTATTAAATTTTAAAAGATAATTTAATAGACTACAAGATCATGGCTTGTAATAATTAAAAAATAATTTAATTAATAAGTAAATAATAATTTAATTGAGTTAAGATTGTATCATGGAAAAATGGTTTTAAAAGTATGAATTTGTTGGTTAATATGTTTGGATTGTTAACTGAGCGCAGGAATGCAAAGAAGTACGGAGAAATCACCATTCTCCGCACCCATGTATAATATGGTGCATTTGAAATCACAGTGTGAAGATGCAGAGGTAAGGTGTTTTTTGCATTTTTTTACTACCCCATTTCGTATCTCTTTATAATAATTTTAATTAAAAAGTTAGAAGATAATTGTAGTTAGCTCTATTTAGTAGTCATCTTAATTATGGTAAGTTTTAATTTTATATTTAAATTATTTCCAAATGAATTTTTGAAATAGAAAAATAAACAATGTTGAAAACATAAAATATATACAGAGTTCTGGAAAACCAAATTGATGTTTGGTTCAATGTTATAATAGATTATATATATGTTTAAACATTCATAAACTCTCATCCATTAATCCTGAATTAGATAATAACTATAGTTCTCTAAACAAGATCTCCAAAATACCTTGGACAAAAACCATCATTGCCTAAAACCATCTACGAAAGCCATCCACAAAGCCATGGCTAGGTCTGCCCACCATCCTTGAGTCTGCTTGAAAAAAAAAACTTGAAAAAAACCAACAAAAGTAAAAAAGGAAAATATTTATTTTAATAATAATAATAATAACAATATTTTAAATTCATGGTCAAACCAAACATTAAATTGGTGTGTGAGCTCATAGGATAAGGATCGACCTCCCAAGAACAATTACAACAAGTGTAATATGCAAAATTGCTTAGTACGTGCCTTTTATTACAAAAATAAGAGATAGTAAAACATTTTCCCTCAGAACAATAATAAGGTACTATAATATAGAATTACTATATTAAAAAGCTTGGAATATAAATTAGTAACTTTTACAGGGTTAAAATATTTGATTTTTAAATAAGTTATGGTTTTTGGGCAAGTGCTATTTAAAAGGAAAAAAAAAAAATATATATATATATATATATATATATATATATATATATTAAACTAAAAATATGAATGGTTTGAATTGTAAAATATAAAAAAGAAGTGTGTAATATTCGAATTCAAGCTTCTATGATCCATAATTTTTTAATTCATGAGAATTTTTGGAAAAAAAATCCTGAAAATGAACCACACTGACCTGTGATAATAAGTACATCATTGTATAATGAAAGTGCTTAGAATGGCGTAGCTTCCACTATATTCTCATGCAGCTAACAAATGGAGAATAGTTTTATTACCTTCATCTCTTTGTTTGGACAAGAGTTTAAAATATTTCCATATTAAAGTATGCTTTAATCATGGTCTATAAAATGACATGGCAGAAAATTGAATTAATATTGGAAAGATAACTTTTAATTTAATTGATAAGATTGATTTTGAAATTTCAAGATATTCTTTCTAGGTTTACTAGAACTTTCGTTATAATAAATTTTGAAAATAGTCATCAATATTTTTGGTATATTAAACTTTAAAGGATTATTTAATAGAGTCCAAGATCACGGCATGTAATAATTAAAAAATAATTTAATTGCGTTAAGATGGTATCATGGAAAAATGGTATATTAAACTTTAAAGGATAATTTGATAGACTACAAAATAATTAAAAAATAATTTAATTAATAAGTAAATAATAATTTAATTGAGTTAAGATGGTATCATGGAAAAATGGTTTTAAAAGTATGAATTTGTTGGTTAATATGTTTAGATTGTTAACTGAGTGCAGAAATGCAAAGAAGTATGGAGAAATCACCATTCTCGGCACTCCTGTATAATATGGTGTACTTAAAATCACAGTGCGTAGATGCGGAGGTAAGGTGTTTTTTTTCTTTTTTTACTACGCATTCGTATTTTTCTGTAATATTTTTTTTTTAAAGGCATCGTAGTTAGCTCTATTTAGTAGTCATCTTAATTATGGTAAGTTTTAATTCTATACTTAAATTATTTTCAAATGAATTTTTGAAATAGAAAAATAAACAATGCTTAAAACATAAAATATATATAGAATTTTTCTCCTAAAATTCAAAGTGGGAAAACCAAATTGATATTTGGTTCGATGTTACAATACATTTTATACATGTTTAAATGTTCATAAATTCTCATCCATTAATCCTGGTTTAGATCATAATTATAGTTTCTGGAAAGACCGGATCTACAAAATACCATGGACAAAAACCATCATGCTTAAAACCATGTGCTAAAACCATGCACAAAACCATGGGTAAGTCTGCCCACCATCCTTGAGTCTCCTTGAAAAAAACTAACAAAAGTAAAAAAGGAAAACATTTATAATAATAATAATAATAATATTTTAAAGTCATGGTCAAACCAAAAATTAAATTGGTGTGTGAGCTCATAAGATAAGGATCCACCTCCCCATAACAATTACAACAAGTGTTATATGCAACTTTGTTTAGTACATGCCTCTTATGACAAAAATAAGAGATACTAAAATAATTCTCTTGAGAATAATTATAAGGTACTATAACATAGAGTTAATATATTAAAAAAACTTGGAATATAAATTAGTACCTTCCTTTTATAAGGTTAAAATATTTTGATTTTGAAATGAGTTATGGTTTTTGGGCAACTGGTATTTAAAAGGAAAAAGAAAATATTAAACTAAAAATATGAATGGTTTGAATTGTAAAATATAAAAAAAGAAGTGTCTAATAGTAATAATAATGGTAATAGTAATAGTAATATATATTAAAAAATTAAGTATAAAAATGTTATTATGAAAATTTTAAAATTTGAATTAATTTTTATCTAGATAATATTAATAGATATAAAAAGATGAAAGTATACATATATTCGAATTTAATATGTTAACTTGAGAGAAAAAAACACAACTAAAAACCAATTCATATATAATTTATTTTTTTTAATAAAAATATAAAATAAAAATAAAGTATTATATTAAATAGGTAGAAATATGGAAATAAATATTGAATAATAATTACTTTGAACTATACAAATATAAAATATTTGTATATGAAAAAAGTTAAGCATACCAATAAAATTGTAAATCAATATTTAAAAGTTTTTAAATAAAATATACACAATAAAATTAATTAAAAAAATAAAACAAAACAAGATATAAACCAATATTTTATAATATTTTATTCAATACTACTTATATAATAATAAATCAATTATAATATATAAAATAAAAAAATGAAATTCAATGAAATATTTTATAATATTTTATTCAATACTACTTATATAATAATAAATCAATTATAATATATAAAATAAAAAAATGAAATTCAATGAAATGAATTAATCATTTAATTTGTTAAAATCACTTAATATAATTATCATAGAGTAACTAATAATAAATACATTTGATTTTTTATTTTTTTTAGAATTAGTTTAATGTGTGAAGTATTATCTGTATTAAACATTTAATTTGTTAAAACCATTAAATATGATTATCATAAAATGACTAATAATAAATACATTTGATTTTTTTTTAAGAATTGGTTTAATGTGTGAAGTATTATCTATATTAAATATTGTACAACATTTAATTTTTACATTTTTTTTGAAAAATAATTTAATCTTTTAAATATTTTTTATAAATTAACTATTAAATAATATACCATTTATGAATAGGTGATATATATTATTTATATTAAATAATGTACCATATATGAATAGATAACATTTTAATTTACCATATATGAATAAATTACAATAATGTACTATTTCTATGCTTAGCACTCTTTCATATCAATGTTTACCGTGTGAAATGAATGTAAAGAAAATTGCTAATTGGCTAAGCATTTTTTTTATTTTTATTTTAAAGGGGTGGCTAGTCCCCTGTAAAAGCATTTATTAGGCCATTATGTACAATATATTACAAGTATCCAAGCTGATAAACAGCACATCCATCATACATCATTGATCAAAAATTGCTGCAGAGCAGCTCACGATAGGGAATCGAAACCGGACGGGGCGCGCATAAGCCAGCAGCCCCGCGATTCAACCATGCACCCATGCTAATTGGCTAAGCATGTGAGTACTACATCTAGAAAATTAACAGCACTGGTAAAAGCTTCACCTTCAACCTGTCCAAATGCAAGACCTCACAACCATCCAAAGCACCAAACTATTATGATAATGTTGGAATGCATGATATGTCGGCTTTCCCTCAATAGATCCATCATTAAATAAAATCTAAATCCAAGCGGAAGTAGTTTTTCCCAAACTCTATAAACCAAAAAAACCTCTTAGGACTCAACTCTAACTTCTTATTATCCCTGTAAATTTGTATGGCATAGACTGACCACCAATAAATTCCGCTTTTACGGTAGTGGGGAGGGTGAAAGATTCCAACCTGCCCACAGCATCATAAAAATGGAATAATTAAATTGAGAGAGGCGGACCATAGTCTTGAAATTTAATTTTACAGATGCTAAATAGAAATTGCGGGAGACCTTCCGTGAAATTGGTGGAGACCTTAGGCAAAGGAAAAACCTGTACTTTACTCTATCAGCCGGGTGCTGGGTGGAAATTGGTGGAGACCTTCGGCAATGGGAGATCTTCACAGTACTCAGCGGGAAGCTAAATAGAAACTGGGAGAGACTTACTCTGAAACTCGTAGTTTAACAAGGTGGAGGAGTTCTCGGAAAAGTTATGGCAATTCCCGTTATATTTAAAGAAAATTTGGCAAGAATTTTTGTAAATTCAATTTATAGTTATTAAACTTCAATATTTTAAGTGTCTTATAATTTTTTGATGGTGCTGAATCTATTTTTAGGTGTCTTAAAATTTTTGATGCTGCTCAATCTATTTCCACCATCAAAGACAAGATTCAGACACTGAGTCTACAAAATGTTTTGAAATTTTTTACCCAGATTCTTGACACTTTTAACTGTAGTAGCAGCTCCTCTGCCTCGGTAGAGGATTCCTCCGTGAAATGCCTCGGTAGACGGCTGCTCCGTGAAATTGGTGGAGACCTTGGGCGAAGGAAAACCTATACTTTACTCTATCAGCGGGATGCTAGATGGAAATTGGTAGACCTTCGGCGAAAGGAGATCTTCACATTACTGTGTCAGAAAAATGGAATAATTAAATTGAGACAGGCAGACCGTAGTCTTGAAAATTAATTTTACTCTGACAGCGGGAAGCTAAATAGAAATTGGGGGAGACTTGCCATGAAATTGGTGGAGACCTTGGGCGAAGGAAAACCTTTACTCTATCAGCGGGATGCTAGATGGAAATTGGTAGACCTTCGGCGAAAGGAGATCTTCACATTACTGTGTCAGAAAAATGGAATAATTAAATTGAGAGAGGCAGACCGTAGTCTTGAAAATTAATATTAGCGGGAAGCTAAATAGAAATTGGGGGAGACCTTCCATGAAATTGGTGGAGACCTTGGGCGAAGGAAAACCTATACTTTACTCTATCAGCGGGATGCTAGATGGAAATTGGTAGACCTTCGGCGAAAGGAGATCTTCACATTACTCTGTCAGAAAAATGGAATAATTAAATTGAGACAGGCAGACCGTAGTCTTGAAAATTAATTTTACTCTAACAGCGGGAAGCTATATATAAATTGGGGGAGACATTCCATGAAATTGGTGGAGACCTTGGGCGAAGGAAAACCTATACTTTACTCTATCAGCGGGATGCTAGATGGAAATTGGTAGACCTTCGGCGAAAGGAGATCTTCACATTACTCTGTCAGAAAAATGGAATAATTAAATTGAGACAGGCAGACGGTAGTCTTGAAAATTAATTTTACTCTAACAGCGGGAAGCTAAATAGAAATTGGGGGAGACATTCCATGAAATTGGTGGAAACCTTGGGCGAAGGAAAACCTATACTTTACTCTATCAGCGGCATGCTAGATGGAAATTGGTAGACCTTGGGCGAAAGATCTTCACATTACTCTGTCAGAAAAATGGAATAATTAAATTGAGAGAGGCAGACCGTAGTCTTGAAAATTAATTTTACTCAGACAGCGGGAAGCTAAATAGAAATTGGGGGATATTATTAGGCAAAATATTATACTTACTGGATATTGCAGCAGAGGTAAAATATTATACTTACTGGATATCCTACATGACACATACCTAACCATGATGGTTTTATACTTGATATTTGAGCCCATGATTGATTCCTATAGATATATAATTTCTGGTGTCTACTTGCCCCACCTGTGCGAGGCTGACAGAACCGGAGACCGTGGGATGATAAGCGAGGTCACATCATTTGTTGCAGTGTACAGTCAAATTCATCTTGCAGAAGTTATATCTTATTTATGCTATTATTGAAGGGTCCAATCTGATTCATTGGACCTTCTTTTCCCAATATTAAACTTTACTGTAACTTTATTTGGAACAAGGGATTTAATTCGCAGCAGTAAGTGTTTTTCGCATCACTTTATAGTTTTATGGTATACTTTGGCACTTTGTGGAACTATGAATATAAAGTTTTATGGTATACTTCGGCACTTTGTGGAAGTGTGAATATAACACATACATTTTGTGTATCTCTCTGAACACATACATTTTGTGTATGATATTTTACTTTTATGAATTCTTCGTTCAAGCAGAGTTATTTCAAATTATTAATCATCTCTATATGGTAAAACTTACATGAAAGGGTTTTTTATTATATTCGTTCCATTGTCTACTTTAAAGGCTAAATAGAGTTTCTTGTCTAATTATATCAATTATTTATTATATGATATAATTATATATTATATGATATTAATAAGCTACATTTATTTAGATCACCAAAATGGAAATGAATTTAAAATTATAAAAAAACTAATCATACACTATATTAATGAATTATATAATTTTATTTTTAAAAAGCCCAGAGCGTTTTTAATACTTAAAAAAAAACCAACAAAATTATAAAATAGTAAAAAGTATAAAACCAAGAAAGTGAAAAAATAAAATAAATTTAAGAAATGAGCAAAGAAATAAAAAATATATATATTTTAAAATTTATTAAAATAATGAAATTATTTTTAAAAATTAAATAAATAAAAATCCATCTAAATAATTAATTCTTGTTAGACGTGGAAAAAAGGTATTCCCATCATTTAATTTTTTATTTACATAAACTTACAAGTATTAATAGTGTGCATGCATTACTATATCAAGAATAGCAAAATATATGTGATGAAACAATTAATGAATATATTGCAACATTAAAAAATTAGAAAAATACAAATTAATCCCATCGTAAAATTATATTATGTAGTGTGTTTTGCTCTGAGAGAACATCTAAAGAAATTTGATCCCTTAAATAATTGATAGATTCAATTTTAAGATAGATCGACACTAGTTAATAATAATATAAGTTTATATCATGCAAAATTTCATTCACCTTTACAATAGAATTTGGTATGAAGAAACCAATGAATATAATACTACATTAAAATTTTTAAAAAATACAAGTCAATTACATCTTAGATGGCACTAAATTAAATTAAAAAAAATAAATAAATCACATGCATAAATAGATATGTATGTGACAACATCTAAAAAATATTAAACCAATATTCATACATCTTAAACCTAGATATATCACATTTAGAGGTATAGAGTTTGTTAGTGTGTAAATTTTATTAATATAAAGGAATTAATACATAACATGGAATTAAACGATAAAAAAATTACATTTTAAAAAATTGATCTCTTTAGGTGCTCGATAAGTTTGAGATGAATATGAGCTAGTTAATAACAATATAATTTCATATTATGCAAAACATTTCATACATTTACAATGTAGTATGAATAGAAGTTGTGAAGAACAAACCAATGAACATATTATTGCATTCAAAAAAAAATACAACTCAGCTCAATCTTAAACAATATTAAATTAAATTAAATAAATCAATAACTACATACAAACATATGTATGTGACAACATTTAAAAAAAAAATCATCTAAGATCCATCTTAAAACCAAATCTTTCAAGCATTTAGAGGTATAAAAGTTGTTAGTGTGTAAATATTTTAATCTCAAGGAATTGATCCATAGCATGGAAGTAAATGATAAAAAACTTACACATATAGATATTTTATCCTTTTCAATTTTTAATATTCAAATTTAATATGGATTTAAACCAGCTAATAACAATGCATATATCTTTTTAGTACACAAATTCATATCATGCAAAAACTCCCTCACCTTTACATGTATGCAAAGAAAATATCTATCATGAAGATTATTTTCCTCTCTTAGGAACACTCAATGTCCCTAAGCCCATCTTTTTTATGCAAAACCACCTAATAGTACTTAGAATACCATTTGGGGATCAAAGACCCCAAAGAAAGTGTTGGGTCCCTATAATACTAGTGATTACCCCATTACTATTGTAGTTGTATCCCTTGTTAATATTGTTGTGGCCCTATTGTCTCCATATTGTTATTACTGTGCCCCATAGAATCCCTCTATTGTTATTTTTGTGGCTTTATATTATTATTGTTAGGTCGGCTGGGTTATATTGTGACTCCTTACACTACTATATATAGAAAGGAGGTTTTGTCATTTGAATCATCGAAAAATTGTTCATTTATGTAATGTAAAGGAGGTTGCCCCCTCGAAGAGGCTGAATTCTAAGGCGTCGATCTATCTTTTCTATCTTTTTCTTGAACTGGTTTCATAACATTTGGTATCAGAGGTTTGAATTCTAGGGTTTCACTGCTCCAAACAGGTCATCATGGCATTTTCACTATAACTTTTTTTTTCTGCAACGTTTCAAAAGCTAAAAAAAAACCCATTTGAGAAGAAATCACGTTGAATCTCGGGTCTGAATTTTAGAGCTTTTCGTGCTATATTTGCGGAGATATGATCTGAGGAAGTTGGTCATTTTGCTGACTCCTGAATTACATTCCAAACAGGTGACCTGGGGAAATGTAAGAAGGTCACTGTGGGAGATTTCCCATAACTCTTCCGTGGAGAATCCAATTTGGATCACATTGGTCGCATTGGAAAGAGGACACAGAGGGCTACTGCAGGTTGCAATTCCAGAACTGGATGATCCGAAAGTACAGAGATACATCAGAGGCAATATCGAGCTCCTACAAAGTGAAAAAACTTATGTAGATTTTTTAAAATTTTTGCTTAAGCTTGGTTTGAAATTTTTTTTTTAAGGAATTCAAACGGCATAGTAGAGAATTATTATCGGTAACTGATGCCCCAAGGAAAGAAAATGCAAACAGCTAGTAAGCAACCTAAAAGCTCTAGCATGACTCATGAAGAAGAGGAAGAAATGCTACATGATATATCAAAATTACAAGACCAAGTGCAACAAATGTCACTCTCACAAAAGCTAATAGAAGCTAAGATAAAGGGCATGGAAGCTAAGATGGATGATTCGAACATAGATTTGAAGACAGATTTGAAGAGAGACATGGCAGATTTGAAGACAGATTTGACAAATTTTCTACAAGAAATACTTACTAATGGTGAAAAGGTAGTAAAGGAAACTCATGATGCGAACAAAAGAAATGTTAATCATGATTTCATAGACTCTAATGTGGGATCGAAGACCCACCATATTCCAAAAATCGATATGAGGAAGTTTGATGGAAAGGATCCCACAACATGGATATTACAGATGGAGCAATTTTTCGATCTCAATAATGTGCAAAACACACAAAAGGTACGTATTGCAACTTTATATTTGGAACCAAATCAGTTTGTATGGTATCAATGGCTTTTCTCTCATAAACAAATTATCACTTGGGCAATTTTTACGGAAGAATTGACAGCACATTATGAGGATACAAAAAGCAACACTTTTTTTAGCCAATTGATAAGTCTCAAACAAAAGGGTTCAATAATGGAGCACATTGAGGAGTTCCAAAAATTGAACATAAGGGTAAAAAATATTCCATAGGAGCATAGGATTGATGTGTTCATAGGGACTTTAAAGGATAATATCCAACATGATGTTCGCCTTTGGGAACCTGATTCATTAGAGAAGGCATTCAGGTAGCAAGAAAAATGGAAAGCAAAATTATGGCAACCAGGAAGCATACCACTCACAACTATAAAGATGGAAGTGTTGTTGCCCCTAGTCTTCCACAACCTATAAGGTTGACGCCACAACAATTGGAAGAAAAAAGAGCAAAAGGGCTTTGTTACAGTTGTGATAGCAAATACACTAAAGGTCATAAGTGTGCTGAGAAGAAATTATTCTACATAGATTGTGAAGAGGAAGAAGAAAAGGAGCAAGAAAGGTCAAAAGAAGAGGATATACTCCAGGAACAAAGCCTAGATAAAGAAGAAATGAATCCGACCATATCTTGTAATGCATTGGCGGGAATTACCACTCCTCAAACCATCAAGATAGAAGGACAAATCAAGAAGAAAAAGGTAATAGTGTTGATTGATTCAGGAAGTACCCACAATTTTATTCATTGTAAGGTAGCAAAAGAATTGAATTGCTTCTTATATCCAGCACCAGAGTGTCAAGTGATGGTTGCAAATGGAGGAACAATAAATTGCTCTGGAAAGTGCCATAATATCAAGCTATCCATGGGAGAATATGTATTGACTAGCCCAATGCTTTCCATTCCAATGGGAGGTGCTAATGTTGTACTAGGAGTCCAATGGCTACAATCCTTGGGTACAATAGCTTTTAATTTTCAAGAACTTTTCATGAAATTTTCTGTGGAAGGAAAGGAAGTTGAATTAAGGGGTATTGTAGGGAAACCGGGAAAGATAATCAGCTCTAACGGTATGACAAAGCTTCTAAAAAAGGAACAAAGAGGTGTAATTGCACAATTATGTTCGCTAGATGTTTCCACATTGGAATCATCTATTTCTCCAGATCTCCAAAAAGTCTTGGACAATCATTCCAAGGTATTTGAGACTCCCAAAGGTCTCCCACCTATTCGTGATCATGATCATGCTATTCATCTGATTCCAGGAAGTGTTCCTCCAAACATCAGGCCGTACAGATATCCCTATGCCCAAAAGAGTGAAATTGAACGTATGGTTGCAGAAATGCTAGAGGCTGGTATAATTCAACTGAGTCAAAGTTCTTTCTCTGCTCCAGTAGTATTGGTGCACAAGAAGGATGGATCATGGCGCATGTGTCCGGATTATAGGGAGCTCAACAAGCTCACTATTAAAGATAAGTTTCCCATTCCTGTCATTGATGAATTACTGGATGAATTGCATGGATCAATTTACTTCACCAAGTTGGATCTTCGTTCAGGATATCATCAAATCAGAATGAAGACTGAAGACATTCCGAAAACAAATTTAGAACTCATGAGGGTCATTATGAATTTTTGGTCATGCCTTTTGGCCTTACCAATGCACCTTCAACATTTCAAGGTTTGATGAATTCCATTTTCAAACCATTCCTTAGAAAATTTGTGTTAGTATTTTTTGATGATATACTAATCTACAACAAGTCTTGGAAGGATCATGTTGAACATGTTGACAGGGTGCTACAACTATTGGAGGAGAAACAATTATATGCAAAAAGATCCAAATGTTTCTTTGGAGTACAAGAGGTGGAATATCTGGGTCATATTGTATCTCATGAAGGAGTTAAGGTAGACCCTAGCAAAATTAAAGCCATTAAGGAATGGAAAATCCCCACATCCATAAAGCATCTGCGAGGATTTCTCGGGTTGACAGGGTATTATCGCAAGTTTGTTAAGAATTATGGGAGAATAGCAGCACCTCTAACAACATTATTGAAGAAAGATGCATTTTCATGGACTCCAGAAGCAACAAAGGCCTTCAACATCTTAAAGAGGCAATGTGCCAAGCACCGGTCTTAGCTACACCGGACTTCACAAAAACCTTTATTGTGGAATGTGATGCTTCAGGAAATGGAATTGGTGCTGTTTTAATGCAAGATGAAAGACCCATTGCTTTTGAAAGTCGTCCAATCAAGGGAAATTTTTTACACAAAGCTATTTATGAGAAGGAAATGTTGGCAATACTCCATGCACTTAAGAAATGGTGACCCTACCTAATGGGAAGACACTTCAAGGTAAAAACGGATCATGATAGCCTTAAATACTTTCTAGAACAAAGATTATCCTCTAAAGAGCAACAAAAGTGGGTCACAAAGATGTTGGGTTATGACTTTGAAATCATCTACAAAAAAGGGAAGCAAAATGTGGTGGCAGATGCACTCTCAAGAAAGGATGAGGATGTGGAAGCATTGGTGTGCGCCATTTCTATTATCCAACTAGATTGGATAAACGAAGCAAGGGAGGAATGGAAGAATGACGAAGAAGTGTGGGCACTTATTCGAAAGTTACAACAAGATTCCAGTACATCTGATACATTTAGCTGGCAAAATGATTCGTTATGGTACAAAGATCGCTTATACCTCTGTAAGAATTCCCAGCTAAAACAAAAGATTCTTATGGAATTGCACACTTCTCCCTTAGGAGGGCACTCAGGATTTTTAAAAACTTACCACAGGGTTAAGAAGGAATTTTTTTGGGATGGCCTTAAATCAGATATTCAAAAGTTTGTGGCGGAATGTTTGGTTTGCCAACAAAATAAAGTTGAAACAATTAAGACACCGGGTCTATTACAACCTTTATCCATTCCAAGCCAACGTTGGGAGGAGGTTTCAATGGATTTTATCACAGGTTTACCCAAGTCTGAGGGAAAGAGTGTCATCATGGTGGTAGTTGACAAACTTACCAAGTATGCACACTTTTGTGCATTATCACATCCATTTAAAGCCAGTACAATTTCTACTGCATTTATGGAAACAATTCAAAAGCTACATGGAAACCCAAAGATTATTGTAAGTGACAGAGATCCCATTTTCACTGGAAATTTTTGGACAGAATTATTTTCTTGTCTTGGTACTCAGTTAGCTCATAGCTCATCTTATCATCCTCAATCTGATGGGAAAACTGAGATAGTAAACAAATGTTTGGAAGGATATCTTCGTTGCTTTGTATCTGATAAACAGACACAATGGGTCAAATGGTTGCCTCTGGCTGAATGGTGGTATAACACTTCCTTCCATACAGCAACAAAAATGACCCCATTTATGGCACTTTATGGATATCAGCCACCATCCATCACATCATATTTAAGAGAAAATTCTAAGTTCAAGCAGTGGAACATCACATCGAACATCAACAACAAGTCCTCCAACTCTTAAAGGATAACCTCGTGTTGGCACAGAATAGAATGAAACAACAGGCAGATCAACATCGCAGCGAAAGAAGTTTTGATGTAGGTGATTGGGTATTCCTACGGCTACAACCATATAAGCAAATGTCCCTCAAGCAAGCTAAGAAGGATAATAAATTATCACCAAAGTATTATGGTCCGTACAAGGTGTTGCAAAAGATTGGTACTATGGCATACAAATTGGAGCTTCCTGCAGCTTCTTGATTGCACCCAGTTTTCCATGTTTCATGTTTAAAGAAGGTTATAGGCGACAAGCTCCCAGTTCAAACAATATTGCCAGAACTTGACGAGGAAGGAAAAATTATATTGGAACCGGAAGCAGTCACAGAAACAAGAACTCGACAGCTACGAAATCGATCAGTTTCGGAGTATCTTATCAAGTGGAAGAACTTATCCGCTGAAGATTCCACATGGGAGGATGAGAATTTTATATAGAAGCATCCAGAACTACTCAAGCGTTGAGGACAACACTTTTTTGAAGGAGAGGGGCATGTTGGATCCCTATAATACTAGTGATTACCCCATTACTATTGTAGTTGTATCCCTTATTAATATTGTTGTGGCCCTATTGTCCCCATATTGTTATTACTGTGCCCCATAGAATCCCTCTATTGTTATTTTTGTGGCTTTATATTATTATTGTTAGGTCGGCTGGGTTATATTGTGACTCCTTAGACTCCTATATATAGAAAGGAGGTTTTTTCATTTGAATCATTGAAGAATTGTTCATTTATGTAATGTAAAGGAGGTTGCCCCCTCGAAGAGGCTGAATTCTAAGGCGTTGATCTATCTTTTCTATCTTTTTCTTGAGCTGGTTTCATAACAGAAAGGGTATTATTCATGGTGGGATGCCTTATTCACAATGCTTAGGACCTAGAGGGATCATTTTCGTATGTATGGCCCTTTTTTCTCTTTTTTACCATGGTTTACACCCTAGAGTGATCTTTATTTCCAAAATCCAATTAATAGCAACCATATCCCATTCAAAGTTGAAAATCATGTAGAGAGGTCCTATGTGGTGTTTCAATGTATCTTCCACCATGTTTGAGCCTAACAATATTCTTAAAATTCGAAAGGCCTTATTATACTTGTTGATGTAACATACTCAATAGGTTGTCATTTATTGAGGCTACTAGGTGCTTCTTGAAACCACAAAAAATATACTATTTTTTGCTTTGATACTGCTCTCTTATATATCCAACCACCCCAATGGCATGTTTTAGGTGGTGGGGTGCTCCAAGTTCCTCTCACAAACTTATAACTATTCTCTAATACCACTTTTTAATGTATCTAGTATACATACTGCACCCACTACACTTTGACTTTAATTTTGATACAAATATGGTATGTACATAAACATGTACTTAGACTAATAGTTATGTTTGTACTAGAATTCAATTGTGCACAGAACAGACATTTCCTTCCAATATTTATTGAGGGATAATTTACTCTCTGTGATGTTCCCCAGTAATTGCAAATATTTAATTACTGCATTAAACAAATTGAACGTTACTATCTAAGTTTATAAATTTATTACTTAGATCAAAGTTTTACATGAGGTAAATATCTTGACAATGACAATCATATGATCCTCACATGTGAGGTAGTTAGGATAGGTAGTTACCTATCCCTAATTACTTCCTTGAAGATTTGTTCTCAAGTAAAAAAAATCAAGAGGGTATTGGTACCTGAGATGAAAGGAGGAAAAGAAAGAGCAAGGTTTCTATGTTGAAGAGTCAGGCAGATTCCCGGAAAGCTAAGTCTGGTCAAGATCATATAGCTGTGACAAATAAGACTAATAGTCTTGCAGGAAACATCCTGCGCGTGAGTAACAACTCGGGGGGAGACTTGGGCCTGAAGGCAAGTCTCAAGGTTGGGAGGAAAAATCTGATAACTCAGTTGTTTTGACTTCAAACAATCGACTGTGGTTACATTTGGAACCAGATAAGTATTCTAACTTTCTGTAATTATTTATACTGTAATATTAGGGTTGCAAATAAAGTTGAAAAATGATATTTCTTAGAGCAGTTAAGTAGGATGGCCTGTAGCAGCAATTTGTAACTGTGTTCTAGTACATACTGCAATTAAAATAAAAACTCTGCAAATTTGTAGCAAGGGTAGCAAAATTCTTAGAAGAATAAATCTTAAGTGATTACCATGAAAATTCCTTTGAGGGGAAATATAGAGATCAAAGAAGGAAATTTCTAGACAAAACTTAAACCTGTGAATAGTAGCATTACAATTCTGCAAAGAATTATCTTAATATGACTGAATATTCAAAATAATTTCTCTTCATTCTAGTATAATGTTGTAAATAATAAGAAACTTCTATTTAAGGCCAAACCATTTTTATGCCCAATCCACATATTTGCTAAGGAAATTACCCTAAACAAAAGGAAAACGAGAAAATAATAGATTAGAATAACCAAATGTTAACAGGATGATGGCAGTCCTCCGGGGAGAGAAATTTCAAATAAAATAAGAAACCCCGAATTAATTATAGGTCTAGAGGACAAGGACCCTCCATGGGTTATAGCAAGTAAATACTATGATGCATAGTAATGTTAGGACTCGGGTCGAAAACCCCTGTTAATTTCAGAAGTAACTACAAATAATATAGAACAAAATCAACAAGATATCAAACCATTTCTGGAAAAACGCCAAAACTGATATATTCATTACAATAAAAAAACAGTGAAGAACCATTGATAAACTAGAATTTGAAAAGAGAGAAAAACAGAGTTCAATCCAAGGTATAAGACCCTCTTCGTTTCTTTTACCATCCAGTAGCAGTATATTCAAACAAAATTACACAGTAAAATCATAAACCCTCTTAATAGGGACTCTCAGTATTATACTTTTGATAAAAAAATTATATCAAGAATTTCCTCTTGCAGAGGGGCAGGACTAGCCGCATACCCGGAAAGCCAAATAAGAAGAAATGGCTTCGAGATTCGAAATTACAGACATTACAGCTTAAAGGCCTATGCAGAAACTCTTATGGAAAGTAAATAAGAGAACCAGAGTGATAAACCCAGCTGGTTCATAACCTAAACTTCCAAAACCGTCATCTGGTAGCATTTCAGAATAAGACCTTTCACATACCCGGAAAACCCAATAGGGTAAAACGATAAACCTTGACAGGATTCCAGAAGGTGTGCCTCGCATAACCCTCTTTGAGTATTGAGGACTCCAGAGAAACTTGTCATGCAAGAAAAGAAACCATTACATATATCCAACAAGTCTAAGAAATGATTAATGGTGTTTCAAATTAAACCTCAGGAAGACTACTGTACCTATCAAGGCCGAGAGTTTGAGACATTTCATCATAGTAATGGAACGCTAGATGAATCGACTAACCACACCACCTGAGCAAGCATGTATCAGCCGAGGAGGGACGAATGTAACATCACAAAGGGGTAAGAAAACCATAAGTTTGGGCCAAACCATCAACTCTGCAAAGCTGATGAACCAAAACACCATACCATTCTACCTCACAGTCTAATCGACGAAAGAGATAAGGGTTTACACATTGCCATTGGATGAACCCAAGTCGCGGAGGACCATTGATGAGGCGAGGCTTTTGAGGAAGGATCGAGAGCTGGAGAATAGGCTGAAGACTCTCGAGACCTGCTCCATCATTGCTCGGAAGGCCAGATGCACTGTATTAGTGATTAACATTTCCATATGTAATATCACATAAATTAATCAATGAGACTTACAATGATAATGAATTCTGGCATTAATGAATATACTATAGAATACACATATCCTCGGTAAAAGATTTATTAGTTCAATGCTTTAACCATACTATTTTCATTATAGTTTATCGTTGAAATTTGGAGTTAATAAATTTTTATTATTATGTGAATTTATGGAGACATGACAAGTGGTATCAGAGCCTCAAGTTGAAAAATTGAGACGTCTGGAACAAATTATTAACAGTGTTGTGATGTGCACAGAGAAAGAGAAAGAAGTAAAGTACAACCAACATGAGGGGAACTGGACTTACTCCAAATAGACCCATAACAGGAACATGACCAACATCCCTTCCAAAAGTCAATCCTGAGGTATGGGTACAACTAGGAGAAGGGCCACACAATACCAATGCTACTATTTTTGAAACAATACAAGAATTAGAGGACGAAATGGCTAGGTTGCGGGCAGATAATGAAAGACTAATGCAAGAACAGGAGAAGATTATGAAGAATTTCTCTGATAGACAGAATCAGCGGCAAACGATTCTCAGTCCCGAACATGGAAACATCACCAAAGAGCAGGAATTCAGAAATGGGAACTCAGAAATGGAAGAAGGCGAATAGAATTGAAAGGAGGGAGTTGATAATGTATCAGATCACAGAAAGCAAAAATGATAGAAAATTGAGCTGCAGGGTGAGTTTTGAAAGATCAAACCTCCCCTCTTCGATGTTGAACAGGAAGAAGCTGTTGAAGCCTGGCTTATCAACATGAATAAGTACTTCTAGCTATATGAATATGACCATAATTTGAAGGCCCACTTGTCCATTTATCAGTTGTAGGGAAATGCCACCTTGTGGTGGGAGGAGGTGAAGATGGTACGTGGGGTTAATGAGCAGAACGTGACCTGGGAAAATTTTCAAAGGTACTTCAAGGAAAAATACTTAACTGAAAGATTTTATGATGAGAAGGCGAAAGAGTTCCATGACCTGTGCTTGGGACAATTTTCCGTAGATGAATCTATAACAAAATTCACATCCTTGTTGCGATGTGCTCCCTACATACGGGAAGAGAAAGAAAAAGTGCAAAGGTTTATCAGCAATTTGTCATTATTCATGAAGGAATATATCGAATTTGAAAACCAAAAGACCATGGATGAGGTTATACGAAAGGCTCGTATATGCTATCAGCAAAACAGACCAAGGGGTGATGGAGGAAAGAGGTAGTGTGATAAAAAGGGAACAAGGTTTGTCTCTAGCAGCAAGGGAAATAAGATTGATGTCAACGAAGGACCCCATAAAGGTCAGCCAAACAAGATTGTTAATAGAAATCAACCCAAATTCATAATCCTGGGTGAATGCAAAACAAATGAGCAATCTAGGAGAATAGAAGTGGAGGTAGAAGATAGACCGCCAGTACAGTGTTGGGGATGTGGAGGGCCACATTATGTCAAGAATTGTCCATACCACAAGGGAACAGATCAAGTGGCACAACTTTAGGAAGCATCAACTGTGGGTGAAGTAGCAAGGAGTATTCCTAAGATCAATGCAGCCCTTGAAGATCATCAGGCGAAATACCAACCAACAATGGTGGAATTCGAAGGTAAGATCTTCGACCAAACTGTGTCTATTTTAATTGATCCAGGAGCTACTTTGAGTTACATAAGTCCAAAAATGGTTGAGTAATGCCATTTGCAAACTATTAAATTTAAGAACCCTTGGCTAGTGAAACTTGCCACAGGGGAAAAATGAACGGTGCTGGCAAAAGTCAGCAATTGCCCTCTGAAGCTAGCAGGTCAGCCTATTACGACAGATCTGAATGTCTTACCATAAGGGTCTTATGATGTCCTAATAGGCATGGACTAGTTAGAAAAATGTTGGTCTCTTATTAATTGTAAAGACAAAACTATTAATTACATGGATGAAGAGGGCTTGAAACAAGAAATTAAGGGTATACGAAGACCACTGAAAATAAGACCTGTAACAGCTTCTCAATTATCAAAATGTATTCGAAAAGGATGTTAGATTTATGCCATACAAGTGGGGTATATCAACTCAAGTGAAAAATCTGGAAGTTTAGAAAATATACCTGTAGTACATAATTTTCCAAATGTATTTCCCGAGGAAGTTCTGGGACTGCCTCCAAAGAGAATATAGATTTTACTATTGAGCTGATCCCTGGAGCTACCTCGGTATCCCGAGCCCCTTATTTTTTTGGTATATTTTCTAATCAATTTTTCTTAAGTATTTGTTTAAGGGATTTATTAGTATAGAAACAAAAATAATTCCTCAAGTAAGAGATCTAAATCTAGAGGAAGATATAATCTCCATGAAAATTTGTAAAGGTATGTTGGAGATGCAAAAAAGAAGACATAAAGAAAATGATTTTATGATACTGATTATATAGAAGAAAAAACCTTTAGATGAAGTAGGGTATGTGTACTTGCCCTTTTCATGCACACATGTAGATCTTGAGGCATGGTTGGTTAACTCAATTGAATCTTCTCATATGACTCATCGCAAGGAGTGATTTGTGCGTATGAAAGGTACGATGGAAATGGCATTTTCCTAGGAGATTTATCGACAACCAAAACCATAAGACGAGGAAAATTCACATTGAATCTCATGGATGGAAGGATTAAAACACTCTTTTGTGTTCTACACATCACAGTATTGACCATATATTTGATTTCAATAATCAAGATGAGTGATGTAGGTGTAAAAACAATGTTTGAAAATAAAATGTATAGAATAGTTCAAGGAGCAATGGTATTACGAAGAGGAGTTAAGGTTTGAACTCTATATAAGATATTGAGAAGGACTATTAGTGATGGGTGAAACAATCCCTTTGTTCCTCATAATGGAACTGAAGAAGGAAAAAACCCTATAGTATTTAGAAATAAGACTATGCTATGGAATAAAAAACTAGGACATACCAGAAAGAAGGGCCTTCAAACACTACATGGGAAAGGTATGGTAGAATGTATGTATAATTACTCTCTATATTTTGATTTATATGAGAATTTCCTATACAAGAAACATAATTAGGTAATATTATCCTCTAGTAGTATGGCGAAAAAATAAATATTGTAGTGGATGCATAACGATGTGTTCGGAAATGTGTTGGTTCAATCACTAGGAAACTATATGCATTGTGTCTCATTTATAGATGAATTCTCAAGAAATACGTAAATTTATTTTGTCAGGAATAAATCTGAAGTGTTTGACAAATTTAAAACTTTAAGGCTCTTATGGATAATTAGAAAAAGAGGAAACTAAAAGCAATGAGGATGGATAACAATGGAGAATTATTTGGGAATGAATTTGAGGAGTTCTAAAAGAAGTGTGATATAACAACACATAAGAATACTCCATATACACCTTAGAACAAGAATAAAATTTGTTTTGGGCCACAAATTGAATAAGCAGACTTCAGTGAATATTAAAGGATCTGTGGTTGATCTCTAGTCACTGTTGAGGGTTGTGTTTGATCTGTGGAGGAGGCACAAACTTGAGGAACAAGTTTGGGTCTATTTGTGTATAGATTTGGTGGCATTTCCTATTTTGAGGGGTTGAGATACTCTATGTGCAATCCAAGGTAATTTTTGGCAGATTGGTATGATATTTGTGTGTGGGCATATCTCTAAAAGGAGTCGCAGTCTTGTACAATAGTTAGATAGGAGGGTCATAGCCTTGTACCTCAGTTAGAAGGTGGTCGAAAGGCCCAAACGATGGATGGAAAGACCTTAGATAGAAAAATATGGCAGCAATAGCACAAGGGAGAAATTTCACAGTATTTAGGAGGTTGTTAGAGCATTTTGGAGAGGGATAATAGGTTTTTGGAAGCCCTAAATAGGAGCAGAGGCTATAGCAAAGAGACACCAAACCTAAGGTATGTATTGATGATGTGTTTAAGGATGATTTGTTACTAGATGACAGAGTCTAGATTGGACATTTGTATTGGATGCTCATAGATTATTGGAGGGCAGTGTGAGAGTGGACCAAGTGTGGCCTAGAGTAACACCTTGATCAACTAAGGTGGCTACTAGAAGAAGCAGAATTGGAGTAGCATAAAAATCAACTTATGGAGGGTTGTAGAAGGTTGCTTCAATCCCTAATGAAAAAATCTCTTGAAGGACTAAGATATTATTAGAAGTGGCAGAAGAAGAGATCACAAATTTGATCAGCAAGGCGCAGTTTGTAGCCTTAGATTTGTCTTGTGGAGAAGGACATCTACAACAGAAGTTGGTTAGTTCTCCATGCCCTAAGTTCATTTCTAGAGAAGGACATTTGATAGTGATAGAGGGAAGTCCCCCAGCCCTAAGTGTGTCTTCATCAGGAAACACAAAAAGGCACTAGTGGGAAGAAATTCCCAAAATAACTTAGGAGCAGTAGTGAGAAGTTGAGAGTTGTGAACAAATGGAGTTGTGAACAACTTGAGAGGAGTATCAATGTGTTGATGCATTGAAGGATTAAAAATCAAGTAGAGAGCATTTGGAGCTGAGTTCATTAACCTAATGGAGTTGGTGCATTGATAGAGGCAGATTAGAGTTGTTGCAGATCGAGATTTAAAGGACTAAGTAGATGTGTACAAGGTATGACTAAGGGAGTTGTGAGGAGTTGTACATCAGCTAGACTGTCAGAGTACTTTGTAAGGGTAGATTGGTTGTCAAAGGACTGAGACCAAGCCCTAGTTGTTGTTTTCTTATATCAGTGGATGTATGAGGGCAATTATCATTGGCACATGAACCATAGACTATTGTATTATTAGTTTATTAATATAACAAAGTTGGATTGTAAAAAATTGTAAAAAGTTGTCTATATTTGTCCATGTGTTGATTTACTGTTGTATATTATTATACTATGCAAAGTAGCCTTGTTGTGATACTTGGATTGGTAACATCAATGATTTAAGATTCTATCCTGGACTCTAGTATCACGTAAAAACAACATAGTATCAGAGAGACTTTGAAGGGCCGGTGAATTAGAGTGTGCATTGTGAAGCAGCTCAAAGGGAGCTAGATTATCTAAAGCATGGAGCAAAGGGTTCAAATGAAGTCATGGAGATGTGGTCTTGAATAGCATGGAAGTGAGATTGACTGGGAGTTTTGGTGGATTAGTGGAGAACTTGGTGAAAAGCAATTTTTTGTAGGGTAGGTGGTTGATCATGAACTTCCTCTAACTTTCCATGGATTTTTGGGAAGCTCGAGGATTTATTTGACATGCATGATATTGGTTTGATCGAGTTTGCTTCATGTGATGGAATGGAGATTGGCAGACTAGTTTCTTCATTAAATCGTGATGTTGCATATCTGAGAGTGGAGGGTGTGCACAGGTGGTGTTTGATCCAGGAGGATGAGTGCTAGTAGGATTGAGTTGGGTTGATGATGGAACATGTTCCACGCAACTTAGACTGACCTTCTAGGACAAGAGGTCAGTAGTAGATTAAGTCATTGGAGACCGTGTAAACTCAAAGGGAGTCTCGCTTTAGAGGGAGTAGCCCTATGGAAGTGTTTAGGTCTTTAGGTTAAGATGAGATGATGCAAACGAACTATCGATATTACAAGGTTAATTCTACAAAGTATACTGCAGTGATGGATGCCATATGGGCTAGTGTCGTCGGTGATGAAGTTGATGGAGACTTCCTAGTGTTCGAGGTACCTCCCTTGCTAAGAGGAAGTGTTGATATTTGTAGCTTGAGAGGTACTCCAAACCCCAGGATAGTGGGTTTTGGAAGAACTGGCACACAGAAGTGACTTGTGGATAAAGAACCCAAGTCTGTGGGCTTTGTACCCAAGCTTATGGATGTGAAACCACCAAGAGAAACCATGGTTTGATACAAGGAGGTGAAGGGGCAGCCATAGAGGAGATAGGGGCCACTTCAATCACTTAAAAAGGACGTATCAAAATGGGGTTGTGAATTTTTATATGTGGTTGTGGGTTAATTTGTCAAGGAGAGCAGGTCGGCTAGGGCTAGATTAGCCCTCTTGATAGTTCATTGGGAACCACATATTCATGACGCTCCTAACGAAACTGTAAATCTTTGAAATATTAGTATATACAAATCCCTCATTAAAGAGAAGCAACAGTCATATATTAATAAGAGACAAGAGCATCTTATTCACCTTTCTAAAGTTGCACCCAAAAAAATTTGGCGGATGGTGCTTGTTTGTAAATCTAACGATAATCATTCGATCCCCTTAGAAAAGTGGGACATATTTCTTAAGACATTGTATGACTCCCCGGACACCATGGGCAACATCGTTAGCCCTCCTATTAAGGAAGATATCTTTTCTCTTGAGGACTCAAGAAAAGTGGGACATCTATCTTAAGACATTGTATGACTCCCCGGACACCATGGGAAACATCGTTATCACTCCTATTAAGGAAGATATCTTTCCTCTTGAGGACGTTGAGCCTGGGATTAATAATCTCACTAGGGGGAAGCTAAAGACATTTAAGGATACCAAGGTGAGATCTTAAAGTTTGTAAGATCTATCCTCATTCCTCATCTCCACAAGCTTCTCAATTTGGTTGTAAAGCATGGCTTCCCTAAAACTTGGACATAAAGCCTTATTGTGCCTATGTTTAAAAATGGGGACAAAACCTTTCCCGCTAATTACATGACCGTTATGATTAGCCACATCTTAACTTAGATTTATGGTCTCATTTTGGAAAATAAAATTAGCCATTGGCTTGAAAGGAACAATAAAAGAGCTAAAGGGAAAGTTGGGTTTAGGAGATACCACTCGACTATAGACCACCTCGTCACTCAGGATCATTGCTGAGGAATGTTGCAATAGTAAAGTTGATATATTTTGTTACTTTGTGGACTTTAGAAAATCCTTCGACAGTGTTCCTCAATATAAGATTTGGAAAAGGCTTGATGAGATCATAATTATTCCTCCTAAGTTGAAGATTGTTATGATTCGCCTCTACGAGACAGTTGTTGCCAATATTAAAATCACCGAAGGGTGGTATAAAGATATTAAATGAAATATCGGGGTTAAGCAAGGGTGCCCCCTTTCCCTACCTGTTTTTTTATTTACATCAATAGGTTAGAGGAGAGTTTGGAAATCGAGGGGTGCAAAGGAACTGAGCTTGCTAGTATTACCATCACTCTTCTCCTCTATGCCGATGATATCGTTCTTCTTGCTAGAAGCTATTAGGAACTAAACAAGAAACTTAAGACTCTTCATTACTATTTCTCTAAGATGGCTATGACGGTTAATACTGACTCTATTATATTACAATCATATGCAACATTTAAAAGAAGTTGGTTTTATACGACCCAGAAAAATTGAGGAATAGTTGAATTCATCCAAGTGTAGAGCTAACCAAATCCCAAATGAAGATTGTGTGCCTGATGAAAAGAGTAACAAAAATTATTGGGTTCGTAGCCAAAATAAGAATACGCGTGATATTTGGTACAATGTCATATATAAAGATTCCAATCTACACTTTTGTAATTGCAAGTGGGCCCTAAATGGAAATGTTTGTAAACATGTATTGAAAGTTGAGATGCTAGCAAGTAACATTAGTTTGGGTGAAAATGTATTGCCTAATGTCACTAAACCTACTATAGAAATTCCTAGAATTTTATTTGATTTGAATGAATCACCTGTATAGGGCCCAAAAATCCAAACAGAGCTTCTACCATGCTTTGATTCTCCTCCCAATCTAAATTATCATAATGAAATAAGCATTGATGATTTAGATAATTTCTCATATAATGTTGAATCAACCAATGTACAACTAGATAGTGCATTATTTGAAGATGATGAGATGAAACGTGTTAACTCATCAACTCATGAGAAATTGAGATCCATAATACCTACAAATTTGGAACAGGCATATGCATTAAACAACTTGGTAGCAAAGCATGTCAAGAATACAACAGAATGTTTTTCAATACTATAACTCCATCCAAGATCACTACCAAGAGAAAACATACTTTCTTGAGCCCAGTCAATAAGAAAAGGCGTTGTGATCGCAAGTCAAAAGCAGGGAAAGCTAAACTACAATTTGAAAGGGTTGGACAAGTTCGTGCAAAAGAAAAGAGCATGAATGAACAACTGGAATTATCTTCTCAACAAAAAAGAAATGTGGACCACATGCCTGAGTTAGTACAACATTCTATTATACACAAAAATGGTATGGAAATATGATGTTATGCATTTTTTCATGTGAAATATGATATACTATCATTTGCAATGCCTAGGCATAACTATATGAACTTTTTTTGTTGTTACAGTTGGCGGGACAACTTGTCGACTCCAATTATTTAATGAGCATGTTGGTGAAAGAAACTATATCATTGGGAACACTTCTCCAATCAATACCATCCAAATCTCCTCCCCGGGGGTGCTTCCCCCTATTGTACAACCAATGGGGATGTATTGTTGGCCACACCCACCACCTTTTTCCTTCATAAATTCTCCCATGCCTATAACCGCCTCCCCAAAACCTTCCAATTCCCATCCCTACCCTTTAACCATCCACCCTTCTCCTTGTTCCAATCATCCACCCTTAACATTCAAATTTCCCCGCCTAGGGTGATCCCTCGCCCTAGGGTTATTCCCACTATCATACAACTGATGGGGATGTATCATCGCCCAAACCTACTAACTTTTTCCAATTTTTCTTCCACCATGCCTTTATCAATCACCCCTGAACCATGCCTATATCCATCACCAAGTGCTCCACCATCTACCTAGGAAGGGCAGTCTTCTCCATTGCCTTAGATCTTCATGGGGAGAATGAGTAGTTGATCAAAAACTTATCATTAATTAGCAAAAATTGCTATATGCATTTTGGATTTTACAACTAATTGGTTATTGAATTTTTGCAGCAATACCAATTTGGAAATGCACTTGGGAGTGCCAAGAGTGGTGATGGTGACTTATACACCCAATTTCTAGATCAGTCATGAGGCCACTTTTCCATAATGTCATTCATGGGCATGAAGTTCCATTATCTATGTCGGAATGAAGTTCCATTTTGTAGAAAAGAAAAATGTATAGCTAGACAAATTTGGAATACAAATACATGAATTTGAACTTGTGTGTATAACAATGTCTTCATTGACATGATGTGGATTTGATGTTATATTCTATCAATGTTACATTAGTTTTGATGAATGTAGTTAGAATGGATTTATTTGTTTCATTTACAAGTTATCAAGTTTGCAAGTTAAGTTACTTTTATATTTATATCTTACTCAATGTTGCATGCATGAACAAACATATCATTACCAAGGAACTTTGATTAGTTATAATAATAGATGTATCATGTACATGAGGAGAGCATATATATGGATTTAGCTTTATTTTAATTTTTAATTTATGAAAAAGAAAAGTACACTATACATGCCTTATAATAAAATCTGCGAAAATAGATAAATATTTGAGCCTTTACCACTTCAATACTAACATTTAAAGATGAAAAATTTATTGATAAGTGATGTAGATTTGAGCCCCGGGACCTGATGGCTTCAATACATAATTCTTTCGAGTGGCCTGGCCTATTTTGGGTAAGGATATATTGGAAGTGTTTGAAGAATCTCGACTATCTCATAAGGTACATCCCTCTCTAAACTCTACTTTTATAGCCATGATTCCAAAAACAACTCATTCTGAAGACCCTCAGGGATTCATACCTATTTCTATATGTAATATCATATATAAAATTATCTCCACCATTATGGTCAATCGTCTTAAACCCTTTCTTCCTGCCCTGATTTCTCCTGAGCAAACTGGTTTTGTCCAAGGCCGCCAAATTATGGATGGCATTGTCACTACCCAGGAGGCAATTCACTCTCTCAAGAGCCTTAAATCAAAGGGTATGATGATAAAATTAGATTTATCCAAAGCCTATGATCACCTGAGTTGGTCCTTTTTTATGAACATAGTGAAAGCCTTTAGATTTGACCAACGATGGATCCAATGGATTTCTTCTCTCATTTCCTCCCCAGTATTATCGATCCTCATTAATGGCTCTCCCTCCCACACCTTCAATGCATCCAGAGGCCTCCATTAAGGTGACCCTATTTCACCCTTCCTCTTCATTTGGGTTGCGGAAGGGCCGGGAATATATATAAAATTAATTATTCAAGTTGGCCATTTAAAAGGAATTCATCTATGGGGCAATGATCTTCCCTTATCCCACCAACAATTTATGGATGATATAACGTTATTATGTCAAGTCTCCCTTCAGGAATCCAAGGCTCTAAAAACCATACTGCAAGACTTTATGCAAGATTCTAGTACTCAGATCAGTAATGAGAAATCCAATATCTTTTTCTTCAACACCCTGATTCCTTCCCAATCTTTCATGGTTAGGATTCTGGGATTTCGCATTGGCTCCCTTCTGTCCAAATACCTGGGAATTACCCTAGTGACTAACTTTCTTAGGACTTCCTGTTGGAAAACCATCCTTGAGCGAATCCATTCTCGACTTCAAAACTGGTCTTTTTGATCCCTAAACATTGTTGGGAGGGTGGTTTTACTGAAGGTTGTGCTACAACCGATCCCAATATATCAACTCTCGGGTCTAGCTACTCCTAAAACTACTTGCTCTGATATGACAACTATATTCAAAAACTTCCTATGGCAGGGGACTTAGGAAGCTAAAAAATGGGCACTCCTTTCATGCAATCAGTTGACTAAACCTAAAATGGCAAGGGGGTTAGGTCTTCAAGATCCCTTTCTACTAAACCAAGTGATGGGAGTGGGGGGGGGGGACTCTCGTGGCGATGGATTCAAGGTGTAACTGATCTTTGGAAGGTCATCTGGGGCCAGAAATATAACATGCCTTCAACTATAGAGGAAAGACTGAGAATGCAGGGAACTCCAAGAGGATCATCAATTTGGAACTTAGCTTCTGATAATAAAGAGTTAATTTGCAACCATACATTTTGGAAAATCAGAGATGGGAGGAGTGCTCTATTCTGGCCAGATTTGTGGCAACAATGGGAAAAATTATTGAGTTGCCAAGATTTTGCGAAGATCTTCCTTTTCACTAATAAACCCCACAACTTGATGGTTAATCAGTTTTGGGACCCGACCCCCAGGAATCAATGGAGAAAGTGGAAAACGAAACAAGACTGGAACAACCCTCTTGACTCAAATCAATGGGATGTGTTTGATTCTGAGTTTCACAATAGAAGAATTGCATCATTAGAAGGACAAGAAATTCTCAGGTGGGGCTATAAAACTAAAGGTATGTTCACCATAAAAGAAGCTTACCAACTGGCATCAAAGGAGCATCTAGATCAGTACAATCCGCTCTGGAGGAAAATATGGATGGGGCAATTTTAGCCAAAAGTAATGTATTTCCTGTGGCTAGTGTGCAGCGGCAAGATTCTCACCTAGGACAAATTACAGAAGAGAGAAATCCATGGGCCCTCCTTTTGCAATATGTGTGCCTCTCAGACTGAAACCATAGAGCATCTCCTGAATATATGCCCCTTTGTAGCCCAACTTTGGCAGAATATAAATACTCATTTTGGTCATCTAGACCAGGATAATACCAGTATCCAATCCACCATTGGGAGCTGGAGGAAAAAAATCTCTTCCAATCTGATGGTAAATCGAGCTTGGTGTCTATCTCTCGACTTTCTTTTATGGGCAGTATGGAAGGAAAGGAACATAAGGATTTTCAAGGACCAGAAACTGTCACACTTGGAAATCTGGAAAGGAATACTCCAAAATGTAAGGGAATCTATACTAGTAGAGAAATGGCATTCTGATGATTGGAAGGTCAACCCCCAAGAAGCACGAATATTGTCTACTCTCAACTTATCCTAGCAAATGCTTGCACCTTCATATTGGAACTTAAATTTGCCTCTCAGCCAATCTCCTTCTCGCTTGTCATGACCCCTGAGGGTTTTCTCAAGATAAACTTTGATGGGGCATCCAAAGGTAACCCTAGGGATGCGGGTTTTGGAGGGGTCATGAGGGATTCGCAAGGCTAGGATGTTCAAATATATGCTTTGGATTGTGGCATGGGAAGTAACAAAGAAGATGAATTCGATGTTGTTAAACATGGTTTGATAATAGCCAAAAGGGAAGGGTTGAGAAAAATGGTGGTGGAAGGTGACTCTTCTCTCGTCATTAGTACTATTAAAAAAATTAACCAGGTGTCCCAGTGGGAAAATATTAGTAAAAGTTGGAGGACCGCTCGCTTGATCCAGGATATCAGTGAACTTATTTAATATTTCGAATATATCATCCCCTCGCATGTCTCTCGCAATGGCAACAAAGCTACATATTTCTTAGTAAACTAGGGCTATCTTCAGTCGAGAGTGAATATAGATAAGCCTTGTATAAGGGAGATTGGGGAAGAAGGAATCGAACAATTGACTCTGATTTTGAACCAGGACCTGGCTCTTAATCAGAACCCCTGATCGGGGTGTGAGACAGCTGAAGGCCTGCTTGGTCTTGATTGATATGACAGAGCTTTTATTGTTTTGGTATGGTGGGTAGTATCCCTCACGCCCTCACACGCATATTCACTGTGATAATATGAAGCGTCGCAGATCTTGGCAAATCCACGACATGAAGGTTGGTAATCCTTGGCACCTATAGGTAGTGGGAGCAAAGGTTACGTTAAGACCATATATCTTGCGTATAAATCCAGGTCCTCAGTTTCTTAAGGAGCCTAAGTTTGTTGGTTACAGGTTCGCACAATGGGAACACGAGAGGAGTACCCACCTGCTACATGTCTTTGCTTGAGGTTGGCATATAAAGTCTGGTTTGCCTGTGTTGTCTTTACTCTTGGTCTCTGTACATTGGCTTGGGTCATGAGCGTGGGAAAGTGGGAGAAGGATGAAGAAAGGGGCCCAACCTTGGTAGATATGGTGAAGTCTCAACCTCGCAATGGAGCCTCGGGTCAAGGTGGAAGAGGTGGAAGACACTAGGAAGATAAAGGAAAAGATGTAGATCCATCTTCCAATCAAACTGAGCGGTAGACGACTGCACGACAAAGAACTGAACAATAGGAGACTGCACGACAGGTGACTCCATGGTAGATGACTGCATGGTAGGGGATTGCATGACAGGGGACTGCGCGACGGGGGATAGCGTGGCATGGGACTGTGTGGAAGATGGGTCGAAAAAAATTATGAGAATCTTCAGGCCACGGTCAAGGCTTACTGCGAAAGGACCACGACACAGGTGAAACAATTGATTGCGAACTGTGAGACAGAGTTGAATTTGCAAGCTAAGCTAAAACTTCCAGGCGAAGACTTGGGGGAACTAATCACGGACCCTAGGTACACAAGTGACCATCTCACCTTGTTCATACAATCCATTCATATTTACTGGTTAATTAAAATAGCATAAAAGACATGACTACAATGAAATAAATCTTAATCTTTGATTTGTGTATACATCTAAAAATATTCTAAAATATTCATAAAAAACCACATTATTAATAATTAAATTAAAATTATAAAAACAAATAAACATATCTATTAATATAATTATTATATAAATTTGTAAATTAATTTTCAATTATTATCATATAAATTTAACATAAAATTTCTCAATCACAATAACAAATGCAAATCCAATAAAAATACGCTTTCATAAATTTTAAAATAATATTTAATGTTTACCTAATTATTAATTTAATTTGTATTTATCCTTCGGCTCATAAAACGAAATAAATTAAATACAGTCCAGGTATGGTAAAGTGTCATTGTCACGATCTCGTGCGTTGAAACGAAACAACACTGTATGCTCCATTCCACAAGTTGGACACGCAATTCAAACCTGGGCGTATGTATGATAAGGTTTCTTGATTGACTATGGGTGTGAGGCATTCGACAAGTTGTCCCTTGAAGCGGTGATGCCAATATTTGGCCTTTGGTAATGGTCAATCTTGTATCATTTGATGATACGTCACATTATCCCCATCCCTCTGCAGGCTACACGAATGGTTATCTTTATTTTTGATAATATTTTTGATATGGTTATCTTTATTTTTGATATTATTTTCATATTATATGGTTTTATATCTTCTATTAGTTAGTAGTAAGAATAATTTATTTATTTATTTTTTTAATTTTAAATTTTTTAAAGGAATATTAGTTAGTAGTAAGAATAATTTATTTATTTATTTTTTTAATTTAAATTTTTTAAAGGAATTTTAGGTTTAAAGTATTTTTCTTGTTTTGGATTTAACTTTTATTAAATATTTTAGAATATTTTTAACTATTATAGTTGGAAATAAAAAATTGAGATTTATGTCAAAAGTAGTTATGCCATTTCTTTTTTTTTAATTAAATTGATCAATTAAAAAAAATGTCATATAAAATGAGCTATGATTTTTTGGGCATGTAAGATTAGTAAACCATGGTATTGGCCCATTGTATTGCATCAAAATATCTTTACATGTTAATAATATCCATGATAAAGAAAGGGTGGATCTTCAAGGCTAAAAATCTTGTTACATGTTTTTTTAAATGTATATATGTTTAAATCATATATCAATTCTTTTTATAATTAATAATAGTATTAATAATTTAAAATAAATATATAATTTAGTTAATTTTTATGATTTTTTTTAATCTTGGCAATGTGATATGTAATTTTCTATTATGTGATTTCTACTAAAAAGACTCTTATTAATGTAATATGGATCATGCAAACTTGCTTTAGCAACGATTTAATTTATATGATTGTATGCTGGTTAAATAAAATCTTTTACAACTCTTTGAATGTCATAGCATGCCATTTTATCTTGTTAAAATATTATATTTTAAAATATATGTTACAATATTATTCATCAGATATATAACCATTATACATCCATTTTATTCAGATCTAGCAAACAAGAGATATCAAATCTTTTGAACCTCCAACATTTACATTGAAAAACTTGAAAAATTGTTTGCAGCGCAAGCTTTTTGATCCTTTTGCTAGATCCGTAGTTAAGATGAATCTATCCTATAGACACACACAATGTGTAATTTTTATTGTTTAACTTGTATTTTTAAAGGATAAATGGATTTAATTCGTTCTAAATCCCTTTGACATAACTGAAAATGTAGAATAACGAGATTACTTGAAATATTTTAACCACAAGAATTTATTTCTTCCATTAATTTATATAATATATACACACGTTTTTTTAAGTATATATAATATATAAATAGTTGGCATTAAAATATTATATTTATAAACTACAATATTCACATTAAAATTATTTTTTAATTCACATATTTTTATATACACGTCAGTATTAATTAAGTTTCTATATTGAAATATTTTATTTATAATTTACATTTATTATTTATTTATTTAATTTTTTCAAATGCTACTTATCAACTTTATACTAAGAATGAAGTGAATTACACATCACCCTCTTATAAGAAATTAAACTTTTAATTACTTCTTTCCCTTTGCAAATTGAAATATTTTATTATGGTTAACATGTATACATATAACTATATAACTTTCTCTCTAGTTAGTACATATACATGAAATTAATCTTCAAATATATCAACTAACATGGATATTTAAATAGTCCATCTAACTCTTATATTGAATATCCCACCCACCCTTTTGGAGTCTTCTAGATTGAATGAGAGGTGTTACTTTTAACTAACATAACCTCTATGGTATCCTTATGAAGATGGGGTTATAAAGATCCTCCTTTCTCAAAGTCAGTGAAATTAACTTTGCATAACACCATTGCGTTCAGCTCATTAAGAGATTTTCGATGATACAAATATTATTTCAATCGAATATCTGGATCAAAAGTTAAGCCCATTTAAAGTTTAGTCATTTAATTCCTGCCGCATAGATAAGGACGACCTGCCACGTGGCACCCCCACCTCACCCAGGTGCTTCCACATCACACTTGAAACCAACATGGTCATGGTTGATTCAATGTAGCACATTCCACATCACCTAGCCTATGGGCCCCACGAGCCTAGCCTTTAGCATGTAAACCCAACATTTTATATTATATCCATTTTATAAGAATCGATGTTAAACCTCACACTACTTTCCCGCTCAACGCAACATAGGTTGCACACCTCTAAACACATTGGTATTCCACATTAAGTGTGAGGCCCTCCTTGCCTTCAAATTATTAACACAGGGGGTTGACACACTTTGTCGCTTACAGGACTGAACAACACACACATATACCCCTTTTGAAGAAGATTGTGAAAGTGGGGAGATGTGCACAAAAGTGCATGTCCATTTCCTTAAAGTATTAGAATAATTCTTGATGTTAGACATAAAACATGAATGGGAATCTTCCTATCCTTTGACACAAATTTTTATGTCACACCTTCTGTCAAGAAGGCCAAACGGAAATGTCATGCCTTATTGATGCCTTACCGAGATCATGGTGACATCAACTTGCCATGGGGCATCCTCCAAAGGTGCCATGTATCATCTAAAACTAGCCCCCTTGGCCATCTAAAAAGGCCATTTTTTCCTACCAAGTGTCACGTTAGAAGCATGTCACATCAACAGTCTTTCCACATCATCGATCCATGTCATCTAGAATTCCACATGGCATCCACATACCCATACCTAGTATGCATAGCATCTTCCACCTCAGCTTAAGTCATGGGTCCCATCGGGTCCCAAACCTTCATGGAAATCAACAATTTTTCATTATACAAATTTTGGGTCAAGTTTGGGTTTCCTTCTTCTCTTTCTATTCCTTTCTCTATCTCCCAAGATATATATTTTCAATCCCTCCATTGAACCACATCGCCACCACACCAAAGCTCCAGGACATAGTCAAGGCATATGGAAAACGTGGCATAGTGCAAATTTGAACTTTCATGTCCGGTAATGGGAACATTCTCATCTTGCGTTCTCCATCAATTCCTTGGTTATATCCATCTATAAAACTCTTAACATTAGGTGTGGTGCAGATTAATGCTACTAACCATCATTAACGATTAATCATAATATTAGTGGTGAATTGCATAGATTAAGTTAATGCCTCTACTCATTGTAAATTATTCGAATGCTTTTTGTCATGCTAGGAGGTAACACCTCAAATGAACTATATTTATTCATTTAGATTGTTCATAGTTATATACACGAGGGAGTCAGTCTTAGGTTTCACTTCCTAATGACTATTCCTTTTCCATTATTTATTATTTACATTATTTACAACTGTTCACCCAATCCCCATGATTAGGTGTCCACATAACCCCCCCCCCCTCCTTAATTTGAAGGGATGTTGGTTAGTCCAAGCATTGTTTCGAATCTTTCAAGTTTTTCTCTTCCAAGCGCTTTGGTGAAGATGTCTGCAATATTCTCATTAGTGGAACAATGGCATAGATGGATTTTCTTAGCCTCAACATGATGTCGAATCAAATGGTATTTTGTATTGATCTGCTTGGTTCGATCATGGAACTTTGGGTTCTTGGCCAACTTTATTACAGAGGTGTTGTCAATCATGAGTGGAGTTGAATGTAATTGTTTTACCTGCAAATCTTCCAAAATTTTCCTGAGCCACACAATTTATTTTGTTGCCTCAACTGCTGCCACATATTCTGCCTCTGTTGTGGAATATGCTGGAACTGATTGTTTGTGTGATCTCGATGAGACATCTCTTGATCTAAGATTCATAGCATAACCAGAAGTAGACACCCCAATTTCTTTGTCTCCATCAAAGTTTGAATCAGAGTATCCAATCAAGCTGAAGTCACCCACGTGTGTATACTTGAGTCCAAAGCCTTGAGATCCATTCAAGTACTTTAAAACTCTTTTTGTAGCAGACCAATGTCCCTCACAAGGCTTTTGCAAAAACCTGGAGAGGATTCCAACAGTAAATGAAATGTCTGGTCTAGTAGTAGTCAGGTAGTTGAGACTTCCTACAAGTTGTCTATACTTTGTTTCATCCTCAAATTCTTTTCCTTTAGCGAATGTGAGATTTAAGCTTTGTTCCATTGGAGTAGTTAGAGGATTACACTCAACCATGCCAAACCTATTCAACAGATCTCCAATGTACTTATTTTGAGAAAGGAGTATAGATTTCGGATGTTGAGTTACTTCAATACCAAGGTAGTAATGAACATAACCCAAATCATTCATTTCAAAACATTTTCTCACTTCCTTCTTTATGGATGCAATGTAGCTCTCATTGTTCCCTGTCATCAAAATATTATCTACATATGCCACCAGATTTACAATTGTTTTTCCAACTTTCTTGACAAATAAAGTTGTATCATCAAGATCATAATGTTTGAAATTGAGTTTCAAAAGATGCTATGAGATCTACTATAACTTGGCCTAACCTCTTAAGTCCAGTTAAGGAAGTATAGTCAACAAATTGAAACTTTACTCACCTTCCTCATGAGCTACAAGACACTCACGGGCCAGAGAACCACCCCAGGTGGCTAATCCTTGAGCTGAGTCTTTTTTTCACGGAGAAAACTCCCCAACTGCATGCTTGGCAAGGTAAGGTAGCAGTTGTGAGCCTATAACCACATGCATAATCTTACTTCCTAGTGATTCTAACCCCAAAGCTACAGTTCAGACGGTGCAGTTTTGGATTTTGAGCCACCATTTTAGGCTAGCCTCTAGATCACTATCCAATGTGATTTTCCAAAATCATAAATTCAATAAGGAAAAAGGTATTCATAAAAAAATTGAACAAGAATCTAACCTAATGAGGCTTGACCATGATAATCATTTCATCAAACACATGGTAAACAAGTAAGATACAGGTCATGAATGCATATCTCATCATAGGAGTCTAAAACTTATCTGAGAATCACCAAGAAGGTTTAATTCCCTCTCAAAATAGTTGCAATAAGACTTGTTATCCCATGCATTCATTAACCATCAAATACTTATCAAATCCTGAACAAAGACATAGTTAGAGCACATTATAGATCCATGCTTATAACCAACATATAACCAGATTCTTAAACATGAAAGAACAACCATCAAATCCACATAATAACAAGTACAAGTGCCCATGAATTACCATAGGAAAAATAGAACTTATTAACATATGGAAAATCCAGCCAAGTCAAGGACTTCCATGTGCCACTCGACCATAGATTGGGATGAACCAAATCTCTCCTTCAAGCAATCACCCCCCTGCCATATTCCAAGCATGAATGTGGGACATCAAGAGATAAAAAACTAGGGCTTCCTAGAGATTAAACTTTTAACAAGTGTCCAATCACTACAAAGAAAGCACCAATTAATAGAACTTTTAACAAATACACTTTTTCTTGTTCTCTTTTTAGTGGAGGTGAATATACAAGGAAAAGCTTTTAGAAGAGTGTTTTTTGAGCATATAAACCTATAAAGTCTTGACAATCACATTTTCATAACACCCCCCTTTCTTGATAGATATACATCCTCCCATGTTCAATTTTTGTAAAATACGTACATATTAAAAGATACAACATGGTAAGGAAAACACATAATTTTGCTTGTTATTAAGTTCAACACACATGTACATCATGTTACCAACCATGCTAGTTTTAGGGTTAATATGAAACCTAAATTTTGCTAAAATGACAATTTAAAAATAGGAGGCACTAATATGTACAATACCATGCACACTACGTTAGGCTAACATTTGATTAAAAAAATGTTAATGCACTAAATAAAATAGCTACATTGATTCAATTTATACAATGTGTAGTGTAATAAGTTTTAAAATGACTGTTTTGCAATATGCACTAAACATATCATTGCATCAAGGTCCCATTAAATTATTTTATTTAAAAAATGGCTTTTGAAGTGTATTAAACATAGCTATACATCTGTGCATAACGCCAACATATGTAACAAGGCACATTAAGATATTTTATAAAGGAAAACATGTTAACAATGTTCCCCATACCTATCAATGTGCTAATGCATTGGAATATGAGGCACATTGGGGTAGGGTAAAAAAAGCACAAACTAAATTATTATTTCAATTTTCCTTTAGTACTTACACATGTTCAAGCTTCAATGCTCTCTGAAAATGTAATAATGAAGGAGAAAACCATAACATAATCCTATAACATGATGTTAATAGATCCACAACGTCCATTTATTATAAGTTTAGTTTTTTAATTTTTAAAAGGTTCAGATACTATGCATTCAATCTTGTTAATATTATTGTATATCCCACGATCCAAAGAAATGGTAAAATATGTAAAATAAAATGTATACTTTATCTTTAGATCCAATAATATTTATTAGATTATGTAAACCATAACATAAACCATATTAATTAATCTACTTTTGGTTTTTTATTTATGGCATTCAATAGTTTTGTTGCGTTAGTCATGTTATATGTCCCATAAGATCTCTTTAGTCATATCTCATATATACAAATTCTATGGCATGTCACCTCATTATTTTGAGTGTTCCATGGAATTTCAAACTAAGATTCAAGATTTAATAAGTCCTTTGTGTGTTATGTTCATTTCGTTTTTTCCGTATGTTATATATGTGAAATTTGTTAACATAATTATGTTATTGAAGGGTAATTTTTTAATTAAATTTTTATTGGTGAAAGGTTAATTTATTATGACAACATCACTCTCAAAGGGAAAATTTTTAAACATAATGTTTTGAAGGGAAAATTTTTAAACATAACATTTTTTGGCAGTAAGAGTAAGGACCTAAAACATAAAAGAAAATTTGTATGAAAGATAAGGATAAATCCAAATTCCAACTGTAGAAATTTTGAATAATATGACACTTATTCACAGAGATTATCCCGATTATACACTATTGCGAAATACATGCACAATACATAATCTCCTCTACATTGATCATCAATTTAGCAGCATTAAAACCAATGAAACATCAATCGCATGCACACATTAACACAGTATGTAACCCAGGGAAAGCCTGCAGCTGAAAACCCCACACTATCTATATATTAATGATTGAGAACATGTAACAATACATAGTACAATACTTCTCTCAAGTATCTAGCACTATCTCCACCTGTTACACACAAAACTAGCTCAGATCTGAACAAGTCACAGGTTCAAATCTCCTCCACTGCTTTGCCTATCTCTATTGCACAATACCAAGTGAAAATCATGTGAGCACAGGCTATTTCACTGGGCATATACTATGCAATCCTCATGGGCATACTCAATCCATTGATTGTGCAAGATCTCATGCACAACTATAGTCACAACTGATAGCAATCTCAACCTCTAACACTTGTCTCCACTGAACTGTACATGCACTAAGTTAACTGATGTATTCTTCAGTTTCATTATGAGTTAATAATTAGTGAATTAATTTAATCAATTAATTCACATCACTCATCACTAGTCTATTTGCAATTAGACTAATTACAACTAGTTTAACCAAGTCAAACTGAACACAACTCCATCAACTCCACATCCAACTCCACAGAACTCACATGCATGAGTTCTAACTGAAGTCCTCCATGCAATAGCTCAACTGTCCCATAAGAAAAGCGTATTTCCTTCTAACAGCTGCATGTGCCACATCTGTAGCTCAAACTGAAGTGCTCCAAGAGGATAAGATAATGTTTATAGTCCAAGTATTATTATGAGACAATAATATTTGACTTTTCTATTTTTAGCCTGGCAGGCTAAAAATAGACTCTGATCACTCCGCTGTGAACCAGAAATAGAAGTCCATCTATTTTTTCCCAACATGACCAATAATCCATAAACAACATCCTGCAACTCATAGACCATGATCCATATGTCTAAAAATAGACTTTGCGCCAAAAATACCCTGCGGGCCCACTTAGTGAAGGCGACTTCTTTCCACTAAGCTCCATCATCTTGTTGCATTCTCAACACTCCCTCTCAACAAGATATGGATTATCATCAACCCCTATCCTACCTCGGTGGTATTCGAATTTGCTCTTGGTGAGCGCCTTCGTCAAGATATCAGCATCCTGATCCTCCATTGGAATGTATGAAAGTAACATGATTCTCCACTGCACACAATCTCTGATATGATGGTACCTGATGTCAATGTGCTTAGATCTATCATGAAATACAGGATTAGCCAAGAGTTTAATGCAACTCTGGTTATCACAATAAATCACAGTAGGCTCCAAGTAAGAACCGAACAAACCGACGAGGATCTTCCTCATCCATATAGCCTCACATGCAGCCAAACTTGCTGCCATATACTCGGCCTCTGCTGAACTGAGTGCCACAGATCTCTACTTCCTGTTGTACCAAGAAACTGCTGTCGACCCGATACTGAAGACCCCTCCTGATGTGCTCTTTCTGTCCGTTGGGCTCCCTGCCCAATCTGCGTTCGTGAAGCCACATAGCTTCACCTCATCCTCCTGTCTGTACCACAATCCATATCCCGATGTGCCTCTCAAATAACGCAATACATGCTTGCCTGCCTTCCAGAAGATCTTGGTAGGCTTAACCATAGCTTGTGAAAGCTGGTTAACAGCATAGCATATATCGGGTCGTGTATTGACCAGATACATAAGCGACCCCACCAACTGTCGATAAACAGTGGCATCCACTTCTTTTGCCGAAGTGGCATCCTCCTTCCTCCAACCTCCAGGAAGAGGAGTATCAACAGGCTTGCAGCCATGCATGTTGAACTTTTCCAATATCTCCCGAGCATACTTACCCCGAGAAACAAATAGTCCATCACTGCGCTGCCAAATTTCCAATCCTAGGAGATAATGAAGGAGGCCCAAGTCCTTCATCTCAAACTCCTTAGCAAGATCATCCTTGCATGAAAGTATCAACAGCTCATAACCCGTTAGAATCAAATCATCTACATAAAGTACAATGATAAGCAACTTACCCTCCACCACAATCTGGTATAGGTTAGGATCCGTCTCACTCTTGGAGAATCCAAGTCCGGTGAAATAGCTGTCTATCCGTGTGTACCAAGCATGTGGTGCTTGTTTCAACCCATACAACGCTCTCTTGAGCCTACAAACATGCGAATTGCTGCTGAAGATCTCAAATCCTTCGGGCTGTTCTATGTACACCTCCTCCTCAATGACTCCATTGAGGAACGCAGTCTTCACATCCATTTGATGAATGTGCCATCCCATCTGCGCTGAGAGAGCAAGAATCGTCCGTATGGAAGAATACCTTGCGACAGGTGCAAAGGTCTCCTCATAATTGATCCCCTATATCTGTGAAAAGCCTCGGGCAACAAATCTTGCCTTGTACTTCTCCACACTCCCGTCAGCTGCCTGCTTAACTTTATAGATCCATCTCGAACCCACCACTAATTTCCCTTCCGGTCTAGGAACAATCTCCCATGCACTATTTTTGACAATCGAATCATACTCTTCCACCATGGCGTCTACCCATGCGGGATCCTCCACATCTTCCTCGAAAGAGGATGGCTCAGTCACAACACATTTGCTCATAAGAGACATGTATCTAGTGTACCGATCAGGTGACTTTCTCTGCCTGCGTTGGGCTGTAGGTGGTCCTACAACTTTCTCTGCATCTTGAACCAGTCGCTCAGCTTCTGTCAAGCGCTTTCGCCCTCTTATGGTTGGCGATGCATGAGTGGTCTCTTCCACTCCATGAACCTCGTCCTGTGGCTAGTCCATGTCCTGAAGCTCATCCTTAGGAACTAATAGCTCCTCATCTGCATGCAAGTGTGGCTCCCTCTCAAGCGAACACTTCATGGCTTTCTCCTCCTGAAATTTTATATCCCGTCGCACAACAGTCTTACCACTGTCTGGAAAATACACACGATAGTTGTGGGGCATATCAGTGTACCCCACAAATATCCCAACCTCTGTAGTCGACTCCAACTTCTTCCTGGCATCCTTCATCACATGCATGTAAATGTTAGCACAAAAAATCCTCAAATGAGAAAGATCAGGCTTCTTACCAGAATAAGCCTCCTCGGGTGTACTCATGCCAAGTATCCTGTGAGGAAAACGGTTTTGCACATAAATTGCTATATTGCATGCTTCCGCCCACAAGTGAAGGGGTAGGCCCTGATCATGCAACATCGCCCGTGCAACACCCATGATCGTTCTGTTCTTCTGCTCATCAACCCCGTTCTACTGTGGGTTATGTGGAGCTATGAGCTCTCTTCGAATCCATTATGCACTGCAAAAGTCCTTGAACTCGCCAGAGATGTATTCACCACCATTATCGCTCCTAAGAGCCTTCACCTTCTTTCCCGACTCCTTCTCGACCAGTGCTTTGAACTCACATAACTTTGAGTATGTCTCGTACTTCTTCTGCATGAAGAAGATCAAGCACTTACGAGAGAAATCATAAAAAAAGATCACATAATACCTGTGTTTTGCTGTCGAAGCTACTGAGAAAGGTCCACACACATCTGTGTGAATTCTCTCAAGGATTGTCGTGGCGCAACTATCCTTCTCGTGAAAGGTGGCTTTCACAAACTTTCCCAAAGTACACCCCTTGCACTGATCTGACTGCGCAAGAGTGCCTTTAGGAAGCCCTGTAGTGATCTACTGCAGTATCTTCAAGGCTCCATGTTGAAGGTGACCCAATCTCCTGTGCCACAGCTCGCCATCATCCCGGCTCACCAATCCTTCTGCCTTGCATGCCATTGCTGCGCAACCATCTACATGCAACTGATAAAGGTTCCTCACTCAAACCCCTATCTTCCAAGTTTCTCCAGTTGTCTTACTGTGCAGGAAAGCCTTTCCCTCGCTGAAAACAACATCATATCCCTTGTCTTCTAACATTGCCACAGAGATAAGATTCTTCTTCAATCCTGGAACATGCATCACTTCCTTCAATACGAAGGGTTTACCAGACTCCCTCTCAAAGGAAATGGTACCGATACCGGTCGCACTATATCTACCATCATCGCCCTTCTCGATGTGCACTCCAAGATCGTTGTCCTCCAGATCAGAAAACAAATCTCGATCTCCTGTCATGTGAAAAGACGCAACACTATCCAAGAACCACACCGATCCCATAACACTTGAAACCAAGCATGTGATCAATGAAAAATGAAGCTGCGAGGCTAGAGCCTCTCCTACTGCAGATCCAGCAGCTTGCTTGTACTTCTTCTTATTCTGCGGACAATTGGTGGCATAGTGTCCATGCTGGTGACAGTGAAAACACTTCACCTTGGACATGTCCTGCTTCTTGCCTTTCGCACCAGACTGAGAAGCTTTCTTGTTCTTCCCCTTCTTTGCTTTGGCAGCCAAAGTGCAATTTTCTTCATCAGTTCCCTTTGATGAAGATCTGTCCCCGGTATTCCACCTGATCTCCTCCTGCACAAGATCTGACCAAAGTCTCTCCCATCCTGGAAATTTCTCCCGACCATTGACAGAGTCCTGATAGGAATGCCAACTCTTCGAAAGACCAAGGAGAGCCAAGCTCACCAAGTCCTTATCATCGACAGTCACCCCCACACTTCCTAGCTCATCCTGACACTGAGTGAACTTCGTGAGATACTTGGGCATATTGTCTCCCTTCTCACATTTGATGTTTCTGAGTTTATCCTTGAGTGCCAACTTCCTCTGATCGCTCTTGCTTTGGAATAGATCTGTCAAAACTTTCCACATCAAGTATGGAGAAGCCTTTCCATGCAGGCTGGACACAATGTGATCCTTCATGCCCTCCAACAGAATCCTTCGACACTTTGCTATCTTCTTTTGCCAAGCATCAACTTGAGTACCATCAGTAAGCTTTGGGACATCAGCCTCTATGAAATCCTTCAGCTCATTATCATCTAACACTACCTCCATCTTGTCCTTCCATGCAATATAGTTCGAGCTGCCCTCAAGAGCATACTCCAATCACAATCCGTTGAAAGACATTGCAATGTTGACACCAAGAACACACTGCTACAAATTCGAATTCCACCTACTCCAAACTCAACCGCCTCTGATCTAGAATTCATGAGAACAAAGTATTTCTCGTACAGAGATTGACTGTATGGGCTTTTACCGGATATATCACCTTCCAAAGGAAGGATGAATCCAGAGGCTACCTGGCTCGATTACAGACTCTGCCTGAAGAAATAAGATGTAAACACTTTCTGAATAATAGATATGATGATCAACAGCTCTGATACCATGTAGAAATTTTGAATAATATGACACTTATTCACAGAGATTATCCCGATTATACACTATTGCAGAATACATGCACAATACATAATCTCCTCTACATTGATCATCAATTTAGCAGCATTAAACCCAATGAAACATCAATCGCATGCACACATTAACACAGTATGTAACCCGGGGAAAGCTTACAGCTGAAAACCCCACACTATCTGTATATTAATGATTGAGAACATGTAACAATACATAGTACAATACTCCTCTCAAGTATCCAGCACTATCTCCACCTGTTACACACAAAACTAGCTCAGATCTGAACAAGTCACAGGTTCAAATCTCCTCCACTGCTTTGCCTACCTCTATTGCACAATACCAAGTGAAAATCACGTGAGCACAGGCTATTTCACTGGGCATATACTGCACAATCCTCATGGGCATACTCAATCCATTGATTGTGCAATATCTCATGCACAACTATAGTCACAACTGATAGCAATCTCAACCTCTAACACCTGTCTCCACTGAACTGTACATGCACTGAGTTAACTGATGTATTCTTCAGTTGCATTATGAGGTAATAATTAGTGAATTAATTTAATCAATTAATTCACATCACTCATCACTAGCCTATTTGCAGTTAGACTAATTACAACTAGTTTAACCAAGTCAAACTGAACACAACTCCATCAACTCCACATCCAACTCCACAGAACTCACATGCATGAGTTCTAACTGAAGTCCTCCATGCAATAGCTCAACTGACCCACAAGAAAAGCGTATTTCCTTCTAACAGCTTCATGTGCCACATCTGTAGCTCAAACTGAAGTGCTCCAAGAGGATAAGATAATGTTTATAGTCCAAATATTATTATGAGACAATAATATTTGACTTTTCTATTTTTAGCCTGGCAGTCTAAAAATAGACTTTGATCACTCCGCTGTGAACCAACAATAGAAGTCCATCTATTTTTTCCCAACATGACCAATAATACATAAACAACATCCTTGTCACACGGAATCTGTCAAGGGTGCGGACACGACTGACCTTCCTAGAAGTCTAAGACATTCTAATGACAAACAAGACAAAATGGAGTGATCTTTCTCTAAATACACCTTTTACAACATGAAAACTACAAGTGTTTAGGCTTACCTTATTCCAAAACGCTGTTGTTGAAGTCCGTTCTTGACGATCCGGATGAGCTCCTCCTTCAAGTCAATTCCTGCAACCACAAACAATCAAACAATTACCAAGCACTTGCATTTCATATAATAAAACATATATTCAACATGCAGACCAAGGAACACATGAAATAACTCATTAACACAAGCTATTGAGAAAAATAAACCAGTTTGTATTAATAACGAAACAAAGAAACTCTTACAACCTGGCCTTGGTGTTGTGCAAGTTCCTCCCAGGGTCCATCAAGGGTTTTCCTCTACTTTGACAAAGCTCACCCTCTCCCAAGTAGAATCAAGTGAAGACAATCTCTCCTCACAAAGGCTCTAATGGAAGACCTAAATCCTGCAGCATTTACCCAAAGAAAATGTATAGCTCCAACCTCTTCTCCTTCTGGCTCAATGCCTTCATTTATAGTGCTGTAAAGAGGTTATTCAGGTCCACTATCAATGGGATCATCCCCCTCTTTGGGTGGGATAGCTCCCTTATTGATGGGATAAGTTCCCCCTTAATAGAGATACATGAACCAACTGGAGGCGCATCCATTTCATCAAACCGACCTCTAGAATGTTCTAGAAGTAACCACAAGTAACTTTTTCAAGATAAAACTCGCGCATTTTGCCTTTTACAGAGGGACGCACCTGTCCCTTAACATACAGAGCGTCCATGGACGCAGATTTTGTGAACATGGTCAGCGTCCCCGCAGGTAAGGCTAGAGAGAACCTGCGACCCCAGAGATAAACATGATTTTTACAAGACTTTCTCTCTTCTTTGAGTTTGAGATGGATAACAGAGGCATGAGACTTGCCTAAGAGGGTAGCATGACTGTTGATTTGAGCCATACTAACTGTAAGTAGTCAAGGTGACATTTTTTAGTGTAACAGATTGCCCCCTAAAGTGCGAAGCCTGGAATAGAATAGGGTTTTGTAATTCTAGGAAGGGTGAAGCGCTTTATCATTTCAAGGATTGCCTTGTGGATGGCCTGGTTGGAACCTGCAATTTTCAACACAAAATACATGGATAAGATTATATCATCACTGAGGTAGGCATTCCCATACTCAGATTCAAAACTTTAACTAATGGACTAACTATTCTGATACAGGAATGATCTTGCAGTACATTATTTTTATAGACTTTTGTAGACACAGTATGGACGCAGCCATCTGTTTATGATAAGTCTACATAGACAATGAATACAAAACTCCTCGCAGCCTGGATGGTAGAAACTAGATCCAGGGTCTTCACTTCTACTTCCCGAATTGGTACGATTCTAGCCATGTGATTAAATGATTCGATGTCGAACATGGTAGAAACCACTTGATTACCAGTCAATGATGTAAACTGTTAACAAGCGTGAGAGAAACCACCAGTAATGTCAATGGTCCTCAAAGTACCAAGCACAACCCGTGAAATGTGAATAGATGTTTTGATGTCGAACACTTCACGGAATCCTCTGATCGAAAGTCAATGATGTAAACTGACGTCAAAGGCGAGAAACCTGCCATTGATGCATGCAGACTTCAAGGTACTGTCGATTCCTAAGTCATCTTTCTAGATAATGTGTCGATGTCGATAGAAAGCGACCCGTTGCAGGCAAGCCTGCAACACGAAATCATTGTTCAAGTTGAAGAAATGTTGCTGTAAGGACTGACTCAGGGATGGTCAAATGGATGACAAGTATTTTGCAGATGAAAGTTTTGCTTGCAGACCTCTTGAACACATAACGACACAACAGATGGTTTGGTGACGAATAACTCAAAGTTGATCCCTGAACCCGGTTAAAGATTTTCAAAGTGATTTGGTCAACTGTGAGGTAAAAGATTTCCCAACCCAGGTGAATGAAAAGTGTCGTGTTCAAGAGCGGTAATAAAGTTTCTTCTGAGGCAAAAGGTGACAAATAGGTTCATTCTTCTCTTTTTTCCCCCACCATTTCTGGCAAGTACCTCTTTATTTTTAACAAGCTTGAGGAGGATAACATATGCTTGATTATAAGCTCATCCTTCGGACGAGTCCAACCTAGTTTAAATTCGAACCCTAGGAAGGAGTGGTTCGTTCCTGTTTGTAATTGAACAGGTCCTTTACTGTAAAAGTTTAACGAGCCCAGTATAGGAGAAACTCGGCGTTTTTCAATTTTAGAGAGTCTGAAAAACTTAAGGAAACTCCACGTTGAACTTTTTCGTATATTTGTGTCCCTCAAGCCCGAAAAAGTATAAAATAATACCTGGGGGAACCGCTTGATCTTGCGACCAAGGAGTACTTTCATAATAGTGTCGTTGACCTGAAAAGTAAAAAGCGATCAAAGACACGTCGTTTTATTTCCTTATCGAGTTTGAAACGACAAAAACCCGGCAATCTTTTCCTGATTTTGCGGTCAGAAAAGAGCTAAAAGGGGACCGTCTTTTAATTCCGTTTTAACGAGTGAAAAAGAAACACTCGGCGATCTTTTCATGTTTTAGGAGTCAGAAAAGGGCTTAAAAGATGACTCTGAAATTTTGTTTGTGAAAAATTACAATTTCCCTCGAAATCCCTTCGTCCTGCACAAAAGCGACACATTACTCATACCTGTTTAAAATAGGCAAAAATACATTCGAAAACATCTTTTCATGGTAAAAAATGAACTAATTCATCCAAAAAACCTATAAAAAGACCTTTTACCATGTCATTTTTACCGTTTCACTGTTGAGGTTGAAAAAGGAGCTTTTGACAAGAAACTTCCCGTGGTTGCTGCGGAAAATCTGACCGTCGGAATCGAACGCCGTTTCACCGAGGTATTTTACACATCCCACTCTTCATTTTTATCCGTTTAGTTTTTTGTTTTTGGTCTCTGTTTCATTTTTTGGGGGGTTTTGGGTTCAAAATGCGCCCCTCGGCGGACGCAGGTGCCCTTCGGGTGACCCGCGTCCCCCGACTTTTTCTCACACGGGAAAAAGGTCGGGGACGCAGTCCGCCTTCAGGCGAGCTGCGTCCGGACGCCCTGTGCTACAAAGCCGGGGTGCGTCTTCCGCAAAGGGCGCATTTCAAAACCCTAACTCTCTCAAAAAACCACCAAATTTTCTCAAATTAATTTCTAATTGACTCTTTTGATGTGCAGGGCCAAAACATGTTAGACTGGAGAGAGAGAGAGCACGTAGAAGACGATGAAGCTGCGATTAACCACCAACCCTCTCTGGATGCCTTAAGAACATGTGGATTGTACAAATATTGGACCATACCGGGCATGAGGGGCCAGGTAAGATTTTTGGAATGGCTGGTTGAGCGATGGAACGTTCAAGATCAATGTTTTTACATTGGAGGGCACCAGCTCGAGATAGAGCCCTCGGATGTATACTTTCTCACTGGCTTGCCAAACAGAGGTGAGCAACTCAACCTTGCGGGGACCAGGCCGGGTGGCCAATCCCTTGATGATCTCCGCGAGGAGTGGTGCAGACCAGGGACTCGCCATAAAAAAGGCGTGGAGATAAAGCACATCGCTCTGGCGGAACTTAGAGTTATTGCATTTACGGTCACTAGGATTTGTGGCGCGGCCGCCTTGCACATTGCCTCCGGATCCCAAATGCGGATGGCAGTTGACTGTTACCAAGGCACCATCTTCAACTGGTGCGAAGCTGTGTCGGCTCATATGAAGAGCCAACTAACCAAGGCAAAGAACGGACGACTAAAGACTTTTGGATATGGGCCTCTAGTCGTGAGCTTTGCCTTGGAGAGAGTTCCTATGCTGATCCCTCAGCAACTCACTGTTGATGACTTGGGTCCTCGGGAGCCAAAGCTTGTTCGATGGGTTGCGGTGATGGCCCGGCATCCTGACGAGGGTGCTGCAGTGGTTCGATTCTCAGACAGTTACTTCGACTGGCTAGAGGGCCAGCTTTTTGTGATACAAGACTTTCCATATGCCGGAATGGATTTCAGAGGTGATCCGGACATGGTTCTTCCACAGGGAGAACAATGGGATGACAGAGGTACTTTCATTTTCACAAGTTTTCTAATTATGTATTTTTTATTTTTCATATATATCGTCTCAAAGTAACAGTAAAATTTTAAAAATGCAGATGTTGGACCACAGCGTCCAGCCAATCTCCGGCCTTACGACAGACGACATCCAGCTGCACCGGCACCGGCCCTACAGGATGCGACAGCAGAAGTACTAGCCGATTTGGAGCATGATCTAGAGCGTCTCACGGCAGATATACCTGAGACTACTATGGATGACATTCCATGAGGCTTCAGCGCTTCGTGGTCGCGGTCCCTGGACCGTTTAGGAGATTTCTGCGCAAGGTAGCCCGCGCAGTGGTGTCGTACAGAGAGCACCACCAGTGATTGACTAGTCACTTTTGTAGTCACATGTGACATTTTTGACTTTTTGTACTATCATTTTGCCGATCATAAGGTGTGTTAAACCTATGATCGAAGACGATGTATATATTTTTGGACACACTTCTATCTATATCTATATATCACTATTACCGGCTTATCTTGTTTAACATGTATGATGAAATGTCTTTAAATTTACTTGCATGATTATTATAAATGTCTGTCCAACACTCGAGAAGCAATTGCATCTGCTAATGTATTCAAAGACCTTGGAATATGTTGATATTCAATGTAATCAAATTCACGTTCCAAGAGACGCACTCTCAAAAACAACCTTAATAACACAGGATTTCTAATGGCATAAACTCTATTAAGCTGTAATACAACAAGTTCAGAATCTAACCTCACTATCAAACGTCGAATTCCAAATGAAATAGATTCGGATAATAATTCAACCACTGCACTGTATTCTGCAATGTTATTCGTTGTTTGACCGAGGCTTACCCCATGCATAGAAACTAACTCGTCAGAGGGCGAATAGATAACCCAAGCTGCGGAAGAGATATTCCGTGTACTACGACAAGCACCATCAGCAAATCCAATGTATGTTTGGAGAGGCGTCGACATCTACAATATCAAGAGTAAAACCAAGATGAGCCAAAATAATGACGAAAAACCACACTTGCTAAGCTAAGCACACTGACTAAACTAACACACTTGCTAGCTAGAAAGGAAATCTAACCTATCTAAAAATTTCTCCATCCATCATTTTAAGCATAATACCTCTTTAGGTAAAGTCCATTTCTGGGTTTGCCCAAAGAGTCCCCATCAAAATCAACTAACTCATAAGCCCCTTTTGCTAGCTTTCGCTTTACAATGTAGGGCCCATGCCACATGGGAACGAACTTTCCGGCACCTAGTTTATCGTTAGCTTGATCATATAATAGTACTAGGTCTCCTTCCGAAAAACTTCGAGGGGTTACATTTTTATCGTACTGAGCTTTCATTCGTTTCGCGTGAGTCTCGATAGCTAAAGTAGCGTCACGTCGAGTCTCATCTAATTTAGCTAAGTATAACAACCGTTTCTCCTCTTCGGAAGTAGCTGGAAGTAATTCGACAGCCATTTGAAGTGATGGGATTTCGCACTCAATAGGTAACACAGCTTCTAAGCCATAAACTAGCTGAAAAGGGGTGAAACCTGTTGAATTTTTCACTGAAGTTCGATATGCCCATAGCGCCGAAAATAACATGTTATGCCAATTCGTTCGATGGATACCAATGATCCGTCGAATCATGACGACTAGAACTTTGTTGATTGACTCAACCAAACCGTTGGCTTGCGGATAATAAGGTGTAGAGCTATCGTGGCGCAAACCAAGCTGGCTTGTAAGCTCAGTCATCATGACATTTCGAAAATGGCTTCCATGGTCCGTAATGATTGCTTGTGGGACACCAAACCTAGTTATGATATGATTGAATACGAAAAGTGCAGCTGTCTTGCCGCTTGCGTCGAATGTAGGCATCGCCTCGGCCCACTTAGTAAAATAATCAACCGCAAGGATGATATACGCATGCCCCCCGCCGAGTGAGGGTTACAAGTAATAAAGTCAATGCCCCATTTGGCGAATGGACCAGCGGCAATTATAGGGTGGAGAGGAGCAGGTGGAGCGCGCATCTTGCGATCAAACACTTGACAGTTGTGGCATTTTCTGACGGCAAGGATACAATCTTTAAACATAGACGGCCAGAAATAGCCAGCGCGCAACACCTTCTGAGCTGTGGCATACCCAGACATATGACCGCCACATGCTCCAGAGTGACAATCATTCAAAACTCTCTCAGCCTCATCGTGAGTTAAACAACGTCGAAAAACTAAGTCTGCCCCCAGGCGATAAAGTGTATCTCCAATAATTCTGTATTGCTGGGATTGAAACCGAATTTTTCGACGGTTTTCCTTGGAAGCTTCAGGCCGAAAGGTTTGGGTTTGGAGATAGATGATTATATCCCCATACCACGGATCTACAGTGCTAATAAGAAACAAAGATTCGTCCGCAATGGACTCCTCTGCCACAGTCTCTGTGTCAGCACTCGGGAAATCACACATCAATTCCGCGAAGACTAAAGATTTCTTAGACTTGGACTTCTCAAACTCCAAGTCGAACTCTTGCAGGATGACGATCCATTTAGAGTACTTGCCCCCTAGCAGTTGTTTTGTCAAGATATAAATCATAGGGTTGCAATCCGAAATAACAGTAGTTTTGCGGAGAAGAATGTAGTGACGAAAACGCTGGACAGCTTGAACGGCTGCCAGGGCCAATTTCTCCACATGCGAATATTTTAACTCAGTTGGATTTAAGGTTCTGCTAAGGTAATATATCACATGCTCTGCCTTGAATTCATCTTCTTGAACTAACACCATTCCAATGGTGGAATGCGAAGCTGCGAGGTATAAGAAGTAGTCCTGGTTGTAGTTGGGAGGATGCAATAACGGTGCATGGGTCAACGCGTGTTTCAGTGCATCAAAAGATTGTTGAGCAATCTCGTCCCAAAAGAATTGTACGTTCTGTTTCAACAACCGTGTAAAACCTTTAGTGACCTCGGCGTAGTTAGGGATGAATCGGCGTAAAAAGTTCGCTTTCCCTTGCAAACTTTGGAGTTGGCGCAAACTCGAAGGAGGAGGCAATTGGATGATAGCCTCGACTTTCGAGGGATCGACGCGAATGCCGGTTTTGGAAACAACAAATCCCAGCAATCGACCTGTTTCTATACAGAAAACACACTTGTGGGGATTCAACCGAATTCGATAATGCCTACACCTCATAAAGATTGCTCGTAAATGGACAAGGTGATCAGCTCGGTGTAAAGAATGAGCAGGCAAATCATCGAGATAGGGTTGCACAATGTGCTTGATGTCATGAAATGCATAAGACATGGCCCGTTGAAAAGTAGCACCGGCATTCTTAAGGCCAAAAGGTAATTTGCAATAAGCAAATGTCCCCCATGGACAAATGAATGCCGTTTTTGGTTGATCGGCAGGTAGAATATTGATTTGATTATAACCTGAGAAACCATCCATGAAGGAAAACATCTCACTTCCGGCACAATCATCAATAATTTGATCGATATAAGGCGTAGGATAGTTGTCTTTTGGACAAGCTCGATTGATATCCCTATAATCGATACAGATTCTTATTGTTCCTTGTTTTTTATTGACGGGAACAATATTCGATACCCAATCCGTTAACGGGATCGGATAAATGAAACCTGCTTTCAACAGCTTTTCGACTTCGGCTTTGATTGCAGCTGCTTTTCGAGGGTGAATCTGACGCAACCGTTGCCGAATGGGTTTAGCATCCGGGTAGGTTTTGATTTCATGAACAACAATGGCAGGATCGATTCCTGGCATTTCTTCGTAGGACCAGGCAAACACGTCGCGGAATTCTTGGAATAGGGCCTTGTAAGTTTGGATTTCTTCTTCAGTACATGCGGCACCTATATGAATGTTCTCCTCGATTCCGGGCTTCACTGAAATATCAATGGGAATAGTACGAGAAATATTCCCTAAATTCAGCTCTGAATCAGAATGTTTCGTTGGATCCTGAGCGTCTTTGACATATTCAGCGGTAAAGATAGATGAAAAATCATTTTCAAATGCATCATCCTTAGGTAAAAACGAAGATCTGTGATGGAGATCTTCCCATGGTAGATCATCTACACTTAGGATTTCGCGAAGTTGTTCGTCAGATGACACTTCTTCGGGAAACGTTATCCGTTCTAAGGGTGAGGTGAAAAGTGACTCTTCACTGACCACATTCATTTGGTCGGTTGAATGAAAGTCGGTAAAAGACATAAGAGCTTCATAAGCAATCTCATACGGACTCAACGGCATAACATCACCGAGTGAGTCTAGCTCAGAGTCAGAGGGAACATACCAAGGATCATCATAAATAATGTTTTCTGACGTGATCATATGAATTGTTGCGAACGAAGGGTCTGCATTGAGTGGAGGGAGAGGAAAAGTTCCCAGTAAACCGGAATCCTTAACTAAACCTACACCAATGTCCCTATAAGGGATTGTCGTTTTACCAACATGCTGGATAGTTTCTAAAGAGGTTGGGTCGGATGAAAAGTATGTCAGCTGATCAATAGTCACGATCTTACCGTTATGTGGAAACTTAATGACTCTGAAGACCGATGAAACGACCGCTGTCATAGCATATGACCAACTTCGACCCAAAAGAAGGTTGTAGTCTAGAGGGGCATCAACCACTTCCACATCCAGACTAACGGTTTTACCTTCGACCCCTATAGGCAATTCTTGTAGAATACCAAACGGACGGAACCCACGGCCATCAAAGGCCTTAAGGATGGTGGGGGATTGGTTCAACGAAGGAGAACCAAGCGATCTCCAACATTGAATCGACATAATACACGTAGAAGCTCCCTCATCAATCACAGTCCGATGAATAGGCCTGTTTTTGACTATCACTGGAATTTGGAAAGCCATTTGATGGGGGAGACGCGGTGTACTACTTTCTAGATCAAAGATCATTAGGTTCGGGTCCTGAACATCGACAGCTCCAATAGCCGACAAAAGCAATTTTCGTTGCGCTGGACATGATTGCAGCACTTCGAGTGCCGACATTGCTGAAGGTGAAACAGCTAAGTCTTCAACAATGTTGTAATTCTGGGCTGCTCTCGCATGTGGATTGAAAGCAGACCTTCGAAGTACACCCTTGGCGGGCGGCTTAATCACTAAGTCTGGGTTAGGTTTTTCGATCTGTAGTGGATCGGAACCAGGAGCTGAGGTTGATGGGTTAGAGTGAGAAGATTCTGCTTCTTTACCATCAACAGGAGCCTTACTACCATAATCTTGCGATCGAGTCGCAATCCTGACATGAGACATCATCAAAATGGGTTCTTCACTGGCATTCGAAGAAGAACCTATCATCTTATTTTCCTGCTCGGGAAATGGATTCTTTAACACAGCAGGAGTCGGAGAACCTTTAACTATTTTCACTACCTCGGCCCGATGAGGGCAGTCTCTCGTAAAATGATCTTCTTCACAAATGAGACAAGGATAACGAGGTTTGCGCTTTTCGTCATTGGTTTCCGACTTTTCCGTTTTCTCCTTTGGAGCCTTGTCTGCTTTAGCCTTCTTCTTTCCTTTCTTCTTTCCACCGTTTTTGGATTTGGCCGTAGATGACTCTACAGCGTGAATGTCGGCGGTAAGTTCAGGAGGAGAAGACTCTCCTGTCGGAGAATCAGGCAAAGTGATAATTGGAGTATTGGAGGTCTTGGAAGACTTCTTCTTACTCTTCGTAGTCACGATACCGATCATACCATCAGCGGCATGAGATCCCGAAGGAGCAGCAGCGATTTGGTTTGACTTTGGAAGATCCGGAATTTTCTCGTGTAACGTACCCGACTGAGTGTAAACTAAGTCAAGGTATTGTGCCTGAGCAATGACTTGCTCCTCAGTAACTACGCCGGCCTTAGCTACATCTTCAGTAATTCTTGGTAATAATGATTTTACAAACCATTCAGCTAAAATTTGGTCCGGGATAAAAACTTTCACTAATCTCCTTCGACGTCTCCACTCATGGATGTGATCAGAAATGTACGTGGATGTCGATTGTTTTAGCGAAGTTAATAATTCTGTACCATTATCGTATCTGACTGGTAACTGAAAATGAGTTAAGAATGAAGTAGCTAACTGGCTAAAGTTGTAAAAAGAAGCCCGTGGCAACTCAATGTACCACTTGGCTGCGAGACCAATGAGTGTACGCTGGAAAAGACGTAAGCGGATAGAATCATCTGAGATGGAATTTGATGCACACCAGAGGTGGTAAGTCATCACGTGATTAGACGGATCCTCTCCAGACTTACCTTCGAACTTGGGTATATCGCTGGGCAACTTATTTGGCATTGGCGGCCAGAACGGAAGATATTGAATTGGATCGTTCGTTAGGCGCGTCAAGTCGGGTAAATCTAAAGTCGCAATAAATGGTAACTGCCGGTTAGGATCTCTAAAACTCTGAGTCACAATACCAGCCCCAGGAGGAGGATATCCAGGATAACTAGGAACAGGATTCGCATTGGGGATATTATATCCTCCTGGAAAACCAGGATTAACCGGACCGTACTGGGGTTGTTGAGGTGGTTGATAAGTGTACCCAGGATACGGTTGATACTGGTAAACCGGTTGTTGGGCAGCTTGCCCAGGTTGATACTGTCCCTGGTACGGAGGTTGAACAAATTGAGGTTGAGTAGTAACAACCGTACTTGTACCAGGTTGGCCTGCAGGCATCTGGACTGTGGTTTGAACCGTGGGTCCAGACAACGGTACAGATGTCTGAGGAGCGGTTACAGGGACAGTAGAAACCGGAGCTGCCGATACTCCAGATGTAAGCATGGTAGATGAAGCGGTAGTTGCTGCAGCCGTGTGAGGTGGAGTACTCGGTGCAATTGGCGGCTGAGTAACTACAGAAGTTACAGGGGTCTGAACACTTGACTGGACAGGTTGCGGTTGCTGGGGTGGACCAGGAACTGCAGGTTGTCCTGCTTGAGGTACCGACTGTATACTTGGTTGCGACATCTGTTGACCCTGTGACGGATCCCATGTTAACATTCCAGGGTATTGACTCGTAACAGGTTGAGGATACTGAGATCCATAGCCGTATTGAGGATAGGGTTGATAACTGTAAGGTGTAGTCCCATATGATTGCCCTTGAGGTGGTTGATAACCTTGACCAGGGTATTGACCCGTAGGTTGATAACCTTGAGGTAAATACGAATACTGGGGTTGACCTTGACCTTGAGGTTGGTATCCTTGAGGTTGATACCCTTGGGGTTGATACCCTTGGGGTTGCCATCCTTGAGGTTGCCATCCTTGAGGTTGATACTGATACTGAGGTTGACTTTGGGGTACATATTGAGGCTGGGGTTGATACCCTTGGGGTTGATACCCTTGAGGTTGCCCCCCAGTCACAAATGAAGTACCTTGAGGTTGCCCCCCAGGCATTAACGAAGGTTGCCCCCCAGGCGGTAATTGGCCACCTTGAGGTTGGTTAATGGGAGTTGAACCTGACATCATATAAACTTCACCTATACTCAATGGTACATTACCACTGTTTCCAACTAATAACCCATGATCAACAGGTTGAGGAGATGCTCCCGCAAAGGTACCAGAAAGTGACTGATACCCAGTAGGAACAGAAGGACCGCCATGTAAAAATGATTCAGGACTTTGTGAAAACACAGATGACTGACCAGACATATTTACAGGAGAATGAATTCCTCTAGGTGGAACCGGAGTACGAGGTGTAGAAAAACCTACTGAGTTGTCTAAAAAATTGGTTAATGCAAGGTACCAAGATTCACTTCTAGGAGGACTGTAAAAGATGGATTCACGCTCCCTTAGATCAAGGGTAATTAGATCTTCAGAATCAGAAACGCCTATTTCTTCCTCTGGAACAAGTTCTTCTATAGCAATTAATCCAACAGGAAGATTTTCGGTGATAATTCTTTCTATTCTTGGTGAATCAGGAACACTAGGAGTTGGAGTAACAGGTTCTGAAATTTCAGGTTCTTCGCCTGTTTCACTGGCAGATGAAAAACTACCAGCAAGCTCGGAAACTGTAACAGCTTCGGGATTGTAACCTGTTTCTAATCTTTGGTAATCTGGATGGACTACCAAAGAAGATTCTCCTTCTTCAGGTGAACCTACTCTACTGCCACTAGGAGGAGTTACAAGGACCTTTAAACCCTCTAAATAACTGGGTCGTCTCGAGGAGGTGAACCCCTAAGTTCACGGGATCTTCTCAACAATTCGGCCACAGAAACAACTTCAGGAGACTGGCCCGCAATGTCGACGGGACCTTCTCGGTAATTCCGCCACAATTAAAGATTTTAACTACAACACACGAAATCAAAGTAAAAAATTTCAAATCAAACCACCTAAAGTCTTCTAAAGAACCAATCAAATTTGAAGCACACGCCTAAATAATCTAGAGCGTCAAACCACACACAAACAGTAGTCTTCCGGACCAAAAGCGCTAGTTGGTGATTAGGCCCAACCTCGCAGGATTCAGTACAGAAATAGTGGGTGGAACAGTTACCCCGGCAACCTGCTTAATGAATAGACTGGACCAAGTTCCTCCACTTTAACCGTCTCGAAGTGAAGCGAACCCCCCAGAAAATCCAAGTGAGTATAACCGACGTCTGCTCCAGGTACAGTGGGACCTTCCCTCCACCGTCACCTTGGGTAGAATCCTAGATATTATGGCCACTAAGGTTACCAATCACAACAATTACACCTGGGGGAACAGTCTAAACTCCGACAGCACGCAAGGGCAGAGTAGCAAGCTCCAATCCCCTTACCGGCTCCTTGACAACAATCCAAGGTTTACCGATAAGTGACCCCTGGCTCCTCGACAATGGTTAATCCGAGGTTTACCGTTTGTAATACGTACTGCCTGGCGTCGTTCCCAACGAGGGAGGAATGATCCCCTCACTGGTTCGGACACGAGCTCGTGCTTCTCCTTTAAGAGGAGCTTTCCCAGAATGTAACTGAAACAATTGGATTTGTTCTACTCAAGATAGACTATCTGTTTGGTTTTGTAGTCTTGGAGAGTTAAGTACTCACCTACTCCAAGACCCTAGCCTAAGCTATGTTGGTGCTTCAGAGCCCTAGAAAAATAAAGATTACTAGATTGATTTTAATTTAAGCGTTACTTTTAAGGTTGTTTCTTAAGTCAAAAGGTGATGGAAGTGAAACTAGTGGTGTGTTGACTCGACTCGAAACCACTACAAAATGCACCTAAAATGATTTATCCACTACTTTACTTTTTCGATGAATTGCTTAACTAAAAAGTTGAGAGAATGCAATCTTTATAAAAGCAACTTCTTAATTGAAGACAATCAAAGAAACAATTCGTTTTTTTTTCCAAGCATAAAAACATAACTTCTCTTTACATGCACGAAAAAACTCTTTTCTTCTTTTGAAAACAAAAAGCTACTTGAAACAAGACTTTTTAAGAAGATGTTTTTGTATTTTTCTTTTAATAAAGCAAATAAATCTAATATAACCAAAAATCAATCTTAACAACTCTTAAAATCTATGAAAATGCACTCATAAGCAAACTAAAGGCAAATTTACTCTAAGCAATCTTAACGAGGCCAAAACTAACAATGATTATTTCTAAGGTGTTTTACTTGATCACAATCAAATCAAGGACTAGCTTATTGCAGAACCAAAAACTAGTCAAAACAAAATTCTAATCTTTTTGTCCTTTTTGAAAATGGAAATCAATACTTTAAAAACAAGCAATTCGAAATTTGACCCAAAACAACTCAAATGACAAGTTGCTCAAACAAGGAGACTTTACGACAGGCTCAACTTCTAAGAAGGTTGACTAACCAGAGATATCTAAGGCTGGACAACTTTCTAAGCTCAAAGTCACTACAAAGCCTTTCCAAAAATCAAACCCTAGGTCTAAACTTCGTTGAAAACCACTAAAACACTCAAAGCTCACAAAACAGTTCAGGTGAGAATTCTTGACAGGGTACTAAAGGATCTGGGCAGAAAACACTAAGAAAAAACAAAATCTAAAAGTAATTTAAAGCAAAAATGGAATTTTCTTAACTTTTACAGGAAGACGCAGGCCACCCGTTGTCACAGGTGCGGCCCCGCACTGTGCAGTCGACAACAGCGCGTCCAAAGACGCACTGTGCAGCACACAGAGACTGCGTCCTTCTGGAAAAAGGAAGAAAAACTAAAGCCAACTAAATCTAAAGCTAAGCCACCCAAATACTAATTCTCACAGTCAAAAACCAGAAAATAAAAATGATTTTCTCAAAGCAAAGTTCATATAAAGGAAAAGACTCTCTCATTAATGGATTCCCCAGCGGAGTCGCCAATTTGTCACACGGAATCTGTCAAGGGTGCGGACACGACTGACCTTCCTAGAAGTCTAAGACATTCTAATGACAAACAAGACAAAATGGAGTGATCTTTCTCTAAATACACCTTTTACAACATGAAAACTACAAGTGTTTAGGCTTACCTTATTCCAAAACGCTGTTGTTGAAGTCCGTTCTTGACGATCCGGATGAGCTCCTCCTTCAAGTCAATTCCTGCAACCACAAACAATCAAACAATTACCAAGCACTTGCATTTCATATAATAAAACATATATTCAACATGCAGACCAAGGAACACATGAAATAACTCATTAACACAAGCTATTGAGAAAAATAAACCAGTTTGTATTAATAACGAAACAAAGAAACTCTTACAACCTGGCCTTGGTGTTGTGCAAGTTCCTCCCAGGGTCCATCAAGGGTTTTCCTCTACTTTGACAAAGCTCACCCTCTCCCAAGTAGAATCAAGTGAAGACAATCTCTCCTCACAAAGGCTCTAATGGAAGACCTAAATCCTGCAGCATTTACCCAAAGAAAATGTATAGCTCCAACCTCTTCTCCTTCTGGCTCAATGCCTTTATTTATAGTGCTGTAAAGAGGTTATTCAGGTCCACTATCAATGGGATCATCCCCCTCTTTGGGTGGGATAGCTCCCTTATTGATGGGATAAGTTCCCCCTTAATAGAGATACATGAACCAACTGGAGGCGCATCCATTTCATCAAACCGACCTCTAGAATGTTCTAGAAGTAACCACAAGTAACTTTTTCAAGATAAAACTCGCGCATTTTGCCTTTTACAGAGGGACGCACCTGTCCCTTAACATACAGAGCGTCCATGGACGCAGATTTTGTGAACATGGTCAGCGTCCCCGCAGGTAAGGCTAGAGAGAACCTGCGACCCCAGAGATAAACATGATTTTTACAAGACTTTCTCTCTTCTTTGAGTTTGAGATGGATAACAGAGGCATGAGACTTGCCTAAGAGGGTAGCATGACTTGTTGATTTGAGCCATACTAACTGTAAGTAGTCAAGGTGACATTTTTTAGTGTAACAATCCTGCAACTCATAGACCATGATCCATATGTCTAAAAATAGACATAGTCTAAAAATAGACTTTGCGCCAAAAATACCCCGCGGGCCCACTTAGTGAAGGCGACTTCTTTCCACTAAGCTCCATCATCTTGTTGCATTCTCAACACCAACCCTGGTGCAGACAGACAGTTGTCATTTGCAAGACAGTCCATACACTTCCACTATTCAGAAAATGTCGTGTACAGGGATTCTCCCATGTGCTTTGTGTGAATCTCCTAGGCAGGTCAGGAATTTCAATTCAAATTTATCTTACATCTAACGTGGAAATTTGATGACTATCATTTTTCTTGTCCTTTAAAGTTTTAGATCCATGCGTGAGAGGTAATGAAAGATGTCGATAGGTGAGAGGTAATGAAAGAGAGGTAGGTATTAACTTGGCTTGCAAAGTAGTTATACTGAGAAGAATAATAATCTTTAACCACGTTAACTCTAGTTAACCTACCATGTTCAGATAATTTCACTATTCCAATTAATTTCAATTTGTAGTTACACTGAGAAGAAGAAGAATATTTAACCACGTTAACTCTAGTTAACCTACCATGTTTAGGTAATGTCTCTATTCAAATTAATTTCTTTTTTTCTTTGGATATCTATACAAATCTCATTAACAACCAATGCAACTAAACATATTTGGTGACAATAAAATAGATGTTGCACCTAAATAGAGTGGGTGACAAGAAATAGATGTTGTTCCTATTGTTGACAAGAAAATAGATGCTAAACCTAAACATAGTGGGTGATATGAAATAGATGTTATACCTGAACAAAGACGAGAAATAGAGGTCACAACTAAACATACATGATATTTTTTTTCCTGGTAAATCACTTCTTGGAATTTGTATCATTACAAAACTACAAAATTGTCTAATAGATTTAGTGACAATAAAAAAGATGATGCACCTAAATAGATTCGGTGAGAAGAATGTTACAACTACAACTAAACATACTGTCCGACTTAGTTTAGAGTTTAAATCCCGCATTAAAAAATTGTAAAATTGTCTAAACTATTTTTCAACCTATAATAGAAATAGCACCACATACGGCTTCTGCAACGGCCTCCGAGGACATTCTTGGAACCTATGGCCTTCGAACTATGGAGGAAATTCCTCGAACGTATGGCCTCAGAATCGCCAGAGTCATCAAGGATAGATATGATTACTTCGTCAAAGAAGGTCCTGTTATCACTCAAAATTTTCTCTAGAATTTATTAGAAGAAAGAAAATGATCGAGGTAACCACAAACTAACTTTTGGGCTTAGGCTCTAGCCAACCTAAGTCCAAAGAGGGCTCTATCTATATGATTTAGCTTTTTTTGATGGGATTTTAGGTTAGTTCTTAGTGTTCGAGGGGATTTTTAATTTGTATTGAAGATTGTGTGGTGGAAGTATTTAAACAGATGGATAGGATGATATCTCTAGTCCATTGGGATATGGAGTCAACAAAAGAGCAGCAGGACTGGATCAACTCACTAAAGGGAATGTTCAAAGGGCAAGATAGGAGAGTAGAGTGTAGGTCTCTAGGCTAGAGGGGTGGAAAAGGTTTTAACCAGGGTGAGAGAGCAATTAAGAATTCTCAGACCGGGATTGAAACGAGGAACAAAGGGTAATCGGAAACAAAGGGAAATTAAGAATCCTTTGCTATAGATTATAAAGAAACAGCCTAGACTAAGGAGCAATTAAGAATTCCTTAACTTAGATTATCAGTAGAAAACATTTATTTGCCTAACTGTTATAACATAGTGTAATTAAACAAATTTTGATACAATACTCCAGTTATGGCATTCAGATTTAGATAAACATTATGGAAAAAACTTCAAGAAATAACAACAACGCGAGAAAATACTTGTCTGCACTTCACTCTACACATGAATCCTTTGAAATATTGGGTCTTTATTCATCAATCCAGCTTGACGGCTCAGTTAATGCTCCAATGGCTTTACAGTATTTTGATCAAGAAGTCTATAGAAATGTCTTAGAATCCACCCTACACACTTCGAATTGTGAAGTATTTATACTAAGGTTTTATTACAAATATCTCAAATTGACTTGAGATTTAATCTAAGAAATACAAATATCTTCTCACAGGAAGATAGAGGCAGCTAATGAATTTCTTTCATGCTGTCCCTTTTATTGTGGTATTATTGGCTGTTATAGTTTGTTTTTAGGTCTTTATGCTCTTTACTGTTTGAATTATCACGCTGGAGGCTTTATTTACTTCTGGCTTTCATCTGATACTCTCTAACTTTAATACTCTTTCACTATGATGACATGTCTTTATCCTTCACTGTGTTTCTTCCTTTACTGCACAATTTAACCTTTTACTGTGTGTTTCAACAGTAAATTCTATTGTTTTTACGTGTATCAGCATCGGGAAGTGGATATTTGATCAAGTCTCTGTATGTTTTATCTTTTGTCTTCTAACTACATCTTTGGTCTAGTTCCTCTGTTTTAACTGTCCATGTCTCTGTATAATTGTCTTATTCTCGGTTCTATGTATGATTGTCTTCATCTTTTGTCCCTTGTATAAGGGTCTTCTTCTTCTAAATATAGGTTTTTAATAGGTTTCTTGTCGAGTCTTGGAGTAAACAGGTCTTGTGACTAGTATCAAAACCATTTATCCAAGCTTTGGTCTTCGGCTAATTATCTGCAAAATTAAAAAATAATTGAGAAAACATCGGTCGGCTTGATAGGCTGTTGATGGCTTCATTTGCACAAAGATGCCTCGGAAAGGGGTTGTGGCAGCATTTTGGACATGAATGGAGGTGGAATTTCATCACAGAGGTTCAGGGTGGTGTCGAAGGGTTTTATGGGTTTATATAGTTAAACAGGGGAAAGGCACGCAAACACGATTTTTCAAGGTTTAAAGTCTAATGGGCGACTTTTCAAATATGGCACGAAATTTCATATTTACATAGGATAGGCAGTTTATTGGGTTGGCAGGGAAGCATTTTTAAGGGTCGTCACACCGCTTTAGTGGCGTGGGCGGGTTTTAGGAGGGGTCATCCGATCTACGTTGGAGCTTGACATGTAGCCATCGGGGGGTCGGGGAAAACCGCTTTATCGGGCGGGTAAAGGTATGCTATCAGGCTCGGCCGATATGGCTGTGGTGCGTTAGATTTGGGCCATTGTGATCTGACGACAAACGGGTAGGGGAAACACGCGGGTTATAAAAGCTTGGGTTTAGGAGGGGCCCAATGCTTTAATCTTCGGCAGGATTGATTTATTTAGGAATTAATCATGGGTTTAAAGTGATCGGGTCGGGCTTAATGAGGGAGTTTAGCTCTTTGGGTAAAAATCGGGTGTCAGGTGAGGGCGACAGGGCTGCGCGTTGTTGGATTTGAGCAAGGACGATCGGACAGTGGTAAGATCAATGAAGAAGCATGGGTGAAATGTACGGAGGCTTAAGGGGGGCCTGAAGCTTTTAATCATAAGTAATTTGGGTTTATTTGGGATTAATGGGGAATTTATATGTTTTATCGGGATAAGGGGTAAATATATTAGTTTCTATTTAAAATTAAGGGCTGGGGTATTTACATAGGGATTTAGTTTATATAAGGGAAAAGGGTTATAGGGGAGTTATATAATAAAATTAAAAATTAATATGAAAACGATGGGCGGAGCGGGTTTCTCCTTAGTAAAGAGGTAAAATGTAACATTTGCGCACTTAGCTTTATACTTAGGATAAAAGGTTTTTTGAGTGAAAGTGGATTTACATGGGGGGTTTTCACTTTTCCTAGGTAAACAATGTTTAACCATAGGAAAAGGGTTTTCTTAGGGTGATGAGGGGGAATGGTTTGTATGAAGGGGGAATGATTTTATGAAGGGGATTCTAGCACTTGTGTCCATAAGTCATTAAGCCGAGGGTCCGGTCCCTCCAAAAGTCAGAGAAATGCTCTGAGCCTCTTTGACTTGTAGGATTAAAAGTACTTAGAATATACTTGTAGATAGGAAATTAGCAAGTGAAGGGGAAAACTGAATGAGGAGGAGTTAATCATATGAACTTGTAAACCTTTGTCTTTTCTTCGATAGTTGATCATACATGTTGAAAGATGTGTATAAGCATGATGCATGTGCTTCGATCCAATTAACTTTGTAGTTCAACAACCTTTCTTCTACTTACCCATTTCTTACCTCTAACATATTTTCTTCATTTCTTTGGGTGCATTTAGGCTAGCAAACCCTTATTAATGTATTTTTCTTTTGAAAAGTAATCTATCTATTTCTAACATTATATCATCCAAGGGCTCAAATTAAGCTTATGAACTCCTTTTATTTTTTCTACCTATCTAATGATCTGCCAAGATTAAACTATTTGGTCAGTTTTTATTCTCTAACTAAAAATATAAAATTCAAAGCATGGAATAACCAATATTAAATAATTTGATTAACATGGATTGTGGCATGAATAACAAGTTTCACACAATCATTATTATGCATAAAAGTAATTAGTAGTGGCATTTAGACTTGCACACTTTCATGGTCTCTTTGTTTCTGGGGTTCATATATTTTCATTTTTTTGACCTTCTCTTATTCTTTTGTCCTTTGATTTTTCTTTTAGGACATAACTTCTTTACATTTTTTTTATTTTTATAATATGAAAAACATTTGCAGAAAGCAAACGTATGTACAATATTACAAGGCTTAACCTTAGTCATTCAAAATTATGACTCCTATTGGTATATGAACCTAACAGTAGCTCCACTTGGGGATGGCATTTCCTTGTGAAATGTCAAGAACTCTAGAGATCAATAACATTTGAATTGTTGTTGATGTTTCCTTGCAAAGTGTCCTTCTATGAATATGAATTATTGATACTTATGATAGTGAATCTTTTGAAGCTTAGGGCCTTGTTTTCGGGCTTCAACTTCAAAGATCACCATCCAATCAAAACTAGACTTTTGAAAATAGCATATATACAAATGAAAAATAGTAATTAGGTTCAAAGTAATGTTTTAGTATTCAACCATTCACTGGCCCACCTTCTGCATCTGCACCACCAATTTCTCTCGAGAAGAAAGCATTATTTCCTCTATAAGCATAAATGACATAGGGACCTTTCCATAGGAAATTAAATTTCCCATGTTTTCCTTTATCTTCCCTCCTTGAGTCCCACTTGAGCACTTTTTCACCAATGTAGAAATATTCAACCTTGGTTCTCTTATAAAAAATCCTCTTAATCTTTTCTTGCACAACTTGAGACTTGACATAAACCTCTTCTCTTGTTTGTTGTAGATGAATAGTTTGGTTGATTCTTCTTTGGATACTATTTGGTTCAACCTGTATTTCTTGAAGTAACTTCATTACTGGTACTCCCAAAGAGGATGGAAAGATAACTTCCATTCCATAAACTAGTTGATAGGGAGAAGTACCAATTGATTTCTTAGTAGTCAATCTGTCTGCCCATAAGGCATTGACTAGCTTTTTATTCCAAGTTTTCTTATTGTCCTCTAGTAACTTCTTGATGATGTTTACTAGGCTTTTGTTTGAGGATTCTTCCAATCCATTACTTTGAGGGTAATATGTTGTGGAATGGCCAAGGATGATATGGTATTTGTTGTAGAAATCTATCATTCTTTTGGATTTAAAGGCTGCTGCATTATCAGTAATGAGCTTAGCTGGACACCCAAATCTTGATAGACTATTGGTTTCAAGGAAGGTTATGATAACAGTATATGTGGCTTGCCTTGAAGGTATGGCCTCTATCCATTTTGTAAAGTAGTTTGTAGTTGTGAGGATCCATTTGTTCTCGGCAAAGGAGGGTGGGTCAATTTCACCAATGAAGTCTAGACCCCATTGTTGAAAAGGTATTTCGACAGAGATTGGCTTGAGGGGTAATGGTAAGAGATTTTTCTTCCTCTAAAAAGTTGACATTTGTGACAGGAGGTCACATATTTTTTGACATCAGCAAACAAGGTAGGCCAGTAGAAACCATCTCTAAGGATTTTATCTGTTGTAGTTTTCCAGTAAAGGTGTCCTCCACAGTCACCTGCATGAAACTCTCGTAAAACTTTGTCAGATTCTTATTTTAATAAGAAATTGAGAAGAATACCTTCATGGTCTCTCCAAACCAAAACATTGTCTAATATACAAAATCTTAAGGATTTCATCTTTAAAAGCCTACTTTTAGTCCTAGATAATTCAGGAGGAGTTTGTAAATTCAGTAAAACATAAATAATATCATCATACCATGGTGATTCAAGAAAGGCTTGGCTGATTAGTGGAGTCACCATCTCCTCTTCATTATTTATTGTTGCAATAAAGTTTATATCCAAGGCCTGACAGTTCGATTTAGCCATGAGCTTGGCTAAACCTTGGCCCTTGATTAACTTTGTAGGTTTAATTTCTATATCATACTCTAAAATAGTAGCAATCCACTTTCCCCTCTTTCCATCAGGACCATCCTGAGTTAGGATGTCTTTTACTACTGAATTGGGAACGTAGGTTACTATGTGAGAATATAAGATGTATAACCTAAAATCTTTAATGGCTTTGACCAAAGCCAAGGCCTGTTTTTCCATTATATTGTATTTCAAGGGGGCATCTCTCAAGGCTTTTCTAAAGAAAGCAATGGGTTGTTCATAGCCCTGGTCATTTTTCTGTAATAGGACAACAACTATTGTGTGCTCTGAAGCAAAGGAAAACAAAATGAAATCTCTATCAAATTTGGGACTGATTAGTACATGTGTTTTAGTTAAGGCTAGTTTGATGTCTTCAAAGGATTTCTTAGCCTCAACGGTCCATTTTATGGTGGAGTCTTTTTTCAACATATATTTTAGTGATCTAACTAATTCTGCTAGGTTAGATATAAATCTTCTAAGAAAATTTATTTTTCCTAAGAAAACTTGTAATTCTCTAATGTTCCTGGGGTGTCTTATTTGTAAGATGGCTTCTATTATTACAGGGTCTATTCTTATGCCATCTTTCAAGATTATGTGACCTAGCAACTTTCCTTCTTCTAACCCAAACAAGGACTTTTTGGGGTTGAAAGAGATTCCAAACTTCCTGCATTTAATAAAGACTTGCCTTATATGATCCAAATGTTGATTGTCAGACTTTGAAAAAATAGTAATATCATCTAGATATATCACAAGGAAATCATGAATTTATTTAGCAAAGGCTATTTCGATAGCCCTTTGGAAAGTGGCTCCTTCATTCATTAGCCCAAAAGGCATTTTCACATCATAAAAGTGCCCCAAGGAGTAGTAAAGGTAGTTTTGGGTTGGTCATCAGGATGAACTAAGATTTGATTATAAGTAGAAAGCCCATCCAACAATGAGATTCTAGTTGATCCAACTACTCTCTGTAAAATGCGATCCATTTTGGGGAGAGGGTAATTGTCTTTAAGTGACACTTTGTTGAGGTTTCTGAGATCCACACAGAGTCTAATCTCACTAGTTTTCTTTCTAGTTGGCACCAAGTTTGAGACCCAATCAGAAAATTTGATTGGTGCAATTATTTTAGCATCATACATCCTCTGAATTTCTTTTTCAATAGCAGGTAATAAGATAGGATTGATCATTCTTAGTTTTTGTTTGAAAGGCTTTTGATTTTATTTAATAGGAATTGTGTGCTGGATGATGTTGGTGTCATATGATTTAAGGTCCTCGTAACTCGAAGCAAAAACATCCCTAAATTCTTTCAACAACTCAATGTATTTCGCTTTTTCAGTTGGAGGTAATGATTTTGAAAGTTTGATCAATTTAGGATTTTCATTTGTGCCTATGTTACATTCCTCTATATCAAATCTTAATGGTTCCATTTTAGGTTTCCTAGGGACATCATTTGAATCAAATAAATCTTCCAGAGGGGTTAATCCCTTTGGTAAGAAGTTATCCTTGAGATTAATTACTTCAGTTTCTTCATTGAACATTTCATCAATCTCCATTAGCTCTAAGTTATCTATAGTTGATTTGGTAAATTTAGTTGGGTTAAGTCTATCTATTTTATCATCTTCTATCTCATTTATTTCTATATTATCCTTAGTGTTAAGATCTATGGATTTATCAGTATCTATATTATTATTTTCAAACTCTTCTTCTGAAAGTAAAAAGTTATTTATCTGTTTATCACTAGAAAATATTTGTCAATTCTTCAAATTATTTGGAATTGCAGGTCTGTGCCTAACTTCAGCAGTGTATTGATAGTTAGGTTGGAAGGATAATTTACAAGTGCTGGCAAACATTGCTAAACTATGGACTTTCATGTTATGTTTTCTAGGGATTACTCCAAGCTTTGTTTCTAGGAAAGTGTTAAGTATTTCTACAATAATATCTCTATAGAAACTTAAGCTAGGGTCTTTAGTCATATATACAACATCAATCTGTTTTACAATTAGTTCAAAGTCTCTCATAATAGAAACTCTTTTAGCTCCTAGATTCCTAACTAACTTAAGACCTAAAATTAATGCTTCATATTCAGCGATATTATTTGTACATTTAAAATTCAATCTATATGCATGGCCTTCTGAGTAATTGTTCTCCAAATTATATGTCCACACTCCTTCTCCTGCTCCTAACCTATTGACTGATCCATCAAATTCTAAATGCCATAATATATCGTGATCATAATTTTCACTATCTAGAGCAACAAACTTTTCATCATTCACAGCAATTAGACCTTCTTGTTCATTGAATAGCTCTGTAGTATAATTAGTCTCATTTTGTGTAGAAACTGCAATTTCTTTTGGTTATGTATCAATACTGTCTAAACGTGTTTCTTGTGTTTGATCAACATTATACAAGATAAAAGAATCAATATCTGAGTGTATGGAGTAGATGGGAAATTTTAGAGGCCGATCCTGGCTACTTACCATATATTTAATTAAGGTTTCTCGGTATACTTTCTTAGGTTGTCCAAAAACAGAGATTGTTGAATATGACATATCTAGTTGTAGAGATCCCTGAAGTTTGGCTCCCCATGATCTGGATAATAGCATGCCATACTTTGGTGGGATGTCAGCAACTACAATGTCCATAAGAATGCTTTTCGTAGGATATTGAACTAATGTAACACATAGGTCTTTAATTAATCCTAGACACTTTACTTGAGTAGAGTCAAATGAGAATAAGTCTTTGTAAGGCCTTGTAATGTCTAGCTTTAATTTCCCATTACTAATTGGGCATTAAACTGTGAGAGGCCCCAAAATCCAACATTGCATTGAGTATAATTTTGTCATGGATACTAAGGCTTATGTAAAAAGGTGGAACTCCTCCTTCTAATGGTTTTCCGTTAACATCTGGACCAAATATAAGTCCTAGTTTGTCATCAAACAAGTTAAATGAATCCTCATTTTCAGCAATGTTTAAGGTCTGATTTATTTGTGATTTGTAAGGTTCATTCTTGATTAGTTCTATTAAAGGGACTGGAATCTTTAGCTTGCTATCTTTGCTCCAAAATTGAAAGGCAAAAAGGCTTTTTCTGTTTGAAGGTTTGGAGTTTTAGCATCAGGGATTTGAGTAGGATTGTTTTCTTTTTCTTTATTGGGGATCTCCTTATGTGGATTTCCAAGTGGAATTGAATTGGATGGTTGATTAACATAAGATTGATCAGTGGTTATATCTAAAATTGTGGGTCTAGAAGGATTTGGGTTCTGCTTAGGGAGAATTTGGAGGATCTTTGAAACAAGGGCTTATTTTACCTTCTTGGGTTGATTTTGTGTTGTTTTCTTTCTTTGGCCAGGGACATCTGCATTCCTTTTGCTTCTTACATTATATTGCTTGTGGAATTCGAAAATAGCAGAGTCATATCCTTGTTTATAATCAAGTGATTCACTAGACTGTACCTGTAATTGTTGCAGCATATACAGTTCCTACCCATCTTGGGTTAGAAAAACAGTGTCTTCATCATTTACTCCCATTAGGTTAATTTGTGTATCATGCTCAGGATTTTTGGATGGGATGTTTCTACATAATTTTCTTGAAAGGAGGCCTTATATTCTGATTTGGTCTATTTTTACCTATGTTTTGGTTATTCTGAAATTTGAGTTTCTAATTGGAGGTGCTTGTGGTTATCCATTAGATTTCCTTTCCATGTTACCTATTCTTTCCATTAGTCCTTTCCATGTTTTTGGCCAAGTTATATATCTATTTAAGATCAGATGGTGAAGTTTCTTCTTTAGCAGTTCTCTTTTCATTTCTAACTCTAGCCCTTTTAGCTAGCAAATTAGCTTCTACACTAACAATGACACTTTGCTTTTCTTCTAATGTTTGGGGGTTTTTCTCCCTAAGCTGGTATGACATATCTGAATCAAAACCATTAGGGAAATTTATTAACGCTAAGTCAGGTGGAGGTGTAAGGTTAACTGGGATTGCATTATATATATTATTGAATCTAGTGTAGTAA